>BMAU01018604.1:0-1200000 GCA_019973935.1 Trichonephila clavipes
CCGTAAACGGCTCCTACTACGTGAATGTCCTTCGAACAATAATTTTGGCGTGCGTCCACTGCTCCGAAATGGCTTCCCTATTGCACATGACAATGCCCGACCACATATTATACGTACTGGATGTTTCGCAGCAGAACACAACGTAGAGATTTGACCACACCCTCCATACAGGCCTGATCTCACGCCGTGCGATTTCTGGCTACTTCCTCACCTTAAGAAACCATTACTAGGCAAACGTTTTCCAAGCAACAAAGTATCTGTAAAGGCTGCGCACAAAACCGACTCTTACACATTTTTATGAAGTGGAAAGAATGTTGGAATAAACGCATTACGTGCCACGGAATTTATTTTGAAAAATACCATGTATATATATAAATGATGACGATTAAAGGTATTCTGTTTTTATATAGTTTTAGTCTTATTACTTATTGAACAGCCCTCGTAATTTTTCATATTGTCAAAAAGGATTTATTAATTAAGAAACTTTCTTAGTTGTATAACTTTAACTTGTTTTTTTCTCTCAATATCTGTAATAAAATACATTACTTATAAAAATCTCATTCCTAACACATTGCGTATAGCCGGCTGGGTGGTAAAGTAGTTGGTTAGTTACTGGTCTTGTACACCACCCTGCTTCAATCCCGATCAAGTCGAGGATTTTCAATATGCAAAAACAAAACACCATTCATGTTGTGTGGTTATGCTGAAGCTAAAGATTCGAAGAGTTCCTGTTTGGCTAAGGTGCTCTCCAGCTAAAAAGATATCCTAGTGTAACTTCGCATTGACAGCTCAGGTTCCTTCCTGTGGAGAGGAATTTAGGTGAAAAATTACATTGCTGCAAATTGGTTTCAACTCCTATATGGAGCCACACTAAAAGTAATACCAGCTCGCGGGGAATGCACTAGATTTGTAATGGTAATTATCAATCCTTAGTCCCAGCAGAAAAAAAAAACATATTATGTTCCTTATTATTTTCTTTCTGGACAAAGTTTGCTTAGTGATTGAATAAAAAAAACTTTACATGCATCTGAAAATTTTCACTTAAGACCTAAAAATAAGTTGATTCATTTCTGAGAAGTGAGAAAAGAATTCAGATATTATAGTTTTAAAAAAATTACACACACACACAATCCCTAGTCTGATTATAAATCCAAAAAAAGGAAGAATCGCAAAATAAAAAAATTAAAACTTAGCACATTAGTAGATAAAAAAAATTCAAATAACTTTTTACTATTTTACATACAATCTTAAAATTTGCATTCAATATTAAAGTGTTTTATCTTTTTCATTGCTTCAAATAAAGTTAATTTATTATATAATGTAACAAGAACACGTTCTATTTTTAAATATAAAAAACTTTTTAATACACGTGAATTTATTTTGTGCATTTGATTTTTATTCTTTCTCTCTTCGTATAAAAATATTCCTGGAAATAAACATCTAATTTTTTTGCATGGAGCATTAGCCGAAACTTAAAATTCCAATAAGTTCTTTAGTATCAAAAATGAACGAAAGGAGAAGAATTGGATACTACATACTGAAAAAAGCTAAAGTGCTTGCAACAAAATAAACAGAATTAAATTTTTCCGATGAAGTTTATATCACAAAATACTTCGAAAGAAAAATTTCCTATATTCGAAGTGTTATTCTCGGAAAAAGTTCTTTAATGAATTCGATTAGTGAATGCAGTAGACCTTTATTGCTGAGGGGCAGTGATTAATATCTTAACAAATAGCGAAAAATAATAAATCAATTATTTGTTTTTTCAATATTTTTATTTCAAAATTTCCGTAATTTTTTAAATACATATAAATGTAAATAAATATAAGTAATTATTTAAATTGATATCTACTTATATATATATATATATATATATATATATATATATATATATATATATATATATCATTCGAATCTCCTTTATTACTGATTTTTAGACCTTGGATTTTTTATAGATGTATTGTGGCGATTCTAAGAAATACAAGATCATTAATTGTTTTCATGCGCATTTCTAACTGTAATTAATATTCCCTAAGCAATGATGTCATTTCTACAAATAACTACTTATTCAGTTTGCCTAAACACGTGACTGTGTTTTTATATATATATAATGCTTTTTTTCCCTGTTCTTCCCTATACATAAAAACTTGATACTAGAATAATTCCCTCTCTTGTATTTTAGCACTGTACGAAAAACATGCTCAAATAAATGATGTGATCGTGAACCAGCCTCTTTAATTTATCGGCCACGACCACTTAATCTCCTCTAATCAAAATGTAAATTTTTAGCGTGCAAACATATATATATATATATATATATATATATCTGAAAACTTAATCCACGAGTTTTTTTATTATTTTTTACTCGATCTTTTGAATTAAATAATTTTAAATAATAATTTAAATTAAATTAAGTATTTTTTTTAGTTTAAGCTTGGAACACTTTGTGACGAATCTGTACGGAACATTTCCACTAATATTCTTAGGCGTCTTTTGGGGGATTATAAATTCGCGTATATTTCCAATCAACTCCAAAAAGTGAACGGGATATGCAAAGTAGATAGGGTATTTAAGTCGAGCGTTGTAAGCTACCAATATGAAGGCTATTGAGCCAGCAACAATAACCTCAAAGTTAGAGGATTCCAGGAGATTACGTTAGTGAAGATTTATTGCTGCTATTCTACGGAAGAACAAGAAAGCTGATATAACCAGCGGTAATTATAATTTATGTACGCTTAAAATAAGCGTTAGTTTAGTAAAATTAGTTAAAGTTAATGAAAGCTAATAATTCGAGTACGTGTATTTCTCGGACCTCCTATTTCGGTAAACCTTACTTGATCTTGAGCATAATTATTAATTAATTTCATAATTCGTAATTTAATTCAATATAAAAGGTAAATCCCTTTTATTTGACGTAACATAGTAATATTATATGTTATTAGAGTTTTATTTTTGAGAGAATTGATATATTATATTACAACAAGTTATTATTATACAAAATGGCTCTTAGTGATTATTTGCCTCAAATTAATCTTGGTGCCCAGGGTGAGACCCAGGGGGGTCTTCACAACTTCTTTCTTTTAATTATACTATGCATGTGTGAGTGGGGTTTTGTTTCGATGAAAGTATCAATTGCACAAAAAAAAAAGGATTATAGATGAATTTTATTCCTAACAAAAAAATTAATTAAGTTTATAATGTAAATACTAAATTATATATAGCTATATACCTATCAATTCCTTGTTGTAGCATCTAATTAAGCTATAATTTAAAGCTTGGATGTTTCCATTCACGTCCACAAGAACTGCGAAATAAATTTATTTCCTCACAAGCCTGCTGAGCAACCTCAAATATAAAGGAATACAAAATTCCATTCAACCATCTATTTTCCATCATAAAAAGAATGGAAACCCCACGTCCAGGATTGACCGTCTCCTTCAAAGGGTTCTCCTTAAGAAGAGCTTAGCAGTAACTCTTAACCCACCGGCTCTTGACGCCTGCTTCCACTTTGCATAGCAAACACTTTTCGAGAAAGTAAAATACTTTCATGTTATTTGAATATCAGGAGTAGCTCGACACAATCGCGTGGAATTCAATATTTCAAGCTTAGTTAAAAAGTTGGAAAAGTTGCGTTAATTCTTTTTAAGACATAAAAGGAAGATAACCCATTTTTTGAATATTATCTGATTTTTTTAAATATCAATATTCCTATGAGAGTGATATTTTTTTTTATTTACTGTCAAATTCTATTACGAATATGAAAGTTTAGAGAAATATATCTGCAATGATAAAAAAAATATATAATTATAAATCTCTTCGAAAAAAGATTGATAATGAAATTATTTTATTTTTGCTTGCTTTTGTGTGGATATTTAAAGCAAGAGCTTTCCATCATCTTCTTAATGAGAAATATTTCTGTTGAAATTTATTTACTTTTATGTCTTAAGATATTTGAAAATAGGGGCGGTAGGCCTAAATGCGGCAGGATGCCGGCAATAAAATTAACGTCGGTAGTACTCAAGTGAGAGAAATAAAACTTTAATCCATAACAAAGTTTTATTATGATTAACATAGGTAAATTGTAATAACAATGTATCAATGAATTCTAGAAATAAAGTAAAATTAGACAAAGAGACACTTAATATGAAAAGGAACACTTTCTACGACGGGACGACTGGGATAGTACGTCCGCTCATTATGAGGGTACTCGTAGAAGTGATAAGTTGTAGGAGGCGTGACAAGCGACAATAGCGGACATGTACAAGGTACCAATAATATTTATTTTTATATCTTTTATCTTGTAAACCGTTCTTTTTTGTATGTAGGTTAAAAAATGTATCCATTCGAAATTATATAATTTATGATTTCAAGTGATTTATTATTATTATTATTATTATTATTTTGTGTGAGAGTTTTCCATTTCATATTTCTTAAATTTTTCTTAACTATTTTTGTTTTTTATATGTAATACCATACCTGAAAAAATTCAAAATAATTCTGATATACTTTATATTTTTAAAAATATGCATTGAGAAAAAAACTATATAAAAATAAGGGTTGAATCCTAGGAGGACCCACTTTTGGTCGCCAAATTTTTTGTCGCCAAATTTTGAGCGATAAAGGTTACAATATGGTAACCTTTTCCATTTCATCAAAAATTTGGATTTTTCAAATCACCGAAAAATGGCAACCCTAAAAAGTGCAACATTTTTCGCCTTTTCGAAAAAACGTCATTTTGACATTTGACTTCGCTGGAGGTTGTTAAGAATGGCGTGTGAAAGGAAATTACTAAAGTGAGGCTACGATAGGTTTCTTTGTGCTCCTGGGCACATGGGGAAGAAAGAGACGTTAGAATGGTGTATAAAGCTAATTTAATTGCTTCTCGTTATGAATGTTCGAGGTGTAAAAAAAAATATGCGTTTGCAAAAGCGAAAGGGAACGGTTGACGGCTACGAATGGCGTTGCCGCAACCAGTCGAAAGATAATCGCCACGACGTTGTTCGGAGTGTGTGAGAAAGGGCACTTGGTTTAGCGAAAGCAAACTTGCTATAACTATTATCTTGCGTTTGACGAGATATTGGTTTGGCAAGAGCATGAATGAGTTCGTGATGAATGACTTGAAAGTTAATAAGAATATGACAAAGTTAATAAGACATGTGGCGGCGATCTTACGATCACAAGTTGGTGAATGAGAATTTTCATAAAGTCCTTGCATCCATCGCAAGGGTGTATCCACCAACAGATCATGACGAAATGCAAGCGTAAGGTAAGTGCTTTTTAACATTTTTAAAATTGATTTCATGTATTTCTTCGATTTTATCTTTGCGAAACGCCCCTTTCGTCCTTTTAAAAATGTAAATCATGTTGTACACTGGTTTTAGAATACTTTTTTAAATGAATTTCATTGCTTTCTCGTTTTTTCTTTACATAATGATTAATTTAATGTATTTTTCGATTTCATCTTTGCGAAACGCCCATTTCATCCCCTCCTCCCCTCCGCTGACGCATGCGCTTCCCAAGAGTTTTTCGTCATTGACGCCTTTTTGAAAACCTTCAATTTGGCGCTTTTTGGCGAAAAATTTTTGGCGCCAAAAACAGCAGTGGGTCCTCCTAGGATTTTACCAAAAATAAGCAAATATTTATATATTTATGTGTCAAAGAAATGAATTTTAAAACACATCCAAGCAACTGAGAACTTCGTTTACAAAATAGTTATTTCCTGTGTGTGTCTCTCTCAACTGTTTAAAATATAGTTTTACAAGTAACCTCCCTTATTTTTAATTGTTCCAAAGTTTTGTGACGTAAAAAAATAAAGAACAATTTTTTATAAAATTTTAACATGAAGTTTTCTGATGAAACTAAGACAAATATTTAAAGGAAAATAAAATTAAAATTATTCGGATTAAATATCCAAAACATGATATAAATAAAAGAATAAAATAATAGTCATAAAAACTGCATTTTAAAATAAGCATATAGAATTTTAGACTTACACTAACAACTATTAAGGTTAAATTTATAACCATTGCAAACATGAAACATAAATAACTTTATTCGAATATTATAATTTACTAGAAAAAAATGTTAATTATGCGTTTCCTTCAAACATTGTCATTAACAATACCAAACAGTGGAAAAAATTAAGAATGCATTTGGATCTTTATAAAAATGCACCTGTAATCATTTAATCAAGTGTATCAAGTAGTTCCATAGTTAAATATTCCATAAAATCTTCTTAAATCTCTAATGCCATTCCAAGTATTTTATGGTATAATTTTAGTCTCTAAATTACTCCGTACCTTTTCGAGTAGGGCCATTACCTCCAGATTTAAGGGATTAACTTAATATCTACGTAAGCGTAACTATAACGCTCTTTCAAATGAAGATTAGGAGCAGAACCAACTTAATCTGACCTACCTCTTAATCCTCATTTGGCGAGGTAACGCCACAGTGATTAGAGAACGGAACCACTTTTAAAGTCCTTTAAGCCTCTTCTGTGCTCTAATCTCGTTGCGAGAAATTTGACTATGAATTCTAAAAGCGGCAGTTCTTGAAGGTATAATGTTATTTGTTGGGTGAAAAGTTATGTTGTGTATTAAGTCTTTTTGTGGTTAAATTAAGTATATTCCGTTTTTAAACATTAATGCCTTTCATAGTTTGCCCGTACATCGTACAATGTAACAATTCCCGCCATACATCCATGAATCGGCTTCTTTGTGGATCACCACACGTGCATTGGCACCTGCAACCTTAAAATTATTCTTTGGGTTTGTCTTAGATCACCCCAGCAACCTTTGACACCACGATAGACCCCTTTCGGCCCCCTAGTTGGATGTAACTGGAAGCTAAAGTCACCGACCTCTGTCATCCCCGAAGCTAAAGAGGGCAGATAGAGAGAGAGAGAGAGAACGGGAGATGGTCTGAAAACTTCGCTACGAACGGACCCCAAAGAAACTCCTCACTCTCAAACCACATCATTTGAACTCTAATAATCTCTTTAATAAGTTTAATAACTTCAATGTATAATCTATAAGTAATAGCTATGATGTAAATAAACTAAATATTTAAATTACTCAATATCACGCTACCGTTATTTATCTCAAACGTCACTACGCGCTAGCCACAACCGGTTTTGCTACACGCTGTACAGGCACTGATAGTTTCTTCTTTCTATCATTAATTTGCACAAATTTTTAATTTTTGCAATGAGATTATTAATGCTATATGTAAGAGATGCAGTTCGTCCATCGTGCTGAAATACTTCTCATACGAGATTTTCCTTGTGGTGAAGGCAGGAATTAAGATTTTTTGAAAATATTCTATAAAGAACAATGATTGTGGAAGGCGAAGTGCAAATTGTTGCTTCAAATTATGTGAGCGCCCATGTATATGGGCACACCAAAAGTAATGTGTTTTTTTTAAGAATATGATTTACTGCCAATGGTTACCAACGCACGTTTAGAAACACACATACTCATGTTTTTGAATAAAATTAAGTGGAACTAATATTGACAATAAGTAACAATGTCATTTAAGGGTTAACACAAAAAATAAGATTAAAATTTTTGAGGGCACGTTATACGCCAGATATGAAAGGATAGCCTTAAAAATAAAGAAAAGACGACTTCAAAAACGTAGATTTCTACACATATCTAAGTACTGTTAATTTAATAAAAATTTCATATCTTATGAATTTCCTTCACTGAAAAACATGAAAAGTTCATCCTATTCGTCTTCCGTTATCCCTTCAGAAAAATCATCAAGCTGTGTTTCTTCATCATCACTCATACTCTGATCCACAAAAAAAATCGTCTTCCCTTCATCTAAATTATTTGATAAAGTATATTTTTAAATGGCTTTTGAAGTATATCATATTTAATTTCATACCATGATTTTATTATCCACTCATACACAATATCAAGACTTCAAAAGATAAAAGTATTCCACATGTTCATTTTAAGTTTATTCGTAGAAAAAGGAAAAAGTTATACGGGAAAAATACCAAAAAGTTTTTTTTAAAAATGCAGTTTAAAAGTACAGGTGCGCTTAATACGCCAAAATACTTGATATGTAATTAAACAATCAGATAAGGGCGGTGTTTTTAAAGAACATACAGAGTGTTTTTTTTCAGGTATAGAAGTTTAAGTTGGCATTACTTTCCAAGATGGCGACCGATTTCACAGCTGTCAAGTGATTTATTCTCAGTTTGGTTTGGCAATTCATCATAAATAGACTCACACCTGAACAACGCTTTCAAATTGTGCAACTTTATTTCGAAAATAATGGTCGCGAGCGATTTTCATAAGCGAATTTTGTTTAGCGATGAAGCGCACTTCTGGTTGAATGGCTACGTCAACAAACAAAACTGCCGCATTTGGAGTGAAGCTAATCCACAAGTGTATGTCGAAACACCGTTACATCCAGAAAACTGACTGTTTGTGTGCTTTATGGGCTGGTGGAATCCTTCTTCAAAACGATGAAGGCCACAACGTTACAGTCAATGGTGATCGGTAGAGCCGTGATTACTAACTTTTTCATTCCTGAATTGAACAATCATGATGTCCAGGAGCCGTGGTTCCAAAAGACGGCGCAACATGTCACACAGCTCGTGCCATCGATTTGATTGAAAGACACGTTTGATGACCGCCTAATTTCACGTTTTGGACCTGTGAATTGGCCTCCAAGATCTTGTGATTTAACACCGCTAGACTATTTTCTGTGGGACTGTGTAAAGTCATTGGTCTATGCGGATAAGCCACAAACGCTTGATCATTTGAAGACAACATTCGCTGTGTTATTGCCGATATACGCCACAAATGTTGGAAAAAGTCATCAAAAATTGACGTCCAGATTGGACATCCGAGCCCGCCGTGGCAGTCCTATGCCAGAAATCATATTTAAAATGTAATGCCACAAGATTATCTTTCGAATAAAAAAAATTCATGTCAATCGAATAATACATCGTTGTTTTATTGCAATTTAAAGTTCTATACCTCTAAAAAAACACCCTTTATTTAAATTCTTTTTTTTTTCATCTTCAAGTTATTCAAATTAATATTTCACGTTTGTGGATTTTAAAAATAATAATAAATACGACTAAAAACTTCAAAGAATATTAATGCAATCCCTATTTTACTCATATTGCACAACAGTTTAATTTTTCATCAATTACATATGTCAGGACATTAGAAACATTCTTATGATGCATATTTTTTCAGAACTTCTCTCTTTCAAAATGAAAAGTAAAAGGACTTCGATAGCCTAATTTCGTTGCAAGGACTGTAAGAAAATACATCGGAGAAATTTGAATTCTTCGTGAAGAAGGATTTGTTTGTAGCAAAATATTTAGGTTAGAGCATATGTATGCAGTGTGCCTCCTTTTGCGAGTTGCAAACAACAAAGGATATGAATAAAAGTCCTCAACGACTGGCACTAACAGGTATTCATTTCGTCTCGGTCGTCTAAGACATGAACGGTGTAGTTGCCGACCAATAGGTCAGTGAATCAAATAAACACCCCTGCCAAGATTAACAGCTTATCGCAAGCCCAGTTGCTGAGTGGGAGCGTATCGTCTTTCTTCGCCAAAGGTACGGGATTCAGATCCCGGACTGGGCAAAGTCGACTCAACCTTTCATGCCTTCAATGAATCGGTAAATGAGTACCAAGCTTGCTTGGGAGTCAAACATTGGGGGTTCCATATCAGACTGACTACCTGACTGGAACATCTTCTCATGCACCTCAGTGCATAAGGTCATGAAAAATTAGATGGATACAGGAGGCCTTGGCTCTCATAGGTTGTTGTTTAGTAGATTACTAAAAATTTGCCATTTGCGTAACATTTTAAGTAAAATTATGTGGCTGCGGTAACCTAATGGTAATGGTCACGGAGACCCAGTGCCGCTGAAGACACGCCATCTTAAGAGGGCTAGTGCCTGTTAAATCTGTCGAGGCTCAAAGTTCGTCCGTTCGTGGGTCGTGTTAGTTCAGAGAGATGGTTCCAACTTAGGTGTCCTTCTCGTCACTTGACCATGGTTTAAAATTACGAGGTCCATCGCCAGTTGCCCTCTTGGTGTTTTAGAGTGTGATTTTAATAAGCACTCTCTCAAGTAAAGTTCCTTTCTTAGATATATCAGATATCTCAAGAATCTGAAAGTTGATATTATTTCATCGATGTATTTTATTTATAAGAATGAAGGTTAGTGAGGTAGTCGTCTCTTCTGAAAAAGTTTCTTAAATTTACAAAAACCCTTAACCCACCTGCTTTTGATTTTCCAATATGCATAGCAAATATTTCTGTATTGTCTCCATCTCATTTAAATAACCGAGGAGGTTCTACGCAGACAAAGAATACAATTTTTCCATGCTTAGTTAAGAAAATGGAAAAATTACGCTTACCCTTATCGATATATAAAGGAAAAAATAAGATTATTTATCTTCTTATTCCTAAATGTAATATTTATGAGTTAATTTTATCACAGATATCAGGATTTTACTGGAAATAAAAAATTGCAATGATTGTGAAAGCCTATGAAGCAACCAAGAGCCCTCAATGGGAGGAAACTATGAATTTATTAGAGAGTGGTTATCGGAAAACCTTTTCTACTCGTTATTATTTTTCATGCAATTGCAGAAATTTTTGTGGAAATGAAATGCATTAGAATTTTCTTACTATTGGTTAAAATACTTATAAAATACTTGATATTTGTTTTATTTGTTTTTTTAGAAATCGGGGTTATCTCATCAAGAGATTTGATTTCTGGATTAAATGTGTATTTAGTAGAGAGAAAATTCTGGAAATATAGACCATTGAATAACAGATATACCTTATGGATAATATTAATGAGATGATAAAAAATATATAAAACATTCCATTGATTTAATGGAATCAATACATAAAAACAAAATTTCAAAACAAAATTGTGTAAATAGCTATAATAAGCGCTGGTGAAAATGTTAAGGGGTGGCAATATCCCTTGTAATGAAATTAAAAATATGATCTCGAATTTCGGAGATGAAATAAGATAAAAGTAAAAAAATAATGTTGCATATAATTTACGCTGATGAAAAACAATTAAAAGGAGCAACGGTTTTTTAAAAAAAATGAACAAAATAATTAGCGCTTATACACAAATTAGATTTCAGATGATAGCTAAGTTCTTCGCACACACCTCTGATACGCAGTGAACTTTGTTATTGAAAGGCATTGGAGCTGTGATCAAGTTTGTGTAGAAGTATCTTACTTTCTCGCTGAAGCTTGTAGCGTCAGGACGTTCTGAAACATCGTAGCTTAACCCAATCCTCTTTTTTTTATTGTTAATATGGTCAGTTATCATCGTCTACAGGATGCCACAAGCTGGCGAATAATTGGCGGACTCGAGGTGGGTCAATCTCCGGTTACCTGCTGTAGAGACCTCAGGGGTTTTAGAAATGTAGCGTCCACTCTGTGGAAGCAGTTCATAGAGACAGGAATAGTGGTTCGCCGACTTGGCCAAGGTCTCAAAGGATCAATATTATTATTTGAGACTTCTAGTAATGAAATAGGTCTATACAGTGACACAACTGTCTCGCAACCTGTATAATGCAGCTGGAGCATTTATTTTACGGATAATAGTTGCCAGACTCTTAATGCAGGTGACCTGTATGACATCTCCTGCAGCATGCATCCCTTTGACTGTGCACCACAAAAAAGAGCATCTGGCATGCTCCCGAGAACACCTATCTTGGACAGAGAATGATTGGTGGGAGGAGGTTCTCTTCAGTGATGAGTCTCGATTCAGACTGGACATAGACTCGAGATGTGTTTTCATCTGGAGAGAACCCAAAAGTCAATTTCAGTCTTCTAACATTGTCGAAAAGGACCACTGTGGTCAAGATTGTATGATGGTCTGAGCCATAGGTACTCTGATAGGTCAGCGGTACAGGGACGAGATCCTTGCACCCTATCTCAGACTTTTCCGTGGAGCATATGGAACAAATTTAAATAGTTAGGAACGATAACGCACTCCCGTAAAGGACTCAGTTGGTGGACGAATTGGAGGATATTCATCGATTTAAGTGGCTTGTGATGTCCCCTGATCTTTATCATATCGAACACATATCGGATGTCCTTGAACGCTTAATTGCAGCTCGTAGACTAGCTCGAATAACCATCTATGAACTCAAGAATGTCTTGAGGCAAAAGAAGGTGCGGTTGCCACACGGGTTGATAAGGACCTTGGTAAACAATATGAAACACCATTACTAGAGTTATGTAGCTGTTAGAAGCAATCATACACTTTATTAGACACGTTTTTCTCTGACTGACATGCTATCGATCAGCTGCAATGCTGAACAAGTAATCAGTTTCCTTATTTAGGGCACATGCTGTGCCCATTTTTATTTTCCCATATATTGGTCTTATGTTGGATGATTTTTGGCCAAGTTGGGTTTTATTTGCTTTTTCTTTTTTCAAAAAAGCCATTTGTCCTTTTAATTGTTTCCAAGAGTGAATAGTTTTCCTAATGATATTTCCTAATTCTATTTTCTTTTAAATGTTTAGAAATATGTTATCAAAAGGAATTTAAAACAAGTTAACTAAAACGAAATTTGAAAAAATTTGTAAATTTTTCTCTGTTACCTATTTTAACTGAACTAGAATTTAAAGACAAAGTTAAAATTTAAAAATTAAGCTATTTTAAGAAATATGATAAGTGATTCTGTGTAAAACAATATTAATTTTACCACTGCTCTTAAAATGTTCCGGATTTAAAAAGTTTTCACATATAGTTTTTTATTCAAATCCAGAACAAAATAAATATTTTTTTTTATTGTTGATCACATTGACGAAAATCATTTCTATCATAAATCATATTTTAAAATATTTTTCTACTGCAAATTATTCCATCCAAAGATGATGCTTAAAAAATTTGTATATCAAAGAAATTCTTTTATTTAAAATTTAAGTAATTAATGTTACAAATCCCTCTTTAATATGCTTTATCTACTTTAACTTCAAACACTATCAGTGGATCTGAAGAATTAACAAATTAACAATAAATATAGTATACTGGTGATCAAAATAAAGAGAATTTTTAGATTTTGTCGGTTATTTTTAGAACTGAAATTTCTGGAAAGTGAGAATATTCACCGAATGGATAGGCTAGTTAGAACGCCAGACATCATCCGTATAGAGTATGCTTCAAGCAATTGCAACTCACAACTCCCGAAAACCATCCAAAACTTAAAAACAGAGTTGCTGAACGAGTGGAATTAATTACCGCAAGAACTGATAAATTTCCTTATTTCCGGTATAAAATAACATTGTCTGTTTATCTGCAAAAAAGAGACCTATTAACTATTTTTTATTGTTGTTGTTATATTCTGAAAATTCTGTTTCATACCTTTTGGCTTGGATGAGTGTTACGCTTGATCATTCGTGTGTATTTTAACCGCTGATTGTGTGTGTGATTATTTTTTTACCTTACATCTGTCCTATATATATATACCAAATTTCATTAAAATCTGTCGAGTAGTTCCAGAGATAATCAACAAAATCTAAAAATTCTCTTAATTTTGATCACCAGTGTATAAATGCATTTAGAGGAAGTAGATACTTTCTGAATAATAGTTGCCATTTTACGTAACAAAGAATTTTTTTTTTTTAGTTTTTCTTGTTTTTTTAAATTTTTTTCCTTAAATATCTTTTTAAATTTCTTATATTTAAAATTATCTCTCTCTCTCTCTTTAAATTTCTTATATTTAAAAGTACATAAACTTTCCGCTGTTTTTACAAAAAAGTGGGCACTTGTTACGAAAGAATGGATTATTATGCTTCGTTCAAAGTAATGTCCATCACTCTCTCTAACCACTACTTTCTTCCTTCTTTCTGACAGCATACGGATACCGTTTCGGAAAAGTGCGTCATCCTTTGAAAGTATCCACGAATCAACTCAACTTTTTAGTGTCTTCATATGATGTGAAGTGCTACTGAGACAGACCATGTATCATCGATCGGAACAAGAGATAATCGGAAGAAACAATGTCAGATCAAAATGGTGGGTAGGGTAGGATTTCCCAATTGAGTGTTCCTAATTAGGTGTTGACTGGTGCTGCAACTTTTAAACAAGCATTATCATGTAGGACAGGGGTGGCCAACACAAATGACCTTGCGGGCCACTTCGGCAAAACATTATGATCTCGCGGGCCGCACATAAAAATTTAAAACAGAATGAATTATTATTTTTGCTTTCATTTTTTTCAAGTATACAGACATAGATAATATAATAATTTTTATATAATATAATAATTCAATGATCAAATAATGTTTAAAATATTACATTTGCCTTTTTCTTGAAAATTACGGTGTTCCTTTTGAATTGATCTTTCGTTACTCATTGTTGAAATTTGACTGTACTGTCATTTGCAAACGAGTAAGTAAAAATTACGTTTTATCTTAACCGTCCTGAATATTTTTTTTAAACTTTAAAAAAACATCAGTGACTGCCTCTTGCTTTTTGGGCACTCCAAACAGAAAAGGAGGAGGAGAAATGAGTCACACACAGAGACAATCATAGTATAGATCCATAGAGTAAAGGATATGCATAATGCAATTCGGAATTTATTAAAAAAGTAATTTATTATAGTAAAATAAAATGTAACAGCTTGATAAAATATAAATCTATTTTAATTTAAAGGACATTTCTATTATAAAAAGGATTTGTTTTAAAACAAGAAAAGGTAACAGGCAAATACATTGTAGATTATATATATGAAAAATTTGTATATATGTATAAATTTCCCCTCAAATAAATTTCAAAATATAAAAAAACTTTAAAAACCTGATATTAAAAATTTTTAAAAGAATAGGTGGCCCCCACAACTTACATACTGGCAGGCCACGTGTTGGTTGATTGATTGATTGAATATTAACGTCGCACTGTTCAGCTACACGAGGGCTTTTGGCGACGGACCACGTAATTTTGAACCATGGTCAAGTGACGTGGACGACACCTGAGCTGGCACCCCCTCTCCTAACTACCACACTACACCAACGGGAGGACGTTTCAGCTCTCGACAGATTTAACGTGCATCGCTGCCCTACACGGCGGGTCTTTAGTGGTACAGGGTTCGAACCCGTGACAAAGCAAGCCACGGTCCGATACCTATACCACTTGGCTACCGCGGCCACAGGCCACGTGTTGGACATCCCTGACGTAGAAGAATAACTTTGACGTGTCTGGAGTAGTAGTTTGCGCGTTTTCCTTTGAGTTCTCGGCTCAACCCCATCAACTGAGTTTGGTAGAGAGCCCCAGCAATGGTTTCACTCGGTTTGAGCAATTCAAAAAACACAACAGCCAACTGATCCCACCAAATACACGACAGGAATTTTTTCCATGAATATTCGGCTTATGAAGCACGGATGCATGATCCCCATGACTTCTTTTTTTGGTTATCATGCTGCATCCATTTGTTATCACCAGTAGCTACATGATACAAAAAGAAACTCTTTCCTTTATGCCTGATAAACAACATTTGACATGCGCAAAATTAATATTCAATGTTTCTCGGCTTTATTGTATAGATGACTCAATTTTCTTGGTTTCGAATCGCTCCCAATGATTTTAATCGATGTGAATTGTTTGTTGAGTTATTTCTAATGCAAGTGTATAAGTTTTTTTTTATTTGGCACGAATTTTCTTCCTACAATCTTACGCTACGTTCTTCGTTTTCGATGACAAAACTCATGGTTCTATAACTTTTGAAACCACTCGCAAACAACTTATCTCGTTTAAACCGGCCTCACTGAAAACTTCTACAAGCAATCGATGTGCCCCGGCTGTAAATTTCTTCAATGTAAAAAATTACATCTAAAGTTCTTCCAAATGACACTAATTCGGCTCAAAATGACTTTTTCACAAGAAGAAAAATATAATGTGATGCCGATACAAAATTGCTAATACTTCAAGAATAGAGGGTTGCCAGATATCCACAACTTTACGATATGATGTTTTTTAACTGTAAATTTCAACTTTAGTTTACCACTGCGTCTTTTGGAAACTTATTTCAACTCCTTATAATAAAAAATTACAAAAAAAAATCGCGCACTCAAAAAATAGTTCTAAATAGAATTCTGGAAAATTGATATATTAATTTCTTTAGTTAATTATAACCGTAATTTTAAAATAAGAATAATAAAATTGAATTTTAAATTGTACTCTGTCGAATATAATTCCTAAAATCATACAGCAGAAACAATTGATCTCATAATAATATTCGAATATGAGATTAAGATATCACGTCTAAGTATTTCTATACAGAATTACCAAGACTTAGACCCTCTAATTGGCAGATTCCTATTAAACATTCTATGTCTTAAATTTACACGTTGTATCCAAAGTATTTTTCTGCATGAACAGGTTTCCTAAGTCATTCGATTCATTTCTTGAACCAAACAATTGCTTCTAAATTTAAGCGATTAACTTAATCCCTAAGTGTTCGTAATTACAACGCCCTTCGAAATTAAGATTAAGTGTAGAATCAACTTAATCAGACCTATTCTGTAATCCGCATATGGAAAGGCAGTGCCTTTGCGAGTAAAGGCCACGTCCTCTTTTAAGGTCCTCTAATTCGCTCCGATGGTTTAATCTTGTTGTGGAGATTTTGAATGCAGGAATTTTGGAAGTTATAATTCTAGGAAATAAATGAGTGTTTTTCTTATAAATGAAATCTGTGGCGTTTTGAAGATTTGAGACATGTTAAACCTTTTCTCTCCATTAGTATTAAGATGTTTCGTGAAATTTTAAGCAAGATTTTAGGAAAGATAACTTCGCACAGTTTCCGAAACAGTATATTTTGTTATTTTATTTTGAAGGATTTAAAATAATGCGTGTTGTTTCGATTAATGGATCTGAATTATTACTTATAGGAGCTTAAGGAGAAGTTTGGCCGCCATAATTTAGTGTTCATTGTGTATTAACTTTAATGAGAAAATGCAAATGCTTCTAATAAATTTAATTCTTCTTATTCCTTTTAAGTCTTAAAATGAAGCTACAACTGTGTGTAAATATTTTAGCAGAGAATTACAAAGTAATGAATCTTATATTATATATATATGAATAAGAAGATTTTTAAAATAAAATATTTGGCCTATACTTTTACTTTGACTATATATTTAATCAATCTAGTTAATTGCGACAATTGTTTTTCTTCAAGTCTTTGCAGATTTTCATTTAATTGTCATGGAGTTTAGGAAAAAAATTACGTTTTAAACACTAATTTTACTGTGAGGAGTAACAATAATTATTCACTCTCGAAAAAGTACCTTGTGATTGATTAGTGAATGTATTATCCAAAAAAAGAAGAAAATTTTGAAGTACATTCAATTTCCAAAATTCCAATTTTTTTTTTAATTTTCGCAGTAATTCAAAATAAATTACAATTCCAATTTGGGCAAACAAATTTTTTCAACACTTTTCATGATTTCTAATTATTTTATTTTGTTTTAAAAGATGTATTTCAAAATGTACGTTTATTATCTGTGATCAACCAGTTCTACAGATGATCACATAAATAGTAATTGCAAAATGTGTGTTTTAAAAGCATTAAGATAAACAGAAATATAAATCACATATTCCTAATTTTTTTCTCCGTAATTGTCTTACACAGTGAACTAAATGAAAAAGAAAATAATAATTATGAGGAAGAATCTCTGGTTTTAAATTACAGAAAATACGAACTTATAATTTTGCTCTTAATTATAAATATAGATATTGGAGAATTTATCTTAAAGAGTACATCACAGAAGATCTAGCAAACATGCATTATTTTGCAAACGATTTTTTCCTTTTCGTACGAAAAACGTATAGCCATTTTGAATGTCAGAGTTATTCCTTTGTAATTAACGAAAGAAGAAACATTTCAGATGCTTTCAAGAGAAAATTTATAGGTCAACTTTTATTAAAATGTGAGTTAATCAAATTCAACAATTCATCAATAAATAGTCAAATATAAAATGATTTTCCAGTAGAAAACATATTTTCATTAAACTTAGATATTAAATGCATTTTCTAAATAAAATATATAATTTTCTTAAATTTAGGTTTTTTATTCGGGATAATTAAGCGATTTATCTAACTCAGTTAATTGTACTTCAGTTAGTTTTTGAAAATGAATCAATAATTATTATAAGAAATCTGGAAAACGACATTACGGAATTTCTCCCTATTTTACGGCTTAAATAGTTAATGTACTGTCAAGTGAGTGAGTGAGGATTAACGTCGCACTTTTCAGCTGCACGAGGGCTTTTGGCGACGGACCACGTAATTTTGAATACATGGAAAGTGACGTGGACGACAAGCTGGCACCCCCCTCTCCTAACTACCACACCACACCAACGGGAGGACATTTCAGCTCTCGACAGATTTAGCGTGCATCGCTCTACACGGCGGGTCTTCAGTGGTACTGGGCTCGAACTCGTGACAAAGCCAGCCACGATCCGATGCCCATACCACTCGGCTACCGCGGCCATTAATGTACTGTCAAAGAATCATAGCCTCATTGATGTATTAAATTCAAAATGTATTTTAAATGAAAGGGCACATTAAGGCAGTGCTTCTCAAACTTTCAATACTGGCGCCCCCTTTTCGATCACAATTTTTATCGCCCCCTTATACATTAATAATGTACTGAATGCAAAAATAATGCACTTTGACGCTAAAGCTACTATAGGCGATCTTAATTATAAACCATACAAATTAGTACCATAAGTATTAAAATTTTGTATACTACTTTTAAGCAATAAATAAATAAATAAAATAATAAGATAATTATTATATTATTTTTCCTTTCTCTAATTTTTAAATTGAACATATTGCAAAATGCGGTGGCTGCTAAGAAGACAAAATATAGAGATATCTGCTAAATATAGAAAAAAAATCAGAGGGTGAATTTCTAATCATAAGCATTCCTTATAAAAACTTTGCTTTGCAAGATAAGCCCATGGAAGTCGTTATTACTTATTAAACTTGTTCTTAATTTAGTATTAATTAATTAGTTATAAAATACTCTGTGCAGCACTGATACATTAAAAGTATACCGGCTGAAGTTCCCGCTCTTTACACGATTTCATTTATATGAAAATAAAACATTATTGATATAATAGCTGAATTGTAAGGAGTGCAAAGCCAAACAAATGCTTGACAATGTTTACAAAAATGTAAAATGATTTTTTTTAAATGGTTGTTCAAATTATAATTAGTTTTAAGCGAATGGTAATTTTAAGCCTCACAGAATTAGCATTTATATTTGATGTTAAATAATGAACAATAATATAAAATTCCGATCAATAATAACTGTATTATTTTTAATATTTAAAGTGAAAAGACTTCAACATGGTTTAACCCGGGAGTAGACGCGCACTCAATACAGTCGAGCGGGGTTATTGAGTCACTCTAATCCTTTTTTTATATATAATTATTTTATTGTACACGATACAAATCATGATTCCAGTGAATAGTTTAGTTAAGAGAAAGTTTACTTACCTACTTTCAAGGACTTTTCAATTTTTCTTTGGTAACAAATAAACAGTTTTGCCAGAATTAACGATTTCGTAATCTGTGCGTCACGCGCGACCATTTCCGGGTAAAAAGTGTATTCATTATGATTATATGAAATTGTGTAAAACGTTTTTCGCGTTATGCTTTATATGTATAGAATACTTGTAAAAATAAGTCTTGTCCAAGTAATTCTTCAAAGTGTGTGTGTGTGCTTTCCGTGGTTTTCCAAATATCATAAAACTCTTTTGCATGGAAAAAATCGTAACAGAGAAATATATTACTTACAACTTCCCTAAATGAGAAACAAACACATAAGAGAGGGGTCATAACTAACTGTACCAATAACTTAGAAGGTTAAACAAATTGCAGCTGTAATGTGCAGCATTTCAAAAATAATGACAGTAATGAATTTTTTATGTTCCTAAATTTTTACAATTCTGCGTCTGGGATCTGTTTTTTCTCTGAATAAGTTGTATGTTAGGTTTAAACAGAAAGCGTAATAAAAAAAACCTCTCATCATGGGATTACAGCAAATCAAATAAAAGTTTTTTTATTTGGTTATAGGATCAAAGATAGCTAATTAGGTATCGAAGAAGTTTTTATTTTTCTTGACTTAATATCGCACGCGCGCGCCTATAAATTATATCAGAGTAAAAGTGCACTTTTTATTATGTCTGAAAGTATTTTGTTTTAATTCATTCCAGTAAATTAATTAATTTTAAATCTTTTATTTTCGATACGCTCGCGCCCACAGTTTGAGAAACACTGCATTAAGGTTAAAAAAAATCTTCAATTATTTTTCACAAAAGTCAATCTTTAAAAGATGTTCAATAATTCATTTTTTGTGATTTTTGGTGCTTTTTCTTTTCTTGTAACTATATTTTTCTCCGTTTGCTACTAAAAAGGCCCATATACGAAAACAAATTAAAAATTAATCGTAATCAACTTTAAATGATTTTGTTATTTAAAATATTATTACACAAATTTTAACCCTTAACATTTTTAAAAGCAGAATACAAAATTTATATAAAAATCATTTGATATATAAAAAAATTATTTAATTTTTTAAATTATTTTTTAAAAAAATTTAACTCATGATGAAATTTTTTTCTTTTTCGAAAAACCATGAAATGTATTGTGAGTTTACAAAAAACTGCAGTAAAAATCGTTTAATTCGAAACTGAGGGGGACTGAAATATTTTTTCGTGTTAAAAGAATTTCGACTTAAAGGATATTGCAAGAACAGAAGAAAACGACATATAATTAATAAAATTAAGTTTATTACAGTAAATTTAATTTACGTAGATATGTATATACACTACTGGCCATTAAAATTGCTACTCCGAGAAGGAATGCAGGTAGAGCACAAAATGATATTTATTGGACAAATATATTATACTGGAAAAATAAGGAGTAATTTTTCATATATTTGGCTGCATAGATCCTGAGAAATATCTACCAACCACCTCTGGCAGTAATAACAGCACTTATACGCCGGGAATTGAGTCAAACAGAGATTGGATGACATGTACAGGTACAGATGCCCATGCTGCTTTGACACGATGCCACAGCTCATCAACCGTAGTAACTGGTGTATGGTGACGAGCTAGTCGCTCGGCAGCTATTTACCAGACATATTCTATTGACGAGAAATCTGGTGAACATGCAGGTCAGGGCAACAGCCGAACTTTTTCTGTATGAAGGAAGTTCCGTACAACGCCGGCAAAATGTCGTCGTGAATTACCCTGATAAAACGTTGAGTTCCGCAGGGCTCAGATAAAGGGTAGAGCCATGGATCGTAACACAACAGAAATGTAATATACACTGTTCAAAGTGTCTTAAATGTGAACAAGAGGTGACCGAGCCGTGTATACAATAGCACCCCATACCATCACGATAGGTGATGGGCCAGTATGCCGAAGACGAATGCATGCTACCAATGTACTTTCACCATGATGCCGCTAAACACAGATGCGATCATTTTGATGCTGTAAACAGAACCTTAATTCATCAGAAAAAGTGAAGTCTTGCCATTCGTGTGCCCAAGTTCACAGTTGATCATACCATTGAATACGTTCCTCTTTTCTGATGCAGCGTTAAGTTTAGCTGCAGGCATGATCTCCGAATGGAGAGTCCATGCTGCTGGAAACGTCGTCGAACTTTTTGCGCAGACACTTGTTGTCTTGCAAACGACCAAAATTCAGGGCTCTTGACGTGGCTGCACGATCCATTAAGGTTATGCGGGTATTATGCTTGTCTTCTAGGCTGCTAGTGATAGGGGACAGTTAAGGTCCAGCACAACATTCCATATTATCTTCCTGGACCCATCCATTCCATATTCTGCTAGTAGTAATTGGATCTTTACCGACGCGAGCAGCAATACTCCGATACGATAAACAACAATCCCGGTACGTTACAATCCGACCTTTATCAAAGTCAGAAAAGTCAGAATGCTGGTACGCATTTCAACTTCTTACACGAGGCATCGCAACTTCTTTTCACCAGGCACCAACGTTCAAATGCAGTTTGTGTATGAGAAGCCGGCTGAACAATTTTCTCATTTAAACACCTTGTAGATGTCCCTGCAGGCGCTTGCTTTGTCTGAACGCGCTGAAAAGCTAATCATTTACATATCACAGCACCTTCTTCCTGTCGTTTTAATTTTACCTCCGTAGTATCTCGGCTTCCTGGTGTAGCAATTTTAAGGGCCAGTAATGTATGCATGTATTTAATGAAAATCAATGATACAAAAGCATTATCAAGAACTTAATAAAATTTAATACAAAATTTTCAAGTTTTTGAAAAACAAAACATTTAGTGAGTTTTTGGAAAACAATTTGATATTTTTCTTTGCTTTGTCTTTTTTAGCATCAAATTGCCAATTAATTTTTCGATGTACTTCATTTCGTTATGCACATTTCATCATTTAAATGTGCCTCTAAATAACAGCTTATACTTTTCATGATGTTCCTCATTTTGGATGACGTGGGGATAGGAGCTGCATTATTCATTTCATTTTCGTCATCGAAAACTACCTTAATGACATTTTTTGAGTTTTGTACAAACTCCAAAATGTTTTTCTATAATTGGGGTTGTACACACATTATAACCACCTACTGCAACGAATTCTTTCGATGATACAGTAGAGCAGTCCAATAATACACAGAAACTTTTTCAAACATTTAAATAAGTGGCTAGTATTTTCCGTATTTTGTTCATTTCTAGAAGAGCAATCTTTTCGCATTAAGCGATTTTCGTTTCGTGATAAGAGGAAAAAATGTATAGTACTTTGTCGGGACCATTGCATTATTTTGTGTTAAACGATATTTCATCAAGCGTTTTCGCGTTAAACTGTATTCCTTAAGAGGAACATAAAATTGTTAGAAAATACATATATTAGGTTGTTCGGAAAATAATTTCGTTTTTTCCCGACTGAGGATTTAATTGTATTTGTTTTTGCACCCAACTTCTCATTTAAGCCGTATAATTTTATATGCTTTGAGAGCTCATATAGCAAGGCTTGTGTGTGAAAAATTCCAATTAATTCTACGCAGTAGTTTTTGGCTCGTGCCCTTTTAAATATGGAGAGCGATAAGCAGCATTTTTGACATATCTTACTGTTTTACTACAGAAAGGGTAAAAATGCTGTTCAAGCCAGAAAGAAATTGACCGATGTGTATGAAGAAGGTGTGTTGACAGTACGCCAGTGCCAGAACTGGTTCGCTAAATTTCGATCCGGCAATTTTGATGTCGAAGATGCATCACGATCGGGAAGGCCGGTTGAAGCTGATAAAGACGCGATAAAGGCATTAGTTGATGCGAACCGGCGAATAACACGAGAGATCGGATTCAGGTTAAATTTATCAAATTCAACAGTTTATGACCACTTGAAAGGCCTGGGATTATCCTCGAAGCTCGATGTGTGGGTTCCCTATGTTCTCATAGAGAGAAATCTGTGTCGCCGCATTGACGTCTGCGATTCGCTTCTCAAACGTCACGAAAATGATCCGTTTTTGAAGCGCATCATCACTGGGGACGAAAAAGGTCATGGAGCAAAAAAGATGAACCGGCTCAAACCATTTCCAAAGCCGATATTCACCAAAAAAGGTGATACTGTCTGTTTAGTGGGATTTTAAAGGAATCGTTTTTTTTTTACCTTTAACCGGATAACACAACAATTAATTCGGAAGTCTACTGTCATCAGCTGGACAAACTGGATGATGCACTTCAACAGAAAAGGTCAGAACTAATCAACGGGAAAGGTGTAGTGTAGACAACGCGAGACCTCACACAAGTTTGGTCACTCGCCAAAAGCTTTTACAGCTTGAATGGGATACAATGCCACATCCACCGTATTCTCCAGACCTGGCACCATCGGATTATTATTTGTTCCGGTCACTCCAAAAATTTTTAGATGGTAAAATGAGGAGGTCAAAAAACCACCTCGATCAGTTTTTTGCCAGCAAAAACCAAACATTTTATGAGCGTGAAATTATGCTACTACCAGAAAGATGGCAAAAGGTGTTGGACCAGAACGGCCAATATATAATTTAATAAAGTATTTGTTTATTATACGAAAACTGTCTTTCATTTCCACAAAAAAAAACGAAATTACCTTCCGAACAACCCAATACTTTTATGTCGTTATTTCACTTAAAAATAAACTTATCAAAGTTATAATTTATGTAAAATACTACCCCCTATTCTGATCCATGCATCTAGCAAAATAAATTAATTATTCTCTCCAGGTAAACTAACTTAAAACCAAGAAAGACACCTTTCACCCATTTACTATCCTCATTAAAGAGCTGGAAGCTCACTCCCAAAGGTAGCCGTTAAGATGGTTTAGCGGAAGCTTAACTCGCAACTTTTGATACAAGATTCCCTTCTGTATAATAAGCAAGCACTTTCTAAGGTCGCTTTAATACCCGGACCAATTCTACACAGTGTTTATTTTTCACATTTTGTTAAATGTGTTTAAAAATGTGCACTTCGTTTTTGCGAGACTTAAAGAGAAAGGTAAGGATATTTGAGCAAATTTTTATCAACTTAGTAAATTCAATTTTTCTATGAATAAAAAAGATTTTAGAGGGATGAAATTTATTAAAAACATAAAATCGTGTAAAACTGATTGGTAAAACTGTAAATTTCAAGGAAAAGTATTTGCATTTATATTGGCTGGGTTATATTTTTGATTAGGGACTCTACAAAGATTTTAATCTAATTTCTTTAAAAGATAAATTTGTTTACATTTTGCTTAATTTACAATATTATCTTTGTGTGTGTGTACATGTGTTTGCGCGTTCGTGAGTATTGCGTACATGTGTAGGAGGGCATGCGTGCGAGTGTGTGTGATATTTTATAACTTTTTTTAGAATCAACATTCGACGTTGTGGTTCTCATAATACAAGATTAGACACCGAATCTGATTGAATACAGGTCTCCAAAACGCTGTCAAATAAAGATATAGATTGTTTTAAAGAAGGGATTTGTAAGATTATATATATATATATATATATATATATATATATATATATATATATATATATATATATATATATATATATATATATATATATATATATATAAACATGTAACTAAGTTCTTTAAAGTTGGGTTAACTATGTTGGGATCTCTTGTCGTTTTCAATTTTACATAAAACGCTGAAATAGGAATCACAAAAAACACCCCACTTATTATATATTATACTTATATATTGCATTTGACATTTATTTATTATAGAATTTTTCTAAAAGTAAAATATACTGAATATTTTTTCGGAGGCCTAAACATTGCTGAAATATAAGATACAGTGATAATAATAAGTGCAAAACCTCGCGACATTTAAGAATTTATACAAGGAATATAATTTTATGTTCACATATCATCTTATAGTTTACTGAAGAAATCGGGAAAAATTAATAAGCACTGTACATATATACATTAGAAAAAGTTATGTTTAAGAAATACATTATTCAAAAAAACCATCCAGGCAAAATGTTTGTAACTTAATTTTAAGTTGGGAGTATAGTTAGCACGTAATGTATTGAGAGTGGGAGCTATTTCAATGGAGATTCATTTTAGTATGTGATGAAATAATTTAAATTGGGGTTACCCCACTAACTCTTTAACCTTGTTATTTATGCCAGCTGATAAACAGTAACATCAGATCAAGGCCAATGAAATTCATCGCGGCTTTGAGCTAGATTTTTACGCCTGTCGTTATCCGTTGCTTTAAGCACCATATAAGTGACAGGGCGATTTTGCTTGGTTCCACCCCAACTTTGAGCGAGAACACCCTGGGGGTGGTCAGAGGACTTCCATCTCCTCAAACCTCACGAAAAGACTTGCGGATCGATGGCCATTTTGAGTACCCCTCGTGCCGCAAATGCGCTATACATTTACAACCATTCTCCGGGATTCGAACCCAGGCCCAACGGCACAGCTGTCAGCGTCAACTCTTTAACGTAAATCTTTTTAATATGCCCTCAACTTTACTTACAAGAATGTTGGCAAGGTGTAAACTTATTTTCAAAAACCTCGTAGTTCTTAACCATGGCTAAGTGACCAGGACGACACCTGAGCTGGGACACTCCTCTCCCAATTTCCACACTGAGCCAAAGTAAGGTCTTTGTGCCATGACAGATTTAACATGCGTCAGCCCTTCCATTCGGCTGGTCTTCAGTGGCTCTAGAACTCGAAGTCGCCAGTCAACAATGCCGGCCACAAGTTCTTGACGATGAGCACTCGGTTACTATGGCGCCAGGAGTGATAGAAGAAGAGTAGAAACTAGCTCATGCTTCACTTTCGTCTTTTTGTCGTGTTTTAAAGTTAAGAAATTCGCCTTTTATAGTCCTCGTATTTCTTCTAAATATGACATAAATAATCAATCAAACAATACTGAAAGAAATAAAAGTTACAGCGAAAAATACTTTCTCAGTTATCTCACTTGAATATCTCTCAATGAGAAAATACTATTTAATAAATAAATTCTTCGGAGAATTTCATATACTTACTTTTAAAAAAATGAATTAATAATCCTCGCTTAGAGTAATATTATAATCAGAAAGTAAATTATATATATAAAAAATGGATGGTTGTACATATGAAATCGCATCACTCCAACACCGTTCAACCGATCACTATGAAAATTGGCATGTATATGCATTTTTTTGTGGAGAAGGTGTTTGTGCTATCTTTTTTTTGCTGCAACTCCCCACCAGGTGGCGCTAGAGAATGTCAACTTCTGCACCATTCAATCAATCGCCAAGTTCCCAACATGGTCGCCAAAAATGATCGCAACTTGGCGCTATCACCAACATTTTGCTATGTTTCTATTGAATCGCCATTTTAATGTAAGGAACGGCGTTGCTTGAGAATATTACAAATTTAACATAAAATAAATACACCGGAAAGTAATATTCATGTATTACATATCCAGATATAAATTATTTACACTATTTTAAGTGTTCATTACATAAAATGTGTAACAATATGTTACTTTTGCTTAGCAGTGATCAGCTTAGAAAGGTGTTTTTAAAAATCACCCCACAAGAGAGGTACGGGGCGTTATAAATAAAAAAATCCTTTTTTTCAGCTATTAGACTTAAAATTTGACTAATAAGGGTTTTTTGTTCAACTGAGATATGCAAAAAGCTTTTTTGTTGTTGTTTAATTTGCAATTCACGTAAAATTAACTCATTAAAAGCTTCTTTATCCTTCAATCTGTATTGTTTAATTTTTAATTCACCCGAGCGAAGTACGGTATACTAGCTAGTATGGTATATACATTATGGGAAAGAAATTCGACTAAAATTTCGCATGATAAATTGAAAAAGGGATAAATTTTGACCTACAATGAATAAAATGAAACTTTGGAGAATCCAGATTATGTTGACGAAGGAAAAGGATGCCTAATAATTTTGATTCATGGTCAGATAACGAAGTTGAAACCTGACCTTGTACCACATTCCACACACGCATTACGCCCACGTGGGAATTTTCAGTAACAATAGTTTTAACTTACATTAATCTACCACACAATTTCATCTTTTAAATTATGACACTCGAACCTTCTACTCTCTGGAGTATTGGCTGAATCATTAGCTCTACTGGACAATATACTGGGATTGTAATATTTTGTATATTACATTACTTAAAGGATCATTATAGTCAAGTAAATAGTAGTTTATAATTATAAAATGGTGGAACGTTATACCGAAGTAATTGCACTGTATCGTAAAATTGCTATGATAATGAGCTATTATAAAATGTTATAAGTTTGCTTATCAAGTTATCATCCTTCCAGTGATCATCTCTTAACATATACATATTTTATGCTGCAGACTTTAAAAGAAATTGAAAAGTGTAAAACACTTCGAGTTTCAATTTTTTTTTAATGCAGCCACGTTAAGCCTAATTGGAAAAGTCATACGTTAAGCCTAACAGATTCTTTGGACAATCCTCGCCAAGAACACCAAATAAAATATCGCCAAAATTAACTCTCTATCATTTTTTTCCTTCGTCTTTGGCTACCAGCCCATCTGCAATAGCTCTTTTCGCCAAAGTGCTTTTCCTCTTCTATTCAAGGTAAATTTTAAAAAAATAATAATACAAAACTGTTCGCAGTAAATCTACCTTCTCGTGATGCACCTGAAAATACTTTTTAGTGGCTAAGACATCTACAACTTGGCTTTATGTCTCACTCAACAAACAAAAACCCCTTTGGAGAGGTTGGGTTACAGTCAATGGTGATCGGTATAGAGGCATGATTACTAACTTTTTCATTCCTGAATTGAACAATCATGATGTCCAGGAGCTGTGGTTCCAAAAAGACGGCGCAACATGTCACACAGCTCGTGCCACAATCGATTTATTGAAAGACACGTTTGATAACCGCCTAATTTCACGTTTTGGACCTGTCAATTGGTCTCCAAGATCTTGTGATTTAACACTGCTAGACTATTTT
The DNA here is from genome assembly GCA_019973935.1 of Trichonephila clavipes. Classification (NCBI taxonomy): domain Eukaryota; kingdom Metazoa; phylum Arthropoda; class Arachnida; order Araneae; family Nephilidae; genus Trichonephila; species Trichonephila clavipes. Next base: position 28,501 of record BMAU01018604.1, read on the forward strand.
CTGTGGGGCTATGTAAAGTCATTGGTCTATGCGGATAAGCCACAAACGCTTGACCATTTGGAAGACAACATTCACCGTGTTATTGCCGATATACGGCCACAAATGTTGGAAAAAGTCATCGAAAATTGGACGTCCAGATTGGACTACATCCGAGCCAGCCATGGCAGTCATATGCCAGAAATCATATTTAAAATGTAATGCCACAAGATTATCTTTCGAATAAAAAAAAATTCATGTCAATCGAATAATACATCGTAGTTTTATTGCAATTCAAAGTTCTATACCTCTAAAAAACACCCTTTATTAATTTGGAGATAAAAGAGAAAAATATATCACATTACTAACCATTTACCATCCATTTCGTTAGGCATTGCAAAATGTTGTACAAACATGCAAGGTGTGACACAAAAAAAATACCAAGTGTGTAGTTTGGAAAAAGAGTGGAGTTGGCAACAGATGTTTTAGTGACAACATCCCATGCACCTCCTCCGTCCATCTAGCAAGTTTCGCCTTAATTGCTCACGCTAGTTGTGAGTATAGCGTCATTGTCTGAACTCATGCAACTGCATTCTGTCGGAAAAGTGTCGAATCAACATCAAGTTTCTCTTCAGAAAACAAATCAGCCACTAAAACATTTCAAATATTAACCCAGGTTTATGGAGATGAAACTTTGTCTCGTGCATATGTGTTTGATTAGTATAAGCGGTTTTCAGGGGGAGTGACAGTTTGGAAGACGATGAACGTGCTGGATGCACAAGGTCAGTGATTACAGACCAAAACATTGCCAAAATTCGTGATATCAGAGGATTCCCTTTCACATCCATAGTCAGACTATTAATCAACAAGACTACATTGAAGTGCTAAAAAGACTTCGTGAAAAATGAGGAGGAAAAGAACCAGAACTGGGAAATGATAAATGGCGGTTACACCAAGACAATGCACCCGCTCACACGGCCCTTTCTGTCAAGCAGTTTTTGACCAGCAAAGACATTACAGTGGTTGGGCATCCTCCTTATTCACTTGATTTGTCCCTATGCAACTCTTTTTTTTTATTTCCTACAGTTAAATATTGCTTAAAAGGAGCCCATTTTACCTCAGTTGAAGAGGTTCAGGCAAAAAAGGAGAATCTACTGAAGGGCCTTCCGAAACCCTCGTTCAAGAACTGTTATCAGCAATAGCAGCACTGAATGCGAAGTTTGAGAATACTGAAGGGAACTAATTTAAATGTGATACTGTCATTAAGAACTGATTCTGTAAGTACGATGGTTTATTGGGTCTGTCTCGTTTTCTTGTGTCGCGCCTCGTACATTGTTTTTAAGGTATCCGACTAGGTTGAAAAAGTGCTTTTTATGTGTTTGATGCTTGGTGTTGTTTGGATCATTAAGGAAAAGGAAATTAATTATTGAGGAAGAAGAACTAATACATAAAACTAGAGAGTTTTTTAAGTTCTTTTTATAGCATTTACTTTATCTATATATATATATATATATATATATATATATATATATATATATATATATATATATATATATATATATATATATATATATATATATATATATATTTATATATATATATATTAATAAAAATTTTTTTTATTTCGTTTTTTGAAGAATGAACTTTTCCTGATAATTTGTGCATGAAAAACGGGATATTTTCTAAATAATCCAATCAAATGCAATGAAATTTATAACATATATCCTATGAGCCCTTCAAAGTGTGACAAACCTCAGGTTTTAAGACAGCTACATTTAATCACATTTTACAGCCTTTTTTAGCTTAGAACATGCAGTAATTTTGACGAAAAATCATGACCATCAAATTTAAATGCTAATAAAATATTTATTTCTTAAAACATTTTTATTCTGTAGTTTGTGACACTTCAGAGGGATCAAGAAATATATCAATGACGTTAAAATTGCATAATGTGCAATTTATTTTTATTTAAAGCATTTTTCTCTTAACTTAAAAAATTTTGCTAAATTTTCCTAAAAATATTTTTTTTTTCAAAAAAAGGGCAATACATGTTAGTTATTTAATAGCCATGACTTTTCAAGCCTATTTATGTTCTTTAAAACAATAAAATTTCTCAAAAAATCAATTTTTGAAAACTTTATCTCCGAATCTAGTCGGATACCTTAAGCTATTGTTATCTATGTCTTATTTTTTTATAGAACTAAGTATGAATTGTATTGAAAAATATTCTTATAGCCTCGCCTCCTGATTTCAAAAGGAAAAGGCTTCAAATTCTAAAACAAATGTATAATAACTTTCATGATTCTATTTTCCCCACCTCCACCCAGGGTTAAATTTCATAAGATCCATTTTTATCGTATCTTTAATCAAAGAGCACACGCGCGCACGCGTTTCTTAAATTTTAATTTTGTAGGTCTAAGGGTTAAAAAACTTGAATTTTTTTTATTAAGAACGATGCCGCAACTGCCCTTGGGAGTCTATTTCCACGCAATTCCGTTCATATGGAACGTCTATTTCAACAAAGAAACGTGTTTTTGCCAAATTTCGTCTATAGGTGCAATAGTGTAAAAACGGGAATTTTTGTCAAAAACGCTCCAGCGATTTCTTCCCCTGGAAGTCAATTTTCGTTAAACCCAGTGCTTCTCAAACTTTCTATATTCGCGACCCTATTTTCAATCAGAATTTTCATCGCGCCCCCCTTCCCCATGCAATAACAATGTGTTGAATGTGGTAATAATGTATAATACTTTGACCTAAAAGTTACAATGCGACCCTAGTTTTAAGCCGTACATAGTATCAAGATAAGTATTAAATTTTGTGTATGATAAGCCCATTGAAAAATCACTAGTAATTATTAAACTTGTTCTTAGCTTAGTATTGATACTTAGTATCAAATGTATTTTACCGTACTTATACATTTATAAGTATACTATATCAGAGTTAATGTGTGTTTTTTATTGTGTCTGAATACATTTTGTTTTGTTTCCTTTTAGTAAATTGATAATTTTTTAAATAATCTTTTATTTTCGACTTTCCGATACGCTCGCACCCCCTTGTAGGGTTATCATGCCCCTCTAGGGGGCGTGCCCCACAGTTTGAGAAACACTGGGTTAAACCTATTCTTAAATGCGCAACAAAACAGACATGTTAATGAAATATCAAGTCTGTAGGGGTAATAGTTTTCAAAAGGATAAAATTTTTATTTATATCACTCCCGCAGCCCATCCTGGGAATTGATTTCTGTAAAATCCGTTCCTAGCGGATCTCTGCCTAACAAAAGAAACGTGCTTACCAAATTTCAAATCTGCAAGTCTAATAGTTTCGCAGATCTTGTGCGGCCGCGGTAGCAGAGGGGTCAAGGTATCGGATCATGGTTGACCTTGAAAGGAGTTCGAGCCCAGTACCACTAAAGGCCCGCAGTGTAAGGGAGCGATGCACATTAAATTTGTCGAGAGCTCAAACATCCTCCCGTTGGTGTGGTGTGGTAGTTAGGAGAGGAGGTTCCAACTCAGGTTTATCCGCAGCACTTGACTATGGTTTAAAATTACGTGGTACGTCGCCAAAAGCCCTCGTGTTGCTAAAGTGTGACGTTAATATTTACTCACTCACTCCACAGATCTCGTGACGATTGAGTGAGGCACTTTTTTCGAATATAGAGAGAGTGATTACACAAAACAAAAAGAGAGAAAGAATAACAAAATGAAAAAGCAATCTGGTAGAACCCCTCTCAGTATAGAGGGCGCTGCTTGTAAAAACATGCTTTGCTTACAACATAGATCTTGTGTACGTGACCGAGTGCAGACGCACTCCATATTCCATTAAACTTATTATTTAATCTTACACTTGTCTTCGATGATTTATCGAATTTAATTGAGTCTGATGATTGTGATGATATGAGCGTTGATTGATATAAAAGCATTCTACCACTGATGAACTGAACCACCGATGATCGTAACACAATCTAACGATTTTATATGATTCAAATTTTACTTCTTTCTTATATATTTGTAGCAATCTATTAAAAAAGTATTCTAAGAAACTAGGTACCATAATTTATCTCTTTTATAGTTTCGAAAATTATTATTCACAAAAAGAATAGTATTCACATTTTTTAAAAAAAGAGTTTTTCAGAAATTCGAGACCGTGAACAAGTAAAAAATGGATGTTGCTGCAAATTGAAGTAAGTAAAATTTGAATTTCTATATCCCTCTTAGTTGAAAACAAATCAAGAAGTTATGACAAATATTTATTCTTTCATTAATATTCATAACATAAATTTAAGGAATTCTATACAATCTTCTCTTCTTCATCAAAAAAATTTTTGTAAACTGTAATTCAAGATTTAAACACTTTTTTTTCCACCTCCAAACACAATTTCCAATAAATTCATTTTCTCTTCAAAGCAATGAGCATCCTCAAATCCAAGTGGGCGCCAAAAACCATTCACCCACAAATTTTCCCTTATAAAAGAGCGGAAGGCTTATACCTTCAGGTGACCGTCTCTTTTGAAAAGGGCTTCTTCTTAATCTGGGCTTAGTGGAAACTTGGCCCAACGACTCTTGATACATGCCTCCAATTTGCATAGTAAACACTCCCTGCGCAGAGTCTTCCTCTCATTTAAATATGCATAGCCACTTCACACAATAGTGTGAAGTATAATATTTCATGCTTAGTTAAAAAGATGGAAAAGTTGCCTTAATCTTCGGAGATGCAGAGGGATTTTTTCTTCTTTTCTTCTCGCAATTTCTTCAATCAAATTAACTTTTCTCTGAAGGTTTAGAAACGATAAAATATAATTAAGGCGGCAAAGAATTAAGGAGTTATGCCAGCAGCATCCGAAGGGATAAAACTATAAATATCTTGGAAAAAGATTAACAATGGAATTGTTTTATCTGGAGTATATTTCTGTGTATTCCTTAATCGTATTCAATTCGAACACTTTTTATTAGAACGGAGCGCGCATTTTTGGAATTTATAGTTTGGAAGGTAAAACGCCTTGTAAATGTAAGTTCATTAAAAGGAAGGAAATCTTTCGGTTTTATAATCTTGTTATCTAGATTAAATGTAAGCGAGAGAAGTTTCAGTAGGGGCTTTGAGAAAAATAATTTAAATATAGTGAAAGGATATACACACAGGGTGTGGAGTGGGAACTTCCAGTTTTGAAAATACAATAAAACACACTACATGTTTCATGTCAAACTCCACTACATCTTCACACTACACCCAGAGCCGTCAGCACCCCTCACATTTTTAGAGATTTTATCAAGAACTTTAAACACCAGAATAAGATCTCTTGGATTGGACCTCTTCCCCCAGAGCACCATTGGTATCAGCGTTCTCGTCCTAGAGGCTCTCTAGCTCTCAGTTTTAATAGGCAGGAACAAACTCTTCTAGCCCGCTTTCGAAGTAATCACGTTAAAACAATGAAATTTTCGGAAGGATCCAAGAGCTTTGAAATGTGTACGAACTGTCCTTCTGAGCCGGCCTCGCCTGCTCACATCCTCGAATGCCTAGGGCTCACCAAGCAGAATTTAGCTGACCATCCCTTGCTGGTGTTGGATTTTTTGAGAGCGTACGAAGTCATGGACCTGGTCTAGCACTGCTGGGCAATGGGGGCGTGCAACAACAACATATGTTTCATTCGATTTTATTATTATTTTCCGCCTAGCACACAACACTAGAACTTTGAATTCACACAATTTTAAACATAATGTCTGTTAAGTGTCGCCCTCCATTATCAATACATTAATGCAGTCGATTTCGAAAACTTTGAGTCATCTTTTCAAACATGTGGACCGGGATATTGTCAATTTTGACTCAGATGTTGTTTCATAGGTTTTTCAGGGTTTTGGAGCAAATTTTGAAAACCACAGACTTAAAATATCCTCACGGGAATTAATCAGGAAGGGATAAATCAGGTGATCGCTCAGGTCATTTTACGTCCCCTCACAGGGAGATCAGTCATTCAGATAAGTCTTGAGGTGTGGGCTGTGGCCCCATCTTGTTGTAACCACACATTTTCAAAATCCCTTTCTTGGAGACCGGGTTTAGAAGAATTGTTGGATCATTGTCGCATACAGATCTGAATAGACACACGAACTGGTTCCACATTTTCAGGTGCTCCAATGGTTTTCCGAGCTCCATTTCTTTCTTTGGAGACATTTATCTTTGCTCGGAAGGCATCCACCCTCATTAAAACACATTTCCGATCTGGAACACGATCTCGTGGTGGGATATCGAAGTGATGACGAAAGGAACGTTGCACTGCATTCACCGACCGACCGTTAGAGAAATATACCTCCACGACTAAAGTGCGCAACTTACTCGACCACAACATGTTTGCGACTGATACGGGCGGGAATACAAATATCTTACTCCACCCCTTCCATCGAACCCCTCTTCGACCTACGATAATCACTGTAGCAGGAATTTTCCACCCCGCCCCTGTATATTTGAACAATAACATCTAATAAAATACATTTTTCAATTCCTATTTTATTAGTTCACTCTCTCCCTATGTATATATATCTTGTTCAAATTTTCAATCTTTAATAAAATATTTTCTATTTACCCATTCACAAGCTCAAATTCATTTTTTTAAAACTTGTAGTGGATGACACTTGATGTTACTACAGTTTTTTTCAAATATTAATTCATTAATTAAATTTCATTTTTTTAATTTTAAATTTATTTAGCGTTATATTTCTATTTTAGTTACAACAAGCTGCATCAGATGGCACCAATACATTTTTCTATCGAAGAAGGAATTGACGTTAAAAAATTTTTTTACATTACTTGTTAATCAAAATATATGGAATAAACGTGTAGTGTTAGAATCGAATCCTAGAAAAATAATAATTAAAGAATTCCATTCATTACATTGAATTAATCCTTTTCAGAGGGCTAAAGAATAACTTTTAAAAACTTCGATAATTTTGCATTTTTAATAATTCGAGAAACATTGAACATTAACTATAATGGCTAGAAAAATTAAATATTTTTTTAAAAATATTCAATGTAATCGACAAAAAATTGCAACCTCTTTCTATCTGTTGCATAAAAACGAGTATACACTAACGTACACTAAAAGTAATTTAATTTAGTCAGTACTTTTTTATTTTTTATAGTTTATATATCTTACTAGATGACCCTGCCACGTGTTGCTGTAGCTTTGTTTTAATACACGTTGATTTAATATTATTTTAAGTTATTCAATGCAGTCAAATTAATCTTCGTTTACAATTTTGGAGAGTTGAAATTAAGTATAAAACAATACAATGTTTTTAATTTTACATTTTATTCATCTCCTATTTGAGTGTAGTATAATGCATGAATTACTTACGAAGTTGTTAAGTAATAACATATGAAGATTTAATTTTATAAATGAGGTGAATAACGTTGGATTTTTAGCAATATTTTTAGTATTATTTTTATCATTCTAAATTATATCAATATAAATTTTAATACAGTTAACGCTAATTGGGGCAAATTTTATTGGTAACTCGTCTTTTGCTTACAAAATAGATTCGGTGGTTTCCTCTCACGTAAGCTTGCAACATATATGTAGTTACCCATGCGATGAATATGGAATTTCTAAATGCAAGCTCCAAATGAACATTGTATGGATTTAAGATATATATTTATGGTCATCGCGAAAGCAAACGAATTGGGAATTCAAGACCTTTGAATGGTATTGAGGCTCTGGCGGTATTAGTGGAATACGTGGCAATAGGACGAACCTTTAAACTTTTAATTTAAACTTTCCAATCTAAATTATTGCTCCAAGAAGACTCTCGGTAATTTTTGTACTCTTGTTATAAAAGGTGCTTTTGGCAATAAATCGGAATCTCCTTAAGATAGCGGAAATCCCGATAAATATATTTTCACTTGTTTTTACTTTTTAAATGACGGAGTGGCCAAAATGCAAATGGATTCCACTTCTGCAATCCACTGCCTTGAAAGAAGTTGCCCTCAAGGATCAGTGTCTGGACCTATTTTATGGAATATCATTATCAATGATCTCCTATCTAAACTTAATAATCTTGCCTGCTGTGAAATCATAGTTTTTGCTGATGACATTTTAATTTGTTCCCAAGATAGGGATCTTTCTGCGACTTTCCTACACGCACAGGAAGCTTTGAACCTCGCTTCTGACTGGTCAAAAGGTTTTAAATTGGATTTTAGTCCTGATAAAACCAGAATCATGGCTATTGGAAAACGAAACGTTTGCTATGATGTATTTCAGCTATATCTCGATATATCTATATATCTTGGGGTCTTGGGATTCTTCTCGATACTAAATTTTTTTGGAAGCAGCACTTAAGTTACATATCCGAGAAATGTGACAAATTACAGCGTGGATTAAATCGGATTGCTCGCAACACGTTCGGTATAAATTTCAATGTACATTCGCTCGTTTATAAGTAAGGAATCAAGCCTTTCATTTTGTATGGTTCTAGAGTTTGGGGCGAGGCACTTAAAAGAAAGATGAATTCTAAGTATCTGCGACGCATAATAAGAAGGATACTTTTACGGGTCATATGTGGTTATCGCACAATAAGTTATGACTCAATTTATGCTATTTCTGGCTTCCCTCCAATCGACATTACTATTCTTCATAATATTTCTTTTAGGGAAAATCTCTCTGCTTCTTCCATCTCTAATTATGATTGTAATCTGTCTCCATTTTTTCTCCTTCATCCTTCAGAGAGGAATGTCATCAATATTTTGCTCAATTTAGTGACAAGAGCACAGAAGATTTCCCTGTTATTTGCTATACCAATAGCAGTAAAATTGATGGAAGAGTTGGTTTCACATTTGTTGTGTTCAGGAGTGGTGTTGAATCCAAGAACTTACAATTTAGAATTCGTGATGAATGCACAGTTTTTATAGCTAAACTTGTATGTATAAACTTCGCCGTTAAATGGATCACTGAGCAAAATAGTGTCATCTCAATATCTCATCTGTACTGACTCTCTTTCCTCCTTGGATTCTCTTAAATGTATTTCTTCATCTAACAACATAATCGTCGAGATCCAAAAGCAACTTAAAAGCCTAAGAGATAAAAACATCTCAAAAGATTTTTCATTTGTTGGCGGACACACGGATGTTCTTGGGAATGAGCGAGCCGATTGGCTTGCAAAAGCTGCAACCAGCGCAAAATTGACATTGACGTTAATATTCCTAAATCGTTTTACAAGAATATCACGAAAGAAAGAATGGTGAAGTCTTGAAACCAAGAATATCTCATTTCTAATAACAAAGAAATTTTCCCCACCATTAATAAGAGACTATCATGCCATCATTTTTACACTAACTACAAAATAACCCAATTTCTCACTGGTGTTGGTAATTTCAAAAGCTACTTGAACAAATTTAATTTATTTCCTTCATCTTCCTGTGACTGTAATATTGGTGGCGAGGAAAATGTAGAACATATAATCCTTTTGTGTTCCAAGTATGTCAGAGAGAGAAAGATCATAAGACTCTAGTTCAAGAGACTTAACATTAATTGTCCACCGAATTTTCACCAACTTCTTTCCACCAGAAGTGCTTTCAAAAATTTCTGTGAATTTGTTGTAAATGTTTGTAATTCTTCTTAACCTCATTTTTTTTAAAATTTTATTTCTCTTGAATGTGTGTTTAATACTTACTTCTGTAAGCCCCGTGTGATACTTTGTGGTGCACGGGGATTTCATAATTGTTTTCAATAAAAAAACGTGTACAATTACATAATCTAGGTGAATTTAAGTTACGCAGCAGAATAACAAATCTTCAACCAAAGATTGTGAGGTGCCATTCCTAATATATCTAGGGAATTAAAAAACTTTACAGTTTTGTTTTCATCAACAATAATGTCGATTTATTTAAAAGGCATTAGATCACCCGGCAACACCTCTGTATCTGAAAGCTTATTTTGTCAACATCAACATTTTTTTCTACCTAAAGTAACAGGATTACAGAGCCAGTCATTACCTAGAAAAATTATACAGTATATCCGGAAAGACACTCTCAATCAGTTCTTTTTTTGTCTGAACAACAATACAGAAATTGTCTGGCCAAATGATACATTGTGTATTTTTGATACAGTTTTACTTCACTGTTTCCAATATCCAGCAGTTGGTTAGAAAATATTTGCGCCGATTGATCATGTTGCAATTAAACTCGGATGTTTGTGGTCAGTCGAAGTGTTTCGACGTTTCGCCATAAAAACGATTGCTTTAAACTTACGTTAATCTCGTAAGCAAAAGTAGAGTGAGGAATGACTTGAAATGTCTGTCAGAGATCACCAGACTGTAATATGACAGCACCACCGAATATTTACTCGTTGCCGCGTAAATCTTATAAAGTTATATGTAAAACTTCGAGTGAGTGTTTCTGAGCCATAGTACACTCATTGCAGATCATGATTGAACTCCTTTGCAATACTGTAGCTATTTAGCTTTTATTTTTAAATTTCACACTGCGTCTGGTTTTTCATTGAATGTCTAATGGCTGCTGAAATGCCGAATGTACAATTTGTCCACCATTTAACAAAGTGGCTACAATACTTGAGGATGCAAGTGTCAATGCAATTTTCTGTTGATTGTATTTTCCCAAGACTGCGCCTTCACGTTTAGTATCTATAGAGAATAAAAATGCGAAAGCGGGACTCGAGCGCAAAGCCATTTGACCTAATTCCGGCCATATCCAAAAAAATTAAAGAATTTTCTGTTATACAAATCCAAATTCTCGTTCCCCATCCCGAGACGTAGCTGGTGCACACTTTTGGAGTCCCTTCTCCCTCAAGCTCTATCCCTGAGAGGAAGGGACTGTACTATCACCCGGTATTATCCAACAAAGTTATTGGAGTTTCTGAAGTCCGATTTCAGATTCTTGTTCTACACCCAGATAAACACCAGAAACGCACTTTGCCTACTGCAAGAATATTTTTAGGTAAGCTCCTGCTATGGTTCGCTTAAAATAAGTTCGTCTGGTATTATTTGACACAGTAACAGGAATTTCTCGAATTGGACTGAATATTCGGATCAGCAGTCTAAAAATACGACATAGATCCACTTCTTTGTCCTTATGTCTGCAAGTTACACCGGCACCGCTGTCCACGTATGCTATGGCCGTCCGACATTATTCGGCTAAGTTACCGGAACTTCTAAACTCCGATTTCAAACTCACATTTCCCGATTCACATTCCGAAACGCACACAGGCTGATTTTCGATGCCGCAGTGCGTGTAAATATAGCCTCTATGGAGAATGAAAATTTGTAAGTGGGAATCAAACGCGAAGCCATTCCACCTAATTCCGGCAACATCCTACAAATTGATTGAATTTTCTGAAATCTGATTTCAGATTCTTGTTTCCAATCTCTAGAAGCAGCCGGGGACTACATCCGGCTTCCCTGAGCCTGCAAGTTCAGTCGCTGGAAAGGGGCATTACGGTCACCCGTCATTATCCAGCAAAGTTACGGAAATTTCTAATATCCGATTTCGGATTCTCGTTCGCCATCCCGAAAATGACCATAAATGTCCTTTTTCCACTCCAAGACTTTTGGAGGAAAGCTCCTGCACGGTCTGCTTTATAGACAGTCGTCCAGAATTATCCGGCAAAGTTGCAACAATTTCTCATATTGGTTATCTTATCAGATTGCCCGCCTTAAAATATGACAGGGATCAAGTTTTCCCGCTCCAAGGCTTTTAATGTAAGCCCCTAGCAAGAGAGTGTATAAAATATGATCGTCCAGCATTATCCGTTAAAGTTGCTCTAGTCAGTGCTCTGAAAAATTCGTTTTTCTTAAAAAATTTATTAAAATATTGGTGTCAAGAAATCAAATATATCAATTTTGCTTTTTGTTGTCGATGTCGTACGAGTGCGAATTGATACTTATTTTCTATTAGTAACGGTTACGGTTAGTGATAAAAGAAAACAGTGGAGTAGTGACAGTTTTATGGGTGGAACTAATTTTATCTTTCTATCTCGCTAACTACCTTTCATAACTTGCAAGCGAAAAATATCCGAAGAAAATACATCGTTTCAAGACGATTGGAAGGTTGACTATTTTGTAGTGAAAAACAAACACGAATCTGTAATTGATTGATTTGTCACGTTAGTGCTGTATTTAAAAAAATACCAATAAACAGAAATCATTCAGTGCCCCTTTTCTCGAAGATCTCTTTCAAGAGATAATAAATAGGCTTTCTTAAACAATCTTTGCAACAGCAGCTAAGTGTTTTGTCAGTGGTAATGCCCCACAGCGGTAACAGAGACATCTTATGAAGTTTGTTATGTTATTGGCAATCATATGAAACCGTTTAACCCCCAATTAGCGGAGTGCATTTTCTATTTAACGAACTTTTCCAACAGCAATGAAATTGCCGTAATTTTTTCAAAAAAAAAAAAACTTATATAAAATTAACTTAATTAATTAATTTAATTGACGAGATAAAAAATCGTCAATTAAATTTAAGGACATATGAGGTAATCTATGAGCAAAATTATTGGTTATAAAATAATGTATGTTTAAAATTACCCATAAGTTTAAAATTAGAAAATGTCCTTAACAAATTCATTAATTTTAAAAGGAAAATATTTTTTGAAGTTGAAAAGGAGTCTATTCTTGGACAATGTTTTTTTTTCTTGTTGTTGTTCTCTCTCTCTTTTGTTCACATATTTTTGATGGGTAAAAAATGTAATATAAATAAATATTAATTTTCAAAAAAAATGAATAATTACTCCTAAGGAATATGCAGTGCTTATAAATTTAAAATTTGTTTTATGTAGACTAAAATATGAATCTCTGTTTTAAGAATTTTCCATTTAATGAACTTTTTTTCAGGATTTAGCGGCTTCATCAAATAGAAGTCCAACTGTATATCAAAATTTAAGCCACAACTAAGTACATATGAATAAGTACTTTGAATCAATGAAAATAAATGAGTAGAATTTTCTTCATCAATTCTCTCTCTCTCTCTCTCTAAGATTTACATTTATGATCCACACGAAGAAATTATCAAATAAGTTAAAGGAAACGGGAATCAGAACAAATGTAAAATATTTAAAAATATTATTTTTGAATTACAAAAAAAAACAAATTCATTATTTTAAAAAGTCAAATTTTGTCATTGCTTTTTAGTTAGAAATCAAATAATAATTGCATTTTAAGAGGAGTTGAGAACCCCTTCTCTCTCTCTATACAGACAATGTGAAATTGGCTGTTTTCGATGTACCTTTTCTCAAAATCTTTTACATGTAGGTGCTTGAAATGTTTCATACAATTAAAGTACACATTTCTCATTATACTGAAATTAGCTTTTAGCTAATTTTGAATTTTTTCATATTTTATAAAATATTTTATCAAACATAGTGAAATATGACTTATTTCTCACATAAAAAAATTTGTAAAAAATAAATTTTTTGAGTTTTTTACAAAAAGCTCCTTTCAGTATATATTGGCCTTCATTATAAGGGCTGCGGTAGCCCAGTGGTCAAGGTATCGGGTCATGGCAGGCATGTTATGATTTCGAGCCAAGTACCACTAAAGACCCGCCGTGTAAGGCAGCGATGCTCGTTAAATCTGTCGAGTGCTGAAACGTCCTCCCATTTGTGTAGTGTGGTAGTTAGGAGAGGGGGTTCCAGCTCAGGTTTCGTCCACGTCACTTGACCATGGTTCAAAATTACGCGGTTCGTCGCCAAAAGCCCTCGAGTAGCTGAACAGTGCGACGTTAATATTCACTCACTCACTGGCCCTCATTGTAAATATATCATAAAAAAATTTACATACCTATAAAGAGTAGTGTCTCAGAAAAGGTACATCGAACTTCAAAATTTACATTTTGAGTTAAATTGATTTTAATGTATACAGCGAGACTTCTAATCAGCTAGGAAATAAAAAAATAAAAGGCTTGATTTACAATAAAAGATAAATGTTTTGGTTTATATCAGACGTTCAGCTTTTAAGCAAAAACCAAGTACTCTGTTTACATTTTTTGCCATTCAAATGGGCATGGCCCAGTTTCAGCGATTACTTAAAAACAACTTTTAAAGGCTTCTAATTACCCTACAGCTTAAAGTAAGGTAAATTTAGAAAGTTAAAATCTATACAACATGAAAATGTAAAAATCTAAAATTGTCACCAAAATAAGAGATTTTAGCTTACCAACACTCCTTAAACTCTAAATTTTGAAATATTTGATGTATTCTGCATTCTCCTGAAATATCTTTAAATATCTCACCTCAGATTTTACGAAGAATGTATCTTCAACTTTGTACACTTCAATAAAATTCTGAGTTTTTTTAATTCATTACTTAGTCGTGTGCCTTATAGTGGAATTACCTAACCCACTTCGTTTCCCATCCCCTGAACTGAGCCATTACCTCTAAATTTGAGAGGATTAATTTAATCCCTCTGTGCGGGTAACTGCAACGCCCTTTCTAACGAAGATTAAGTGTAGAATCAACTTAATCCGACCTGTTCCATAATCCATATATGAAGTAACATCACCCGCATCCTCCTTTGAGGTGCTTCCATTCGCTTCGTTGATCTTAATCTCATTGCGAGGATTTTCAGTAAGTGAACTCTGAAAGTTATAATTCTGGATAAGCATGCAATTTACTTGTCGAAGAAAATGAGGGATCTTTGACGAAAATAAGTCTTATCCACTTTGATTTTGAAACTATATTAAAAGGTAACTTATAAGGATTATTTTGCTATATATAAAAAAGGTTTCTCATTGTGACTTAGTAGAATAAAACTTGTCATTTAAGTTTCCTGAGTATAAAATAATGATACATATTCGATCGATGTATTTTGAATAACATTGTTTTAACCTCTGAATTGAAAATAAAATAAATTTAGATCCAATAACTTCTGATATTTTTAATCTAAATTTACTAAAATAAAGGGGGAAATTAGCAATAATATTTCTTAAAGGAAATTCGTAGTCATAGTTGCCTACCACGGCCGTAATAATATTTAGATAGATGTTTCCTGATATAAATGTGATATAAATTCAAATATGTAAAATCTTTAATTATGCTGGCCTCTTGAGACAAATAAAATTGTTTTTTTCTTCTAAAAGGACTGATGCATATGCAGCTTTTCTAAAATAAAATCTATCTACTCGTTCGGAAAACAACGAGTGAACAAAATAGTAAAGTACTAGGAAAATTTATTCAAATTCTCACTCTAAAATGCTTTATCATAAATCCCTTCCATGCTTGTGATTTGGAGTTAAGGCTATCTTCTGCTAATGTTAAAGAATAGGGGCCGAATTCGGAATATTTTTTCAGTTATAAAAATACTCAAACATTAATATTATATATTCTGGCTACACTATCCTGTAGAGAATCACTTATTTTATCATACTATTCATTTTCATACGAGTTGACACATTGTTTCTTTTATAAAATGTGTTTTGCATTTTTTTCCCTATACCGTAATGCTAAATGAGCTATCCCTTCACATGCTAAAAGGAAAAGGTAATTATTTATTATACATTTTGAAATTTTAAAAACACTATATTATAAACAAATGTATGAGTTACAATGTCACATATTTTTATAAAAATTGAGAAATTTTTTCTGTCCGAAAAAATGTGTTCCACGCCAAGTTTACGCTTTCGTACATATGGCGAAAACAGCCTTAAGCTATGGCATTGCATCATTTTTTGTTCTGTAATGCTTTTCACAAAAACAAGACAAATTTATCGATTTCTTCGTCCAATATTTTATTGTAAAGTATATTGAAAGAAGCACGGGAAATATAGTAAAAAATATGCATGAATACAGAAGGTCATTCGCACTTTATGATGACGGTTTTGATAGTCAATTTTTATAAATAAATATCGTATTTTTTGTGGTAATTCGCATCTATCTGATAGCTAAGATTCTTGACAATAGCTCGAATTTTTCATGAAAGTAAATTTTTTTTAGTACTGTCGTGTGAACTTTACTCCTTCTTGAACCGTTTCCTAAAGTCCATTCAATGTTCTTGGCTGCCGTTTTAAGGCCGAAAGCACAAAAATCCATTGCAGAAGCGTAGGGTGATTTTAGACGTATTTCAACATTTGATTCCTGTTTCTGATTCTTTCTTTGCTAATTAAGTGACAGACGTGTTACTAGAGGATTTGTCCATATAAAGCTCAACTTTGTCAGTGTCCTTTCCATATAAAGTTGAAATTTCTTCTTCAAAAATTGGTTCTAATGTGCTTAGAGGCTTTGTCCATATGAAGCTCAACTTTGTCAATGTCCTTTCCATATACAGTTGAAATTTCTACTACTAAAATTGGTTCTAAAATATTCTATTAATAGTAGAATGAATTAATTTTGGCTTTACTTGAGTTTTTTTTTTTTTTTTAATTTGCCATTGATAGAAATTCCTGCAACGATCATGAAACCTTTTGGGATCTTTAATCTACACTGACGAAGTCATTTCGTATTTCATTCCCGTCAGTTGAGAGAAATAAAAAAATTTATCTTCTTTTATTATACACAAGTCCCTTAAAAATACCCATACCTCATCGAGTTTTACCACAAATTTCCCTTTTTCAGCAGCTAGGGGTTTTTTTTTTACATAATTTTCTATGATTTGTTTTTCTTTCAGTAATATATTTTTAAAAAGGAGAATAACTTTAGGTTTAAACATCAGTTTTACTTTAAATCCTTATAAATGATTTTAATTACAGTTCCGTAAAACATTCCTAATTTCGATGCAATGAATGTTTCTGTCGGCGGGTTTTCTTTTAGGATTAGAGACTTCATCTCTTGATAGTTGACTGCGTTCGAAAAGTCTTAGGATGAGGCTTTGTGGTCATATTTTCATTTTTACTTTCAGCTAGATGTTTTTCGCTTTCAAATTTAATGTATTATACATACCTTTAACTGAAATGCAATAACGGAGATTTTTACACCGCTTTTTAATTTATTAAGACGAATATTTCTCCTTGGAAAGTGTAATTATGCAATTTTCGAGCCATATATCATTTTTAGGAGCCATTTTTAAAGTAAATCTTTTATTTTTGCATTCCAATCAAAAAGAAAACATCAGTGGACGATTATTTGGACGACTATTTCGACCTTCTGTCGAAATAGTTCCCAAAAATGATTACCCAGTATAATATATTTAATGAATGCTCAATATCTTTATGAATACTTCTTTAACTTATATCCACATTCTTAACTCCACTTGAATCATTATGTTCTAGTTTACTATTAAAAAGTAACTAATATATAGTCTATAATTTTTTCATTGTACATTAAGAAATGCAGCGTTTGAACTATACTGGTTGATTGTATTGTTGTATTATTTTATAGGGAGGGGGAGCATTTATTACCTAGTTCTTTTTCATTGCGCCTGCTTGACAAGATAATTTTACAACTAACTCCAAATGGAATGTCTTTTTAGTGTAAAGAAATTGTCCGCATTGTAGAAACGACTTATCGATGTTAAAATCTTTTTCAGCTGAAGTTATGAAATTAAGTATCTTAAAGCTATCTAATTCTACATTGAAAATTTAGATTGAATATCTTATATCTGTCGCAGGAAAATGATGAAATTGGGGACTTCATCAAATACCTAAGAGAGAAGATCAATTCACCCAAGATGTTAAAATAAAGTCTCTTTGATGTCATTTCCCCCTAATGTAAGCAAGTGATTTGATCAAATCGCCAAACAGTTTTAGTGAAATGTTGAAATGAGCAAGTCAGCATTTGTAGAGCTCTGTTTTCGCTTGTTATCACTCCCTTTTACCTTCTTTTTACTAAATATCATGAAAATTATCCATTTATGAGTTTTTTTTAAAAAAAAATCACGGTTTCAAACGTAGTCGGATACCTTAAGCGTTTTCGCGTTAAACTTATTTCACTGTAATTTAAGTAACTTCTGCGGTTTCCTTCTTCTAATACTTTAATATAATCAATAGAATCCAGATTCTCAAAAGAAAAGTAATCCTTCTAATTATTATTTTCTATAAAGGTATATTTATTTATTTATTTCTCACAAATGTTTAGTGATTTAATGTTCAAGCGTCTGCATTTACCAGCATACAAACATTTATTAGAATTAATTTTCACCACATAGCTGCTTGGGACAGAAAATTCACTGAAGATGAATTCCATTCGCTGATCTATTTTCTCTCATAAAAGAATGGAGATCCCACCCACCGGGGTGGTCGTCGCTTTTGAAAAGGGGTCTTCTTAAATGGACTCAGAGGAAACTTAACCAAAACTCTTAACTTTTGACGTACGCTTCCAATTTGCATAATAAACACTTTCTGAATACCTTGTATCATTAAATGTCTCGAGCAGCACTTCACAATACGTGACATCCTATTTTTCATGCTTAATTTAAGCAGATGGATATTTTTCTATTAAGTTTT
Source organism: Trichonephila clavipes (assembly GCA_019973935.1). Taxonomy (NCBI): domain Eukaryota; kingdom Metazoa; phylum Arthropoda; class Arachnida; order Araneae; family Nephilidae; genus Trichonephila; species Trichonephila clavipes. The sequence continues at coordinate 46,846 of BMAU01018604.1, forward strand.
ATCAAATTAGAAAGGAAAAATAATACTTTTATTTTATTTTGTAAAGCAGTTAAGTTTGTTTAAATTACTGTGGAATTTTATGTTCAATAAAATATCGTTAAGATCAAGGAGGCTTAAGGATTTATACCAGCAACACCCAACGGGATAAAACAATAAATTTCTCAGAAAGAGGATTAAAAAGGTAGTTGTGTGTGTGTGTGTGTGTTTCAACCTTGAATACAACTTTTTCATCCTTTTTCAAGCAGTATTTTCCATAATCTCCGTAATTAGAGGGGTTTTGGTACTAAAGAAATACATTTTTAAGGATTTATGTTCTGAGATGTGTTTTCCAGTAAAGTGGATTTTTAAAGAGAAAAAAACAGTATATTCTCGTAATTTTTTATTTTCAAAACTTGAAGTAAATGCGCCAATAGAAATCTGCAATTCTTTTGTATATGTTAACATGTCGTGCGATTATTAGATGATGCTATATATTATGTGTTACCTTAATTTGGAAATTTGAAGGAAAAATGGAAACTAAAAAAGATGTAAAAGGAAAATTTTGTTTTAAACTTCCTTAAAAATGTTAAAAGTGAAAAATAGCTTAATAAATAGCTAAAGCTAAAAAGAGCTAAACTAAATAGCTAAATAAATATAAATGAGAACTTATAATATTCAGAAACAAATATAGCTTGATTTATTTTTAAAATATCATTGCGTTTTTAAGAAAGATACCGAATGTTTCTTAGATACTAATAAAATATTTGGAATTGGAGTATCTAAGTAAATTTGTACAGTTGAGGTTTCCCAAAGTCTGAAACTTAAGCAAACTAGGGAAAAAAATATTATTTATTCAGATTTCTTATAAATTTATAAAAAAGATGCTGTCAATATTTCATTGCATATGTCATATGTTAGTATATGTTAATTTAAAAATTAAAAAATATTGCTACTTATTACATGTTTTTACAATCATTAAATAAAAAATGTATTTGTGATTTTTTTTCTCTGTATTAACATTATGACAAAATTTGACAGTTTTTAGTGTACATGTAATGTGCTAGATTCTTCAAATTCATTTCATTAACCCAAAAAGGAAAGATCAACGTTCTTTTAAAATTGAAAAATACATTTATTAAAACACAAATAAAATCATATGAAGCACAAATAATAAAAAAGTAAAAGCGGTAAAAAACAGTATCTCAGCAACTTAGACAATCACAAGCACACATGCATAATATATATTACCCGTTGTGCGCATTGTTAGTAAAATATCGATTGAGATTAAAGTCCAAGCATATCGATATACATAATAAAAAGGAATAATCGTTATAAAAAGATAATATTCTATTTTTTTGTACTTAAAATCAGTAAAGAATACTTAATTAACTTCCTAAAGCATTGTGGCGAGAGGAGAGAGGTGTACGAAAACAAAAATTCAAGCAAGACAAATAGATGCGTTTCCAATCCAATGTTTATTATGGGGGACGTTTGGTCCCGCTGCTTACGAAGGAAAAGCGACCCTCTCTCCTACACAACAATAAGTGGACTGCCACTGGCGAGGCTTTTCCAGTAACCTTTTTGGCATATTGGTGATCTCAACAAAGCCGAGCTCGCCAACAAGCATTGTAAAATAATCACTTCCTCTCTACATGAAAGTCACTAAAGATTCAATATGTATCTGTCTCTTCGCATGATGTCGCGGTAGCCGAGTGGTATGCATCGGAGCTCTTCACTGTAAAGAAGGGCAGCGATGCACGCTAAATCTTTGAAACGTCCTCCCGTTGGTGTGGTGTGGTAGTTTCCAGTTCAGGGTTCCACGTCACTTGACCATGTTCAAAATTACGTGGTCCGTCGCCAAAAGCCCTCGTGCAGCTGAACAGTGCGACGTTAATCTTCACTCACTCACTCACTCTTATGATAGTCTTTGAAACGAGATTTGAAAACGTGATTTGTTTTACGACTAGGTTACAAAAGTCTCATTTTTAAGTCAAAATGGGCTTAAAATTCTCATATTGTATGTTTTGGAAGTTGGAAGAGTGAGATACCAGCTCTAGTACAATTGATCAGTTAAAGTTATCCCAGTTTACAGATGATATATTTTTAATCTGGTTGTTGTTTCTTATCCCACTTGAACGACAGAAACATCTCGATCAAGTCCATAAACCCGTGCGTTTTCAAACATTGAAGAACTGTAGCAGGACTTGAGAGCAGCTGGCTCTTATGGCAAACAATACAGGCCAAGATGTGAGTAGGACCAGATTGGGTCACATTGCAATTCGGACAAGAAGGGTAAATTTTAAGACCCGCCACATGACGTTGAGTTCGAGTGTGTCCATAGCGAAACCTTGTAAGAGTAGTTTCGTTTCACCTATTTCCTGTCCCAAGCAAAGCAGCACCAGGATAGTTTCCTTCTTACCACTCATGTACGGGGGCCTGCTTCCAAGGGGAACTGACATCATGTTTGACTCGTGAAGGAATTTCTAAAAAGTAAGGCTGCCACCATGTGTAAAATCTTTGTGGCGGCCCTCTTCGGCCAAACCATTTGCAATCTCATTCTCGCAGACATTCACGAGCTAAGGTACCTAATGAAAAAAGATCTTGACATTGGCAAACAAGCTATTTAATAGCTGGACTATACTCGTTGTCGTTCTGTCACCATGCCTACACCATTCCGATAGATGCTAAATAGAGCTATATCTATCACTGAATATCCAATAATATGTATTGACACTCTCAGTGAAGCAAAATTTCAAAGCCTCCACAATTTTTAATCTTAAAAACTTTTAATCCTCATCATGTACCGATACGTGTAATACACCGATTTGGAAGAAGTCTAATTAGTAATTACGTCTAAAGAGTCCATAAGGCAAAAGTACCATAATGATCTAATGACTGAACATTATGGAGAAGGAGCATTTAAGAATATTACGAAACATTATTCATGCACTGGTATGAAAAAGTTTATCTCCGATTATGAAAGGATTGCCTTAAAAATAAGCACTACTATTCTATCTAACCTTAATCTCGTTGTTTTTCTGGGGACAACTGGATATTCGCAACAATTTTAGATAATTTATGTACACTTCTTTGGACCATTACCCAAAGTTGAAAGAAGCAAATAAGGAATTTTCATTGTTCGGAACTATGCTCTAAGGCAGGGAGATTATTTTATCTTTCAAGTCCCTTAGTAAGACTGTTCCACAACTTTAATTAATTTATTCATTAGACATGTCCGAAGACGAATCATTCGCGAAAATGAATCACAATTTTTGTTAGCTTAAAACCTCAGCGAGTTTACTGTACTCTTAATATCAGCCAGAATTCACAATACTAGTTTACTTTTCACAATCAAATTTTTAATAATGAAACAACAGGAATATGAACACTTCCCCTCAGTGGTGTAGCCAGGTATTCAAAGGCCCTGGTGCTAAATAAAATGAGGGACGTACCTTGGTTGGATTTTATCAAGTAAAAAAGTAAAAATACATGAATATTTTAAATATACAAAGCTACACTTTTTGTTTACTATCTTCTCTGTCTTGTCATTGTATGCGCTTAAACGCACCACTAGGTTTCTTTTCTTTTTTGTCCCTAAATTCAGTTTTATAGTAAATGTAGACATTTATGCCCGAGTATTTATTGACTTAAGATGAAGGAGGAAAGTAATCCCTGGCTATTTATTAGGAAGGATCGAGCTCAACCACTAGAGGACTAAGAGCTACAAAATGGTCCACTGAGACAGACAGGAAAGGATATAAAAAATGTGCATCAACAAGAAAATACAACACATTATTATAATTATTATTTTTTTTCAATTCCTAATATTAGCTCACACTCTCTATATATTTATTTATTTATCTTCGTAGAACTTTCAATCGTTAATAAAATACATTTTAAACCGATCCATTGAGCTGAAATTTTTTTATACATGATTATTTTGGTTGACAATACAGTAATTTTTAATTATAATTAATAAAAAAAACTAATTATTTAAAGAATTACAAATACAGCCACGTTGGCATCATTTTTGACGACTTAGCGACTATTTTGGCGACTTGTGTTAAAGCTTGAAAAGGTTTTTTTTCTCACGTTTTAAAGCATTCGGTTGAACTGAGATTTTATATACGCGATTGTTTTCGATGACAATGCGATACTTTAATGATAATTAATAAAAATTAATTACTACTTAATGTTGTGATTCTGTCCTATGTATATACATATTTATATTAATAAAATTTTTCTTTGTTGATCTAAGTAGGAATTGACTTAATTTTTTTATATTACTTGTTTTTTAAAAAAACAAGCAAACAAACCCTCTACCAAAGAGCAGAGGAAGTGTGGGAGATACATCAGCCAGATTGCAGATACATCAGTCTATTGCAGATACGAGTAAATTGCGAAATATTGAAACAGGAAACTGGCTTACTAGGAATCCATAATATTATTGAAAATAGAATGTAACTAGAAGATGTAGAAACCTGGATGCCATGCGATGCAGAAGGCTGTGGATTTCAAATGCTAAATGATGACGAGATTGTGACTTCCGTGCAAGAAGAATCTAACCCTGTCGACGATGAAACGGATGAAGACGAGGACAACACAACGAACGTAGCAAGGGCCCATCAAATGATGACTCGTTTTCTGCGTTAGAGACAGCAATGGAGTGGTACAAACAACAATCAGAGTGCTGTCCTATTCAACTACTGCTTCTCAAGAGATTCGGAGACCTTTCAGTGAAGAAATGAAGGTGTACACACAATGGTACAACGAATAATAAGTGATTATTTTCCACATTAAAGATAAAATTGCGACATTTTGCACCTATTTTGCTTTTTCTTCAAGCACGTTTCCCGCATATGATGATTTTCAATATTCGAATAGTGTCCGGTTTCATATACTGGATGGATCACATTCGGTTTCGGTTATCCGGACAATCGTGAATCCGAACGGTGTCCGGTCCCAATTGATTCGGATAACCGACGTCCTACTGCAGTTGAATTCAATGCATTGTTATTGTAGGGAAAGGGGGGTGCAATGAAAATTATGATTGAATATTGGGTCGCAAATTTCGAAAGCTTGAGAAGCACTATTGTAAACCTTTTAAAAAAGAATCCATCTGTTTTTTCAACCAGATCTATTAAAACTAGAATTTTAAGTTAAAACCGTTTCCATTCTCATCTCTTGCCCCGCTAAATTAAATTCCTTTCTTCTCCATCACGATAAGCAACTTAAAACCCTAAGAAAGGCCAGTTCCATTTACCTTCTACTTCTTTTAAAAATAGTGGAAGTTCCACCTCCAGAGGTGACAATCCCTTTTGAAAAGATTTCTTCTTAAGCAGGACTTAGCTGAAACTTAGCCTACTGACTCTTGATGCATGCCTCCAATTTGCATAGTAAACATTTTCTGCAGTACCTCATTTAAATATCCAAAGCGGCTCCGCACAAAGACGCGGTGTTCAATTTTTCATGCTTAGTTAAGGTGCCGGAAAAGTTACGTTAAGTCTTTTTGAGACGTTAAGAGTTTTTTTTCCTTCCTTTTACTTCCTTAATTTCTTCGATGGAGTTAACTTGACCTGGAGCAGTTAAGGGACTTTGTAAGCAATAAAATATCATTAAGGGCGATAAGGCTGAAGGAATTATACCTGCAAAGCCCAGTGGAGCTAAAAGACATTTTTTTCGAATAAAAAGGTAAGTAGGGAAATTGTTTAAGCCCGGCTACATTTTCAATCATGTTCGATGCAATGGTTTCCCTAATTCTACTTAACTAGAAGGATTATTATTGTTAGAAAAGAAATACACAGTGTCTGAATTTTTGTTCGATATGGTAATATCTTGTGAAATTAGCAGTTTTGTATTGAAAAAGAATATTTTTTATCTCGTAATCTTGTATAATTTAAATTACATATGTATAAAAATTTTCAGATTTGAATAAGGTATTTTACCTTATACACTGCTCAAAATAATTAAAGGATATTGTAAGTTTTATATAAATTAAAGATATAAGTGAAATTTTTTTGCCGAAAATGGAAGAAGATAATCACAAATGCAAATTTTTCTGATTTTCAAACTGTGGAGTATGCTAATTTTGATTCGACGTCAAAAACGTCGCTTCAGCGGCAGCGAATGAAATTTGACTTTCAACTGAAATGAAGACAAGGATGATCGGCATTCAGTGACTGCTTTGTTTCGATGAGTACAATGTCTCAGCGAAGTCATTTAACCGATTCAGAAGCTTGGAGAGTTGTTGGTAGGTTAGAAGGGGACCAAACTCAAGCCGAAGTAGCGCAAGCCATTTGAGTGTCACAAAGTGGGATTTCCAGGATCTGGAGATTGAAAGTGCAGGCCGAAGACCAGGACAAGGTCGTAGACGGGCAGCAACGCCCAATGAAGATCGTTATTTAGTGTTAACGGCTCGGAGACACCTAAATATGAACGCTACTCTTCTCCAACAACACCTTCGCTCGGCTACTGGCACCATGGTTTCAACTCAGACTGTCCGACACCGGCTCCATGGTGTAGGTCTGTATGCTCGCCGACCGCTGGTATGTGTTAGACTAACATCAAGGCATCGTCACGACCGCAGGGAGTGAGCAACAGAGCATGTGAACTGGAGGAGAAATGAATGGAGCAATGTTCTTTTTTCTGACGAGTCCCATTTTTCTGTTCATCCGGATAATAGGCGTATTTTCATCTGGAGGGACCGTGGCAGTAGGAATAATACTGCGTTCATGCACGAAAGTGTCAGATTTGGCGGTGCAGGTGTGTTGGTGTATGATGGCACCTCCATTGACGGGGGCACAGACCTCTACATCATTCGTGATGGACCTCTGACTGCACGCCGATATAGGGATGAGATCATCAGACCTATTGTAGTCCCTTACGCTAAAGCAATCGGAGATGACTTCATTTTAATGGACGATAACTGCAGGCCACATCGTGCTAACCTGGTGGAGTATTTCCTTTTCGAGGAAGGAATCGTACGAATGGAATGGCCAGCGTGTTCTCCAGACATGAATCCAATAGAGCACGTTTGGGATGCTCTAGGAAGACGAGTTGCTGGCCGCCAACCACTCCCACAAACTCTCCAAGAACTGGAAAGAGCTCTTCTGGAAGAGTGGGACAGAATACCCCAACTCGTGATTAATAGCCTCATTGACTCCATTCATCAAAGGTGCTCAACGTAGCTGGCCGTCCGTGGAAACCATACCCCCTACTGAAAATGATTTCCTTTGAAGAAAACACCTTTTCTTATTCTTTTTTTCTCATATGCACAAATTGTGTTTTTTTCCTTTTGTACACAAATGCGCAATAAAATGCATTTTTTTCTGCCAAACATGTGTAATTTATTCTCATATAACCTACTACGTCTGTCGACCATGTATCAATCAGCTAAAAAGTTTCCCAGCCACAAGATCCACCTAAAACCGCAATATCCTTTAATTATTTTGAGCAATGTAGATATATTTATGAAATATATGTTAAATATTATATTTATTTAAGTTCAGTTTTATGTTTGAGATTCTAGATTATTCCTAAATTATCTCTTACATTCTAAGTTTGATGAAACTGTTATGATTTGAAAATTTAAATGTTGCAGAGTTGTGAAAAAACTTTGAAAAATTTTGAATCAAAGCATACTTGGTTTTTTCTTCCTCATTTTATTTAGTATTTCGTATACAAATTTTGTTTTACTCTTAATCCGAAAGAGATAGTTAACAACTGTTTATATATTTTTAATTTAAAATGTTTTGATTATAGTTTACGTGGTCGTGGTAGCCAAGGTAACGGACTCGTGGCTGGCGTGTCATGAGTTCGAGTCTAGTATCACTGAAGACCCGCAGTGTAGGGGAACGATGCACGTTAAATCTGTCGAGAGCTCAAACATCCTCCCGTTGGTGTGGTAGTTAGGAGAGGGGGTGCCAGCTCAGGTGTCATCCTCGTCACTTGACCATGGTTCAAAATTACGAGGTCTGTCACAAAAGCCCTCGTATAGCTGGATAATGCGACATTAATATTCACTTACTTACTTTAAATAGTTTACGAAAACAATTAATTTACATGGCGCGAATTAGATGACGAGTGTTTATATTAGCACGAAATAAATATCTAAATGATTCTTAATTGTTTTCCCGTTTTAGCTAAATTAGCAATAAAAAAAGATTAATGAAATAAACTTATAAATTTAATGAAATGTTAATGAAGAAAATAAATTTTTAGTGCTTTAGAATTTTAAACTATATGTTTTGGAACGAATTTTTAATTTTAAATAAATCTCTACAAAAAGAAAAAAAAACTTTTCATATTATTTTAATATTTAGATGTTCAATTGATAGTCATTTTCTTCAATTAAAAATATTAGTGTTTCGAAACTAACTATCTAAAGACCAGAGAACCCACTTAAAAAAACATTGAATTAAAATTAAAAAATATTTTTAGAAATTTGAAGGAAAATGAGAATTTCCACCGAAACCATGTTTGTGCTGAAGGATATAATTAATTACATTCAAATTGGTGCACTAATCTGTTCTTTAGGAGAAAAGTTAAATGGTCGGTACGGGGGAATTTTTAGTCAATTACATTACTGTATTAAAATAAAATTGTTAGTGGGCTTATGACCACACGATAGAAATGAAAACTTCTGATTTATTTTGTGCAAGAAAACTCAATTGTTCAGATGTATTACGTTTTCTTTTATGACATTTTCGAATGTGGGCGTTAAGTAGTTCTCGTTTTCGAGCTCAATCACTCTTGGATTTGTTTATTTCATCAGTTTTCTGTGAAAAGCAAAAGTCAATTACTCTAATTATAAAAATATTTATATGTAAATTACTCGTGTAGATTATATTTATGTAATATATTTGCTAATATTGTTCATATATTTCGGCACATCTTTGTTCAGGAATACTCTTTCTACTGAATCAAAAAATATAAATTCCATGTTTTTTTCATTTATCTTCAATCTCCTATATAAAAATCTTTTTCTTTTCAATTATTTTCGTTTGCTCTTTTCTCATTCAATCACTGGAGTTGAGTGGTAGAGGGTGGCATGACAGTAATATTTAAATAAAGAAAATAAAACTTCACAAAAAAATGGGCGTGAAATTTTAAATTAAAAAAAATTTACGCCTAAAAGTCAAAATTGAAAAGAAAGTGCGTGTCACCTACCCAAACACTATTTCCAACCGGTGCCGAATAAATCCGATTAAGCATAACGCACTCAAACCTGACACCTAATTTTGATTCACTCTTCAAGAAAATGTGCCTAAAGAATTTATTACTTCAATAATTATTCTACTTTATTAAAACAACACATAAAATTAGATAGTTAAAAGAGAAAGTCTGTAAAAAAGTCGTGGACCAAATTTTAATTCTAAACATCATCTTTCCATTTGTATTTTATAGTTCTTGTGCCTTTCGATGAAAAGTTCGTAACCAAGAAAGTACTTTGACATTGTTACGTTGTTTAAAATCATTAGATGTGTTTATTATAAATTCTTATACAGCTGTAATGCAATATAAATTAAAAATCAAGTAATTTCTGAACCCATTATCAAGATTTATACATGGCATGAAATCCTCATTGGAGTGTTGAATATATTCCCCTCTTGAGTTGTCTGCCCTTAACATGTTACAATATTATCCCACTCTATAAACTCTTATCATGTCACCATCTTCTGACATCAAGGTTTTGAAATTTGTGTCTAAATATACCATCAACTCAGTATACCAACTAGCACTCTTCCCTCAATTTGATTTACACCGCTGATCCGTATTAATTTGGTGGCTTTAATATTGTACCTGGAGTAACAATCGGGAATTACGCGGCGATGACGCAGCGTTGCCATGCCAACAGCCTAAAGAAGAGTGAGAGCGGGATGAGGGATCTCTTCCGCATCGGAGGAGCGCCACGCATCGCTTCCGTAAATCTGTTCCTCTTTCCGGTGTGTGGGCTTTCCTCCGTGTATCAAATGCATGAATGGAAAAAGCTAACCCGACAGATCTCGATGGTTGTTCTCCATTTTTCTCAAGGATGACTTTTCGCCTGACGTTTTTATTTCGTTCTTTGCTGCCTCTCAATCCATGTTAGCTTTTTGGATGTGGAGAGTTTTATTTTTTCCCCCTCTTTTTGTGATTTTTTTTTATTTTTTGTATTTTATGTTAGCGGTCAGATTAAAATTTTTTATTATTATTTCACATTCATTGCTCCATTTCGTTGGATTTTTTTTATTTAGTTTTTTTTGTAAGGTTTTTTTCTGAACAAATAAAGATGATAAAATGCTGTTTTGTTGTTTTCGGTATATTTGTTCCATTTATTATGGTTTCTGGTCTGTCACAACGAACTAAACTTCCAGGGAATTGAGATTCAAAGTATTGATATGTGAAGAAAACAATTTAAAGCTGATTTATAAAAAAAAGTCTGGTATATAGTCTCGAAATTATTTATGTTCGTCACTTCATTTCACAAAATTGTGGGCTAAATATTTTTACATTATGCATTTTTTGTTATAAGTGAGGGAAATCGTCAGTTTTTACTCCAATTGTATAGTTGAGCAATTCAACTCGAGTGAATCTTATGGAATTACGGGATAGTGGTTAATGACGCTGACTGTTGTAGTTAGTAACGCCGGCACTTAAAAAATTTGGATAGTCGAAGATCCTCTCGAGAGTATGACAGTAGGGAAAGGGGGATGAGAGATCCCTGAACCACCCCCTGGGTGTTCTTTCTCAAAATTGGGATGGAACGTAGCGAAAACGTATTGTCAAACGTTGGATTTAGTCACTTCAATCGGTTGGTATTATACATATATAATAACAATAACAAACTAACTTAATAAGTTCTTTTTTTTTAGTTTTTAAATATTTTTGTAATCTATGATATATTTTACATGACAGCTTAATTTAAATTTTATAAGCAATTATATTATTATTACAAGAAATACAAATGATTTTTGATAAACAAGTAATATAACAAAAATTTTTAGTCAACTCCTACTCAGATCAAAAAAGAAAAATTTTATTTTAGCTACTTTTTATTAAATAGTTACAATTAATATAAATTCGTATATACATAAGACATAATCATAACATTTAGTGGTAATTAATTTTTATTAATTATCATTAAAGTATCGTATTGTCGTCCAAAACAATCGTGTATATAAAATTTCAGTTCAAATGAATGCTTTCAAACGTGAGAAAAAAACCTTTTCAAGTTTTGACACAAGTCACTAAAAATGATGTCAACGTATGTATGTATTTGCAATTATTTGAATAATTAGTTTTAATCAATTAATTTTTCTTAATTATAATTAAATTATTGTATTGCCATCCAAAATAATCCTGTATATAAAATTTCAGCTCATTTGAGCGCTTTAAAATGTATTTTATTAACGATTGAAAATTACTAAGATAAATAAATAAATAAATAGAGAGTGTGAGCTAATAGAAGAATTGAATAAGAAAGAGATGAGATGTATGATCATTAAATTGTATTACATGTTTTCAAAGCCTTCATTAACATCTGATCTATTATAATGTATTATAATATTTAAGTACAATATGTATTTAATGCAAAGTTGTACTCAGCTCGTCAAAAAGTACTCGTACTTAATTGAAATGATGTAAAAGGATACCTGCTTTTCATGGCATTTCCCCACCAAATCTTCTATTAGTCTTTACATTTTAAACTTACTTCGTTTAGTATTTTAATGAAGTTGTATACCGTGAATATTCAAGAAAACCCGAAGAAATTATGTTCAAGTCAAAATCTATGCAATGATTTCAGAAAAATTGTCTTCGATAGATTTTTTTTAATTCAATTTGATTTTTAGTACTAAAAATAATGCTAAGTAAGAAATTGTTTTTATTACAAAGACAAGCAGGTGAAAAAGTTTGCTATGAAGCATGTCTGTCGCTGTCAAGGAGGACGAGGTTGACATGCTCGTTACCTGGAACCTTGATAGGTCACAGTAACTGCGTGAGAGAGTCCAAGCGAATATGGAAGTCAATTGGAGAAATAGTGATTTGGAGTGTGTTGGGGCGTTGTAGAGCATCTACGCTTGTAGAAATGTCTCTCTAGCGTCTGTGAAGCTTATGTGTTTTCTGTTTTGGTATCTATTTAAAGGGGAAATACATCACACCCAAAAAAGTGACACTTGAGGCCGAATCATTTCTGTTTGAATGTAACCAGGCCATTATCCGGTCAACTATCCTGTCATTGGTCCTAGCCACCCCACACGCAGTGAACTTTGAAGCCGGAGATTAGAGTCGTAACTTGTTGGTCACCTCTGTGTCGGCTGGATAAAGGGAAGTAAAAGGTTGGCTTACCTTAGAACATAAGCGTCAAAGTGTCCATTCTTGGATACTTTGCCACGCAGAACTACGTGACCGCTAAGACATCACTAGTTCCCCAATAGGAAATAGGTCCTTTGGTAGAGACTGCCGCAAGTTCAACTAAATAAACTACAATTAAAAAACTTTCTATCATTCTAACGTTAATTGTTGTTAATTAACGTTAATTAACGTTAACTCTCTTACCAACCAATGATTGACATCGTTTTAAACATTCAAGGGAAACCACATGTTTGTTTCGATTTTGCAGTTGCAAAAAAGAAGATTTCGAATTTGCTGTTCTAGTTTTGGGCTTAGTTAAATGTATTTTAAGTTCAGTAAAATTTGTTCCGTGTGTTTGCGTTATTTTAGTGTTACGTCGAATTGTTGTTGTTGTCTTGTATTTACAGTGAAATCAAATGGCACCGAAGGCGGCTTTGGCAAATATAGCAGTTGAAACTCCGTGGGGCTTAGATAATGTGGAGTTTAGCCAATATGGGACAATCAAATATATGATTAGGAGAAAGTTGAATGTCAGGAGGGTGAAAACAACTATTGTAGCTTCTTTGGCCATCAGAGAATATTTTCGTCCCTTTAAAGTGTCTTGTTGTGGCCGCGGTAGCCTAGTGATCAAGGTATCGGATTATGGCTGGCTTGTCACGAGTTCGAGCTCAGTATCACTAAATACCCACCGTGTTTGGGAGCAATGCACGTTAAATCTGTAGAGAGCTCGAACGTCCTCCCGTAGATGTGGTGTGGTAGTTAGAAGAGGGTGTGCCAGCTCAAGTACCGTCCTCATCACTTGACCATGGTTCAAAATTACGAGGTCCGTCGCCAAAAGCCCTTGTCTCGCTCAACAGTGCGACTTTATTATTCACTCACTCAATTACGTAGTAAAGCTATGGCGGTTGAAATTATGCGGTTATACTTCTGGAATGAAGCGCTTTTTTAACTGGATGGGAGGGGAGTTTACACCTAACTATTGCATCAGCATCAGAAAAAGTTGAGGGGTTTCATTGGCAAGGTTATCAGCCTGCCCATTGACGATGATGTCTGCGTAGCCCGGTATGCATTGCAAAGTGCAAGTTCCTTGGCCTCCAAATACTCTATTATAAAGGGTAATTGAGTCAGTTGAGAATTGCCCCTCTGGATCCCCTGGAGCGAAGATCTAGAATCTGATAACAGTAAAGTGCCAATGGTTAATGCCAAATTAAAGTATTAAAAAAGGAACATATAAGCTACTCTACTTATTATGAGAACTATGTTCTGAACAAAAAAAATGTTTAGAATAGCCGCTTGCTTTTCCGAATCTCGACGACACTCCATAAATAAGGAGAGAAAAAGTTAAGTCTGTTTTTTCATTCCCTATTATAAGAATTTATAGAGAGTTTTTGATTTAGAAAAAAATGTTGATTGATATTTTGGAGCACTAATCTACTTGATATGCATCCAAATATTATACAGTTGTAACTAATTACAAAGTATTGCTTTTAAGGCAGTGTTTCTCAAACTGTGGGGCGCGCCCCATGGGGGGCGCGATAACCTTACGAGAGGGTCGCGAGTATATCGAAAATAAAGGATTTAAAAAATAATTAATTTACAGGAATGAATTAAAACAAAATACTTTCAGACATAATAAAAAATGCACTTTTACTATGATATAAGTTATAGGCGATATTAAATCATCAAAAAAAAACTTCTTGAATACTTAATTAGCTATCTTTGATCCTATAACCAAATAAAAAATATTTTATTTAATTTGCTGTAATCCCATGATGAGAGAGTTTTTATTACGTTTTCTTTTTTAAAACGAGCATTCTACTCTTTCAGAGAAAAAACAGATCCCAGATCCAGAATCGAAAAAATTTAGGAACATAAAAAATGAAATACTGCACATTATAGCTGTAATTTGTTTGACCTTCTAAGTTATTATTACAGTTAGTTATGACCCCTCTCTTATGTGTTTATTTCTCATTTCAAAAAGTTGTAAGTAATGTATTTCTCTGTTGCGCTTTTTTCCATGCAAAACAGCATTATGATATTTGGAAAACCACGGAGAGCACACACTTTGATGGATTACTTGGCCAAGACTTAGACCAAGAAGAGTATTTTCAAACATATAAAGCATAACAATTATTTTTAGCAGTAACATACATATTATCATAATGAATACACTTTTTACCCGGAAGTGGTCGCGCCGGACACACAGATCACGAAATTGTTAATTCTTGCAAAACTGTTTATTTGTTACTAAAGAAAAATTGAAAAGTCCTTGAAAGTAGGTAAGTAAACTTTCTCTTAATTAAATTATTCTCTGGAATCACGATTTGTATCGTGTACAATAAAATAATTATTAAAAAAAAGATTGGGGTGACTCAATAACCCCGCTCGACCATATCGAGTGCGCGCCTGCTCCCAGGTTAAAACATGTTGAAGTCTTTTTGCTTTAAATATTAAAAATAATACAATAATTCTTCATCGGAATTTTATATTATTGTTCATTATTTAACATCAATTATAAAAGTTAATTCTATGAGGCTTTAAAATTAAAATTCGCTTAAAACTAATTATAATCTGAGCAATCATTTTAAAAAAACATTTTACAATTTTGTAAACATTGTCGCTCACTTGGCATTACTCTCCTTACAATACAGCTATTATATCAAGAATACTTTATTTTCTTATAAATGAACTCCTGCAAAGAGCGGGCACTTCGGCCGGTATATTTTTAATGTATCAGTGCTGCACAGAGTATTTTGTAACTAATTAATTAATATCAAATTAAGAACAAGTTTAATAAGTATTAACGATTTCCATGAGCTTGTGTTGCAAAGCAAAGTTTTTATAAGGAATGCTTATGATTAGAAATCGACCCTCTGAGTTATTTTTCTATATTTAGCAAATATCCATATTTTGTCTTCTAAGCAGTCGCCGCATTTTGCAATATGTTCAGTTTAAAAATTAGAGAAAGGAAAAATAACACAATAATTATCCTATTACTTAATTAATTTATTTTTTTGCTTAAAAGAGTAGTATTCAAAATTTAATACTTATGTTATTAATTTGTATGGTTTATAATTAAGATCTCGTATTGAAACTTTAGCGTCAAAGTGCATTATTATTGCATTTAGTGCATTATTAATGTATAAGGGGGGGCGCGATAAAAATTATGATTGAAAAGGAGGGCGCCAGTATTGAAAGTTTGATAAGCACTGCTTTAAGGTATCCGACTACGTTCGGAGCCGTGATTTTACAAAAGCGTATAAATGGATAATATGTATGATATTTTGTGTCACTTAGATTAGAAAACGTATATAAAATTGTTTTAAGAATATTATTACAATAAAAAATTATTTAAGCACAATATTTTGACAAAAAATTAACATAGAATGACCCATTCTCAAAATATTCTCCTTTTATGAAAAATGCTTCAATTATAATTATATTTTGCCTGTATATAACTCAGACCTCTGTACAAAGGCTGAACTAGAATTTTTGAACTATGTATTTTAGAAGTGGATTTATCCATATTTTACTACAACAAAGGGGAGAAATTTTAAGAAAAAAACGCCGATAATTATATCAACTAGGGGTAACTCTGAAAATAATGTGAATTTTTCAAACATTCTGGTTCAGACTCTCTGGAGAAATCTTTACTTGAGATAAGAAAAATATTAATAATACAGAAGCACTTTTTATAAAAGGATAACGTTTGAAAAAAAGGTTATTCTAAGGTAATTTTTTGCCAAAATATTGTATTTAAAAAAAAATTTGTCATAATTTCCTTAAAACTTTTTTATACATGTATTCTAATCTAAATGACACGAAATATCCTGAAAATTATCCATTTATGCGCTTTTTTAAAATCCCGGTTCCAAACGTAGTCGGATACCTTAAAAGAATTAAATAAATATCAAGAACCGAACGTCCAATCCTTTCTTCAAAGTTCCTCCTAATTTAGGAGCTTACAATGATTTAAGTAGCTTTTCTAATGTTTTTGATAAAGTAAGAAACAAATACGAAGGGGGTTTGGGAATTGGGGTATTTATTTCCCAAGAGAAATTACCGTTACGAAGGGAGCTCTCCCCCCATTTATTTTGGAAGACACTAACACTTGAGAGGAAATCTAAATCTCATAGGGCTTAATGGAAGCGACTGATTGATGAATAAATATCCATAGTGCGATTTAAGAGATTAAATAAGCGGTAAAGATGTTTCAAGATTTTTATTCCTTTAGCGACTGGAGTCCTTTTTATTAACAAATATGAATAAAAAAGAAAGTGCATTGAAACGGTTGTAATAATTATAAATTCTGATGTTGACAAGATATTAAAAATAAATAGTGTAGTAAATAATAGTGAAATTGCTCACTTATTTAATGAAATAATGTAGTTAAAAAAATATAGTCCAACCGAGCATGTGACGATTACAAGCCAGCAACAAATCTAAAGAGAGAAGAGGAGGAACTCAAAAAATATTATTACAGTAAATCAAGTTAAACAGAATCAGAAATTTCTGACGAGAATTATTCAAAGTCGTTTAGCGATGATGTGGCTTAACTGTAGAATCTTTTGGATACTTTCTACTTGTATATGGCCTAACTTTACACTATACATAAAGCAATATCACTGCTTAGGTCATTCCCTCGCTTTACAAACATAAGAAACACAATCCAATGAGTACTACCTATGCTTCTACACTTAACAGCTTGCTGTGACCTCTTGACTCTAATCGTAAATATTTAGAGATTTTACTCATCTCCAGTCAACAATATTTAATTTGCTTCACTTGTTTATACAGAGTATAAGGATCATTTCACAGTGAATAACCCCGCATTTACAGTAAACCAGAAATTTTCAAACTTTCAATATTTGTGACCCAGTTTTCAATCATAATTTTCATCGCCCCCATAAAGTATCAATGTATTAAATGCAGTAGTAAGGTACTTTGACGCTAAGGCTACAATATGATCTTAGTTATAAAGCGTAAAAATTATCTATATAAGTGTTAAATTTTGTATATGTTACTTTTAAGTAATAGATATTTTATGTAATTTACTTTTAAGAAATAGAATAAGTGTTATGTTACTTTTCTTTTCTATTTTTTAAACTGGAACAGGTCGCAATAAATACGCAATGTGTATTTTATTTTTTTTATATCAGAATCTATTTAATTTGGATTCCTTTTCTTTCCTTCTTCAGTGGCTCGACAGCCCAGAGTGGGCATTGACCTTCTCAAAAAACCTTTTCCTGGCCAGCCTTCTTCCTACTACTGTTCTTCAATTCTTAGTTCTCAAAACTAGGAGATCTTTTTCTAGGCCATCAATCCATCTTAGATTTGGCTTGCCTTTTCTTCGTATGCTAATCGGTTGAGCATTGAAGACTCTTTTAGTGGTGTGATCTTCATTTATTCTGACAACGTGACTTGCCCCTTTAATTCGTTGTATTATGATGAAGTTAACAATGTCAGACTCTTCATATGATTGATAGAGCCCAAACTTTGATCTCCTTTGCCACAATCCATTTTCCTGTGTGAATTCCTTAAAACAATGCGGTCAGGTATCCAACCATGGCAGGCATTCAGTTATGATTGATAGAGCCCAAATCTTTGAAATCTCCGTTGGTGTGGTGTGGTAGTTTGCTCAGGTGTCGTCCAATGGTTCCACGTGGTTCGCCAAAAGCCCTCGTGTAGCTGTGAATTCTCCTCCTAAAACAAATTTTAAAATCTTCCTTTCGTAGATACTTATCACGTTCACATCTGTTCGAGACATGAACCAAGTTTCACATGCATAAGTTAATACTGATCTTAAAAGACTTTTATACAGAAGAACCTTTTTCTCTTTTTCTTTTGATTAAATTCGATTTCATATATTTTCGTATTGCATAAAGACATCTATTAGCCATAATAATCCTCTTTTGAATTTTAAAAGTACAATCGTTTCTATTGTTAATTTCCAAACTTAAATAAGTAAAAAACTGTCAACAACTTCAAAATTATACTCTTCAATTTTAAAGTGGGAATTGTTAAAGCATGATTTAGTGCAAGGGATGTATTTGGTCTTACTCTCATTGATTTTCAGACTCATCTTGAAGGCCTTTTTCTCTAAAGACAAGAAGGCTTGTCTTAGAGAGTTGAGCGTCCGAGCAATGATATCAATGTCATCAACAAAAGCCAACAATTGTATTGATTTATTAAAGATATTTCCTCTGGTATTGATGTTGGAATCTCTTACGACTTTTTTTAATGCTATATTAAAAGAAGACGCGCTAGTGCATCTCCCTGTCGAACACCATTTTTTATTTACAATGGGTCCGAAAGATCCTTCTGCACCTTGACCATGATCTTTGTTTTACTTAATGCTAGGCTTTTCAGCCTTAATAACTTATCAGGACTTTTAAACTACTACATAGCTGCAATAAGAGCATTTCTGTTAATGCTATCATAAGTGGTTTTAAAATCAATAAATGCTTTCTTTTAGTAAATTTATAATTTTTTTGAGTAATTTTTTATTTTCGACTTTTCGATATGCTCGTGCCCCCCGTAAATATACCCCACTTCCAAGGCGATCGCGCCCCACACTTTGAGAAAGGCTGTAGTAATCACGTAAATTCATTTTAAAATTGAATCTTTCTTTTACCTTTAAAAATGGGTTCTGAGTTTGCACCCTGCTGCATGTCATTAAATGAAGGCAGACTTAATTAAAAATTATATTGCCATTATGAAAGCAAACAACAACAAAATACATTTAACTTTTGTTGTTGTTGTTGTTGTTGCAGTTTTTATACTAATTTCCATAAGTGATCTTTTTGTATTCGAGATGTTATATTTGATATTAAACTTATTTAAACACTATTATTGTATTTTATGTGTGTTATCCCTTTAAGACCCAACCCGCACGATCGTGCGGATTAGGTATTCTTACACGTTTTTGCTTCTGGAATAGTCTTATGTAAGAAAATCGTGAATCTAACGATTGAGCCGATTTGCAGAAAGTGTAAAAAGTGTTCCTTTTCATCATCAGACGATGGTTGTGGTCCATGTTTTACTTTCTGCTGGCAAATCTAGCTTCGTTTTCAAACCCAACGAAAGCATGTCTTCTTTTTATCTGTCGTAAAAAGGTAATTATCAATATATTTCTAATTTCTTAGATACAAATTTTTGTATTAATGTTCATATAATTGTAAAATAGAAAAATATGAATTATACTCTATTAATGTGGCTTGTAGAACTCGGAATTTCGTTACCCGCACGATTGTGCGAGTTGGGCGTTACTTGAGTCACTGCAGCTGTAAAGGTAAGTACTTACGATGCGAAATTTCTTTTCTGTTTCAACATTTTTGATGAAAGCCTACATAAAAATGAACTATATAATTATAGGATTAATCCCAAAATTTCTTGGAGGTCACAATGGATGAGTCCCCTTTTCTCTCTCTCTAACTCTCTCGTTTTGCAATTAATTTTCCTTTTCATACATTTGTTGGGGAGTATGGCCTTTTTATCCTCTCCACAGGGATCTGCATCCATATCTCCACCCCCCCCTCCCCAAAAAATCGGGCTTTCTGGTGGGAGTTAGTATGGTGGGGTTTAAATATCTATATATATTTAAATAATAAAATTTTCTGATACATTTTACTATTTTTCATGAAATACTGTGTTAACTTTTAACCAAAAACTTTTCTAGGTGTCTAAAAGGAGAAGAATTCTCACTAAAGAAATTTTTCAATTAATGAATAAATCAGATTGAACTTAGATTAGAACATAGTGATCTCTCGGGCTGATGACAATGCTGCGAACAAAACATATGAATCGCGTATACTGAAAGGAGAATCAAGTTCATATGAGAGGGATAAAAAAGCACATGCGAATATTTGAAATGGAAAGATAATTTTGGATCATTCTTTACCATCAAATTCTCTTGAACACATTCATTACATTGATTTAGCTGTTGCAGATTCTTGCAAACAAGATGCAATATCGAATAAATTCCTCTAAAAATCAAAATGTATCGCTTAAAATTTAAGTAAGAAATAGTTGAAGCGATATCAACCTCTCCAACTACTAACAGAAGTATGATGAAGATAACAGTGTTGTAATTCCACTCGCAAAAAAAGATCAAAGCATTATAATCCACCTGCTACACATGTCATGGCTTTTATCCTGGCCATTTTAGAATGAAAGGCTTGACATGTATAGCCATTTTTGGTGTGTTGGTGACATTTCAAGGCCTCGCAAGTGCAGATTTGAAAACTACGAAAGCAGTTCGAAAACATCTTGTGAAAAATGCAATGGTTATTTATACTTGTCAAAAGCAAAACAAAAGATTTTTACAGTAAATAAATAATGAGAATTAATAAAAGAGTTAATTAAGCATCAATAATGTCCTTATTTGTAACAGTTTTAGTTGAATTAAGATTGTTTCTTCTATCAACTTAGAGCTAAAAATGTATTGTAAAATTTCATAGGTGACTTGTTTCACAGATAACGCCCAACCCGCACGATCGTGCGGGTACCGTCTACGTTCCCGGAGGGGTGCGGAAATTTTTTATTATTTTTCCCAATGTCATTGGAGTCCATATAGTATTAATAAGAAGAAGAATTTACTATTTGAAGATAAAAATAATTCGGGTCTTAAGGTATCCGACTACGTTCGAAACCGGGATTTTAAAAAGGTGCATAAATGGATAACATTCATGATATTTAGTGTCACTTAAATTAGAATACATGTATAAAATTGTTTTAAGGATATTTTGGCAAAAAGAATTATTTAAATACAATTTTTCGGCAAAAAAATTAACTTAGAATAACCTTTTTTCAAAACGTTCTACTTTTGTGAAAAATGCATTTATTATAATAATATTTTGCCTGTCAGTCCTCTGTACAGAGACTCAACTATGATTTTTAAAAAATTTATATTATTTTCTAAGTTACAACTAATTGAAATAATTATTGATGTTTTTTTCTTAAAATTTCTCCCCTCTGTTGTCGTAAAAATGGATAAACCCACTTTTAAGGTATATATTTCAAAAATTCTAGTTGAGCCTCTGTACAGTGGTCTGAGCTACATACAGGCGAAATATTATTATAATAGAAACAATTTTCATAAAAGAAGAATATTTTGAAAATTGGTCATTCTATGTTCATTTTTTGTCAAAATATTATACTTAAATAATTTTTTATTGTAATACTATTCATCATAAATATTATCCATTTATATGCTTTTGCAAAATCATGGTCCCGAACGTAGTTGGATACCTTAAAGGGTTATTATATTTGTTTACCTGCATAAAAATTAACAAATGGGTCCTCAGAGATTCTCTACCTCATTTTCAACATTTTCAGGACCTATTTATTACATTTGCAATTGCACCTTGTTCCCCTCTTTTAAATAGATATTTACTTAAAACTGTGGAATTAATATCTTATTAATATAATTTAAAATATGCAAAATAAAAGAAATTGAGCACGAATAACTAGTTTAGACGTTACCCTCTCCCTTCAATGTGCTTTAAAAAAGTGAGAAATTAGCTCTTGAAGAATAGGAACAAAATGTTTTTTATTTCATACTGGCAAATCTAAACACAAATTAGTGACGTTATCTACTTAAAAAATGCTTTTTAACCGAGGTTCAAAATTATAAGGTTTGTTATACTGAAATTAAATATTCTGTAACATAAAAGATTCAAAAGGGACACTAAAATTTCATACAATTGACTAAAATTTGCTCAGAGCTCTTTTGTGTTATGAGTATATTTCTGTTATTGTAAAGTAAATTTTATAAAGTTTTTTTTTAATTTTAATTCCTCGTAATTCTTTGTCTATAACTACGAGAGTTTTATCAAATGCAAATACTTTTTTAATACTCATTAATTAATTCTTTAAAGCATTATGGTAGCTAAGAAAATCACCGAAAAATGGATCACTTAAAAACATAATCTAATGAAATAAGTTTTTTTAACACAAAGATAATGATTTAAAGAATCAACTTAAAATAAATACGTATTTGTTCATATTAAAAATAAACAACTGTGTAGATTAGAGCTCAACTGTGCTTATTAGAATTATAAATTATTATACTTCTACAAAAGAAAATTATAATAACTGAATTTTAATTAGTATGTTATTCTTATTGTGAACTCTTGTATAATTTTTCTAATTTTTCAAAATAATAAGTTTCAAGTATGACGGGAGTAAGTAATCCAAAATAAATCAATCCTTTTTAATAATACTAATTTTTCATAAAACAACTTTTTATATAAGGTTATTCTAAAATAAAAGCAATTATTCTAGCATTACGTATTCATTAGCGATTTTTTTAAATTTTTAATCACTTCATTAAACACTTGATTTAACGCGTCGAACCTAAAGAAACCAATGATGAAGCAATAACATCAAGATAATTTCATTAAGACAAAAAAAAGTCTGCTTCATTCCTTAAGCTCAGTTTAAGACATTCTAACTGCTGGTAACTTCCGAACCTCTTACTTTATTTGTTTAGAAAAGAATTAAGTCATTTAATTGAAGATTTATTGCCTCTGCTACTTCTTTTTTTAAGAAAATAACTGCCACGTCATTGCTATTAAAGCGCTGCGTTCGAACTTAATCAAAAAGTTCCCTAACGATGATTACTTTTAAAGTAGAGTGTTAAAGTCTCATAAGTACCGTTAATTTCGCAGCTTAGTTCTCAGAAGAGAATTCCACGAGAGAAAAAGAATCGGGATAAAATAAATTTCCATCAAACTTTGAATTCTTCACCGTAACAAATGAATCGGGATAAAATTTGATAAATAAAGAAAAACTACTTTGACTGCTTCTCTCACTTTTATCGTCAAGTAGCCAGTAAAACCTTTAAAACTTCATTAAAGGAGATAAGTTGCTAATTTAGCTCGCTAATTAGGAAAACTTTTTTAAAAAAATCGTTTTCTTTTTCGTGAACAGCGAGATCATATTGTCAGCAACATCAATTTAATCAAAAAGATTTGGAAGAAAAGAAAGTTCTGGATGGTGATACATTCGTCAGCGTAATTTCGAATATTTTGTTCAATTAAATTGCGCAAGAATTATAAAAGTTTGCAGAACAATATAATTTTCTTTACCTTTCTATAGACTTATGCAATGTGTTACGCAATGAATTTTGCAGAAATAAAAAATTTTGTAATAATTATGCAAAGAAATGGCTTATACCACTCAGTGCTAACTTGTATTTTAAAAAAATTATATTAATTAGTTAACTTGAACCTGTTAAGAATTTCATTTCTTAACAGATTTGTATTATTATTTTTAGCCTATTTAAGAAAAAAGAGAATTAATATTATTTTATATTCCAATATTTTTGAATAGCTTAAAACTTCAGTGCATGTTCGCATATAAATTATTTTTGATTGGCATATATATTAACAAAAACTGAAAATAGTTCATCGTAATTGTGTGATGGTGTAAAAGTTTATGTATATCTTGAAGTACTTTAAGGCTATTCTTTTGTATTGTTAATTTTATTTATTTTATTTCTCTTTTTGCAAGTAATTTTAATAATACATTACCATTTTGAAAGAAGTATAAGATCGATTTTTATTTTGTTTAATTACCCATACATTAAATAAACTTCAAGAGACTCTTCCTAAACTTAAGACACTTCCTCATTGAGGAACCTTGAAGCTCGGTTGAATTTAACTTGGGACACCCCCATTCTGCAAGAAGCATATTGACAGATATGGAAGCTCGGACATCCCAAAACACAAAGTTAATGTTCCTAACTATTGGACTCCTTGACCTCTAACACTTTTCAAAAGCGCTACAACTTAAAGCTTCAAGACAAAAAAGGTTCTAAAATGAATTATGTTGCGTACATTTTTAGTAATGGAAATGAATCATTAGTTTATTTATATGTAAGTGCATTTATTAAAAAAGCATTGGATTAAAGCTTTTTCACAGAAAAAGTATATTAATTCCGAATTGAATCCTTTAGAAATTTTCCATTCTACGATAAAATGTGAATAGTTACAAATTTTCAATTCTTTCTCTCTCAGGAATAAACCTTTAAAATGACCTACATATAAAGTATTTCAAAAAATTCTATAAAAAGGTACTACATGGAGGGAAAGGAACATTGTATGACAAGTCCACTCAAGCTGAAAAGGAAGATTATTATTTCTACAATAGTCAAAAAAAATGTTCCTGCGCGTTTCATATATTCCATAAAATCATTTTTCTTAAACTGTATGGTATTCATTGACCTTAAATTTTTTTACTTAGTAAAAAATTTCATAAAGAACTATTTCTCTTCAAAATAGACAAGAAAATATTGATATTTTTCTCGCATCAGTGTAAATTCAAACTTTTTTTGTTAAAGGGAATAAACTTTATACATCATGCATATTTAATTCTTACTATTCCATTTCATGTATTATTTAGAATGTACATTTCTAAAAACTTTTCAAGTCATTTCAGTTTTGTAGTTGATAATATCAGTGAAAATTAAAGAATTAAAGTGAATAAAACATCTGTTGAATATCTTGTTGAAAATACTGTAAAACTATTTGTCCCCGATAAAGAAAAAGTAATAACAGAAACAAATTTGCTACAAGAGTCACGCATAAAGTAACTAGAAAAAACTTCATTATAGTTCAATCAAATGATTGATAAAAGGGGGAGGATCATTAAAAAGTTTGCTTTTATACTTTCACGAGTAGTTTCTTAAAATGTTCATATTTTTCCAGAATCTTTTTTTAGCATTATGACACTGATCATCAGTTAGATTATATAACGCTGAAATTAAAAGAAATTTTCAAAAACAAAAAACATCATGAAAATTTAATTATATGCTCATCCAAAACACGGGAATATTTTACAAAATTTTAAAAATAACTTATTTTAAGTAAGAATAATTCTCTTTAAAACTTAATGAGAATTTTTAAATAGTTGAGAGATTTCACATTAATGTTTGGTTATAAACATATAGACATTTCATATTCAAACAAGTAATATTTTTAAAAATTTCATATAAAGTTTAAAAAACACTTTTTTTGACATTTCATAAAATTTAATACCAAATAATTTTCTCACAAAAAAATTTTTTTTTCGCTATGATAATTATTAATTTGATAACCATGAAAATGTGCAATTATGCATTTGCTTGCTTATTTGAAAAAAAACAATTTACTTCATCCAAGCAAATTATATCATAAATTTTTTCTCACAAACTCACTAATAGTTATGAATTAAAAGAAATTGCAGGTAAGATGTAGATATAAATATATATTTTTGCTTATATTTAACTCTTATAGAACCATAAAGTTGCTAAGAGTAAATATTAGCATGCAAATGTTTTAGTTCTTTTGGGTGTAAAGTAAATAAAAATCATAAGAAAAATACAAAACAATGTTTGATCTTTTTAATCATTGTATCAAAATTCAATTTCGATTAATGTGCTGTTTTAACGAGTATTTATTTTCATTTGTTCAAATGTACTTAGTTATTGCATAAACTTATACTTTCCAAATAACATAAAAAATATGAAAAAACAGATTAATATATTATTACGCAGAACAATAAACTGAAATAAGTAATAAGAATGAAAATACAACCTGTGAATTTTTTTATCGTTAACGCCAGTTAATTAATAATTTTTATTTGCTAAGCCTTCCCGTTTACGTTATTGGGTTCGACATACGTCTTATTTCGACCATTCTATAAGGAAATGCAGATAAGGTTATACTCCAATACGACAATCACCATTTTTAAAATAGAGGAAAATATTTCACTTTGTCTCGAAAGGATTAAATAAAAGTAATCTAAAATGAAAATAAAAAATAATATTTTTTGAAAATAAGGACAAAAAAGAATCAAACAACAAGTTAACAATCGAGATCAAGCTTAAATATTAATGAATGTAACTTAAATTTTTAACCCTTTTTATAAGCTCGATTATTGTCAGATATCATTTCAAAATGGTGAAATATTTTAATGGATAA
This sequence comes from Trichonephila clavipes, assembly GCA_019973935.1. Classification (NCBI taxonomy): domain Eukaryota; kingdom Metazoa; phylum Arthropoda; class Arachnida; order Araneae; family Nephilidae; genus Trichonephila; species Trichonephila clavipes. The sequence continues at coordinate 73,122 of BMAU01018604.1, forward strand.
AGTAGCAAATATGCTGCCATGACGTGCTCCAAAATACTTCAAAGAAACGTTTTCATTTAAAAATTCAATTCTAAATATCCCAGAAAACTCCTAAAAACGCTCAATTTTCAAATAAATTCTTCTCCACGCCATCTTCGAAAATCCATTCCCAAGTTATCATGTTTCACAGCACAAAATATAACGCTTTATCATCTCCGAACGAGTACTAGTTTTCAAATTGTTCTTTAATTACTTAACAAAACGAATCGTATCATCATTAGCGATTGCCTGAATAAGAACAACGCAAAAAAGCAAAATGGCGCCCTAAACTCTCTTTACAAGATAGAGAAAGGAGAATTATCCACATTGGATGAGACAATAGAAATGATGCACAATAGCAAAAGATACTCAGTGTCAAAATGGAGGAACATTAGCTGAAGTGCTGCAATTAGAGAGGATTATGATGAGAAGGGGTGCTAATGATTTTTACAAGACGCGCTTTCCGTTCCTAGCACGGTTTGACTTGTTTCATGAAATGGCGGTAATCTGCAAGTTCTTTTTGACATGCAGGAAAGGTCTAGTATCCGGTTTTATCGGTATCCTTCTATAAACTGCAGCTAGAACTACTGAAGAATACTTAAAGGTGAATTTTGATTAGTTTTACTTTAAAATTCAAAGAAGGCTTAATGCATTATCCAGCTTTTTTTCTCTTTATACTTATCTTTCCAAGAAGGAGGTAGCTGACTTTCTGGAGGACGAAATTTCGGGGAACTAATACCTATTTAGCTTTCTTTATAATGTGCGAATTTATTATCATTCTTGTCATCTTTGCTGTTTTTCTTATAATTGTTAATCATACATTTGATATACAATTGCTTGAATGCAGACAACACAGGACACCATATGTCAAATACATTAGCAATTCTGTTTTTAAAACAATTCGAATGGTGTTGCACTGTTATCGATATATGTGACGCATATTTTTAAGCAATGTTATCTTTGCATTGGCAGATAAGCTGCATTGCTTTCTTTATCTTTGATTTTTTGTACTTCTACTAAAGTAATTCTATTTTTTTTTGTATTTTTAATTCCATGTGTAACTTGTGTGTATATAATTTGTAGCAGAGATACCTCTTGATAAATGTTGTTGCTGAAAATTCCCTATTTTTAAATGAGCACTTTTTTAACTAATTCCATAATATATATACTGAAGAACAAGTAAAGATTAAAATTATATTTCAGAAGTAGTATTTATCATCATACCTCATCAATGCCAATACACCGTCCTCCAAAGGTTAACGTACAGAAACAAGAAATTTGCTGTAAATGTGCGCTAAACAGTTATTTGATTGAATGGTCCCCATGAATGTTCTTAAGTTTAATACACAAATATACTTACAACAAAAAAATACCCTTGGCAGAAAAATCCATCATCGGAAAAAAACAGTAAATCAGAGTTTTATGAGGAACAATGCCGTGGAAACATTTTAAAAATGGGTTACCATGAAGAATATATCCACACCTAACCGCAATGTTTTTATAACATCAACTTTCCATACAGTCAATTAAGTTGTCGGAGACTGAAATGGGAATTAGACAGAGTAACGCTTATTCCAGTTCATGTAGAAGCCTTGGATATAAGGACTTCAATTAATAACATATATCCATCAAGGTAACCCCAAATATGATCTATTGGATTTAGGACTGAAAATTGAGTTGGTCAATTATGTTCGCTCCAAGCAATAATTTTCAAGATATTCCTCAAAAACACAGTTTGGTGAAGCTGTACACTATCATGCATCAGGATGAATTCATTACAAATAGCAGTGGCGTATAGGTAGACATATCGATCAAGCATCTCCTCCTGATATCTCGCACCAGTCAGAGTTCTTCTATAGTATATATGTACACTGCTTGACAATTGCAACGTTTTTTGGAATAATTAAGAATAGACAATGATTGAAGAAATCAAACTCAGTACATAATTGGTAGGAACTATGTGCATTTATTACAGTTGAAAATAGTACAGATATCGCCACATTGAAAAATCAAAAACTTAAAAATAAAAAAGATGCTCCTTGTGGGTGATTTCCAAACAGTCACAAAAAACGGATCTTCAGGTCAGAATGATGCAGACATGAGTACCTTAGTATTGAATTGACCACAGACGCTAATGTACATTTTGCATCTTTTCTCCATGCTCTTAAACTATCAAGGAGTATTTGGGGGATACTGTCTCACTTCTCTATCAAGGAGGTTTTGAGCTCTTGCACTGTACGAGGAGGGATGGTTCTTTGAGTAATATGTCTGCCAAGAGCATCCTAGGCATGTTCAATAAAATTTAGGTCGGGAGAGCATGCAGGCCGTTGCATATGGAGAATTTTCACTCTGCAGTGTGTCCGATACATCAACGCTTTTGTGAGGCCACGTATTATCGTCCATAAACAGAAAGTCTGAACCTACAGCATCCCTAAAAATACGAATATGATCCAGCATAATCTTTCTGCAATACCATGGTGATGTAACGCTTCCTTACTCAAAGACGTAGAGCGGTGTTCTGCCATTATGCATGATGTCTACCCACACCATCACTTGTCATATTGAAACGAGATTCGCAGAAGATCATCACTCTGGACCAATTTTGGTGATCCATACCAACATGTTCCGTACACTAGCGTAATCTCTCTCGACGATGGTGTGGTTTAAGTAAAATGCAACAAACAGACTTCGTTGCATACAAAAGAACTTGATTGAATCACCATGATATGGTTCTTGCTGAACATACCGGTACCGGTAACGGTTTCAAGATTTGCACCTATCTGGCCAGAAGTAAAATTTCAGTTCCTTTTTTCCACGAGGGCTCCGTAGCGATACTCTACAGATGTAGTGTCCCTACCTTGACCACCAGCGTGCTTTCTCAAAGCATTTCCACCTTCAGTGGCTTTCTTTAATCGCGAGATGACACTTTTTGATACAGCCATTGCAGTGGTGACACTTTGACCTGCTTCCTGTCATCCAACTGCTCATCCACGATCGTAATCACTCAAATGATGTCTTGCTGACATTTTACTTTTAATTATTGCAAGAACCAAACAGAATTTTATAGAAAAAAAACTTTATAACATCCAGTACTATTTACGTCAAACATCAAACAGCATGAATTTTCGTAAGAATAATAAGCTTGTGTGCACTGTCTTTTATACAGACAATGATTCCTGGACGATCACGCCCTTTGATCTAGAATTTTCTTTTGTTAGTCATCTGTCTGAGACGCAATTTTACATAAATTACTTGTTCCTCAGCAAGTATTAAGCAGAGTATATATATGCACTCAGACGGTACTCGACTTTCGCAAATAATTGATAGTGTATACAAATGTTGAATGTTTGAAAGTAAAGTGATATAGCAAGCATAGACACCAAAAACTGTGTGTTTTGTTTATCAATATGAACAAATAATTAATTTAATAAAGCATTTTTAATTGCTTTCAGATTTTCTTTATAAATTTCCCAAGAGTTGGTTCATTCGATATTTTGGATATTTATTTTAATTAAAGGATTGCATATATATATAGTTATTGATAAGATAGATTTTGAAACATAATATTATTTCTCCAATGCATCGCATTGTATCTAAATAAATTTTAAATACACAGAAACTCCTTACTTGTTTCAAAATATTATTAAAATCCGTATCACTCTTAACATTCAATAATATTGGCATTACTTAATCATTTCAATGTAGAATTTAAAATAATTATAGCATTTTAATTCCTTTTTATATGTAGCGAATCTAACTGCAATGCAGTGTCATTATGCTCTCACAAAACTGAACACTTAAAGCAGTTCCACAATAAATATTATTATAAATTAATCTTAATTTCACTTCGAAGTTTTAATCACAATGATACTTTATTGAATAAATTCTCTTTAGAAAAACGATAAATGAATGTAAACATATAATGAATCGCTTATTTTTGCCTTTATTTTTATTTCTTTTTGAATCTTCGGAAATGTTACTTGAACAAAAATACGTATCAAATATTTCCAAGAAATTCATTTGAAATCATTCAAACATGAACCATTTTCTAAGCATTAATTAACAAAGGTTGAAAATGTATTGATTGTGTGCTTTATTAACCCTAATTTAATTAGTCTTCTAAGAAAAGTGTTATTTTAAATGAATTATTGATAATCAAAATTCATTAGAGTAATTCTACTGGCCGTTTTATTATAAATCAATGTCAGTTAAAAATTCCCCCAAATTAAATTTTATAGCCTATAAGACACAATTTAAAGAAAAAAATGTATAACTTTACAGAATTTTCCTTTCAAATATCAAATTATACTGCCAAAACCTTCAAAAAAAATGGACCTATTAAGATTCTAAAACAATTCTAAAGTCTCTTATAATATCTTTATTTTCACTTTTCGCGTAAAGTACAAGGCAAAAAATAAAAATAATGTCATTGTAGAGTGATTTATTCAAAATATTTCTGCTAAAAGTGTAAATATATTGCGAAATCATAACTTTTATAATGTAGTTTTTTTTTTTCGAACATATCAAAACAATCTGCTAATCAGAGAGCATCTCAATTAATCGTAGCCATTACCTAACGATATAAAGTCTGACATAAAAAAATATTCATAGAAATACTTTTCTCCATTTTTTTTAAATTTTGAAGGGGGCTGTTTTGCAAATAGCTTTGTTCGCGTACTTTATCGATGATGGCTAAAAATTTTCTTAAGCTTCTGTCAATAGTCTAAATTTAATTTTAGAAAGTTGTTTTTAGTATTTTATACGCACATTTTATTTTTAACATAACGAAACAAATCTATATTTTATTTTATTTACAACGAACTACAGAAATCAATGATACAAAGTAAATATTGAAGGAAGAAAACATTTATCTATTTCAACTTTTTTTAAAATCTTTAAATATTTAAGCTTTTTAAAAAATCTAAGAACCAATAATCAAAGCATAAAATTGTTAAAAATTTTCAAAAATCAGGAAAACTAAGTATACATACATTAACCTTCCTTTTTTACTATCTAGAATATATTATAATAAGTACAATATTTTACATTTAAGGAATGAAAATAAAACCTTTATGTGAACCTTATTTTATGTATATTATTTCAAATAAATGTATACGTATTTAAAATTATTATTACACATATTGGAACATATTTAGCATTGTATTTCCTACTGAGTAATATCTATGAATTCGTTTATTAAACTGTATTTAGGAAATTAATTTATAGTGTTAACTTTGTAATCAGCTACGAGAGCTATTTTTATACTTCAATTAATTTGAAAATGAAGACATTCTCATTTGTCTTGGTAGTGTTCGAGTGGATTCAAAAACTTTATTTTTAATTGCATATATATATATATATATATTACAGACTTCTTTTTTATTAAACGTACATAAAGATTTGGAATGCAATTCAACACCTTAAATCTTAAACGGGAAAAATGGGAAAAATAGGCAGAATTATGGAAAATTATACATGTACTGAATGCCTGATAAAATAGTACTTTTCTAAATTTGTGCAAATACGTTGTGCTTCTGGCAATGATTTTCTCGTTGGAGTTAGTAATAATTAAACAACATATTTCTTTACAAAGTAAAAATTCATGAACTGAAAACATTCCAACGTATCACATGAGTTTGTTGCCTCTTGTGTTTCTATCTCCATATATATATAAAAAACCTTACTAGGATTAGGGTTCGAAAATACAGTTTAAAAGGTTCACACACACAGATGGTTACAACCTGCTTTGGCTAGATTCAAAGATATCATTAGTGAACGTGTAAATATTGAGGAATACTGTCAAACACTTTTTATCTTTGTACCTAGAATACACCTTAGCAAATATTTTACTTACTTATGAATTTCTCAAAGTCGTTTACAATATTAAAGCTTAGCTATACTTTCCATCTTATGGAATAAGTCTTAGCTCTTTCTCGATTAAGAAGGAATAGGAAACAACAACATGATAAAGAATTAAAAATATGTTAACTCTCTTCTCATAAAATACCGTATAGTCCGGCTTATAATGGGCACTTTTAATACAAAAAATAAGATCGAAAATTACGGGTACGTGTTATATGCAGGGTATTACAATGATAACTTTAAAAATAAAAAAAATGCATAAACACAGCTATGTTGTGTATCGAAATACTATTTATTTAAGAGAAATGAAATACCTTATGAACTTAAAGGGTTGTAGTTCCAGAAATATACTATTTTTTCAAAAGCCTGGAATAATTCCTGGAAAAAATGACTTCAAAACATAAAAGAGAGTATAGTACATGTACACATTTCAGATGTCTTCGTAAAAAGAGAGTGCGCGTTATACGGGAAATATACCTTAATATTAAAAAATGCAGCTTGAAAGTATACACCAGATTTTACGGCAAATCAAATTAGAAGGGAAACAAATCAAACCAAATCCAGTAAATCAAATGGATTTACTGCCGTCAAAAGGATTCAATTTTAATTATTGATTTAATTATCTTCAAAGAAATCTTTTCTAGAAATTTAATGAAGCACTCTAAGCTTATGTAGTAAAAGTAATGTCTAGAAATTTTAGACAACTCAACAAATGCATCATTTTGCTTAGGAATTAATATTGAGCTTAAATAAAATTCTTCAGAGTCCAATATAATTTAATTTGATTCATAATTGGGCATAACGTTAATATTTTGACCATAAAAAACCCATTATCGTTTGACAAAATTATTCTCGTAATTTTTTAATTCTGAAATAAAAGCAATTAATCGTAAGACAAATCTAGTAAATTACGTGAATTTAGCAAGAAATCACAGTATAGATCCTTTCACCTTCGTGTAACACTTGCTATTAACGCTAATTAGGTATTACATCATCGAGAATTATACCTCACTTTTTATCCTTTCCAACTTAATGCACCTGATACGTATAACACCTCAAAAGAAAGGCAAAACCATCTCAATTTAGAAAATCCCTACTCCTCTAAAAACTAAGAATCTCATGGTTCCATTCTGCCTTTACCCTGGGTATTTCCAGGTGATAATGATACGTACTGTTCAAGCAATAAATCAGAAGGGTGGGTCTGACATAGAGAAGCAGGTGAAGCATCCTCTGTCACTAATCCCTGCTCAAGATGCTATCGCCTCACAAATCCATGAGCTTTTTATTCTTCTGCGTTGTCTTTTTTACCTATTGCATGTCGCTAAGCGTGATGAATATCCAGTTTTAGGAATGGAGTACGCTGTGGCTTATTAAACATTCAATCAAATAGAGAAAGTTGTATCATTAGTTGTCACGTAAGAGAGTGAAAAAATTCGGAATGTGTATAATGAGAAGCGATGGGTTATGAATAAATCAGTTAATTGGGTAATTAGGTTGTAGTAAGGATATAGATCTCATTTCAGGCGAGACTTATGTTAGAAAAATGAAAATGAATGTGATGACATGTAATAACATGAAGCTGAATGTTCTGTCAGAAATAGAGAAATGGATTGGATAGAATAAAGTTTGACTATATACGGAGAAAATCAGAATTGGAATTCAGAGTTTTTGATGATTTTATATTAAAGTATTTAAATCTTAAAGTATCCGACTACTTGCGACAACTTTTTTTTAAAGAAAAAATGAATATATGGGGATTTTTTTGAGGTTTTTAGATTTTTTTAATACATTTCAAGAAAAGTATGCTTAAATTAAGAAAGAAAAAAAAGAAATTCTTATTACTAAAATGGAAAAAAATGGGTAAAAATTTATAAAAAATAACATAAACGGGGCCCATTCTGTGCCAAAGTTTATGAATAAATTTTCAATTTTGATGTGTTGCTATGTTATTCATTTTTGAAATGATCTTCAGAATAAGAGATAATTTAAATTTTACCAACACTAGAGCACTTTATATAAGTTACTACATGAAATTTCTTAAAAAAATAGAGATTATATTAACATAAGGGACTGTGAATTTTGTAATAAAACAGTGATTGATAAATCTGAAAGTTAAAACATTTCTACTATTATACAGAACATACACAAACAATTTAAATTAATTATTTTTTAAACTTTTTGAGCAATCGCTGTTCCCATTTGAGCATTTTCAAAAAAACACATTTCGATTAAAACGCATTTTTAAGTATGATATTTTGCTTAGAGTAATGACACCTGCTTTTACTAAAACACTAGTAGTTTTGTTCTAGGGAACGGAAAATAATAAACTTGGTATTTTTATAAAGCTAATAAGATGGCCTACAAAATAAAATCAAAAAACGTTGCCAATTTTTATCAAAATTTATATGTTTAGGGTGGTCGGATACCTTAACTTTCTCTAAAACCTGACCTATACTTCGAAGCCTCATTTAATAAAAGTTAAATAATAAACATTATAGTGTTGGATTATTAAAAAAAAATTTAAAAGCGTTTATTTTCTGAGAAGCTATGTCTTTATAAAAAGAAGTTATTTATTTTAAGAAACTTATGTGCAATTTAATATAATTGGTCGACATATATACAAGGTGATTTGGAAAATATGGGGAAAACTCAATGAGGTGGTAGCACAAGCAAAACCAAATATTTTTCGGCAGATAATGCACGCTACAATAACATGCCACAGAGCACAACATAGTAAAACAGAGGATTATTGGACGGAAATCTAGTTCAATGTATACGCTAAAAAGAGCAATTTTAATTATAATTGCTCAAAAGGTGCAATCGCCAACGGTAACGTAGGAACACCAGCAGAGAAGGGATTAGCATACACTCTGGAATATTCCAGGCATATCGTGAACCTCCATTGTAGCAAATGAAAATCTTTGGGTTAAATCCTCTTCATAGTCAAGAGAAGTCTAATACACCACTCTTCAACTGCTCTCAAAAACGAAATAAAGATACAACAGATGGGGTGATCGGGGTAGCCAAGCTACAGGGACACTTCACCTGATCCATCAGTTCAGAAAACAACATCCAGATAGTACTATGTCTAGTAGCGTAAACAGACTTCTTCCATAAAAATGGTTATATTTTTTAAAAAATCGCAGATGAAAGAACCTAGATGCAATCTTTATGCTAAAAATTAAGAATCTGTTGGTGTATGGGAGGTGTTTGAACCTCCAACCATGTGTACGCTACAGATATCTCTCTCGCCCAAAATTTACTGAAGCTCCGTCGAGCTTGAACGATTACACCTGCGGAGGTCATTTGGAACTTCTTCCTCGTTTGCAAATTTTCTTCCTCTTAGCGTTTCCTTCGATGGTCCAAACATTCGAAAATCGCTTGGAACTAGGTCTGGACAATATGGTGGATGTTCCAGAACTTCGAATCCTAACTTCTTTATTCTTTCGTCCGTCCATCGGGCAGATTATAGCAGAAGCTTTATCTTGCAACAGGATGACACCCTTTCGCAGTTTTCCACAGAGTTTGGATCTGGTTAAATGTATCGGTTTAGTTCGCACTATTCACAGCTTCCCTTTTAGTGTAAAACTAACGGCTTCTATACTTTCCATGTCCCTGAATAGTGATAGCATAATATTACCAGCAGACGATTGAGATTTAAATTTCTTCGTGTCTGATGATGATGAGCGTTTCCAAACCATGCTCAAGACACTAAAAGATTCGAAATCTGTTATTTGTATAATTCGAAAAGAAATGACTTTTTAGGGGGTTCAATTTATTTATAAATTTATTACATCAATCAACACAGTAAAAACATAATTATTTTGAAAAAAATTGCGAAGAATGTTAAACGAAAACTAATACAATTCCTTAATTATTAAAGCACAAAATCAATAGCACCAAGTCAATAGTTAATGAGAAAAGATAAAAAGTCTCAAAACGTAATATAATATAGTGAGCTTACACAAGCAAATTTAGTTCACTCAACTTAAGTTGCACTGAATTTCAAAAATTACTTCTAAGTCTTAAAAAAAGAATCAAAAATAATCTTATTATACTATTTACTTTTTCATAAAATACCAAACAATTAAGGCCACCACTACATTACCTCCGCATTCATTATTTGTTTTCTATTAAACATGTATTAGCCTTTTTAATAATCATGCGTAGAAATTACTTTCGAACAATTTTATAAAAATATTTTTTTTTCTTGAAACGAAAACTATTTTCATTAATTGTCTTTGACGTATATTTTAAATATTAAACAGGAAATAAATGAGAAAAAATAATGCAAGACTTTCGAAATAATTAGTTTTAAGCTACATCAATAAAGATGGAATTTTTAAAAAAAATATCATGGTTTGTTAAAAATTGAATATTATAATTATTTTTATTCATCTCACAGTAATAGTTACTTTAATATATTTTATAAAGTTTTGCTTCATTTTTTAGTATTAAAACATAAGGAAATAATAAAAATATTATGGTTTTTAACAAATATTATACACACTTAAAAACATCAGGAAATAATCGAATTTGAACATTGATAGATATTGAACATATTTAAACGATATGCTCATAAAATTGAATAGTCCCAGTGCTTCGTAAATTTTTAAAAACTGGAGCGAATATCTTTCAAAGTATGGCAAATAAAGTTAAATCAGCGTTTCTCAAACTGGGGGGCGTGATAAGTGGACAAGGGAGGCGCGACCCTATTGAAAAGTCGAAAACAAAAGGTTATTTAAAAAATTATTAATTCACTGAAAGTAAACAAACAAAATACTTTCTGATATAATAAAATATAGAATACACATTCACACTGATATAATACACTTATAAATGTATCAGTACTGTACAATGTATATTTCATTATTAATTTAACAATAATAAGTTAAGAACAAGTTTGATAATTATCAGTGACCCCCCCATGGGCTCGTATTAACATTTATCTTGATAATTTGTACGGTTTATAATTAATTCCTTAACTGCCGATTAAAGTTACGCGATTCGCTTCCCAGTGCCACAATTTACCACGTAGAAGAGCGTATTTTGATTTTTTTTTGAGGGGGAGAAAAGAAATAAACAAGCAAATCCTCTGAAATAAATAAATCCTTCGCAAACATTATCAAGGTTCTTTTATAGCATTCCAAAGCCGTCGGAATAATTGTATGGATAGAACGGCACAGAAACGATCGTACTTCGGAAAGACGTATATATACGTCCAGAAAATTAATGATTCAGCTTAGAGAGACGTTTTTATACGTCGGTGGCACATAAGAGGTTAAAGTCGAATATTGTAGCTTTAGTGTCAAAGTATAGTATTATTGAATTCAATACATTGTTATTGCATTTAGGAGAGCGCGATGAAAAAGATGATTGAATAGTGGGTCGCGTATATCGAAAGTTTGAGAAACACTGAGCTAAATAAATATTTAATTCCTGATTTTCAATCTACACGCATTATGCTTCATTGATACATTTTAATTAGTTCAGTTATATTATTGAAAGCAAAACCCTAAAATAAGATTAAGAATTAAATTTTAATCTAAGGAACCGAAATAGGCGCTTTTTATAAATTTGTATTAACTATTATTTCTTCATTATATTTCGGGAAAAGTAACAAATTAGCGGGTTATTCCACAATATGAACATTGAAAATTTTGTTAATCCTGCCAGATGAAACATTTTTTTCTCTTTTACTAAGCCTTCTTATCTTGGTTTTATTTTCATCAAGATCAAGAGCTCGAAATTTTTTCTCCACTAACTGCTTCACTCGCTTTCTAAGATGAGGCAATTCATCACATCGGCTTTATTTTCACTTTAGTCTCTTTATTAAACTATTTCCTCTCAGTTCATATTGATCTGTTTTCTCAAGTCAGTATAAACGTTACCAGTTCTTTAGTAGACGACTTTTTCGTTCTAAAAGAATTCCGTGTTAAAAGATATGGCAAAAAACATTCATTCAACAAAATTAAGTTTATTAGAGGTTGTTTTCCTTTTTTTACTATTTTTATTAATATTTATTTATTTATTGAAGTTAAGTAGAGTACATAATCGGCTTTCTTATTTTAAAATCATTGTTAGTAATTTTGAGTTAGCAATACCAAATTCTTTACAGATTTCCGTTTTTGTCTTCTGTTTTTGATCAACACCCTTAAGAAGCTCCATCTTCATTTTAAGCAAAATATGAATTTGCTTTCCCTTTGAGCTCATAGCTATTGGATTCGTAAGAAAAATATTTCTAAAAAAAAAAAGTGAACCAAAATCGCTGATTTGTATTCATACTGCGATGTTCTTGTCACCGAATGAGAGATGAGATGATTTTGTGAGGCATTTCAAGGAGTGAAAGTAGCTTGAATAAACAAAATTGGCTGATGTGACAGGCTATTCCAAGGGTATTTCAAAGCCAAGTTAACCTCTTTTCAACGAAACATACGAAACCATCCCTCTTTCATTTCATACCCCTCTTTAATCTGAACTGAAAGGCTGGTGTTTTCCGCATTTTGTTCGTTCTCCAAAAGGAAATTTTTCATGTTAAATGATTTAAGCTTCATATTAAGAGAAAAAAAATGTTGAAAATAAACAGTAATTTGTCGGGACCATTACATGATTTCGTGTTAAACGATATTTCGTCTTAAGCGTTTTCGCGTTAAACGTATTTCACTGTGTATAATATTCAATATAAATAGATTGTCCATGAATAAATACAATGATTCGTTTACCCGATGAATTGTGCAAGAAATTCAACACAAAGTGATGTTAAATGTATGAGTTGAAACGTACGAAGGGTGATTGATAAGTAAGGTCTTCAATACTATAAAATAAGTTTCCGACAAGGTAAAATAATAACAGAGGTATCAGAATGAAGGAAATTTATTACTCTTACAGACTGTAAACTCATTTCTCAACATAGTCTACTCTAACAGCTACACATTGGTTCAATCGTTCTTTCAATTTCTCCATTCCGTCCATGTAGAAAGATTCTGGTTGGCTGCGTATCCATTCACGCACGGCTGCCTGAACTTCGGTATCCGTTGAGAAATGTTGACCTTTCTACGTCTCCTTCAATTTTGGGAACAACCAAAAGTCCGATGGTGCCAAATCTGTGGTATAAGTAGGTTATGGAACCAATGTGAATTTCAGTTTTCTCACGACGCCCTGTGTTAGTGCACTGCAATGCAAAAGAAAGACGTTTCTTTCCTGTCTGATTCTGCGGATGCGTTGCTTAAGTGACCGTAATGTTGCACAGAACCTGTCGGAATTCACCGTCAATCCTTTAGTCAGAAATTCCATGCAGAGCACGCCACTTGCATTCCAGAAGATGGTGAACATGACTTTTGTTGCTGACATTAAAGTTTTGAATTTCTTGACACTCAGAGTAGTAGGAGGACCATATTCCATGGATTGCCTCTTTTTTCTGGGTCATAATGATGAATCCAGGATTCAAAAGTTCAGGCAGTCGTGCCAAATGGATTCGCAGCCAACCAGAATCTTTCTTAATGGACGTAATGAAGAAGTGGATAGAACGTTTGAAGAACTGCGTGGCTGTTGAGAAATGAATTTGTAATATATAAGAGTAATAAATTTCCTTCATTCCGATACCTCTGTTATTATTTTACCTTGTCGGAAACTTATTTTATACTGTTGGAGACCTTACTTATTAATCACCCATTGCTTTATTATGCAATGAAAATAATTAAATTAAAAACAAAATTTCACTGATTTCTTTTAGTTACGAACGACTAAGCATTGCCTGTCCGCTTCGTTGGGGATTTCCTGATGTCTTACGAATATATATTATTCAATTCCTACACTATTAGCTAACAAGCTCTATATATTTATTTATTTATTTATCTTGATGGAATTTTCAATCGTTAATAAAATACATTTTAAAGCGCTCGATTGAGCTGAAATTTTATATACATGATTATTTTGGATGACAATACAATAATTTAATTATAACTAATACAAATTAATTTTAATTAAAACTAATTATTCAAAGAATTACAAATACAGCTACGTTGGCATCCTTTTTGGCGACTTGTGTCAAAACTTAGAAAGGTTTTTTTCTCACATTTTAAAGCATCCAGTTGAACTGAAATTTTACATACACGATTGTTTTGGATGACAATACAATACTTTGATGGTAATTAATAAAAATTAATTACCACTTAATGTTGTGATTCAGTTATATGTATATACATATTTAAATTAATTGTAACTATTTAATAAAAAGTAGCTAAAATAAAAATTTTCTTTGTTGATCTAAGCAGGAATTGACTTTAAAAAAAATTTATGTTACTTATTTTTACTTTATTGTTATCTAAATTTTAGCATTATATTAAGCTTTCGTTTGTATTAAAAAAACATTTTTATAGCTCGCCTCTTGATTTAAAATATACAGAAAATAAATTTTTAAAGCGGAATTATGTTTGTGTTTTACGTTTCCGTATCCCCCTCCTAGAAGTGGATTTCCTCAAAACCAGCTATAAGCAGATCTCCACAGAAAAAACATGCTTCAAGTCTGTAGGTATAATAATTCAAAATTGGGAATTTAATCTATAACGCCCCCATAACTCTCCCTCGGGAGTCAATTTTCGCAAAACACTTTCTAAGCGGAACGCTACTCAACAAAAGAAACATGTCTGCCAAATTTCAGGTACGTAGGTCTATAAGATATCTCATGATGAGTAAGTGAGTTATTTTTTCCTGCATATGCAGCGTGTCCGGGTTTAAAGTATCCAAAAGTAATAACTTATTATTACGGAACTACCCATCAGAATGTAACAAACTGTTCATCCGTGGATTGGAAAACTCTCCGAGATTTTTTGGTTCTAGTCCGATCGATGGCACTTGCACGCATTATTCGGGGCAATCGGAGACGATGAATTTTTTACGCTGACTTCTTTAGTACAGATGTGGACGCCACAGTAAAACGTGCAATACGTACTTTGGTTACAGAATTTAAATCAGTCACGCGTGTACAGTAACTGATTTAATGTGTTCAAATGGAATGGAATATCTGTAGTGTCTGAGACTGCTGTTGGTGAAAGAGTATGGAATGGTGGCGCGGCTTTGGTATGGTTAATGTGTTTTGGAAGAGAAGATTGCTTGACTCCGGAGGGTATGGTCGAGGGAGGAAAAAGATGCCTTGTTTTGGGAAGAGCAAAAACGCGCGGAATTGTTTTGGATGGGATGGAATGGAATTCCGTCGGTGAGAGAGCGACCACAGGGGTGGTCCGGTGTAAGAAAGTATGAAAGATTCTCTCTTGGGATTGTGTTTGAATTGATTGTTATCTGACTGTATTTAATCAGGAGTAGTTTTTAATCAAGAAATGTATTAATCAAGATTTAATAATATTTGTACTGATTAATGTGAGAAGTTATTAAGAAAGTGATAAATACATCGTAATGTCGTTACTGGTTTACCTAATAGACTTATCAGGACTTCTACAAAATGAATCACGCTCACGATTAACAGTGTCTTCGATCACGAAAACTTAAGGGTACTTGCCAGTTTGAGATACCAAAGTTCCTGTCTCCTTTAAAGCTCTTTTTTGATTTTGATGTCGAAAGGTTGGCATTCCATTCTGTTCGAACACGTCGCTGTACAAACGCGACTGATTAAATTCCATAACCAAAATACGTATTGCTCCTTTAACTGTAGCGTCCACATCTGTACTAATGAAGCCAATGTAAAAAGTTTATCATCTGTGATTGCCGAATAATGCGCGCAAATGTGGTCTATCGGACTAGACCCAAAAAGTCTCGGAGAGTTTTCCAATCCACGGATGAACAGTTTGTTACATTCCGATGGGTAGTTCCGTACTAATAAGTTATTACTTTTGAATACTTTAAGCCCGGACGCCCTATATATACTTCACGGAAATTAAGTATCTCTCACTTTTGTAATTAAAGTATAAATTTCCCTTTAAACAACAATGCGACTCTAATTTTTACATTCTTCACTTCAATGTTTACCTCATGATATGCCTCATTTTTCCAACCGAAATCTGCAAAAACTTTAAAGGGTTCACATAATAAAGTTTTATTTCAGGTGTCCGTGATAATAACTAAAAGGGAAAACTGAAACTAATGTCTTAGATAATCAGAAATATTCTCAATTTGAAGATTCTCATATTTTGAGGAACTTCATGTAGTTAACGGGAAGAAATTTCTGTACATAGAAGAGAAAAAACTGTCAAAGAAAAAAATCATATATAAGCACCAACTAATCTTATAAAAGTCAGTCAGCCTGAGACAGTCGTTTATTTCAATAGTTATCGGTATCGTTGAGGAGAAATTTATTGTTAGTGTTATTAAAATATACAGGGGGTTATCAAAATAATGGAAACGTATTATATTTACAAATAATTCTTTATTTGTATGTGTAGGACCGCATTTGGTATGTGATATAGATTGCATTCGCCTAGAAATCGATTCCCACAAGTGCTGAACAGTGTTTAGAAGTAGTGCTTCTCAAAATTTCAATGTTCACGACCCAATATTCAATAATAATTTTAACACCCCCCATGCAATAAAAATGTATTGAATTCAATAATACAATACTTAGACGCTAAAACTATGATATTACTTTAACCTTAAGCGCCACCGGAGTACATATACGTCTCGTTCATCCAAAGCGTTAATTTAACTGGACGTCTTTATACGTTTTTCCGAAGTACGATCTTTTCTGTACACTGTTATCCATAAAATTATTTGGAAGGCTTTGGAATACAATAAAAGGACCTTGACAATGTTTGCGAAGGGTTTACTTATTTCAGATTATTTGCTTCTTTATTCCTCCCCCCTCCCCAATACATCCCATACGCGAACCTGCGTGGAAAACGGGTGGCGAATCGCGTAACTTTTAATCGGCAGTTAAAGGAATAATTATACACCGTACAAATTAACAAGATAAGTGTTATTTTTTGTGTATAAGTTTATATATGACAATCCCATCGGGTCACTGGTGATTCTTAAACTTGTCCTTAACTTAGTATTGTTAAATTAATTATAAAATACAATGTGTGGCACTGATACATTTATAAGTGTAATATATCAGTGTAAATGTGATATTTTTTTATTATGTCAGAATGTATTTTATTTGCTTACTTTCTGTAAATAAATAATTTTTTAAAATAATCTTTTGTTTTCAACTTTTCGATATGCTCGTGCCCCCTCGTAGAATTGTCACGCCCTCAAGGGGAACACGTCCCACAGTTTGAGAAACGCTGGTTTAGAGGAATATTGTACCATTCTTTTTATGGAGATATTGTGTATGTTCTAGGGGAGAGATGCCGCTGGAGAATATCGATTCTGTATTGAACGCTTGAAACCCTAACGGTGCAATTATATTGAAGTCGGGTGATTGTACGGGCCAAGGTATCCTCGTGTTCCTCGTGATTTAGTTCAAAAAGAGGTTTCTCAGTATGTGGTTGGTAATTCTATTAAGGATTTGAATTTAAGGGGAAGGAAAAGCAAGGCATCTACTGCGTGGGTATTGTTACAAGACAATGTAGAATTTCGACTTAACGAATCGTTCCTTAGTGGAGGTAAGTATGGTAATCTGGAAGTTACGGCTGTTATGCTATTGATACCCGGAGAAGAAAAAGAGGGCTGCGTATTTCAATAGATGAAGATAAAGCAAGGCTTTATGAAATAGTGAATGGATCTTATAACATAACATTTAACTGGAAAGTGGATGATAAAAATTGTAGTATTACTATGAATGCTAGTATTAATGGTACGGTGGCTTGTACTAAAGATAGTGAAGGTTTAATTTGGGAAGATTTAGATAAGGATAAAGATGCAAAAATTAGAATAGGTGGTACTAAAAATAGAAAAATGACTTTGATGGAATTAGTTTCGCTTCGCAATCCTTAATCCTGAATTTTTTTTCTCTTTTATCCTCGTATTCATCAAACCATGATTGTACAAGTCCCCCTGCATCGATAGGTGCATTATCATTCTGAAAAATTCCATGTCCTGCAGGTAACAAAGTTTGCATCTTAGGATGGGCCTGTGGTCAGCTTAAATTCCTCTATACTTTTTCCTAGTGACCCTTCCTTTCAGGGTTACGATTGGTCTAACCAGCACACGATTGTCCATATCATGACAGATCCACCTCTATACTTGACTGCTGGAAGGAGACAATCACGATTATACACTTGTACAGGTATAATTCTATCGTGCACCCATCCTGTTGAAGGAAAAGGTGTAAAAACGATTTGTCAGACCATATCATTTCCTTCCCTTTTTCAATCGCCAAGGTTTTGTGAGTGTAACACCACTGTAGACGATGTTTGGCATTAACCTCTGTGACAAGTGGCTTGGGAATTGCTGCTCTGCCGTAAATGTTCTGTATGTGAAGGTACCTTCTAACCGTAATCACTGATACTGGAGAATCCAGATGCTGATTGAACTCGGCGGTTAATTTTGCTGCAGTTGTTCGCTTTTTAGGCATTACAATATGCTACAATGCCCGTAGGTTTCTTTCACTGAGCTTCTCTTTCCATCCTCAATTTTTCTTTGCTGTGCTGTGTGTATGCTGTCATGACTTCACACACACAGACTCCGTACCTCTAGAAATACCTAAAAGTTGGGATATTTCGATTACACTTGCTTCGGCTAGACAGCTCCTACAATTTGACCTCTTTAAAAAAATCTGAGAAGTCCAACATTTTATTTTTTTCAAAAAAAACTAAGACTTAATAAACTTCACGTACTAGCTGAATATATACATTTTTATTTATAAAAATATTGCATTTATATATATAAAAATATTGTATTTTTTTATAAAAAAATATTGTGCATTTATATATATATATATATAAATATATTGTGCATTTATATATATATAAATATATTGTATTTTTTTATAAAAATATATTGTATTTTTATAAAAATATTGTATTTTTTTAAAAATATTGTATTTTTATAAAAATATTGTATTTTTTTATAAAAATATTGCATTTTTTTATAAAAATATTATATTATCATATAAAGATTTTTTTTGTATTTATAAAAATATTTTATTATTATAAAAATATTGTATATTTGTATTTATAAAAAATCTGACTGCTATTATTATATTTTAAGGCTTAGGAAACGCATTATAAATGTCTCCTTTATTCACAGGTGTTTCCATTATTTTGATAACTACCTGTATATGTATATTTTTACTGGTTATAAAGATATATGAGATGTATTTGATATAATTCACTTCATAAGAACCAAACAAAAAGTGTATACATTTTTTTTATTTTTGTTTACAATAATACCTCTGTATTCACATAAAAATAATCAAATGAATAATGAATTATTTGATCAATCCAATTTTCATTTATTCTGAACATTAAAAAAATTGACGTAACCTAAGCACCAAACAGAAATAAGTAGTGATCGTCATTTTGTTTTTGAAATATTTGATATTTGTTTGATGTACACCAGCGGTTCCCAAACTTACTGTGTCCGTGGAGCCCTTTAGATACCAAAAACAAGGACAAACTTTCAAGTGATAAAACTTTATTTCAATGCAAAACAAACTCAATGGTAAATGTTTACGTAAATTTTAGTTAGAAAACAACATTATGATAGAAACAATTGTACTACTGAAATCCACAAGAGAATTACAATGGTTAATAAATGTTTTAATGGAATACGAAAATAAATGAAAGCTCAAATTTAATCAAAGGAAAACAAAAAAAAAGGTTTTTTTTATAAAAGTCTTTTAAGATCAGTATTAACTTATGCATGGGAAACTTGATCCATGTCTTGAACAGATTAGAACATGATAAGTATCTAAGAAAAGAAGGATTTTAAGATCCATTTTTGAAGGAATTCAAGGAAATGGAGCATGGCGAAGAAGATCAAATTTAGAACTCTGTCAATCTTTTAAGGAATCTGACATTGTTAACTTTATCAAAATTCAACGAATTAAATGGGCAGGTCACGTTATCAGAATGAACGAAGATCACACCACTAAAAAAAGTCTTCAATGATCGACCAATTGGCACACGAAGAAAGGGCAGGTCAAATCTCAGATGGATTGATGGCCTAGAAAAAGTTCTCCTAGTTTTAAGAACTAGGTTTTGGAGAACACTAACAGGAAGAAAGCTGGCCTGGAAAAGACTTCTTCAGAAGGCCAAGGCCCAACCTGGCCTTTAATGCCACTGAGGAAGGAAGGACAATATTATGATATGTGAAATAGTATTTATTAAAAGAATAACTTTTGCAGGAAAATATAGAAGCATTTTTTTCAATGGTATGAGTAAACCAATGGGGTGATCGACTTCATAAAAATACAAAGAATAATATTGTTTCATGTTCAAAACTAAGGGAAATGTGTTGCATTCACTTCACATATCGGGATCACCTACCGGAATATATACATTTCTATTTATAATAAAATTGGAAGCTATTATTATGTTTTATTGCTTGCGAAGCACATTCAAAGTCTCACTTTTATTCACAGGTGTTTCCATTATTTTGATAACCACCTGTATGGTTCTGCTGAATAGAAAATACCTACTAAAACAGATTCTGCATGAGAGCAGTAATATAGATAACTCTCTCTCCGACAAATAATATTCTCAAAATATTGATTTTTGAAAAAAATCATAAAAAATATAAAAAAATTATTATTTTTACATTTTTTAGCTTTTATTCTACATTTTCTTTTCGATATTAAACCTTTGATCCGTAACGATGAAGGCAATGGCGTATGTGAGGGCTCACATTTTTAAAGTTAGGACTTCGGGAGTCCACAAAGAAAAAAAAGAACAGAAAACATTGTCATAAAAGAGATAAAATGGAAAAAAAATACTTCATTATTTTGTAGGAAAACAAAATATTGGAATAACGTTGAATTTTTCAAAAAAAAATTCAATCGCATTTATGAAATGGAAAAGAATGTATTTTTGCTAAATTTGTGAGAAATTTAAAATTTGTGAGAATAAATAACAACTGTTATTTATTTTAATCGTATTTTTGCGCAAGTAATTTTTAGACCGCATCCTTTCAGTGGTTAATGAAATTCATCCATAGAAGGTAAAAATTAACCTATATTAATATCTTTGGCTCTGACTAACTAATTGATTGATGTTTCTGAACGTCACACTTTGAGGCAGCCCAAGAGCTATATTTAGCAGTGCTTACGTAAATTTGTGGTTCAACCTTTAATGGCATTAAATAGTAATTTACTAATAGTTAAACTTCTTTTCGTTCATATATGTCTACACTTCGCCAAAATGTACGAGGGTGAGTCGGAAAATAAGTTTTCCCTGTCGACTGTGGCAAGAGTTTTGTATGAAAGTCAAAACATAAATTAAGACACATTAAAGATAAGACACAACTTTATTTTTCCTAGTACCAAGTATATTGAGACATTTGTCACGCCGCTTGATAAGCTTCAAAAAGCCCTCCAGGAAAAATCCAGGGCTTTACATATGGAAGAAGCGTTTAACCCTCTGACTGCTGAATTTGCAGACCGAAATCGCTTCAAAAATTGTGTAATTTTTTTTTGCATATTTTAAATCTATATATATTAAAGAATTGAAAAATGCATTCTTTTCTTTCTAGAAAAGATTTTTTATACAGAATTTTATCATGAGAAACTAAGTTGCCAAAAAAACCAATTTCAGATGTTATCACAAAAAAAAATAATTTTTTTTTAGTAAATTTCGATAAAATTATAGTTAATTTCTTTTTATTGCATAGTAAAAAAAGTAAAATGTATAAAATTCCAGAAAATATAAAGCACAGATAAAAAAGATATCTTAGAAATTCAGTTTAGTATGATAGAGTTCGAAACAGGGTTCAAGGCAAAGTCCAACTTCACAGTCGTTGTTCAAGTCGTTCACCAGATTCGTGTTTCTTTGCGAATTTTTTTCCCATTTGCATCTCTTCTTGAACAGCAAACAGCACATTGTCTTCGATGCTATCTTTTTATAGGGTTAGGTGGTATGAGGCTTGCAAAATGACGAGCTGTTAATCGCAGTGGGTTCAGAGTAGAACTCGGTCTTCCTGGACCACTGCAGTTATCTCTATCAGAATACTTTTGGATACTTTCTTCAACCATTCGCAATCGAAATTCCAAAAGCTTTATATTATGTGTTGGATTTTGCTTTTTGTAAAGTACATAGGCATTTTACAACGATTGATCTAAAAACTGCCTGAAAATTTTGATATAATACTTTCCTTGTTGTTTTCGGAGCGTAGGGTAGTAGGACATTTTTTGGTCGCATAAGTCGACACCACCCATTGTATTATTATAGTCACAAACAACAACTGGTTTCATAGCAGTCTTTTTAGATTTGCATGTCACCAAATAAGAGCTTGCATCGTGAATAGTACTCATAAGGCAGACACTCTTTTTGTCCTGCCACTTCAGGGCCATGACTTTACCTCTTTGATAAGCAACAATTTCCCCCTTGGGGACTTTCTCTTTTGAAAAATTGACAGGGAGGTCTTTTCTGGTTTTATTCACTGTCCCATAAGGATCCGTCTTTTCTGTAACTAAGATGTCTGCAAGCTGTGGGGACATATAAAAATTATCAATAGTGACACAATAGCCTTTTCCCAGGAATCGATCCATCAAATGTAAAACAATTTTGGTGGAAACTGGATATTGGCTGTATTTCGGATTATACACTGTTCCTTCACCTGTATATATGAAGAAATCTGAAATGTACCCACTTTCTGCTTCACAAAGAACGAAAAACTTCAAGCCAAATCTTGCTCTTTTTTTGCAATATACATTTTCCACTTGAGCCTGCCTTTGAACTTCATCAAACTTTCATCTAAACTAAGATTTTTCCCGGGTATATAGACTTTTCGAAATTTGCGTTGAAGATGTTCCATTAGTTCATAAATTTTATTCAATTTCGGCCATGGGTGTCGGTCTTTACCAAATTCCTCATTAGTAAAATGAAGAAACTTCATGAGCAATAAAAACCTATTTCTTCCAATTACTTTTGCAAAAATTGGTGTGGATAATGTTTGACGCTTAGACCAATAATGTTCCTGTTCTGGCTTCTTTATGACTCCTTGCAGTAACAAAACTGCAAAAAATAGTCTCAGTTCTTCAGCATTTGTTACCGTCCATTTTTTCCAGCGTGATCCCTCTTTACAAACTGTTTTATGGATATATTGTTCAGCGTATCTATTGGTTTCTTGGACTATCATTCGTAATATTTGATCATCAAAAAAAGTTCAAAATAATTCAATATACTTGCGTTGTTAGCTATATTTACAGTTATTCCCGGATTTCCACGAAAAGGAACTGGAGGAGGAAGAGGAGGAGGAATATTCTTCATATCGATTATTGAATCATCATCAGATTCCTCGCTAGAAGAGGAGCAGTCCGAAAAATTTATATCACTATCACTGTCAAAACTAAAATCGCTTTCAGAATCCGATAAGTCATCAGGAATATACACGCTGACAATCGCCGAACGTTTTCTAGCAGCCATATCTGATTAGAAAAAAGCGGCAAAAAGTCAAGTTTGAGCGGGAATACCACGGGCCTTTAAATGCCGCAATTTAGTGGACAACGATCGACATCTGTTGGCCAAAAGTTAAATTAAACGTCATACACTGTACCTAATTTATTTCAATGGTTAAACGGGGAAAAGACGGGATGCACTCCTCGATAAAGGAAGAAAAACACATGCCCGCGGAAATCGTGGGATGAGCAGATTTTGCTATATTTGAGTTGCCCGTGGAAATCGCGGGATGAGCAGCCAGAGGGTTAACGGCTATGGGTGAACAACGAAACAGTAGGTGAAAGTGTAAGACACCAATACAACATTGGATAGGGGTCGACTGCGATCAAGCTGATGGCTTCGGAAAAAAGTGGTCTGGGCTTCTCAGATCTGGCGTTCTGTTGTTGAATGACAATGCTAGACCATAAATCGGAGACGGCAAAGTAAAACCCTGTTGCAACTCCTGGTTGGGAGAGTCAACACCATCCGCATACAGTCCTGATCTCGCACTAAGTCACTGTGATCGGTTTCTATCTTTGAAGAAGAATCTCGCCGGAAGGTGCTTTGAAAGCAACGCTGAAGTCAAACAAGCCGTTTAACGCTTCTTCCGTATGCAAAGCCCTGAGTTTTTATCTAAAGGGCTTTTGAAGCTTATCAAGCGGTATGACAAAGGTCTCAGTGCACTTAGTACTTATGTGGAAAAATAAAGTTTTATGTCTTATCTTTAATGTCTCATTATATGTTTTGACTTTCATACACAACTCTGACCACAGTCGACAGGAGAAACTTATTTTCTGACTCACCCTCATAAAAATCTTGGAATATTTTTTTATTTGTTTATTTGATCCTCATGCGTGTTACTTTACTAATGTTTTAATGAGTTTTTCACATGTATTGTTTCTAGTAAATATATTAATTCTAACAATTCATCATTTCTAACAAATTGAAGATTTTGTAAAATTCAGGGCTATGGCTTGAATTCAAGTAACGTCTTACAATAACTGAAAAAAAATAGTTTGAAATAAAAATTTACTGGCTTAAAACTTTAAATTACATTATAATATCGTTCATCTTATACTACTAATACAATTCATACATTCATTACAATTCAATCCTTACTTAAAAATTTTGGATACATTCAATCATATAAAAGAATACAAAGAGACTTTCATACTTATCTTCGTGAAAAGAATAAGAGATGTAACAAGGTTAGTCCCACTTTTTTTTCAAACAAAAAAACCCTTGATAGCATAATTAGAAATAAGTAAATATACAGAAGTTCTTTCAAATGCGTTCTATGTCTTGTTCAGGTATGATTCTCAATGACTGGGTTCGAATCCTGCTAGCTGCGGAAACCTTCGTTCTACAATTTAATGCCCATGGTAGCTTAGTGGCCATGGTCATGGATTCATGGCCAGAATCTCATGAATATGAGTCAGGAGCGATTGATGACCCACCGTGTAGAACTGCTGATGCTCATTAAATATATTATGCAAGTTCGGAGTGATGGTGCCAGCTCAGATATAACCTTCGTCACTTGACCAAACTTCCAAATTACGAGGTTATTCGCCAATAGTCTCATGTTGTTCTATAGTACGACGTTAATAAACTCTCATTCACTAAAATATTATTCGAATATTGTGTAGAGGTATGCAAGAAAATAAAGTATATGAGGTGTGACACAAAAAAATGAGACTGGTCCAATAAACCATTGTACTTACAGAATCAGTTCTCCTCGACAGCATCACCTTCAAAGTAGTTCCCTTCAGTATTCACACACTTCTGCATTCGGTTCTGTCGTTGCTGGTAACAGTTCTGGAAGAAGGGTTTTGGAAGGCCCTTCCGGAGATTATCCGTTTTTGCCTGAAACTCTTCAACTGAGGTAAAATGGGTTCCCTTTAGGCAAGATTTAACTATAGGATATAAAAAAGTCACTTAGGGACAAATAAGGTGAATGAGGAGGATGCCTATCGCAGTAATGTCTTTGCTGGTCAGAAACTGTTCGTCAGATAGGTCCGTGTGAGCAGGTGCATTGTCTTGGCGCAGCAGCCATCCATCACTGCCCCATTATGGCCTTTTTTCTTAATTTTTTCACGAAGTCTTTTTAGTACTTCAATGAAGTAGAGTTGATTATCATTCTGACTACTAATGTGAGTGGGAACCCACTCATATCACGAATTTTGACAATGTTTTGGTCTGTAATCGCTGTCCTTGGGCACCCAGTAGGTTCAGCATCTTCCACATTGTCCCTTCCCCGTGAAAACTTCTTATACCATTCAAACACGTGTGCACGAGACAAAGTTTCATGTTTATAAGCCTCGGTTTGTATATGAATTTTCTTCGTGGTTGACTCCTTAAGTATCACAAGATGTTGATTCGACATTTTTCCGATAAAATGCAGTTGCACGTGTTCATTCAATGACGCAGTACTCCCAACTGACGAGATCGATTAAGGTGAAACTGGTCACATGGATGAGGAGATGTGCGGGATGAGGTTACTGAAACAGTTGTAGCCAATTCCACTCTTTTTCAAGCTAGACAGTCTCATTTTTTGGGTCCAAACCTTGTTTGTGCGTGAGTAGAAAAAAGGGGGGTCCATATGTCAGCTACATTTGGTTAGTTCCTTCTAAAACCAAGATTAGCTTTCCAAGATCTTATTATAACCAAGTTCATACAGTGAAGAATATTGACATTAAGCGTGATTACATCATTTTCCATATCACACAAAATGAAACTTATTAAGAGACTTTCTGTTTTCCTTCGAGAATTTGTTTTCTTTAAACACGACAGAATAATATTTGCTTAGCTAAAACATAATTCTGAATCACATATTTTAAATTAAACACAACATTCGAATTGGCTGCAACGGATTAAAAATCGATTTCTCTTATTATTTCACGCTCTGTAATCCTTTTTCTAACTTTCTCTAAACTTTCACTCTGGGCGCTGTACAAATATTTTTCAATGCCGGAAATAAAACCACCCACGCAAATTACGCATTCTACCAGAAAATCACTCCATTAATTTCAGCATTCTTGGCATAGAACAGAAGAAGGTGAATATTTAAATTCTTTAAAGCTCTTTTAAATACAAACAAATTATTTCTTTCTACGATCTATCGTTCTCTCAATACATATCAACGCCATCTGGTGGAAAATTATTCCTTTTCTTTAGAACAGCTTTTGAGGCAAGAAATTTTAATAATAAAATGAAATGAAGAAGCTTGAGGTATTAAATGAGAGATTTAAAACGAGATTATTCTTTTCTTTTCTTTATTCTTCATCGTCTGAACAATGTGAAGCAATTTTAATATTTCTCCCTTCTGTGCCTTTGATGAATAAAGACTTCCTAATTTATATCAGCAAACATTTCTAAGGTGGTTTCAAACTAAAGAAGCAAGTGGCTTTTTTTAGGGTTGATCTTCTCTGGAGCGGATATTTTAATTGAGAAGAGAGTGGGCTTTTATTTAAGATCCTTGTTTGTATTTTATAAGAAGAAAGCAATAGAAAAAGGTAATGTTTTTTTAGATTCAAAGAATTCAATTTTTACCTTCATGTGGAAGGTTAGAAGAATAATTACAAAATGATGTATAACGGTAGTTTAATTTGTTATTAAGTAGCCCAAACTTTACTCTTGTATTGTACTATACTAATTTATATATAGTTTCTTATTTAGTACATTCCATCTAGTTCCTTAGAGATTTAACAAAAATTATTGATTCACTTATATTAATTAAATTGTTAACGTAATAAGAAATTATAAAGTTTAATCAAGGGTTTTTTTGTACTATCAAATAATATAAGCATTTGATTAAATAACTGTTGAAATACGTATATTATGAATACTTTTAATAAAATGTTGGGCATAAATGAAAACTAGATATATATTGAAAAATGTATGATTTAGTATAAAATATGCATAAAAACTATTTCACTGAATATTAATTTATGCAAAAGTGATGAACAAATCATTTCTCATACTAACTCTGTCAATTATACTGTCAATTTAAAACCCATTTACGCATATTCACTGTTAAAATTACGGTTTAAACAACATTTTTTATAATTTCGTGCATAATAATGTGATAAGTAATTGCTTGTATCGCAATAAACATCGTTATAATTTTCTTCCACGATTTATCTTAAAAATTATCTTCAATGTACTATAAATCTATTTATTTTCCTTAATTCGATATAAAGGTCTTAACCACTTGTAATTTATTAGATATATATATATCATAAATTGTATGAGTATCGTATCACAAATTTAGCTTAATGTGTTTGTTTAAAAAGTTAGATTAGAAATGTGTGTATTTGATTCTCAAATAGAGTCATTCATAACACTTTCATAAATTTATCATTTAAATCTTTCTTTTAATGATATTTTCTTTAGACACTTTTTTCTGAAGAGTGAATTTAAATTAAGCTTCGGGTTTAACTACATTACGCTCAATCAGATTTACTCGGCTCCAGTCGGCAATTGTGCTCGGATCGGTTGATAACTTTTTAGGCACGTATTTATTTTTCAATTCCTACTATTAGCTCACACTCTCTATATATTCATTTACTTATTTATCTTGGTGGAATTTTCAATCGTTAATAAAATACATTTTAAAGCGCTCAATTGAGCTGAAATTTTGTATACATGATTATTTTGGATGACAAAACAATAATTTAATTATTATTAATAAAAATTAATTGATTGAAACTAATTATTTAAATAATTACAAATATGCCCATGTTGGCATCCTTTTTGGTGACTTGTGTCAAAACTTGAAAAGGTTATTTTCTCACGTTTTAAAGCATTTAGTTAAACTGAAATTTTATATACACGATTGTTTTGGATGACAATACGATACTTTAATGATAATTAATAAAAATTAATTGCCACTTAATGTTGTGATTCTGTCCTATGTATATACATATTCATATTAATTGTAACTATTAATAAAAAGTAGCTAAAATAAAATTTTTCTTTGTTGATTTAAGTAGGAATTGACTTTTAAAAAAAAATTATATTACTTGTTAAGTAAAAATACTCTCAATGCCCACTTTTTCCATGAAGTTTTATTTTCCTTATCTAAATATTAATGTCATGCAGCGCACTTCCACTCGACTCCAATGAGTGAACGAGAGAAGAGGAGTGCAGGCGAAAATAATTGAAAAAAAAAGATTATTCTTATGTAGGATATCGAAGATGAGAAGAAATAAAGCACAGGGTCTATTTTTTGATTCAATAGAAAGAACATTTAAGCACAAAAATGTGCTAAAAGAATAAGATCTGAAATTTTAATGAAGCTAATTTACGAGGAAATTGTCAATATTTTGGTTTATATTAGTGATGACAACTAAGTGATTACGAAAAATAAAAGCATTAATTGTAAAAGATCCATCTCCTTTTGCTTGCTTAGAGAATTTTAAGAAAGATAAATGGCTCTCAGGGCAGAAGTTTTCCTATCCTTACATAGTATGCAGCGTTGCTTAAGTTATGTGTGTGTGTGTGCGTGCGTGCGTGCGTGCGTGTGCGCGTGCGTGCGTGCGTATATATATGTATACATATATATATATATATATATATATATATATATATATATATATATATGTATACATATATATATATATGTACTAGCTGCATGGCCCGGCTTTGCACGGGCTTTCTCTTTCCTTCATGACGCCAGCAATTCTGTGTGTGTTTATACGCACGCAATATGAGTGATTTCTAAAATTATTTCATTAAATTTCCCTTTTTCAAAATTTGTTCCACATATTTTCAATTTAAGATAGGTTTTCCCCCCCTCCCTCTAGCCCAGCATAACGCGGTTTTTTTAGAGTAAAATTACCGTTTCCTCTTCCCCTCCCCCTCACAGATAAAATATAGCTTAAAGTTTCGATCTATGACTTTTAAAAAACAATATCGCATTAGTTAAAAAATTATTAATGTGAAGCAATAAAAAGAAAACGATTCTTTAGTTAGCTTAAAAATGTCTCTGAAATGTGTATTATTATCCAAAATAATAGACAATGTACTTTTTTAATTAACAAATAATTAATTTAGTATTGAATTAATAGAATTACTTTTAAAAAACACACATATATATATAAGTTATAAATAAAACAGTATGGGGGAAGCGTAGATATATATTTACATGTACTGAAAAAAAAACAATCAAAAAGAAAAAAAAAACTAAATGATGAAAACATTTTGATATTTTATTTTAATTTCATAGTTTTCCTTCCACTGTCATAGTTACAAATTTTGTGTAATGAACGCTTAAAATAGTGTAAATAATTTATATCAGGAAGTGTAATACATTAATACTACTTTTTGTTGTATTTATTTTATGTTAAAATCTCCCTTCGAAATCTAGCATGTTATATATATATATATATATATATATATATATATATATATATATATATATATATATATATAAAAGAATTTTTTCAATATATAATCATATACATATATATACACATATATATAAATTTATACATATATATACATATACACAAATACATAAACAAAAATATAAAAATAAACATATAGTTATATACCTAAGATAACTAAAAGTAGGAAGGAGGCATATAGTATAAAGACAAATTCCTGGCCTTAGGAACCAGGATTGCAGGTTTAAAGAAGTTTTGCGGCGCCAATCTTCACCTGTAATTTGTCATACTATGTACCAAGAGGAAAGGAAAGAGTTATATATGTGTAGAATTTAAATATTAAAAAATCATTAAACTAAATATCATAGGAACATAAACATAACCTACTAAATCGGAGTTAAAACGATGGCCAAGAGTGCAGTAACGTGTTCCCGCCAAATAGGGAGAGCAGAACCGCATAAAGTTAATTGCGATACGATATAAGAAACGATTAATTGCGATACGATGTACGATAATAAGAAAATATATATATATATATACTTTTAAAAAATCATAAAAATAAAAATCATACAAAATTAGCGTAAAATATAAAAGAAGCTCAAAAATATATATTAAAAAAAATTTTAAATAAGCATGTGGCGCCATCTATTTAATAATTGTAGGATAAATTAGATATTGTCTAAATTTAAAAAAACATTACAAAACATAATAAAAGTAAATAATTACAGTAATATAAATTGTATCATAAAAAACCATTATAAATATAATTACAAAGAAAGTTAGCAGGGTATCCATGTTCAATACAGTGATTAAAAATTTTTTTAAGATTTAATAAAATATTAGCTTTATCGCTAACTAATACATTATTGCGATAAATATAGTTAAAAATAATATTTCTATATATAGATATTGATAAATTAGAATTCCAGTAAGGCACTTTGATGATATTAAAATTAAAGGCATCTCTTTTATCATAAATATTACTATGTAGTTTCAAATCCTTAATATACAGTGATACATCTAGGTAATTTGTTTTGATTGGATTATTATTAATTTTAACTAAGTTTAAGTAGGACGAATAAAAATTAATAATAGGATTTAAATTATCATTTTTACCAAAAATAATTAAATCATCAATATATCTAAAAATGTAGTAGTCATTATTAATAACATAATTATATTCATAAAAATGTAAATAAAGATTAGCCAAACTATTACTAGCTGGGCCCCCTTGTGGGAGTCCTTTCTCTTGTTTATATAAAGAACCATTAAAAAATTGATGTAATTTTCTTTTAAGACAAAATCTATGAGAGTTTTAAATTAGTTAAAATTAATATTAAGGTTATACATACTGTGGTTTTCTAAAATTACTTTAATAATATCATATAAATCATTGGAATTAAAAAGATCTTCAAAGTCATAACTATGAACTGAATAAATATTTCTATTATTAAAAAAATCTATTATATCTTTACTATTTTTAATTATAGTTTTATTACATTGCTGATTAATAAAGTTTTGTATAATATTATGAAGTAATTTGCCTGCAGTAGTAATATATGTTCTAAAACCATTTGTCACAGTTCTAAATTTAACCGGACTTTTATGGAATTTTGGATTTTAAAAAATATATGGATACTTTTTTAATTTTAGGAATACAATAACCTAATCTTTTATAAATAGCAATAATACGATTACTAATTTCATTATGTGACAAATCTAATTTTTTAAAAGAACCATTATTAAGAAAGTGATCATAAAGAATATTATAATAAAAATACTTACAAATCACAGCATATAGTTACCAGGTACTTTATCAATGTAAACTATGATAAAATTCTTTTGTAATTCATAAATTTTCTGTTTTATATCTTTAAAAGTAGTTTCATATTGAGAATGGTAGCTAAGATTCATAAGGTCTTTTAAAATATTGTACTTATACTCATCAAATGCCTCAATAGGGAGTCCAAATTTAATTGCAGATTTTGTAATAAAATTATCTATATCTTTAATAATTTGTTTTTTAACAGTATTGTTGTTATTAGAAACATTTAATCTAAAATTAGTGCCTTTACTCATAATATCTTTTAAAATATTATCATTGATTATGTCTAAGTTGCCAGTAACTACATGTTTATGATGACCATCAATAAAATCATTATAGTTTTTACATATACAATCTTCTATATTAATAGAGGGCGAACTATTGTTGTAATTAAAGATAAATCTGCCCATAGTTTTGTTATATTTAAAAGCTTTCTTTACAGCCACCTTTCTAACCGGAAAAAGTGACAAATGTCTATTAAATACACTAGAAAAGTTAATTTTGTCAAAAGTTTTAATATTCAATACAATCTACATAAGTAATTTAATTATAAATATTTTAATTGATTAGGCTGAATGATATTTAAATCGTATATATTCATGTGTAAATATATATAAGAATGCATAATTATTTAAGCATTGTCCTTTACAAAAAATGGATGAAATAAACAAATCCACCTATGAATGGCCCGATAAAGAAAACTATTTAATGCCCGCATGCAAAAATGTCGTAAACGAAAACATAATACATCCGAAAAATTCGATTCCCTTGCCCAGAATATATCAGAAGTTTTCACTTCTATAGTGTGGTCATAAACACACATACAACTTTTTTAATTAGTAATTTTTAGTACCCTATCAAGACATAATTGAAAATAATATTAATTAGATTTCATTGATGCAATATCTCGAATGCAACATTTTTCCTTGCGCCCGCGAGTTTTGCCCTAAGATTCTTAAATAATTTTTTTTAAATCTTTTTCCAATTATTTTCTTCTTACATTTAAAAAAATAGTTTATATTTATTTATTCGTCTCTTTCACTTGGTTTTCTCTTCTAACTAGTCATTCGAACGACAAGAGAAAACTGACTAAAAATATATAAGTTCCTTCAAATAAACAGATAATTAATAGCTTATGCATAGAAAGTATGTTACTAAACACATTTAAATTAAAAAGATTTGAATTACTTTTTTTTTTTTCAAATTTACCAGTTTTGAAGCGGAATGGAATATATTCATTATAAATATACAGAACCTTAATTGATAAACAACTCCTATGTACTCATAAATTAAGATATTTATAACAAATCAATTTCTGGGTTTTCTTACCTTTAAAAGTTCAGACTTAACCATAACTATAAAAAAAATTAATTAATAACATTTATTTTTTCCCCATAATTCGCATATTCTTCTTACTAATATCATAAATGTGAAAGTTTTTGTGGACGTGTGTTTGTGGTACTCTTTCATGCAAAAACAACTGAATGGATTTTAATGAAACTTTACAATAATATAGCTTATATATATATACATCAGAATAAAACATATGCTATAATATATAAAGATATTGTGTAAAGTGTCCAAAATATAACAATAATTGTCAAATAATTAGGAAAAAATTCTGCCATCTGTAAAAAATCCCGCGATAGCATTTATGTACCTTTTTTGTGTGAAGCAAAACTTTGTATTTTGATTTGTCTACACCAAGTGCCAGGAACTGCGAAGGTTTGAACAGACGGAGTGTGAGACTGATTACAATTTTAACATAAAATAAATGCAACAAAAACTAATATTAACGTATTACACTTCCAGATATAAATTACACTGGCCTCAAAAAGTTAAGGTACAACCGGGATTTTGTGTCTAATTTGCAAATGAATGAATGTAGAAACAAAAAATTTGGAGGATATGTGCATTAAATAGTTTTTTATTGAATGCGTCATAGAAATTTGCATAAGTGTATTGCAAAAACGATTTATAACAAAGAAAGCAATCTCTGCGGAAAAGTCCATTCTTGGAGAAAACAGCACATCACAGTGTTATGTGGTAAAATGGCATAAAAACAATACAAAAATGGGTTCTAATAAGGAATGTGTCCACCCCTAACTTGAATGCATTGGTGGCATCGATTTCCCATGCTGTTTATTAAGTTGTCGGACACCGGAATAGGAAGCGAAGACCAGACACAGAGTAAGCCTTGTTTCAGCTCATGTAACGACCTTGGAGGAGGATTTAAAGCAGCAACCTCTCTTCCAAGATAGTCCCAAAGATGTTCTATCGGATTCAGGTCTGGAGATCGAGCTGGCCATTCCATTCGTTCCAAACCGTGATCCTCCAGATACTCCTCAACAATCCGAGCTCGGTGAGGTCGTGCATTATCATCCATCAGAATGAAGTCGTTACCAATAGCAGCAGCATATGGGTGGACATATGGATCAAGGATCTCATCCCGATATCTAAGACCAGTTACGGTTCCTCCATGGAACACATGCAGGTCAGTGTGGCCACCGAGCGAGATCCCTGCCCAAACCAGGATTCCATCACCTCTATAACTGTGTCTTTCAACAGTGTTGGGGATTGATGGTATCTAGTGCGCTGTTCCCTCCAGATCAGTAGACGCCCTGAATCACTCTCCATTGTAAATCTGGACTCGTCTGTGAACAGCACTGAAGCCCATTGTTGCTGCGTCCAAGAAACATGCTCTCTTGCCCAGCATAAGCGGTTCCTTCGCTGTCGTCCGTTGAGGAGAACGCACACAACTGGTCTTCTTGCATACAGACCTGCATTGTGAAGACGATTTCGCACCGTAGTAGCGGAGATTCTTCTTCCTGATGCTTGAAAGTGGTCTGAAACGAGCTGCGGCACAGCAGTGGTTCTCCTTCGTGCCGAAAGAGCTAGAAAACGGTCTTCTGCAGGTGTTGTAGCTCGTGGTCGGCCTGGAACAGGTCTTCTGGACACAGAATCTTCGGATTGGTATTGATCCCAAAGTCGCTGAACAACACTACGAGACACATTGAGACGTCTAGCAGCATCAGCCTGCGACAATCCCATTTCCATCCATCCAACTTCCCGCCACCTTAACGAATTGGGTAAACGACGTCTCTGAGACATTTTCTAAACTCTATTGACTATTGTCACCGAAACTGCCAACAACTGTTGAAAATCAACACAACTTACACACAAAAGTACGAAAGCTTGATATTTGCATATTTTTCTCTCACTCATAAATATACGTTCTTTTCTATAAAATAAAAGCGGTAGCAATCGTTTTTGCATTAATGTTTTTAAAGTTTGTTATCATTCATGTAAACTATGCATTTTATTGTTACTGCCATTTTTTTTATGGTGAGCTTCGAAAAACATGTTTACCTTAACTTTTTGAGGCCAGTGTATTTATACTATCTTAAGCGTTCATTGCACAAAATGTGTAACAACGTGCTACTTTTGCTAAACAGAGATCAGCTTAGAAAGATGTTTTCAAAAATCGACCCATAAGAGAGTTACGGTGAGTTATAGATAAAAAAAAATCCTTTTTATCAGCTATTAGATCCACAGACTTAAAATTTAACAAACAGAGGTTTTTTTATTCGGCCAAGATATGCAAAAAGCTATTTTTTTGTTTAATTTGCAATTCACGTAAAGTTAAATCATTAAAAACTTATTTATCCTTCAATCTGTGTATTGTTAAATTTTTCAATTCACCCTTGCGAAAAACATGTACAACAGTTAGTAATATATCTATGTATGCATATATATATATATGCATGCATGTATGTATGTATGTATATATATACAGGTCATTTTTATTTTTCTGCAAAATAAAACCCACATGTTCAACTTTTTTTCTTTCCTTAAGTCGCTCTTCGAGTAGTGTCGGGCATTTGATGCGTGGGCTACTTCCTCTTGAATCAACCGCTTTTTCTAGCGCATAAACAAAATTTACATCTAAGTTTTTACTATATTTGATATTAAAAAACAATTGACATAAAAAATGTGATGCACTTTATAAGATCCTTTCCTAACGTATCAAAACCGCACACATAAAAATATATATGGACGATATGTTACATAACAAGTAATATAAAAATATATCGTTGGGAAATTTTAAGTCAATTCCTACTTAGATCAACAAAGAAAAATTTTATTTTAGCTACGTTTTATTAAATAGTTACAATTAATATAAATATTAATATTAATATTAATATCGTATTGTCATCCAAAACAATCGTGTATGTAAACTTTCAGCGCAACTGAATTCTTTAAAGCGTGAGAAAAAAAACCTTTCCAAGGTTTAACCCAAGTCGCCAAAAGGGTCGCTTAATCGCCAAAAATGATGCCAACGTGGCTCTATTTGTAATTCTTTGAATAATTAGTTTTAATCAATTAATTTTATTAATTATAATTAAAAATTACAGTATTGTCAACCAAAACAGTGATGTATTTAAAATTTCAGCTCAATTGAGCGCACTACACAGTACACTAAAATTTTCATTTTTACCGAAAAAAAATTTTTTGCATGTTTTGGTGGCCCATATCATTGAGACGCTTTCCACAAAATTTCAGATCTGTCAGCAAATTAGTTTTTAAGATATTTGAAGTTTTATGAGCTATGGTTTTGGTTTTCTTTTAAAGCATTTTTTCACACTTAAGTTAAATTAATTAAAAATATTTTTGAGCTTTTAGTTTAAAATGATTATTAATTCCAATTTTCATTACTAAAATCATTTCTGCTTGATTATGTTTTGAGTTTTTGAGTTTGCATAATTAATTAATAAAGATTAATTTCATGGCGAATTTTTGCTTTAAAAATAGTTTATATAACTTAAAAGCTTTATCATTAATTTTTTCCTGTGGAGAAAATGCCATGGCAAATGCGTTCGTTTCTGTGAGAAACAATATTTCGAAGAGATGGAATACTACTGAAAATGATGTATCTAAAAATCAGTCCTCAGCTGATTCTACAATTACACTTCCGAATACAAGTATTCTGAATTCAAATGCTGCAGATATAACTGAATATTTCCTTTGATGTGTACCAAACTACATTATACTAAACATATTATAGTACTATATTTTAGTAATTTAAAGTCGTACGACAAGAGCTAAAACTTCCTAAACTGCCTAATTTAAAACTGAAAAAAATTAAATTTTATAAGCAAACCTGACTATTTTTAGCTGAATTTAGTATCATTATTATTTTGTACACAAATGTTTCGTGTTTCAAAACTTTTGTGAAATATTAGGTTAAGATAAAGCTGAATAAACTGACGTCTTAACAAATGCTATCAATATTATGCAAAAATATATTTTGAATTAAAAATATAAATTCAGTCATATTTAATAAAATAGTGTTTTAATGTAGAACATACATTGGAAAATAACATATTAAAAAATTAGAGTTTTACGGGCATTATAAGTTTTTGTTTTATGACTTTAGAAACTTTAAATGCGTTTTTCACAGACTTTTAATTTTGAAGGTATAAGTGTTTTCTAATCCCTAAGGCTTTTTTCTTGTTCAAGATAGAGCCTTGGATTTTTTTGTATATACTCCCAAATGTATGTTCTGTAAAAGTTACTATGGATTTAGGGCTGAGAACTCTAGTTATTTTTCTAAAAAATGCTAAAGTTGATATTTTAAAAAATTTCGTGTTTTTTCCGGGTTTTTTTAGAAAAATAATTATTAAAAATCAACAAGGGAATAGATTTTCAAATACATACTAATATTGTTTGTAATTATCTAAGAATCATAAATAACTTAAAATAACTAAAAAATCTTAAAAATTGAGTATTTTATAAGAGTTTAAAAAAACTTTAAAAATTCCTAATTTTTTTAAAATTGTAAAATAATGGCTGGTCAAACTGACTTTTTGCTTTTAGAATCAGCTTAATAATATCATATAAATATAAAATATTAATTATTTTTACTTGTAACTGTCTCCAAAAAATTTTTTTTGAAAAAGGGTACCGTGTAGCCTTAAAGTGTATTTTATTAACGATTGAAAATTCCACCAAGATAAATAAATAAATATATAGAAAGTGTGAGCTATATAATAGTAGGAATTGAATAAATGTAAAATACACCGCATTCAAAAGTTAAGGTGCAAACAATTTTTTGACGCTCACCATTAAAAGAATATAACTGAAGGTAAAAAATACGGTTTATATTAATGATAACATGAGAATCTTTGACAAAACTTTGTAAAATACACAAGCCGCCCATCCGGTATAGTGGTTAGTGACGCTGACTTCTATGCCGTTAGGCTTTCCTAGGTTCGAATCCCGGAAAATCATGCATGTTTGTAAATATAGAGAGCCTTTGTGGTATGAGGTAAATAGCCGTCGAGCCTACAGTCCTCTCGTGAGGTTGTTTGAAGTGGAAGAGAGATGAGAGTTCCCTGACCATTTCCAGGATGTTCTCCCTCAAAATTAGAGAATAACCAAGCCAAATCATACTGTCCCCTGCATGATGCTCAAAGCTACAGCTAACGGCAGGCGTACAATTAGCCATTTGACGTGATTAATTACGTGGGCTTCGATCTGACTCCGTCACATAGGTGGCATGTGCAGCAACAACAAAGAATTTCTGCGTGACGAACGTGGCACCTTGAAAATGTCGTTTTTCGTCTACATAAGGTATTTTTTTTATTTCAAAATCTTATAGTTTGGACACATTCTTCTTTCCAAAAGAGTTTTCTTTTTCTTTTACGCAAAATAGAAATAAAGTTATAGTGATTTTTTAAAAAAAAAACTATGCAAAAGGGCAGTAGGATAAAACTTTAAATGAGGTTTTCTCAAAATTATGTTTTCGAAAGAAACTCTTTACCAAATGCATGATATCTTAAGAACCAGATAACGTTTTGAAATTTTGTGGCATGTTTATTACACTAGTTTTCATAAAGTGCACCATAAGTTTTGTTGCAGGTTAAATATTTTTTTCATTTAGGGTAGTTTTTATAAAGAAAAAACTTCAAAAATATCAAAATTTTCATATTATTATGTATAATTGTCTGTAATTTTTTGTACTTTAATATTTCTCTTAGATTTTGGCTCATTTTGAAGAGCACCGTAATGTGTATGTAGCGCATAAAGAAAATTATGATAATTGTATTAGAAATTTTTATACAGTGTTACCTGTTTTAGTAAAAATTTGTTAAAATTTCCTTGAAAACAACCAATTTTTCTAAAAGTACCATATTTATTTAAAAAATTGATGTATTTACATATTTTCTTTTATTTTTCTTCCTAAAAACACTCAATTTGTTTCAAAAATGTGTTTTTATAAAAAAAAAAAAAAAACTGGTTCCGAAGGTAGGCAGTTACCTTAATACATTAGAGACATAGTTGCACTAAATTGCTGTAACGCATGATAACTATATTCCGCCTCGATCTTCTCATTGTTGTCGTGTGGAAGTCAGGGAAGTGACTTTTGAAGTTCGTCATACTAGTTTCTTGATGATGTTTCAAAATTATGTAGCCCTTTGTGTTCTTTCTTATACGAATACTAAATACTCAACCCCGAAGAATTTTTAAAACTAATTGAGATAAAACTTAAATAAACTTATGTGCTGCAAAAACAAAAGCTTTTTTTTGCCTAAGTTAAATAAAATTTATACACATTAGAATGATTACTGTGAAAAGCAAGAGTAATAGTCTTTCCTTCAATATATGTCACAATTGCAGAAAAATAACTGTCTGTGAAGACACGTCTATATAATGCTAGATAAGAATATAGTGATACAAAAACATTCTCAGCAGTTGTGACATTCCTTTATCTGTGGGTATTAAAAATAGAAAGGACTGGATGAAAAATATATGTAACCATTCGTGGTCTTTTGAGAAATGGGATTGGTCCAGAAATGAGACTGTCATGATTCCGGAGAAAGGGAATGTATCAAACGAAAAATATATCTCTTTTCATCTTCTGCACTTGACAATACCTTCAGAGGCTCTCTCAATGCATCGCCACGCCCCGATTGAGAAATCGTCTGCCTTAGGGGGTGCAAAAATAGATATTGGCACTGTGTCTCACCTGCCTTACTTTGAAAACTACTCCGTGAGTTATTTTTTTCTTGAGAAAAGATCAAGGGATTTACCTGCCAAGGAATCAATATGAATACCCTTTCTATTTTGGAACCAGTTACATTGTATGGAATAAACTTGTCTCGAAATTCTTCTTTTCTAGTTATTCTAAACTTATGAGATTGGATGCTCGTCTTATCAATTTATAAAATTAATACATATTCATATACTTAATTTTAAAACTAAAACTTAGAGTATTGAATTTATTTCGTTTATCATAAAGAGTATAAAAAAGAAAAATTTAAAAACCTATTTTATAATGTAACAACCGGCTAGTGGTTGTTGGTGTTTGGGGGTTCGAGTAAAGATCAGCCACATACCGTTTCAAACTCAGATTTTTTATTCCGCTGACTTAAGGTATCTGACTACGTTTGAAACCGTGA
This sequence comes from Trichonephila clavipes, assembly GCA_019973935.1. Lineage (NCBI taxonomy): Eukaryota > Metazoa > Arthropoda > Arachnida > Araneae > Nephilidae > Trichonephila > Trichonephila clavipes. Next base: position 113,161 of record BMAU01018604.1, read on the forward strand.
TTTTAAAAAAAGCGCATAAATGGATAATTTTCATGATATTTAGTGTCACTTAGATTAAAATACATGTATAAAATTGTTTTAAGGACACATTTTGACAAAAAAAATTTATTTAAATATAATATTTCGGCAAAAAATTAACTTAGAATAACCTTTTTTAAAATGTTCTCTTTTTATAAAAAATGCTTCTAAAGTAATAATTGTTTGCTTATATAAAATAAAGACTTCTCCAGAGAGTCTGGACTATTTTTTTTGAAAAATTCACATTATTTTCATAGTTACACCAATTGAAATAATTATTGGTGTTTTCTTTTAAAAAATTCTCCTCTCTGTTGTCATAAAACATGGATAAACTCACTTCTAAGTTATATATTTCAAAAATTCTAGTTGAGCCTCTGTAGAGAGGTCTGAGCTATATACAGGCAAAATATTATTGTAATAGAAACATTTTTCACAAAAGGAGAATATTTTGAAAATGGGTGATTCTATGTTCCTTTTTTGTCAAAATATTGTACTTAAGTAATTTTTTTTATTTTAATAATATTCTTGAAACAATTTTGTATACATTTTCTAATCTAAATGACACTAAATCTCATAAATATTATCCATTTATACGCTTTTGCAAAACCACGATTCCGAACGTAGTCGGATATCTTAAACCAAAAAAAAAACCTTCTACCTTCTTACCTAACTTTCCTTCCCTCCCTATTTTCCCAATCCCTTTTTGGAGTGGTTTCCCCTCGTGTCCTATGTCTGTTTCAGGGTCTTTCCTTCTCATTAGAAGATAGCACCTGTGTGTGTGTGTTTTTCATTTGCATTTTAACTGTAAACTGTAACTGCTTTTGCTGTATTCTTCCCCCGGTTTTCAAGAATTTTGGGGAAGGGTACCTCATTCGGGACCATTTTGTACATGTTTTTCGTTTAATTTGCAAATAAAATAACTTCTCGGAAGGCCGGATGCAGCTCTAAACCCTTTGGGGGAGCTCGATTCTCTGCAGTAACTAAAGTTAGGAAATGTACTTCGTAACTAATTAAAAGAGCAATCACATGGCTTAAGGATACTTAACATATGTGAGTATAATCTTCTCCACTTACTCTTGAAGCACTGGACTTCTACACTAGACTTCGCGGTTACCTCTTACTTGTACGACCTACGGTCGTAATTCTCAAGCTCAATCTTATAACTTATTCTCCAATTATCAATAATTGACCACCCAGCGACTAACATTGAACTAACCTCGAAAACCTAAATGTCCACGCTAAAAATATAACAACTCATTTGAAAAATTCAAGTCTTCTTCGTGAGAAAGTTCTCGATAGAACATACAGTTAAAAAGAAATAAATTTACCCCAAGAGGATTAGTTGAAGGTTTGCGGATAGACCTGCTACAATGTGTGTATGCTAACATTTTCCTTTATCCTTCCAATAATGGATTTCTTTGAACAAGTTAAAACATTTTTACTTTCGATTGTCCAGGTATCAAGGGCTTAACTACCACCGTATCAGCCGTATCAATGATACGAGGCCCCCAAGCTGCAGGAGCCCCCAACATGTGTAACCACAGTACCACTAACAAGCCTTTCGTTTCTAAAAAAAGAGCCCAGAAGCAGTTTTGCTACGGGGCCCACTCAGAACTAGCTACGCCAATGCCATATACCCAAAACTTTATTTAAAGGAACACAGGACACACAAAAAATACTTTTGTAGGAAGCATTGAATAAAAAACATACAGTACGTGAATAACCTAACATAGCCGCCCAGCCAGCATGACCCTCAGCTTGAAACTGAGTGGGTTCGGGTTCGAATCCCGAGTGAGGCATAGTTGTATTTTCTTCGGGAAAAGAAGTCGGACTTGCATCTGTAATGGATTCCTGTCTCGAATGGAAAGCAGCGCACCCCTTCTTGTTATATGCTGGGATCATCATCTGTAATAAATATCTATATTTTTCTGTTTGTATTGTATGTCTCTGTTCTTCCACTTGTATTTCGTATGTACCCAGGATAAAAAACACACGTCAGCAACAGCAACATAGCTTAACATGAGCCGAAAATTTGTTAATATCGAATTATTTTAAGTCCTCTAATGCATTATTTGTATCAAGAATTTCATACTTCGTTTCAGATGCATTATTTTTCCTCAAAGAGGAATTTATTTGTATTAAAAACTCATCGCAATTCCAATATTTCTTAAAAATGCAAGCAGTCGCAGTAGCCGGTTTGTCATGGTCACGAACTAATGGTTTGAAGTTTTGGCTCCATTAAAACCCACCTTGCAGTGGGTTAATGCACTTTAAACTTTTCTTGTCGCAAAGGTCCTCTCGTTGGAGAGATGTGGTACTTTGGATAGTTAGGTGCTTTCTTAGATGTGTTGCCCTCGTCGTTTGGCCGTCTTCAAAATTGCAAGGCCCACCGTCAAAAGTTTTGTGTTGTAACTGAAAAAACATCTAAATCGTAGTTGATTCCTATATTACAGTAATAAATTACGATTAAATGCATAATACTTAGTATAAATGTGTTTGAATTGCCCAAAATTTGAAAATAACATTGATATTATAAGATAAGATATTATAAGACAGACAGTATGAAGCACTTATTTGAATTTAATATACTTTATTATATTCATTTTTTAGATTTATGATACTGCTTTATTTTCATATTATATTGCGAAGACAGTAAAAAGAGGCTGAATTGTTTTATAACAGTTTCATCAAAATATATTGATAATTTTTTGTTGAAATTTAAGTAAAATATGTTTTACCCGTTAAAATCTTAAAATATAATTTTGTTTTAATTTAGAAGAAATAAAAACTAAATCAATAATGTCATGAAATTATTACATTTAATATTTTTCTTATGCAAAAAGTAAAGTTATTTGAAGCATTCTGAGCGCATATAAAAAGAAAGGAAGAAACAAAACTGCAACCAAAGATCTTGCCAGAAAATAACAATACGAAGTAATTAACCTATTTGAGTTAACTGGTATGTTTCAAACTTGCATTAACTGAATGCATAAATGTTTACTTGTATGTAATCACCCATACAAAGATTTCCTCACAGCTTTTTATGGAAGAAAAAAAATTAAGATAGAAGGGGGGGCAAACTAGAAAATAGACTTAAGCACTTGTCATGGCATTGTATGCTATAAATTTGCTATTCCATGCATTATGATAAACAACTTTGACTATATTATTCCTTTCATCAAGAAATCTTTTTTCTTACGAATTACTTTTTTAAGAAGTACAGTATTTTCTTTAAAAATATTCTCCATCCTTTCTTATTTCAATAGAACTTTCTAAACGCGTCTAGATGTCAGTCATGTGATTTCTCTAAAAGAAAGATTCATTATTTACATAAAATTCTGTTGAATCATAGAATTCTAGCATTGGATTTCATTTTTAAGCATAATTATTTATACCTTTTGACCAGTAGCGCACACAGGAATTCTTCAGGGGGTCCGGGGTCGAAAGTTCACCATTCTTGTATCATGCTCCTTTTGATTTTGGCGATTTTCGGGAACAAAACACAGTAAAAAACTAATTATTGAATAAATAATTAGCATTAATTAATAAAATTATTCATTAATAACAAATACTTAATTAAATTTTACGCACTATATACTTAGAATTATAATCAATCGGAAAAAAAATCAAGAGCTTTTGGGGGGTCCGGACCCCCTGCCCCCTCCCCTTGGGTGCGCCACTGCTTTTGACTCATAGGAATCCACAGCATTGAACTTTTTCTATTGAATAAATTGTTTTTTTAAGCGAATTTCATTTTCTTATTCAATTATATCAAATTCCTCTGAAATAATATTTGAACAAAAATTGAGGATATATACTGATAAGACAATGATTTATTGAATCTTATCTGCATTTACAAAAATAAAGCACACTATAGTGATTTCCATTCATAAAATATTAATACAATGAGTTTCAACCACATTCAATAAATTATTTCCTATTAATTTAATAAATTTTTAATCCAAATTAATTTCAATATTGTGTGCATCTATTAATAAACTATCTTTAATCAATTATCTTGAAATTTTATAAAACTCTTAACGAACCTCTGACTTTCATGGGCCAGAACTTGCAAATATGAATCACTGACGTTTAATCAATTCGCTAAAGATTTTCCTTCAATTATCCCAAGACCTGAACTCCAACTAATGATATCGATTAAAATATCGATGACAACCCCACAGATCAATTCATCTTCGATCCAATCTCTGTTTCACTCCCAAAACCAAAACCTCACCACCGACAGAACTCGATCGTCCCTTAACTAACCCATCGATTCTATTTTAGCTACTGCACCTGCCGCAAAATCCTCACCTCAGAGTGAGCAATTAAAAATCCCGATCAGTTCCAGACTCGAATAACAACCCCAAACATTCGAACGTTAAAAGAAACACGCCTTTTGCACGGTAGATCCTTCACGAAATAAAAATCTGTTCTAGTTTTCGTTATCTGCAAGAGAGGGGAAGATAGCAAGACACACTAAAGCGCTGGGATCGATGAGAGAAAAGATTAGCGACCGACCCAATAACATTGCCTTCCACCCTCCCACCGAGAAAGACCCCTTTTCCTTTTCCTTTAAACTCCCGACGGAGAACTAGACGGGGGAGGAGGGCATCGGACTGTGGAACGTTAAGGCATCAAGCGTGGATTTTGTTCTATTTCTTCTTTTTGGGTCCGGCGCCACTTTGCAATCGATGGCAGGACTAGGATAGAACACTGACTAAAAATGCACTTGAGGAGCGGAATGGCTCCTGGAGGGACAAAAGGAATCGTTAAGTCTTTCTCATTTGAGGATAGTGGTCGTAACGTGGTATTTTGGAGAATCAAAAGCTTTTGGTTCTCATCGTGGTGCGATTCAATCAAATGGTCCTCTTCTTTAAGTTTCTTTTTTTTAAATGCGCTGTCTTTCTTTTGTTTGAAGTGTGCGTCTTTGTGCAAGTTTCCGGTGGTTCGATTGATAGATCGAGATTTAAGGCGCCAGAACGTTAAGAATGAAAGTAGTCAAGCGTCACTGTAATCTCTCCATTTTCGGTGTTTGTTGATTCAAAATGGCAAGGAATTATTTTATCGTGTGCATTCTACATTCGAAAACGTTCTTCTTAAAATACGGTTTTACCGTCAGAAATGAAACTATTGTTTAAGGTATTTTTAAAGGTATATATAAATCTCTCCCTTTTAAAAATCATTCACACTTACGTAATCGTTTTCACTGACGAGAAATTAAACTTACAGAGAGATAAAAGTTTCTAGGAGAGATTATGTATTCCCAAAGACTGCCACCTTTCAAGAGCTTGCCCCTATATGCATATGAAGAATTGATTGATTGATTGATTAACGTCGCACTGTTCAGCTACACGAGGGCTTTTGGCGACATGCATATGAAGAAAGATAAGTAAAACTTATTTAGTATAGATACTGGGTGCTCAGAGCTACGGCTAATGACAGGCGTAAAAATCGAACCACTAGCCGTGATGAATTTGATGTTACTGTCTATCAGATAGCATAAGTAATAACAACAGATACACTAAAGCAGGGATCGGTAAATGGTGATTCGCGAGCCGAATGCGGCTCTTCAGACTTCTAGATATATGAATTATAAATAAAATAATTATTATAACAATTAAAAGCTAATGTTTTCTTTTCTTTTTCTGCTTTATAATAATCCATTAAAATGATTTATCTCATTTGCGTCTAAAATGAAATATTTGACTGGCTTAGATTTCTGTTTTAAATTTACCTTTATTCACAAAGTGTATTGTCGCCCAGCCAGTATAGTGGTTATGATTCTCGGCTTGTAACCGAGTGGGTTCGGGTACGAATCCCGAGTAAAACATGGTTGTATCTTTTTCGGGAAAGAAGTCGGTCTTTCGCCTGTAATGGATTCCCGTCTCAAACGTAAAGCAGCACACCCTTCTTGTTATATACTGGGATCATCATCTGTAATAAATGCGTATATTCTTCTGTTGTATTGTATGCTTTATGTTCTTCTTCACTTGTATTTCATATGTTCCCAGAATAAAAAACACACGTCAACAACAATAAAGTATATTGAAAACATTAAAATTAGTTCTATATAAAGTAGTAAAGGCCTGATTTATTGATAGAAATTCCACCATTCTAAGTGATTTCCAACAACGCTTACTTATTTTCATAGATCTCTCTGAAGCACTCTTCAAAATGAGCAAGAGTACACACACACACATAAACCCTCGACACAAAAACACATTTCGTATTTTGTGACATGGTTTAAGGTTAATAGAAAGAGGGTTGAAATGACTGTTACATGCAGGAATAATCGAAGTCAATTTTTTAATTACTAGTGTAAATATGAAATTTCAGAATAAAGTAGGAACAATTTTTTTCACGACGCTTAGAACCTTAATTCTAACATTATAATACAATCGGACCTCTATATAATGAAGTCGCTAAATCCTGGAAAAAAGTTCGTTATACGGAAAATTCGTCATATAGAGGGGGTTCATCTTTTAAAATACTTTATAAACCATATAATTTTTTTTTAATTCATAAGTTCTATGTATTAAAAAAAGTAATTATTTACACCTTTTTTAAATTAGTATATGTTTATTTTACATATCTTACCCATCAAAAAAAGAAAGAAAAACTTCAAGGAAAACAAGAAAAAGAAGAATACACAATATTTTATAAATACTATTAAGAAAATAGATTTATATTAAAATTAACGAATTTTAAGGACATTTTCAAATTTAAAACATACAAGTAATATTAAACATGCATTATTTTATAACTAGGATACGGGACAACTTCACTGAGTGTGAAAGAGGATATTCAAGATGTTTCTATAGTGAACTGGACAATTGGGGAAGGTAGCACACTTCATGGAAAAAAACGTTTAGGTGGAAAACTATTGCTCTCGGTGAGTAGGATCTAATCAAACCAGCTCAAGATTTATGACTACGGTGAAATGTGTTAAAGAGAAAATAACTTGAAATGTTCAGAAATAAATACTTTAAAAATAGGGAGAAAAAAAATTGAATTACAAAATAAATAGCTCGTTATATAGAAAATGCACTTCGCTATAGAGAGATTATTTTACGAAGAAAATCGTGAAATGTCCAAAGTTTCAGGAAAAAGTTCGCTATATAGAAAAATTCGCAATACAGAGGTTTGTTATATAGAGATTCGACTGTATTTTGACATTGGTTATTCTTGCCTACGGGCCACGTCTTCAAAATACGAGGTACTTTACCAAAAAATGGTATTATCCTCTCATCATGATTAATAAGAAAAAAGAGAATAATTAATTGAAAGTTCCATAAAATTTAAAAGATGCTATCAAAATTATTAACAACAGCTCAGAGCCGTTCTAAAAGAAAGTTTCTCATCTGTAGATGAGGACAATATTACCGGTGAGAGAGCGAGAAAGCATTCAATTGGCAAGTATGGAACATATTTAATGAGACACCATCCCGTTTGGGGGGGCAGAAATCGGGCTGTTCTCTGATTTGTCCTTTTTTGCGGAACGAAATCAGAAAGACGCAGAATTTGGAAAATAGAAAGATAAAATGGAGAATAAAAGCAATTAATTCCTTGGTAAATAATAAAGGGGAAGGACAAACACTGCTGAATCGTATAGCGATGACAGGTGGAAGGTTATTCTTGCTTTGGAGAGAGAGAGAGAGAGCCACAGAAATAAAATATATTAGAATGTTCTTTGTTTTCTGGAAGGAATGGAAAATTTAACTTCGTGTAAAAAGTTTTATTTAAACATTATAAAATAAAATGGAAATTGGATTAAAAGTCTTGATCGCGTGACTGCTAGCGGAAGCTCACCTTTCCCTACTACGCACACATATATGGCTCTTTGCATAAATGGCTTTTTGTGAAATCTTAGTTACCTTTTTTTCCTCTTACAATCTTCTCTCCAAAAGTTTGCCAACCACTGCACGTCTACAATTTTTCGTGACTTCATTTACTTGCAGCTATCATGGCTGCAATAGCCAAGTGGTCATAGCTGGAAAGTCCCAAGTTCGAGCCCTGTACCATTAAAGCCCCGCCGTGTAGGGGAGTGATGCACGTTAAATCTGTCGGGAGCTCAAACGTCCTCTCGTTGGTTTAGTGTGGTAGTTAGGTTGTGATATTCCTCCCCTTGGAAGTACATCTCTCGAAGTATCAGCGCGAGCTAGATGTGTAGGATTAGCGAAAGGACTAGGATCAAACATTATCTTAATATGACTCTAACAAATTAAATTATAATAATTAATATGAGAGATCTACGAAGGTAAAAATACGCAACACACAATAAGACTTAATCTAATTCAGACCACTATCAATAAGCAAACCACCTAATTCCCGATTCTAATATTAAATAATCAATCCTACCTTATTACAGCTTGGAGCAACGATCAATCTTGTCTTCTTATGCAATGGTATGCAACTTGGCTGATTCATTCTATTCGATCACTAATAATTTGTATTCACGTCACGCAAAACTCATTCAGACTGGAACCACGAACTGTAATAACCATCAACTGTCACAAACTAACATCAACTGTCAAACATTACCTTGCATTGCCATATCGCTTACTCTAAGATCCGATATTTAAAAGTTTGCTCATTTGCATCTTTTATTCACACTTCACTTCTTGGATTTTGTTGGAAAAGAGTTGCCATTAATTCTGGCCCAAAGAACCCAAAGGACTTGTTAAAGAAAAGACGCGTGAGATGTCACAAGGTGAGAAGGTGCCAGCTCGGTATCATCCTCGTCACTTGACCATGGTTCAAAATTACGAGGTCTGCCACCAAAAGCCCGACGAAAAGTACGACGTTAATATTCACTCACTCACTCACTTTACTTGCTGATATTGAAGGACCAATTCCTCGAGTGGAGAATGAAAAAAGGTTTCATGAAATTGTATACATTTTCCTCTGCGTTTTTAATTTAGGATTCAAAATAACATTTGATCAATGAAAAGATTAACGATCGTTTATGTTAAAATATTAAGGCAGTGTTCCTCGAACTTTCCATATTTGCGATACAATATTCAATCATAATTTTCATCGCATCCTCTTCCATACAATAACAATGTATTGAATTCAATAATATTATACTTTGGGGCTAAAGCTACAACTCACGACTTTAACCTTTTAAGTGCCACCTTCGTATATAAACATCTCACTCAGCCAAAGCGTTAATTGCCCCGGACATATATATATATACGTCTTCCCGAAGTACAATATTTTCTGTGGACTGGTATCAATAAAAGTATTCCGAAGGTTTTTGAATGCCAAAAAAGGACCTTAACAGTGTTTGTGAAGGATTTATTATTTCACAGGATTTGCTTGTTTATTCCTTTTCTCTCCCCTCCCCAATACATCATAAACGCACACCTATGTTGAAAAAGGTCGCAATGGGAAGCTAATCACATAACTTTAAATCGGCAGTTAAGGTATTAATTATAAACCGTACAAATTATCAATATAAGTGTTAATTTCTGTGTATAATTTTATATATGACAAGCCCAAGGGGTCATGGTAACTGTTAAACTTGTTCTTATATATAACTTAGTATTATTAAATTAATTATAAAATTCATTGTGCAGTACTGATGCAATTTTATAAGCATATTATATCAGATCAGTATAAATATGTATTTTATTTCTATTATGTTACATTGTAATTTATTTGTTTACTCTTTCAGTAAATTAATAATTATTTAAATAATATGTTGCTTTCGACTTTTCAGTAGGCTCACGCCCTCCTTGTAGAATTATCACGGTCCCCTAGAGGGGTGCACTCCACAGTTTGAGAAACACTGAGTTAAGGAATAAGGAGAATGAGTAAGTGTGTGAGTGAATATTAACGTCGCACTGTTCAGCTACACGAGAGCTTTTGGCGACGGACTTCGTAATTTTGAACCATAGTCAAGTGATGAGGTTGACACCTGAGCTGGCACCCCTCTCCTAACTACCAAGCCATACTAACTGGTGCACGTTTGAACTCTCGTCATATTTAACGTGCATCGCTCCCCTTCATGGCAGGTCTTTAGTGGTACTGAGCTTGAACTCGTGGCAAGCCAGCCACGATCCGATACCTTGTCCACTAGGTTACCGCGGTAACAAAGGAATAAGGAGAAACCTTCATTCTAAAAGAAGAAAAATTGTACCTGATGCTGTCCTCTCCGCTTGATCATCGTTCTAAATTATTAAGTTCGTCACCAAAAGCCCTCGTGATTAAACACTAGAATAAAATTCTGAATTGCGGTCTAGCCTCATTCTACCACATCCCCAATCCAGTCAACAACAATCACCTGACATTTAGTCCGTATAAATAACATAATTCACCTTCACCTTACTCTCGAACTCACTTATTTAAACAAGATCTTGAAGGACAACCTTTAGAAGAGTATTTACCAAACTCCATTGATTTGAGGAAGGACTTGGTTCTAATTACTAGAAGGGGTTCCTCCTTAAAGGATTCTCGAGGAAGAGAGAGCGGCTAAGATGTGTCAGACATGCACGTTCTCGATTAGATGCGTTTCCCAGACTGTCATAATAGAGAAGACTTAAGATTATTAGGGTCATCGCATATACATAGGATGCGCATTAGGAAGCCTGAGTTATCGGGAAATGCTCTTGGAGATCGCATTAATTTACCCCGATTCGATTCGAGATACTCCAGAGTCTAAAGTGGGGGGATGATTAATGGTAAATTAGAATTTGATCGTGGCAAATCGTTCATGTTTAAAGTGAAGTGGAAGGAGCAAATTAAGAAAGGGGTGTCTGATGTCATTTTGGAAAATTGCGAATTTGTGTTCAAATTTGTCGTCGTCTGGAGAGTTCTATGTATTGCTTGTTTCATTAATAAGTTTTAGCCATTAGGATGATTCAATACTAGTTTCTGTAAGAATTTTTATAGTGTCATACATTTAATCGCATTTCTATTTAGAAAATTTAATTCATTAGAGTTGGGATTATATCATTCATATCCAACACAAAATGTTTTTGAGTTTATCCAACTTAAATATTAAGGATTTAATTTTGAATTTCAGTTATTCTACAGCATAGTTTGCTTTAACAGGAATCCAAATTCCAAGTGGGTACTCACGTACTATCGCATTCATATGAGCGACGTTGAATAAAATCACACGATTATAAAAACGGAATACTCTGACGGGAATATGAAGTGTGTGTAGTCGAAACATACTTTGTGGGAAATAATAGTAATTATAAACAAAGAATAAACAATAAAAAAAGAATAAAAAATTTTATTTGTTTTATTTTATTATTAATTTTATAATATATTATTATTTTAGTACTATATATAATAATAATATTTTTATTATTTACAAATTCAGTGAATCGCAGATTCACCTTGTAGTACTTCAGCTTGTCGTATCAACGAAACTGTTATTTTTAGAATGGTGGCAAGTGAAGAAATATAGAACGAAGCACATGGTTGCGAAATCAGAGTCTACGACATGTGCGAAATCCAGGTTGCCAATTTGGAGAGTTATTTTAAAAGTTGACATGGTTGCGATAGTACATAAGTACCTCCAAATGCCCAAAAAGGGCCCAGTGGCTGCAGTAGCCTAGTGATCAAGGTAAAGGACTCGTGGCCTGCGTGTCATGAGTTCGACCTTAGTACCGCCGAAAACCCATCGTGCAGAGGGACCGATGCACGTTAAATATATCGAGGCCCAATAGTTGTCCTCCCATTGGTGTGGGAAAGGGTGCCAGCTCATGTGTCGTCCTCGACGCTTGACGAGGGTTCAAAATTATGAGGACCAATAGAGGTTACTACACATTAAATGGCATTGAATTGTCGAGCTGCGCGTTCGAGTCCTGATTCATCGCAAAACCTGTCTTGTGGAGCGATGTACGAGGATGAGTCGGAAAATAAGTTTCTTCTGTCGACTGTGGTTAAATTTGTGTATGAGTCAAAACATAGAATTAAATATTAAAAATAAGACATAACTTTATTTTTCCGAATATGTATCAGGTACGTTGGGATATTTACCATACCGCTTGATAAGCTTCAAAAAACCCTGTAGGAATACCTAGGGCTTTGCTTACAGAAGAAGTGTTTTACATTTGCGTTTACTTTTTGGAACTTGGAACCATCAATGCTACGCGGTACTGTGACACCCTGTCAAAACTTAAAGAGGCGATTCGGAAAAAGCGGCCTGGGCTTCTCAGATCCGGCGTTTTGTTGTTGGATGCCGATGCGAGACCCCACTTGACGCCGGCAACGAAAAATCATCTTGCAATTTTTGATTGGGATCACCTACACCATCCGCCATACAGTCCTGATCTCGCTCCAAGTGACTTTCATCTATTTCCGGCTTTAATAAAGAATATCACCAGAGGTGCTTTGGAAGCAATACCAAAGTCAAGTAAGCCGTTAAACGCTTCTTCCATATGTTCCAGTTTTTCCTGGAAGGCTTTTTGAAGCTTATCAAGCGGTATGACAAATGTGTCTCAATATACTTGGTACTTATGTGGAAAAATTATATCTTATATTTAGTGTCTCATTCAATGTTTTGACTTTCATACACAACTCTGACGACAGTCGACAAGGGGAACTTATTTTCCGACTTACCCTCGTATGTTAAGTCTGACACAGCTCAAAGCCCTCACATCGGAAGTGCTTGGATAAGATGGAGAATAAAATGCCAACTCATGGGTTGACCTACTCACTAGTTCAAAATTAGATTATGTGTTTGACGATGATTGATGAACCTTTGTGTTAGGCAGAAATACAGTCAGTCTACGGTGATGAATAATTTTAGCTTTTAATTATGCTACAAGGATTTTATAAAAAATTTTCTCAACCATGTTTGATTCCAAATATGACGTGCTAAAAAATTGAAGCATGTATTAGCACAAAAATAAAAGATGCGGTATTTCCTGATGTTTGTGTAAAATAAATACAACTTTTTTAACACACACAGAGTTTGGTTTTAATTAACATATCTTAAATTTAATTAATTTATTGTATTCATAAATAATTTAAATATGTGCTATCCTGACAATTCGCTCTATGCATTCTTATCATTGAAGCAAAACAATTTTTTTTCTAACTTGAGAAAATATTAGTTGACTCTAGGATTCTGATACTTATTTTATGTGATTAACTTGCGTTTAATATGTATTCTCAGACATTTAATTGGATAAAATGAAGAGCATATACATTTACACTGAATCTTTATGTATGCATCAAAAGTATTGCTTACAGCTGCGAGAGACGGAGTTATCAGCCTCTATATATCTCAAAGCATCTTGACTCTTCTAATTAATCTCCTAAGCAAATTTTAAAAAATTTGGTTCATCATTATAGAGATCCTGCATTTCTAATAAAATGAAAGGAATACTTTTGTGTTCACATATCTTAAACAAGCTATCTTTATAGTTCATGATACTATAGTCATTCGTTAATGAATCGAAGATGTCTCGTTGCGTAGGACGATGAAACAATGCTTTATAATTAAATAACTTTGATGTGTTATATAGAGTAAATCTTTTATATACAGTCGTACCCCTATTTAACGAATTCATTGGGATCGAATATTTTGTTCGTTATATTGGGGTTATTCGTTATTTAGGGGTCCAAACAAAGTACAAGATATTTGCATTTACTTTTTTGAAAATTCTATAATAAGCCCCTACACACAAAAAATATCTATTATTATGAATTACACATTTCTTATTCAACAGCTAAAAATACTATTGTAGAATTATCTCTCATTAGTTAATAGAAAGTTTTATAAAATATTGATTAATGGATATTTAACAATCTTTTTGATTCCCGATTCGAAAGATTTCTTTTTCAATTTCTACTATTAGCTCACACTCTCTATATATTTATTTATCTTGGTGGAATTTTCAATCGTTAATAAAATACATTTTAAAGCGCTCAATTGAGCTGATATTTTATATGCATGATTATTTTGGATGACAATACAATAATTTTTAATTATTATTAATATAAATTAATTGATTAAAACTTATTATTTAAAGAATTACAAATATACCGACGATGGCATTCTTTTTGGCGACTTGTGTCAAAACTTGAAAAGGTTTTTTTTCTCACGTTTTAAAGCATTCGGTTGAACTGAAATTTTATATACACGATGGTTTTGGATGACAATACGACGCTTTAATGATAATTAATAAAAATTGATTACCACTTAATGTTGTGATTCTGTCCTATGTATATACATATTTACATTAATTGTAACTATTTAATAATGAGTAGCTAAAATAAAATTTTTCTTTGTTGATCTAAGTAAGAATTGAGTTAAAAAAATTTATGTTACTTGTTCAATTTTTTTTGTAGAGATGAAAATGCTGCGTCATTTACATCTTGCTGCATAAGGTATGTTTTCAGTTTGCAAGCAATGTAAAGCATTAGAAAATGGTAAGTTTTTATTGAAATTATCAATTTCTGCATCAAAATCGCTATCCATTAGCTCCAACAAATCAACAATTTCCTCGATTTCAATTGCACAGGTAAGCGTTCCGTCATCAAATATAACATAATCGTTAAAGCGTACTCAGCTTTGTAGAATGGGTTGAGATAAGAAAGGAATTTCCTGTCCTATTCAAAACTCACACGATAGTTTATACTCATAGCTCATCGGTGCTGTAAAGTTTAGTAATGGTCTGCACCCTTTAACGCAGAAATTTGCTGCTTACAGAAAGTCTTTCTGTTCCGGAAAAAAGTACGGCATTTGAAAACAAATCCAATTTTTTTCTAATTCTAAGTAATAAAAAAAAATTTGGCTATTGAAATAATTCATTAATTCGGAATTTATTATTTGCTAGATTAGGGGGTGCCTTTGTTTTAATCGGGGAAAGAGAAAAATTCGTTAAATCGGGGTCCGACTGTATTAAATATTAAAGTTCCTACTTAAAAGCAATTTCAGCATAAAGCATCTTAAATATATTCAATATTAAAAAATGAAATAAATATGTAATACTTATCAAACACACATTTACTCAAACCATTATTAAATATGAGAGATTTTTCTCTGTAATTATATTACTATAATTGATTTTATTTAAACGATTGTTTACATTTTTTAAAAAAAAACTCGTTTTATTTATAAGTTGTGAAATTAGTTTCAGTAATAAAATTATTCGTATAGCAATAAGTTTTAAAGATTCAAATTTACTTTTCCTGTGTGCTTCTTTTATTGAACATTTTTAGGAAGTTCTTACAGATGAGTTCCTTAGTATACATGTACAGGGAAAATCGCTTAACACGAAATTGTGTGGACGGAAATATTTTCTCGCGTTGAAAGAGTTTCGAGTTAATGTGGAGAGATATTGTAATATATATATATATAAATTCAACAAAATTATGTTTATTAGAGTTCAGTTTATTTACATAGATACGTGTATATGCATGTATTTAATAAAAACCGTTCAAACATTTCCGTTATTTGCTCTCTGTTTTTAATTATTTTTGATAAATTAGAGTTAACAATACTAAAATCTTTACAGATTTCCGTTTTCGTCTTCCGTTTTTGATCAATAGCCTTAAAGAGCTCCATCTACATTTTAAGAGAGAAATAGCAGTTATATAGCTTCCCACCTAAACTTTTTGCCATTTCAAACAATGCTTTGCAAAAAAGTTCTAAAATAGAAAAAATAAAGCGAACCAAACTCCTTGATTTTTACTCACACTACGATGTACTCTTCAATGAATTTCAAAGCCAAATGTTGAGAGATAAGATGTTCCTATTAATTAAAGCAAAATTCCTCATCCTGTTAATTAAAGCAAAAAAATTTATTTATATGTAATAATTTTATTTTGAAACGCTTTTTAAACTTTTATTATTAAAATGTGTGTGTTTTATCTCTCTATATATATTTTCTACTAGATTGTGAATATTCTATTGTTTTTATACTCGTTAGTTAGTACAATGCCTTTTAAAACTAAATAGTTTTCTAATGGAAAATCTACCTTTTTGCATTTGTGGAGAAAAACACCTATAACGAAGGAGTGGAAACAACTCATCAAAAAACATATCGACAGATTCGGTGTTAAAATCTAAATTTAAAAAAGAACACCTCCTAAATTTTAGGTTGCAAATTCACATGCAAAATGCACAGAATTTCTCACACAGGTATAAATATTTTAATGTGACTGCAAAAACAACGTATAAAAACAAACTAAACTCGGAATATGTAACACGATTGACACACAATTTGTGTGAAAAAAAAGAAAGCACATATCCCAGTTACTAAATATAATGTATGAGTATGTGCCATTTGGATCACAAATTAATATTATCAATGAGTAAGTTATATTAAAAAATAAGATTAGAATTTTTTAATAACAAATGTAATTTTTTTTTGTCTTTTGCATAAAGTATCTAACATGTTAATCTTACTACTACTTTAAATAATTTTGATATTACTTTAAATATATATATATATATTATTTTGAGAAATATTTTTCTAAGAGATTGTACATGGAATGGGGTTGTACACGAAAAACTTTCTAATTCTAGAGGTTCCAGGCAAACACCTTCAAGTTCTAAGGGTTTCAAAGTTTGCAGACCACTGCTGTAGGTCTAGTAGTTCAAAAACGGGAATTTGTTCGCCCCAAGAACTCTTCTCCCCCCCCATAGACGTCGATTTTCGTAAAATCAGTTCTTATCGGATCTCTATTCATCAAAAGAAACACGCTTGCCAAATTTCAAATGTCTAACAAATCAAATACAAGATTTTTTTATCTATAACGCCTGAAGCAATCGCAATTTCGCTTGATGGTAATTTTTGCAAAATCCGTTTTTAGAGGAATGCTACTTCATGAAAGGAACATGCCTACAAATTTTAAGTCTGTAGGTCTCAAAGTTTCACAGATGTCGTGATGGGTGAGGGTGTGAGTAAATGAGTGAGTCTGTTGCTTTTCTCCTTTCTATACAGTAAAATACGTTTAACGCGAAAACGCTTAAGACGAAATGTCGGTTGACACGAAATAATGCAAAGTTTCCAACAAACAAAAATGTTTTTCCATGCATTTTTTCTTTTAAAACGAAATGAAAATCCTTTAACATGAAACGATTATCCTTTTTCGGAATGAACAAAATACGGAAAACACCAGCTGGATTGGACTGTCCATTGTATCATAGGATAAAATTCATTGCAGTAGAGGATGATAATATGTTTGTGCAGCCTTAATTATGGCAGACAAAGACATATTTTGGAGTTTATTCAAAATTAAAAAGATTTCATTAATGCAGATTTCCGATAAAGAAAATGAAATTAATAAAAAAATGCAGCTTCTATTCCCATGTCATCCGAAATGACGAGCGTCATGGAAAGTATACGCAGTTATTTAGACTACATTCCAATGGGGAAATAAACAACAAAACGAACAGTTTGTAGATAATTTAATGCTAAGAAAACAATGCAAAGAAAAATATCAGATTATTTTCCAAAAACTCAATAAATGATTTGCTTTTCAAAAAACTTGAAACTTTTGTGTTAAATTTCATTAAGTTCTTGTATGTATATATATACTAGAGGACCCGGCAGACGTTGTCCTGTACACACATCTTAAATTCAAAAATTCCAAATTTTTATGAATAAGCTATAACAATCTGGACCGTTTTGAGTAAAAGTAAAATTTCAAACACTAATTACACCAGAATGTAATAATTTAATTTACACACGATTTATTTCAACAAAATAACACGAAGTGACAAAATATTTTCCTGAAATGATCATAGCACCAACTGTCGGGACCAACTTTAATTATAATAAAAGATTTTTGAATATTCGAAACTGTGATCTCTCTCGTAGCGCAGTCTGCCGGATCAAATGTAAAACATTCCAAGATCAACAATTTATAAAAAAAATTAATTAAATAGACATTTCTAAACCGAATTATAAATCTAAACCATTCTCGAGTCACTGCAACAGACAAAAACTTTCATCAAAATCGGTCCAGTCGTTTAAGAGGAGTTCAGTTACATACACACGCACAGAAGAATTACATATATAAAGATTATTTGAAAAGATATTAATTAAAAACGCTAAAAAGCGTGAATCGTCTGCATTTTCGCAACAATAAAGACCGGGTTTGGCTAGTTTGGCTGGAAATCAATTTTCGACGCAAACTTACATCTTTTTCAATTACTACTATTAGCTCACGATCTCAATACATATTTTATTTGTTTGTTTGTTTATTTATCTTGGTGGAATTTTCAATCGTTAATAAAATACATTTTAAAGCTCTCAATTGAGCTGAAATGATTATTACATGATTATTTTGGATGACAAAACAATAAATTAATTATAATTAATAAAAATTAATTCATTAAAATTAATTATTTAAAAAATTACAAGTACAGCCACATTGGCGACTTATGTCAAAATTTGAAAAGGTTTTTTTTCTCAGATGTTAAAGCATTCAGTTGAAAGGAAATTTTATATACACGATTGTTTTGGATGACAATACGATATTTCAATGATAATTAATAAAAATTAATTACCACCTAACGTTGTGATTCTGTCATATGCATATACATATTTATATTAATTGCAACTATTTAATAAAAAGCAGCTAAAATAAATTTTTTCTTGGTTGATCTATGTAGGAATTGATTCAAAAAAATTTTTTATATTACTTGTTTATAACAATAGCGTTGTTACAACAATGCAAGTGAGTGTTGAGTTGTATTTTTTGAATGTTTTTAATTAATATCTTTTTAACTAATTACGATATCGGACCGAATTGTGAAACCATTCTCTAAACCATTCTCGAATTTATTTGAACCCACACAAAAAATTTCATCGAAATCGGTCCAGAAGTTTAGGAGGAGTTTAGTGACAAACACACGCACAGAAGATTTTTATATATAAAGATATATTTATATTTGTCTATTTCTCTCGAATTCCTATAGTAATTTAATATTCCAATTCTATTCTATTGCTGCTATTTTCACCCACGTGGGTCTTAGACCTTTGCCTTGGTTTATCTCCTGTGCTATTATGTCGAAAATATCCGCTGTAGGGGAAGGTTGAGATCTCACAAAACACTGTTTAACCCTGTTTCACTGTCCTAAACTAGTGACAACTCGGGAAATCATAAAAGTTTTTTCCACTCTAGCTATATTTCTCTTTTTTGATTTTGTCATGGTTCTATGTTCTTGGTTCTTTCGAATTGATCTTAAGGTGTTTTAGGATTTATTAATCTTTTTAATTTATTTACTGCTATATATATATAATTTTTGGTATTTTTTGTATATAATTTTTGGTAAAAATAGTGAATATAAACCAAATATTACGTTCTACCCTGATTATCTCAAGCTTCTTAAAACTAACTTCAACTCTAATATGGTGGAATTCTTGGATTTAGACATGCATCTTATTAACAATAATGTAGTCAGTAACATTTTTGACAAAAGAGATTCGTTTAAGTTCTATATAATTAAAATTCCTGTATGGAATAGTAACTTGCATATATCAATTTACAGAAATATCATTTTGAATTTTTTATTTAGAAATGATAACTTAACTACCCACAAAATAGATAAATACAATAATATAAAAAAAAATTTCAATGTTGTTTAGATCATGAATACCCTTTTAATTTCTTAAGAACTTATATTCATCACAAATACATTAACCGTCTTGCTACTTCTAATTCCAAAACCACCACACAACGATAGGATTTCAAAGTCAGCATGTTAGTGGTCTTGCTGTGAATATTATATCATAACACTCATATCACAGTTTACATTTTTTCCACACACATCTTGAACATCTTACACATTGTTGACAACCAACCAAATTAGAGCCTAGCAAATTTACATTTCTGACAATCAACCAATTAAAATTCTACCATATTTGATTGTCGTCTTTTTTGATATCTGTCTTTGCTGGCTGGTTTAAAAGTTAGCTCAAAAGATGTGTTTATGTTTATTCGAATTTTTTAATTTGGTGAATAATTGATTTTCATTGATGTCAAGACGCTTGATTCTCGTCGTAAAAGCTCTGTGAGTAAAGAAATTTTGTTAAATTATTTTTTGAAAAATACTTTTCTTATGTAATTGTTTTAGGATTTTCTACTTTTCTTACATAATTATTTTGCGATTTTTCTGCATTAAGAGTTTGGGAGAGTTTGTTACATAATAGTAGTGAGTGGTTTTATCATACTCTCTGAGTTTTCCATACTCTGAATTTTTGTTTATTTTATTTTATTTGGTTTTTCCTACCGAGTTGCAAAGGGGGAAGGTCGGCGCCTTCAAACTAGTTTAACCCCACTTATTCGGTCCTAAGTCCGAAATTGCTTTCTGACTCGCTAGGTTCTTCTTTTTTGTAGTTTCTTTTTTTATTTCTCTATAATTTTGTTCTTCATGATAAGCTTTTATATTTTTATTACACTATTTCTTGTTATGTTCATTATCTATTATTTCTTGTTTTTGGTATGTAATACATATTTCTTTCATTTATATATATATATATATATATATATATATATATATATATATACACTGGTGTGCAAAAATTAAGGACGAGACGGTTTTTTCAATATAACTTTGTACAAAAGCTTTCCAAATCAACACATTTAATACCGTAAGATCCCCAATACGTAAGGACATGTGTAATGTAAGCAACACTTACTAAAAGAGAAATCAGAGGAATAAAAAGAAGCTTGATTGAAAAAGTAGCATGGAGCGCAATGCGACTGAAGGCCGAAACATCCCTGTGATGGATGTCCAGCAAGAAACATCCGGTCTTTATTAGGGATATGATCTCCCTGACTGCTAGGCAGGTTTCACAGCGTCTGCCCATGCTGAGAATGAGGGTGTCAATGAGTTGTTGAGGCATTGCTGCCCATTCGTCTTGCAGTGCCAATCGAAGCTCCCGAATCGTTACTGGTGGTAAGGTACGAGCTGCCAAGCGTCTGCCTAGAAAATCCCATACATGCTCGATGGGATTGAGATCCGGAGATCGTACCGGCCAATCCATACGTTCAATATCCTCACTCTCTAAGAGCTGTTCGGCAGCTACTGTGCGATGACATGGTGCATTGTCGTCCATGAAAAGGAACTGCAGACCCATAGCGCCTCTAAAAAGACGCTCATATGGAAGAAGACTCTCGTTACAATAACGGGTCCCGTTGACTGAACCTGCGTCGAAGATGAGAAGGTCTGTACGACTACCCAGCATGATGCCTCCCCAAACGAGAACACCGTGACCTCCATACCTGTCCCTTTCAATGATGTTCGAGGGATGATTGCGGCTTCCCCGCTCTCTCCAGATGAGTATGCGATGAGAATCGCTACTCAAACTGAATCTGCTCTTATCTGTAAAGAGTACTCGTCCCCATTCATTGTCTCTCCAATTCCGGTGTTCCCGGCACCACAGAGAACGCCTTCTCCAATGGGCAGGCGTTAAAGGTACACACCGTACAGGGCGTCTTGCAAACAGACCACCACCGTGCAGTCTTCTGGCCACGGTAAAATGCGATATCGGTCGTCCAGTCGCCTGTGTCGTGTGTCTAGCGATTTCTCCCGCTGTCTGCCGCTTGTTTCTTCTGGCCTGTAAGACAATGTACCGGTCATCTGCGGGTGTGGTTCTTCGTGGACGACCTCTACTGAACCCCCGGATAGCTGTTCCTGTAGTTTGAAATTGTGTCCAAAGTCGTGAAACGATGCTGTGAGCAATTCAGAACTCTGCAGCCATACTTGTCACACTGCGGCCTTCCTCCAACTTCCCAATGATTCGACCTCGGGTAAAAGCATCCAGATGTCGTCTAACAGATTGATTATTCGCCATTTCTCGCTGAGGCAGCAACTCGGTGTGGTTTTAACTGTTATACGGCGTGCAATCTCTTTGCCAGAAATACTGATCTTACACCGACAACATGCTTTATACTACTCGGACACTCCCCCTTTACGTCTACCTGCATATCTGCGCATGTTCTACCGTACATCACCTTACTTAATCTCCTGATTGGTCTTTCTGTCCGCTCTGCCTCTTCGTTCAGCTGATATGCTAATTTTTCGACTTCGTCCTTAATTTTTGCACACCAGTGTATATATATTTATATATATAATAAGCTCAAATAAACTTTTATATATATATATGGGGGGTTTTTTTCTGTATCCTTATAGAATGAAAAAATATTTCAGTCCCTTCAGTTTCGTGTTACGCGATTTTCACTGTGTATAGATTGTATCAATAGACAAATGTGTTTTTAAGACATATTTCAGCTTTGTTTTAGATTTTATCTCACCATAATGCTGTACATACCGACAACACTCACCTACAATTTTAATTTTTTTTTTTTTAATTTTTAAGTATACTATTCAAGTTAAGGTACCCGACTATATTCGGAACCATGATTTAGCATAAGCGTACAAACGAATATTTTTTTATTTTTTGTAATATTTAGTGTCACTTGGATTGGAATTCATGCATAAAAGTGTTTAAAAAATATTATTACAATAAAAAATAATTTAAAGGCAATATTTTGGCAAAAAATGAACTTAGAATTGCCTATTTTTAAAAACATTCTCCTTTTACAAAAAATGATTCGATAATAATAATATTTTGCTTATATACAGCTAAATCTTCTCTATAGAGCCTGAACTAGATTTTTTTGAAAAATACACATTATTTTTAGAATTAATACAAATTGAAATAATTATCGATGTTTTTTAGTTAAAATATTTTCACTCTGATGTATTATAAATATATAAATAAATTCACTTAAAAAATATATTCAAAAGTCCTGGTGCCGGCTCTATATAGAGGTCTGGAGCTTTCTATAAGAGAAGAATGTTCTGAAAATAGATAATTTTATGTTCATTTTTTGCTAAAATATTGCATATAAATAATTTTTTATTGTAATAGGATTTTTAAAGCAATTTTATAAGTGTATTCTAATCTAAATAACATTAAATATTAGAAGAAATTTTCTTTTGTACGCTTGTGCAAAATCATGGTTCCGTACGTAGTGGGATACCTTAAATCACGGATGGGCATTAAGTCAATTGCGATCGACCCCTGGACCACCAAAACATTGTAGGGTGACCGCCTTCACTAAGACCTAAGTCTTAATAGGACCATGATCTGTATAATTTGAATGGTTGAATGTGTGTTACATGTTACACATGTTCTCTTTACAAGTTCTCTGAAAAGCAGAGAATTTTAAACTGCATGTCAACTGGCAAAAGTGACAAGATTGTATTATGTAATGACCATTGTCCACACACATGTCTAGGCCTAGTGCCATAAACAATCATCCAGCTCCTGTAGTCGAAATACGGTCATCGGTCAAGCCGTTTTGTGAGATTATGAGTCGTGTACATTTGTTTCAAATTACCGTTTGTGCACTACTGTTTGACAATACATGCTGCATACTATCTATTTTTAAAAATCATAGGTAGGACCTATTTTTGCATTGGGGCCCAGGGCCTCACAAATTCTTCTATGGGCCCAGGGCCTAAAAAGGTCTTATGACATCCCTGATTCTGATCACCCAAACGGGAAATCACAAAACCAGGACGTTTTAAAATGTTGCTCAACAACGAAAATATATTGGTCTTTCATATAATATTCCATTTTTAACAACCCAGACCTATCAACTGTCAAGTGGTCTTTTTTTTTCGTTGGCAACACTTGTGACGTCTTACGTGTCTTTTCTTTAACAAGTCCTTTGGGTTCTTTGGGCCAGAATTAATGGCAACTATTTTCCAACCAAATCCAAGAAACGAGATGTGAAGAAGAGATGCAAATAAACGGACTTTAAATATAGGATCTTAGAGTAAGCGGTATGGCAATGTAAAGGAATGTTAGACAATTGATGTGCGTTGTGGCAGTTGATGATTATTGCAGTTCGTGGTTCAAGATTTAAGTTCTACGTGTCGTGGATAAACATATTGGTGTTCGACTAGAAGTCAGCCGTCAAGCTGCATCCTATTGCAGATAAAGACAAGTAGCATTACGGAATAATATAAGGTAGGATTGATTACTTATTAGTAGAATTGAGGATTAGGCAGTTCGCTTATTGAAATTGGTCTGAATTAGATTAGATCATAATATAAATATATATATATATATATATATATATATATATATATATATATATATATATATATATATATATATATATATATTGTGTGTTGCGTATTGCGTCATCGTAGATTCTCTCATATTAATTATTATAATTATATTTGTTAAAGGTTTAAGTTGAATATCTTAATAAAGTCATATTAAGATAATGTTTGATCCGAGTTCTTTCGCTAATCCTACGCCTCTAGCTCACGCTGATACTTCGAGGGATGTACTTCCAAGAGGAGGAACATCACACACTTTACCTCACAATTGGCGCAAAATTCAAATCTTGCATGAATATTGAGACACTTTATCATCATTCATGTGCCTAATAAGAACATCATTAAGAATATTTACGACACCGATGAATGAGATTTTTTTTTTCCGCAGTCACAATTTAGCGAAGAGCTCAGTTACGGGCGATAATTCTTTCGCAGGATTACGACAAAGAATAATACTTTCATTAGTCCTCCATTAATGAAAATTTACCCTAAAAGCATTAAAGTAATTTCCCTCTCCGATTGTGACATTTAATACGTTACTTCACATGAGAAGATCCAAAAAAAAAAAATTTACTGGCGTGCTTTGAATAGGAAGAGAATATCTGAAACCAAGAGAGAAAAAACTGCTTATTTCAGCAAATCGGAACATCTACAAAATATCGTCGATGAACATAACCCCCATCCCATTCCCCTTACTCCTCCTGGAGTCATTCTTCTTGATGTAGGCTCCACATTGACGGAAGGGGAAGTACCTTTTGGCGTTCGCAGCACGTTCCTCGGTTATCGTTTGGTTATGAAGTTATCAGCAAAACATCACCCCTCCAAAAAAACGGATAAGCCAGAGCATTGCAAAAGAAGCTTTTCTTTTTGCTTTTAAGGTAACGTAGGATCGAATGTCTGTGTGGTAACGAAGGATTCGCTTATGGGTGATAGAATACATTTTTATGTTCCACCACGTCGCCAAATGTTCCTAGACATTAACTAAATTTTCAGTTTATAGAAGGTAATGCTTGGAAATTTTATACGTATATATTCGCTGTATAAATTCCTTACAATGTATGTTCTGAATCAAGCTAAATGTTAAAATGCTTAAAAAATTGGATTATTTTTTATGAGTGTTAAATGCAAGATCATCCAGAAAAAAAAGCTCAACGTTTAAGGAGTGATGTATAGTAAGTAATTGTTTCACGTTCACAGCATTATTTCTTAATTCCAGTTTATTAATTTAAAATTTAGGATAATATCCTAACTAAATATTCTTAAAATTACTTAGTTCAATAATAGTTCAATAATAATGTAATTCTCTCTCTCTCTCTCTCTTTAAATTTCTTGTATCTGATTTAAAATTTCTTACCGTTTCAATGCAATTCGTTTTGTATCCCACCATGAAATGATGTTTTCATATTTATCCTTAAGTTACTTTTATAAATAACCACTTCAAAATTATCTAATTACATTGGCTTCCCCTAAAGAACGTGGTATCCCAGTGGTCACGGTCATAAGCTTATAGCCTTCATTTCTTCTATTGAGTTATTGGTTCGAATCATGGTGCCACTGAGTGAGTGAGTGAATATTAACGTCGCATTGTTCAGCTACACGAGGACTTTTGGCGACGGACCACGTAATTTTGAACCATGGTCAAGTGACACCTGAGCTGGCACCCCCTCTCCTAACTACCACACCCCACCAACGAGAGGACGTTTTAGCTCTCGACAGATTTAACGTGCATCGCTGCCCTACACGGCGGTCTTTAGTGGTACTGGGCTCGAACTCATAACATGCCTGCCATGATCCAATACCTTGACCACTGAGATACCGCAGCCCCTCTGGTGCCACTGAAGACGCACCGTTCAGAGGGGACCGTTCTTATGTTCAGATTCAAAGTCTTCACATTGGCTTGCCATAAAAGTTTAGAGAGCTGTGTGCTAGTTCAAGTGTCGTCATCCTCCTTACTTGATCGCGATTGAAAATTAGGGGGTCCGTTGCCATTAAGGGGGTATGGCACTTCCATAGAAGCCCGTGTTAAATTACGTAAGTTTATGTACCGTTTTCTCAGAAACTTCTTGCTACTAATAAATGATATTTTCACAGTAGGTTATATGTACTATCAATAAGGTTTTAATGGAATGTTTTGTCTTTTTGTTAAAAATTAAATTAATTATGAATTTATCCTAAAATTTAGTTTAAAAATACATTATCTAAATCAGTTCGATAGATATATTTTATTCCCTCCATTATATAAAATGTGTAAACATGTTGAAAGTATGCTCACTGAAATTTCGAGGATCCTACATTAATTAGTTTTTGAGAAAAAGGTCCATAAAGAGAAAAATATTGCATTTTGAGAAAACAGGCTTTAAAGTAAAAATTTGTAATTTGTCAATGAGAGTGGCTTACATTTAAAAAATAAATAAAAATACTTCTAATTAACGCATTTCTATACATCATATATCATTTTAAGCAGAAATTTTTAAACTTTTAAAAAATGCAAAAAAAAATCAAAATCGATAATTTTTCAAAAATTCATGAGTCGGACTTTCTTAACTCTAGTATGGCTTCAAAATGTATCGCTAATAAGTAATAAATTAACCTATAAGTTAAACACGCATTATAAATTTTCAATTTTCGAAAGCGTCTTTAAATTTCAGTAGGTTTAAATTGATTGATTGAATATTAACGTCGCACTGTTCAGCTACACGAGGGCTTTTGGCGACGGACCACGTAATTTTGAACCATGGTCAAGTGACGTGGACGACACCTGAGCTGGCACCCCCCTCTCCTAACTACCACACCACACCAACGGGAGGACATTTCAGCTCTCGACAGATTTAACGTGCATCGCTGCCCTACACGGCGGGTCTTTAGTGGTACTGGGCTCGAACCTGTGACAAAGCAAGCCACAGTCCGATACCCATACCACTCGGCTACCGCGGCCACTCAGTAGGTTTAAAATTGTAGTGAATAGACGATAAATATAGATATATATGAAGTAGATATCATTGATGACGCCATCATATTCTGAAGGGTTTGAGAAGATACATTTACAAAAATGAATTTGTGAAGAGCTAGTATGTTTTGTAGAATTGTTTTTAGTATTCATATTTCTACAACTGAAAGAAGACGAAAGGCAAAGAATGAAGCGAGTGTGTAAATTCTTAAATCATGTTCTTCATTGCATGTTTGAAAAAATGAAATCTCAAAATTAAGGGTGAGGGGAATTTAACGTTCTTTTGTTTATTAATTTATTATTTTTTTATCATAAGAATTTGATTTCCATTCAAATTGTTTGAACTGGAGTTTCTTTGGAAAAATATGCTATATTGGCAATATATCACGTAGTTATAGCATATTATACGCTATTATGTGCTATTGTTATTCTTTTTTTATTTATTAAGTAATAGCATATAATAAGTAATGATTAAGACTTCATCCAAAGCCATGAATTGATAAAATTCTGCGAAATTATATGCTTAATGTTTGGTGTTTAACATTTATTAACTGAAGAAAATATTATAAAATAGGTAATATAATTTAAAACTTTATATGAAATGTATGTACACATGAACATTTTATTTCATAGAAATAAATAAAAAAATAAATTATACAAATTTTTTGTATTCATCTTAAAAACAAACCATTGAAAAAAATAAATTCAGAAAAAATTTCATACTCTATGCAAAAAATTCAATTTTTTTAAAAAAATTATTCTTTTTTCACTCTTAATTCATTTTATAGTATTTCTTAATTCATTATTTAATATTTCAAGTTAATATGATAGCATATTCGAAAGAGCAATTCTATTCAAATTATGTTGGGAGAAATTCGCGTGCTGCCATCTATTGACATTATATAGAAATATCCCAAATAATAAAACGTTAACATAAGTTACAACGATATTAAAACATATTATTCAACGGAAGTTTCTTTTAAATTTAATAATTAGGCTTAAAAAGAACACTACAGCGAGAAAAATTAAATGATTTAGTAAAAAAACGTCTCAATTAACTAGTTACAAAAAACGATATAAAGTGGTCGTACGTATCACAGGTTTGTTCGGTATGTCACTAAATTTACAACTATTCGAATTTTAAAAAAAAAATGACTTCTGTTTCAGTTTTTCAGAATTCATGTTATGAAATCTTACAAATGCTTAGGATTCATTTCAACGTTTATTTCTTATGAACGTTAAATCATTGCCATACATTTCTGACGACACATCGCGCAACACAGATCAAATTTTTCTCGCTTAAACATGAAAACATACATTCATATTTCTAATGTTTTGTGGTCAGTGGAAATTTAGAATAACGAGAGGAATGGGTTGTCCCATGAATGCGAACATCCTTCAAAATCTTGATATATATACACATACGGCGCTGGGTATCCTCTAGAGCAGGGGTGGGCAGACTTTTCCAGGGTACGGGCTACTCCTAATTTTTTCAAGGTGTTGGGGTCCACCAAAGGGCGTAACAGAGAATATTAAGGCCAGTGGCGTAATGAAAAACGTTTGGGTCCCAAATCGGATTTTACAAAGGCAGACAAGCTTCGGGCACTCTGGAACCGTGGACACTCGCGATGTGGGGGGTTGCGAGGGTGTACGTTACACAACTGGGTGGACCCAGTGGCGTAAGATAAGTGACCTAATAGAAAGTATACAATATAGTCGGACCTCTATTTTAAGAACCTCTATATTGCTCATTTCTCTATTTATCAAACCTTTTCCTGGAACTAAGAAATCATTTTCTTCGTAAAATAACCTCCAAATATCGAAGTACATTTTCTATTTAACGAACTTTTTCTCTTGTGATTCGATTTTTTTTTCTCCATATTTTTAAAATATTTCTAGACCTTCGTATGATGAAATGATTTTTAGGACTTAAGAAAAAAGGCAGTCAACCCAAAATGCCTTGTTGGTCCACCGTGCGATCGCGATCGACTTAATGACCACCCCGGCTCTAGAGCAGGGCCGAGCTTAGCAAACTTTATCCTGGAACTAAGAACACTTTAAGATTTTCTTCGTAAATTAACCTCCAAATATCGAGGAGCTTTTACTATTCAACGAAATTTTCTCCTAGGATACGAATTTTCCTCCGTATTTTTTAAAATACCATATTTACACGAATCTAAGCCGTTCTTTTTTCCAAATGTTAATGCTACTGAAAATCGGGTGTGGCTTAAATTCGAAGGGAAAAAATTTTTGGTTGGGGTATTTAGAACAATTGCGTCTGTATTTATAATACTGATGAAACAACTAATTATTCACTCCTTATTATAGTTTTCCTTTCAAATTTATTTTAATTTCGTAATATTGGACATCGACAAACTATTTTAGAATATTTTTCAATTTTCACAAAACCTTGTTGAGAATTTGGAGCGCGGCTTAAAATCGATGGTGGCTTAAATTCGAATAAATATGGTATTTCTAAACCTTCGTATCAAGGAATGATTATTAGGTCTTAGTGAAGGCGGTCACCCTAAAATGTCTTGGCTGTCCACCGGTCGATCGTAATCGACTTAATGCCCACCTCGGCTCTAGAGTAATACATTTACACCAGCATTCAGACTCGAAGGCTGTCATTTCAGAAAGCAGATTGCCTCAAAACCCCTTGTTCCGCCTTTTTAATCACGTCCTTTTGCTGATAAATCTCAGAATCACAATCGGTTTTTTTTTTTAAGTTCTAAGAATAAGAAAAAGTTGCTTGGGACAAGATCGGGAGAATGGGATGGATGTGGCAAAAGTTTGAAGCTATTTCCCATTAACTTCTCAACCACTCTTCGAGATGAATGAGCAACAAGAAGGCATTGAAAAATGTAGCTATATTATGTAAGATTATTACAAAACCCTTCCTCGGCAAGATGTGGAAATTAGGAAAGAAAGACACAAATTTATAAGTGTCGTCTTTATTCTTTTTATTATGATTCTGAATAATAAAATTCGTCGCTAAGAATCTAGTATCGCTCAATGGCAAAATTCAAAATAAAAAAAAAATCTTCAAAAGATGTTTTTTTAAATTTATTCAATTTCCTGTCCTTTTCTTTTATAAAATTAATTTTGAATAAAGTTAACAGTATTAATTTACATTTTATAATTAAGATAACATTATTTATTAATGGTACACATATTTTTAACAGTGTGTATAATTTTTATATTTATTTATTCATATTGTTTTCTTTATGTTCCTAATTTTAGAGCCACTTTGAATATTGGTGATAATTCAATTATTCAAATACTCCATGCAAAAGACAAGTGTTCTTTTTTAGAATTTTGGAAAATATTTTTTATTAAATAAGAACAACTTAGCTGATAATGAGATAAAAAGATTCTTAGAATTTAATAGTTTACTATTTCATTAAAATGGATTTTAAAATGATTGCGAGTTTTATTGTCTCTCATAGCCATACTTGTTTAAGGTGATACATTTGCTTGAATTTCAATGATATCTTCAGTTTTTCCTCTTTGTATAAAATATCTTTGTCTCTAAAAAAGAATCATTTCATTTATTCGATTTATATTTTTCGAAATTATTAAACATGGAGTTTTCTAGCTGAGATAACCCAACAAAGCGTGCAACATTTTGCTGTAACATTACATTTGCATTGGGAAAATCTTTTGCTTTTAGAAAAAAATATTTTGAAGCTTTGAATATCTCTTATCACAAAATCATTTAAAAAATAAAGCCTTTTTTAACCTACTGGTTGACATGGATATTGCTTTAACTCATACTTAAGGAAAGGAAAATTCTGAATAAATAAAATAGATATAGGTCCTAGTTTTGGATAGAGGCCTAGAGCCTCAAAAATCTTAAGATTTTTCTGGTCCCATGACCTCAAAAAATCTTAAGGTGTCCCTGGTAGTGTAGCAAATTTTATGAACGCATATCATTCGCTCTCTATTGCAGTATTAGTAAGGTGGCCAACCATCCTCCTTTAGGGAGGACAGTCCTCCTTTTAAAGGTTCTGTCCTTCCACGAAAAGTGTCCTCCTTTTCAATATTTTAAAACTGACCTGTTAATATCTGTATTCAGAGATGAACCAAACATGTTTCAAAATGTCGAAGAATGATCTGGAACAAATATCATAGGAAGTAACAGTTTTCAATGGTATCTTTTGACTTGGTCTCAAGTAAAGTTGACAGATATAGAAAATTACGTTGAGTTTTTATCGGAAGAAATGCCTGATATTAAAATCGATGACAATTGTCTGTTTGAAGTAGAAATAAGACTGAATGCATATTTAAATTCTAATAAATTATAATAATCTGAAAATCAACATGCTGAGAAAATGGTAAAATATGAGTGAAATTACTTAAACCGTTTAAAAAATGAACACATTCCGTATGAATGTGTTCATTCATTCCATAATTACTCTTGTTGAATTTATGTTGTGATGCCCTCGAACTATATATAATGCAGCAGTTGAAAGAGTTTATTTCATTTAGTAATGGTTTTTGTAAAGCGACTAGTACAGTGGTTCTCAAACTTTCACTACTGGCGACCCAATTTACAATCATAATTTTTATCGCGCCCCTAAAAATAATAATGTATTGAATGCAATAATAATGCACTTTGGCGCTAAAGCTACAATACGATCATAATTATAAACCGTACAAATTAACAAGATAAGTATTAAATTTTGTACATGTTACTTTTAAGTAATATTTTTTTTTTAACTTTTTAGTTCGATTCACTATCAAAGCGTGTTTTTTAGTTTGTTTTAAAACTATAATTTATTTTATAGTTATTTTTACTACACACGATAAAAATCACAATTCCAGTGAATAATTTAATTAAGAGAAAATATGCTTACCCCTACTTTCAAGGACTTTTCAATTTTTCTTAGAAAATTTGAGAAAAAATCCAATAAAACTAAAGAAAATGTTCCAAATGTGCGTGTCCTTAATAAAGGACATAAATCACAGACACTTTTCTCTAACAACACAGGAACGTTATTTTCCAGCTAAACTGTCATATTTTGTTCACGTTTTTGTAGTTGTGCTGTTCTTTGATGATCTACAAATAGCATTTTGAACTTTTTCTTCATTGTGTCTTTTTGACAAGGCGAAGTTAGTTTTCTTCATAGAGATCTTTTTGCGTTGATTTGAAAATTTCAAATCAACGCAAACGTTTCATAATTACGCGATATACATAATTATTTCCATTTTTAACCTATTAGACGTACAGTCTTGAAATTTGGTAAGCGGATTCCTTTCATAGAGTACAGATCCCCTACAGAATGGGTTTTGTGAAAATAGACTCCCAAGTGGCGTTGTGGAGAATTAAGTGGCGTTATAGGCAATTAACTCCTTTTTAAAACTATTAGACGTAAAATCTCGAAATTTAGCAAGCTGATTTCATTTATTGAGTAGAGATCCGCTATAAGATGGACTTTGGGAAAATCGTTTCCTAAGTGGCGTTGCGGGGGCTTAAGGGGCGTTATAGATAATTATTTCCATTTTTAAACTATTAGACGTAGAGTCTTAAAATTTGGTAAGCGAATTCCTTTCATGATGTAGAGATCCGCTACAAAATTGTTTTGGGGAAAATTGATCCCCAAGGGTGACTGAGGGGGATTAAGGGGCGTAATAGATAAATATTTCCGCTTTTCAACTAATAGAACCACCTGCTTGAAAATTAGAAGTTCCGTTCATGGAATAAAGTTCCTTTTACAAAGATTTTTGCGAAAACGGTCCCCCAAAAGAGTGGGGTTGCGGGGATTAAGGGGTGTTATAGAAAAATTCCTGTTTTTGAATTTAACTCACTTACTTGAAATTTGTTGAACACTTTTCTTTAGTTGAATAGAGTTCCACTAAGAATGGATTTTACGGAAATCAACTCCAGGGGAAAGCGGGGAGAGTTATTGCGGCGTATTGATAGACAAAATTCCCGTTTTTGAACTGCTAAGACTATAATAATAAAAATTTGGTTTGCATGCTTCTTTGTTGAATTGAATCCGCCAAGAATGCTGTCAACGAGGTATTGATGATAAAGATTCCGTTTTTGCTCTGTTAGATTTAGACTTGAAATTTAGCACGCAGGTTTATTTTATGGAGTAGAGATCCACTGAAAGTTGCTTTGGTGGAAATCCACTTGATTATTAGTTAAGTGTGTGAGCGAAAAAAATCTTTCTCCTTCTATTTTAGATATAAATAGAAATTAGATATTATAATCTATGTTCTTTTTATATCAAGGGGCGAGAGTGTAACAGCTATAAATATATTTTTCAATGCAATCGAATTATTCATGCTAGATATCAATAATTAATATATATGTAAACAGTATACATATATACAACATCGTGAAATACCCAGTGAAGCGGGTGGGTAACGGCTAGTATATTTATATATTTACAACTTCCCTAAAAAAAAGACGGAGATAACCATACCAGTAAGTTCGAAGGTCAGCTAAAGTAATATTTTAGGTTAAAAGAAAAGTAATAAAAAAATCTCTCATCGTTTGATATCGTTAAAAGAAACGTAAAAAAAATCTCTCATTGTTCTCATATTGACCGCAAAGCAAACAAAATATTTTTTTTAATTTGGTTATAGGATCAAAGATGGATAATGAGCGTTTGAAGTGGAATCTTTTATTTTTGATTGTCACCAGATGATAAAAATAAATTATATCAGTGTAAATGTGTATTTTTTATTATGTCAGAAAGTATTTTGTTTTACTTCATTCCAAAAAATTATTTTTTAAACCTTTTATTTTCAATATGCGCGCCCCCCCTCGCAGGGTTACCGCCCCCAGGGGGCACGCCCCACAGTTTGAGAAACACTGGACTAGTGAGAAATCAAAATTGAATGTTAATATTTTTCAGTGCTTACCATAAAATTCGGTATAAAGGATATTTTTTGTCCGAACTTTCCGATATATTATAAAATGATATGTTGACAAAAAAAAATTCATTCAATGGGAAAAATACTCTTTTAAGATAATAATTAAAAAGAATGCAAGAATAATTAGCGTATTTTTGTTTGAATTAATAAAAAGTTTCATATATTTAAGTTGTAATTTTTTCTTAAATTTTTCGTCCACGTTTTCATTGTAAAAAAAATGGTCACCTTAGTATTAGGTACCCTTCTTTTGCAGGGCTTGGGTAGCCGCGGCAACCTAGTGGTCAAGATATCGGATCGTGGCTGGTATATCACGAATTTGAACCCAGTACCACTAAAGACCCGCCATGTAGAGGAGACGTGTATGTTAAATCTGTCGAGAGCTCAAACGTCCTCTCTTTGGTGTGGTGTGGTAGTTAGGAGAAGGGATTCAGCTCAGGTGTCGTCATCTTTACTTGACCATGGTTCAAAATTACGAGGTCCGTCTTCCAAAGCCCTCGTGTAGCTGAACTGTGTGACGTTAATATTTACTCACTTACTCACTTCGCAGGGCTTGGTTCATTTTGCAAAGTCAAGATAATGCATTTTACGATTACATCATCATTTAGTACTTCATGCCTGACTGAATTATTATCATCGTTGAACTAAGCATGCATTGTGATTCCTTGTCAATATTTTCAGGATTGTATATTTTGTTTCACAAGATTTATCACCAAAACGAAGAAATTCCTCTTTGTCTGGAAACATTTTCATCCACGATTGTTTTCAAAATTGATTTACAAGCAGAAACAATATCACAAATAGCATCTAAAACAATAAAATTCATCCAAAACGCAAGCAAATCATTGCCACCCAATTTCGACGATAACATTAATTTTTTTTAAGTTCAAAATATTTTCAAATCCCGGATAAACAAGAGTCTGTTATATAAGAGGTTAAATCTTTAAAAAATATATATATTTCTGATCGTGTTTTCCACATCATGTGGTCTCTATGCACCCTTTCCACTAAGTTGGTGAGCTTATGTAATCTAAGCATAATAATATTGCCATAAATTGGATTTTAAAACTCTATCCGGGGTTTAAAACCTATAAAAAAGTTTAAAACATCCAATATTATGTCATTTTGCTTAACACGGAAATGTTTTGGGGGTTCTCTCTGGATTAAAAACACACAGTACTGTCTAACCATCCTCCTTTAAAATAATATTAGAATTGCGCCCCTGTTAAACGTTTTTATAACTGAATTTACGTGTAAGACAATGTTTCTCAATCTGTAGAGCTCGCCCCCTAGGGGGGCGGGATGACCTACGTGGGTGGGGGGGAAGGAGCATATTAAAAGATCGAAAATAATTATTTAAAAAAATATTAATCTACTGAAAAAAAGCAGAACAAAATACATTCTGGAACTATGCATGCAAGTAGCATAATACTTATTCTAATACTTAGAAATAAGTTAAAATATTTATTACTTAAAAGCAACATATACACAAAATTTAATACTTATATTGATAATTTGTAAGGACTATAATTAAGTTCGTATCGTATATTTAGCTTCAAAGTACATTAATATTGCATTCAAGACATTGTCAATGTATGTGGGGGTGATAAAATTGTGATTGAAAATCAGGTCACCAATAATGAAAATTTGGAAAGCACTGGTTTAAGACAGTTGCTAACATTAAATATTATGTAATGGGTATTGTGAATAATGTACTAGATATAACTCATTTTTTTCATTGGGGGAGGGGAGACATGCGTTTATAGTGAACCACATATACCCGTTTAGTATACCAAAATTATAATGATATATATTACAAACTCTAATTTCGAAACATTTCAATAAACAATAATATATTCGTTACATACTTTCCTTACACATCAGATAATATTCATGAAACTATTACAAATGCTACCTCTTCTGCCTCAGTGCTTCTAATAATAATCTTGTTTCAATTTCCCGAGAAAATGTATAGTAGTTATAATGTAATGAATGTGTGTAACATTCTTTTTGCCAAAACTAATCATTGGTGTTTGTTTAATTAATGATATTTTTAGAATAAAAAGACTGAGGTGGAAAAAAAAAGAACTATAAATAAATAACTAATTAAATACTCATTGCCATACACCAACAACTTCCAAATTACATTTTATTTATAAACCTCGGCATTATTCTTGGGCAAAAAAAAAATTGCAGTACAAAATCAGAAAAATTATGCAAATATACTTTAATATGAATGAGCATTAAGTTTCGCTCCGATAATTCAAAAGCATCGAAGAACATAATAAATACGTACCTTTTTTCCCTCTTATGCTTCTTCATAAGAAATTATTTTCTTTTAAAAAAAAAAAAAAAAAGAAGAGGACGTAATTTAAGAATGCTAAAATAAATTGATTTCGTGGATGCGAATATGATTGAAAATGCAACTATTCTCTTCATTTTCGTTCTGTTCTTTCTTTTTTTTTATTAAGAAAAGAA
Source organism: Trichonephila clavipes (assembly GCA_019973935.1). Lineage (NCBI taxonomy): Eukaryota > Metazoa > Arthropoda > Arachnida > Araneae > Nephilidae > Trichonephila > Trichonephila clavipes. The sequence continues at coordinate 149,553 of BMAU01018604.1, forward strand.
CGAACTTTATTTTAAATTTTCAAAACTCTTGTCACGCAAAACTTGAATCACTGGTTAAATACACTTCAAAAAGGGCAAAAAATAAAGAAATTGGGAAAATAAAAAAAAAAGAAAAAGAGGTTACGAGCTGTGGATTTTATCGACTTTGAGGTTCAGAGTTCGATTAAACAAGAAAACGGAATGAAAGAGGGGAAAAAACGGTATTTGCTAAGAGCTTTAAATAAAAAGAAAGGATAGAAAGAGGATTTCGAAAATTACTTTTTTGCATGTTTTCATGAACTGACTTGGTAATGAGATTTTTAATCGACACTGGGCACGGTTTGCTTTTTCTATCCCATAAACTTTGCTAAGCGATTTCCTTTGTAGATAGACACAGCGTTCGCGTGGTTAGCTTTAGACTAGACAACGTACACTAGAGCAACATGCATTAAATTATCTAATCTCTCTCTAAGCTATTTTTAACTTTTTAGTTTATGTTCTAGGCCACATTAATGATAGCACATTTAAAATTTTAATGATATACAGTGGACTCGTGTTCGAATGACTTTGATTTAACGATCTGTGTCATAAACTGGTTCATATTTCATATCGAATTCATCCAGCAGTCAATTCACAAGGCATTCCCAAATCCTATGGATTCCTAATGACTATTTAATAGAAAAATCTCATTTAGTAAAACCATAAAAAGTCATCGAAGAATTCTATCCTCATAAAAAATATGAATTATCATTTCTTCTAAAGCAGTGGTCTTCAAGCTTTGTCGGCTTCGGGAAACCCTCAGCAGGGGTGGCTCTAGGGCTGAACAAACCGCATCCCTGCCCGAGGCGGCAAATTTTAAGGGCAGCATTTGAATCGAATTAGATTTTTTTTTTGTTACAAAAATTTGATATATTTTCTGAAATATTATTGGGTGTGAATTTGGTATTTCATTTAAATTACTCTGTATGTTTAATGTCAGTTTTCTTTTATGTTTAAACTGAAAGGGTTCGAGACAGGAGTATATGTTAAATCATAAAATTTGATATGTTTACACATCTTTCACTAGTAACTTTCTCCCCATCTCGGAGTGGGGTTATAATAGATGTTTCTTTCACCCATACGATGGCCGGTATCTCTTACCCAAAAGGGAACAGGGGGTTTCGAAGATAGAGACACAGGATATATTTTATTTTAGCCTTGAGTGTAGTTACTATAAGGTAAAATAAACGCTTGTGATCCCACCAGCAGCAGACTCTTTTTTCGAAGAAATTGGCTTGTTGAAATGTGTGATTCCTCCTCTTACATTTTACTCCCTTTTTCATAATAAGTAATTATGTCCTCAATTTCAAATTATTTCTCATTTTTTAAGACTTAAAATAATATATATACACTGCTGGCCACCGTAAATGCAACACTCTGAAGGAAGCATGCACATAACATGAAATTTACAACATGCACTAGAGGAGATGAGATATGAAAATGATTAGAATTCCAGCGCAGACACACATCACACGCGCCTGTGGCGCCACCTCAAAACGCTATTTAAGGCTTGGAGATTTCGACGATTTCAAGTTGGCAATTGTGTTTTTCTTGTATATTTTTCAAAAAACGATCAGTTATGTATCGTAGAAAACAGCTATCAGCTTTTGATCAAGTATCCGAGTTCGACAGAGGAAGGATAGTGGCCTACCGAGGATTATCTTTCAGGAAAATCGGTAGTCGTGTTGGACGAAACCAAACAACTGTAATGCGGATATGTGACCGTTGGATGTAGGAGGGTACGACGGACCGACGTGGTCGATCGCATCCACCTCAATGCACCACTTCACGTGAGGACAGGCAAATTGTGCGCATGGCAGTGACGGATCGCTAAGTCACATCACGAACCATAGCACAGCTCATTGAGTCTGTTACGCATCATTCGGTGTCTGCACGTACCATTCGACGCCGTTTACAGCAAAGTGGTCTGTCCGCAAGACGTCCATTGCTTGGTCTACCCTTAAAGCAGAACCACAGACGTCTCCGCCGCCAATGGTGCGATGAAAGAAGAATGTGGGTTGCAGGAAGGAATGAAGTTGTCTTTACTGACGAGTCACGCATCTGTCTGCAACACGACGGTCGGATTCGAGTTTGGAGACAACGTGGAGAAAGGATGCTGAACAGCTGCGTTATGCACCACCACACTGGTCCTGCACCGGGTATTATGGTATGGGGCGGTATTGGATTTCACTCTCGCACTCCTCTAGTACGCATTGCCAGTACTTTAAACAACCAGCGCTACATCTCCGAGGTGTTGGAGCCAGTTGTCCTTCCTTACCATCAGGGCTTGGCCACAGCCATATTTCAACGGGATAATGCGTGACCACACGTGGCACGCATTGTTCAAAGGTTTTTCGTCAATCACCAGATTGAATTGCTTCCCTGGCCGGCTCGCTCTCCGGATCTTTCACCGATAGAAAACATGTAGTTCATGGTTGTTCAACGATTGACCCAGATTACACCCCCAGCTGCCACACCAAATCAACTTTGGCAACGTGTGGAAGCTGCTTGGTCTGCTGTACCCCAAGAACACATCCACAGTCTCCTTGAATCAATGCCGAGGCGTGTGGCAGCGGTGATCTCCAACAATTGCGGCTACTCTTGCTACTGATTCTGGCAGGAACCACACTTCACAGAAGTCTATAAATTTAATCATTTGATACTTGGTCAACATGTTATCTACAAAATAAATTTTGTTTTTACAAAATAAATTTTCTCTTGTTTTTCTTTGTGTTGTATTTACGGTGGCCAGCAGTGCATATATAATATAGGAGTGTATCTATGTGAATAATTCATAACTTTTAATTATAATTCCTTTTTATAATTATATCAATGTTGGATTAGTTTGACAACATTTTTTATACATGTATTGTTTATAAAATTTCTTTAAAAGTTTTATTTATAGTTATAAAGAGATAACTAGAAATCAAAAAAAATTAAGAGGATATTTGACATTGAATTTGAGAAACCAAAGCATTAGTATCAATGTGACAGAAGAAATTATAATTCCAAGTGCTAATCCCCCGATACCATAATTGTATAGTTTTAAGTTTAGCATTTTTCCCTTTTGAAAATAGTTACAAGTATACGCGCTTCCAGACAATGGAAACAAAAACAAATGATTGTTTAAAAGACTAAAAAAACACGCCTTTATTGTAGATCGTTTTTTGTTTTTTGTATTTATATTAACCATAAGCGTTTTCGCTTTAGGGTTGTAACTGAATATTTTAGTCACAAAATCTGGAACTAGTTGCCAAATCTGGAAATGAGAAATCTTGAATCCTGATAATCCAGATCAGAACAACGGAACAAAATTATGAAATTATTGTATTGTCATCGGTCCTTGACAAGTGGGCAAAATTTCGAATTAATCTAACCTTTTAAGTCGTTAAAAACCGAGTTCCAAGATTACGTTACATAAAGGTAAGGCTAAAAGCGCGTTAAAAATGTATCGTTGTGCAGCGAAGAATACTAGTCTCTGATCCTTAGCTTGGTTAACTTAAAAATATAGAAACAGGTTATTTTTTTTAATATTTTTAAAAAAAATTCAATATATATGAGATATTTTAAGGAAGTAATAAGTAGTAATAAGCATCTGCAACAGAGAACAAGTATAATTATATATATATATATACATGATTAGTTTAAATGCTAAGCTGTATAAATAACAAACAAACGAGTCATGATCAATTAAAAACTATAGAAAACAATGCAAGCATACGCTAGCATTAAAATTAGGAGTTGGTTGATAATATTTAACCTATAGACTGATTTACGTATTTAATCAATAACTCTCCCAGTCCTTAAGAATTATCTTTTAAGGTTCTTAGGAAGAGTTCACTTCCTCACAACAAAAAAAGAGAATTTTGATAGGTGGTCTACTTTTACTATTGTGGACTTTTATTTAATATATGTATTAAAATAATTAATATGTAAGGACACACACATGAATGAATGGATGGATCATCGTATTTAGAAGCACCGATTTATCAAAAACATATGTAATAAGCGAAACTCGGTGGCTGAGTGGTAGTATACCGCTCTTTCACGCCGCAAATCCTGGGTTAAAATTCCAGGTTGGTCAAGGTTGACTCAGATTTTCATCTCTTCAGTGGGGGGCGATAAAGGAGTACCAAAAGCTAGCTTGATAACTAAACACTGGGAGTTTCACGTTAAACTAACCACCTGACCGGAACATTTGCTCATGCACCTCAGCGCCCATGCTCACGTGTACTGAGATGGATACAGTAGGCCTTGGCCTACATGGGCTGTTGCGCCACTGAGTTTAGTTTATATCTAATATGTAAAAAGAATTAAGGATGAGTTATCTGTATATACACACACACTAGCCAATGAATAAGAAACCTTTGAGATTTGCATTTGAATACGTGTTAGGGATGAAGTGCTCCATTTTGTTTATGTCGTGTGTTGCACGCAGTTAGAATGCTGGTATAAGTAAGCTGTAAGAGTACTTTTCACGATGAATAAAGTAAAATGAGAAAAACGTCAAATCTTTCACCATTTGAAAAAAAGGCTTATTGTTGGTGCCTCTTTAACTGAAGTCTCTATTTAGAAAACAACAAATCTCAATGGGTTCTCAAAAGCAGCTATAACAAAGGTTTTCAAAAGTTGGAATCGGAACCCACAGTCTTTCTCTAAACAGAATTTTCCAAGAGCGGGATCGGCGTCGTCTCCGACGAACTGTAAGGCAGAACAGGGACTCAACTGTGCTTCAACTGACACAAATCGTCAAGCAAGGCTCTTCCCAACAGATTTTAGCTTGAATCATGCGCAGAGTATTGCTGAGGATAGGAATGCATACTGCCTGAAATGCAAAAATTCGTCTACAGTGGTGTAGGGAAAGAAGACACTGGACATCTGACGACTGGAAACAAATAATGTTGGTCGGATGAATCAGGCTACACCTTATTTTGCACCGATGGAAGATGTTGAATTTGGTGAGAACCACACGAAGCCATGAATCCATCTTTCCTTACTCGTAATGTGCAAGGGTCTTTGATATGGGGCATGTTATGTTGTTATGGAAATGGTGCCCTGGTGTTTCTCAAAAGTTAACAAACAACCAAGAGATAGCCAGACATACTGGCAGATCAAGTACACTCTGAGACGTTGCATTTTTTCTATGATGGGGACGGATACTTCATGGATGATAATGCAACTATATATCGTGCCAGAAGTGTTCAAAATTGGCTCGTTGAACATCAGTCTGACTTCCAACACCTACCCTGGTCTCCGCCTAGCCCAAATCTTAATCTCATAGAAAATGTGTGGGATACGGGGAAAACACACATCCGACAGCACTCCTCTCTTCCAACTAATTTACAAGATCTAAAAAGTTGCATAGCCAATGCATGGTATTCATCGGAAGCACTCCATAAGCATGTGTACTTGACGTCCAAGCCAATCAGAGCAGTTATCCGTGCAAAAGGTGGTCCAATAAAATATTGACCTTGAGTTTCTAATTCATTGGCCAGTGTGTGTATTTAAAATGTCATATTGTTTTGTATGTGAATTGTGATGTTGTTTTCTATTGTGCATTATAGATAGATAAAGTTCTTGTCTTACTGAAATTCTCCGTCTGTATTGACTGTGGTTAGTGGATCTTAGTAGAAGCATTACGACCAGAAAAAGTTTAACGAGAATGAATCACAATTCTAATAACCTGAAAACTGTGCTAGAAAAATACATTATTTTCGAAGCACAAAAAAGGAATTGTCCGATTGTGATGAAATTTCGTAGACAAAGACAACTTGATTGGACATGCAAATGATCAAATTCTGTAGGCAAATGAACATGAACTGTGGTCATTGCACGCATTTCTGCTGAGCAACTCGTTTAGTATAAAACCGGGAAATGAGGTGGGAAATTTTCGTTTTCGCCGTTGTGATTCCCTAAAGAAAAAAACGAATGATGTCATCACGACTTTTTCGAAGACCTCATAGGCAACTGAATGACTTCAAACATGGCCCCATTGTCGGAATGCGTGAAGCTGGGAGGTCATACTGAACAATAGGTTGTCATCTGCAACGTACAGACACAGCTGTGCAAAGGTGCTGGCAGCAATAGCTGTTACGAGGAACTTATCGACGAAATGAAGCTCTGAAAGTCCAAGATGCACAAATGCGAGGTAAGATCGGATGATTGATCGACATGTCCAAACTGCTCCAACGGTATCATTGTCTATTATTCAACGAACTACAGCATGCCCCCCCGTGGGACCTTCTGCCATTTTAAGGCGCTTACCCGAGGCGGTGCTATGCTCACAGCGGCCTTTAAGACGCTTGGCTTTGACCCCACAACATCGGCGGAACGTCTTTAGTAGTGTCGTAGTAGATCACCATAGTTTCCATCAGACTGGAATCGCATAGTGTTCAGCGATGAATCCCGCTTTACTCTTTAAGTAGATGACCATCGCCTTCGTGTCTGGAGAGGCCGAGGCCAGCGGTTTCAAAGAACCTTTGTTCTACAAAAGCATGTAGCCATAACCCCTGGTGTGACGTTATGGGAAGTTATCTCATACGACAGCAGGTCATCTCTAGTCATCCTCCATGCATCTTTAACAGCTCAGCGATATGTTGATACCCTCCTGTGGCCAGTTGTATTACACTTAAAGGCACGTCATCGGAGGGACAAGATAATGTCAGAACCCATACCGTTCGCATATATATACAAGCTGGTATACCCGTTCTTCGCACGGGTGAACTTAAAAATTAAAAAACACAGATTGAAGGATAAAGAAGTTTTTAATGAGTTAAATTTACGTGAATTTCATATTAAAAAAAAGCTTTTTGCATGTCTCAGCTAAATAAAAAAAAGAAAGAAAAAACACCTTTGTTCAATTTTAAGTATGTAGATCTAATAGCTGATAAAAGGAATTTTTTTTTATTTTTATTTATAACAAACTCCGTAACACTCTTGACGGTCGATTTTTTTTAAAATACCTCCCTAAGGTGATCTCCGCTCAGCAAAAGTAACTCATTGTTAAAATTTTTATGTAATAAACGCTTAAAATAGTGTAAATAATTTATATCTGAAAGTGTAATACATTAATATTACTTTCTGTTGTATTTTATTTTATGTTAAAATTGTAATATTCGCAAGCGACGCCGTTTCTTAAATTATAATGGCGATTCAATGAAAAACACAGCGAAATGTTAATGATAGAGTCAAGTTGGCAAATGTCTAGTTACTTTCATAGCTCGAGCTTTATTAGAGCTTTGTAAGACCCGCCGTGTAGGGGAGCGATGTACGCTAATACTTTATCCACCGCATTATGATTTACTGCAGTTTTTTTCATACAATAATTTTTTTTGGATCACTACATTAAAAATTAAGGGATATACATAAACAAAAAACTCCACTTTGGGAAATTTAATCCGCTAGAGTTAGTAAATTAATTAAAGATATTCCACTGTAAAATTAATTATATACACCTTTCGCTTAAAATAAATAGTCAAATCGTTTTCTAAGGTCTTCATTAACATACAAAAACATAAGACACTTAAATTTTGACCTAAACCATTTTTTCGGGACAAAAATAATAATCTTTGCAATCCGCTTTAAACGCCATCAGCTAAAAACGCAATATCTGCTACAAAACTATTGGCCTTCCCCGCTAAAATACTCATCATAGTACCTGTGCTGCCATATATCTTGGAAGAGTGGATTTCAAAGAATATTCCTGCTAAGTATTGGTAGAATATTCCTTCTAAGTTGGTGTGGTGTGGTAGTTAGGAGAAGGGGGTGTTGGCTCAGATGTCGTCCACGTCACTTAACCATGGTTCAAAATTACGTGGTCGGTTGCCAAAAGCCCTCGTGTAGCTGAACAGTGTGACGTTAATATTCACTTACTCCAAAAAATACAGTACAGTAGTTATAATTATTTTTATATTTAAAAATGCATATTTGCCTATTCAATTAAAATTATAGCGTTATGATTAACTACTAACCACAAACAAATTTTGAAAATATGAAAGAGAAACTCGAATTGAATGTGAAAGAGAAAGTTTATTTACTTTAAGTACCAGAACCGATAAAAGCATTTATTTTGAAAAAAGATCAATTTCTTACTACCAAATGTGCATAATAAAATCATAAAAAAAACAACATTCAAATAAAGAGAGATTTATAACAGCCTCTCCCTTCAAAACTTAGTTTTATTCTGAAATAAAAAAAAATTAGGGACCATGCTGATAACAGGAATTAATTAGAAGCGAGCGCCTTGCGTAGCCAAAACAAAAAGGGTTTCTTCACAAACAAAAGATAGATATATGCTGTTGTGGGCTTTTTTTGCAGCGCACACCAGAATTGCTTGCAGATGGCGGAATATTTTCCTACTTAGTTGACAAATATCATTATATTTTGGACACTTCACACAATATCTTTATAAATTATAGCATATGTGTTATTCTGATGTATAAGCTATATTACTGTAAAGTTTCATTAAAATCCATTCAGTTATTTTTGCGTGAATGACGGCCAAACATCCTCACAAACTTTCGCATTTATAATACATATCTAGATATATATATATATATAATCTGGACTACCTTCGTGCTGTTAATACTCACTGGCGTAACTAGCTCTGAGAGGACCCTGTATCAAAATTCCTTCGGGGCCCTTTTTTAGATATGGGAGCCCTGTTAGTAGGACTGTAGTTTCACGTGTTGAGGCCCCTGTAACTTGGGGGCCTCGTATCATTAATACGGCTGATACGGCAGTAGCTACATCCTTGTTAATACTCTTCCTTGGCCAGCAAGGCACAATGTATAGCAAGATAACATTAGGAACATCTATCACTCTTTACCGAGACGTATACAAGCATGTATCGCCTACAGCAGTGTTTCTCAAAGTGTGGGGCGCGCCCCTGGGGCGCGAGCGTATCGAAAATTTAAAGATTTTTTAAAAAGAATAACCGGAAAGAGAAGTAAAACAAAATGCTTTCTTCCATAATAAAAAAAATACACACACACAACACTGACATAATTTGTTTATTATCTGGCTTTTTTCCGTCATCAAATAGCTATCTTTGATCCCAAAACCAAATTAAAGAAAAAAAACATTTTGTTTTATTTGCTGTATTTCCTCAATGAGAGATTTTTTATTACGTTTTAACATAAAAATATTACTCGTTAAAAGAAAAAAACGAAACCCAGACCCTGAGAAAAATTCTAAGATAAACAATTCATCACTGTAATTATTATTGAAATACTGTACATTAGTTGTAGAAAAAAAAAGGAAGTCATGATTCACTTTTCAGCCAGGCTGCACAGTACGTTTGCTAATCATTTGATTGACCTTCAATCTTATGGTATGGTTATTCAATATTAGTTCCCTCCCATCTTTTATGCGTTTGCTTTTCGCTTAGGAAATTGTAAATAATTGAGTTTTGCGATATTTGGAAAAGAATTGATTGGTTTAACATTTCTGTAGGATAATTGAAAAGTGTCTGATTTGCGTCCTTTATTATGGTCTTGTACTTTTGAATCATTTTAGTTCAGTTTTATTGGATTTTTTCTCAAATCATCAAAGAATTGAATAGTCCTTGAAAGAAGGTAAGTATACTTTCTATAAATTAAAATATTCACTAGAATTCCGATTTGTATCGTGTACATTAAAAGTAATTCTAAACAAATGATTGGGGTGACTGAGTCCCCCGCACTACCATTAATGTTAGTATCGAGTACGCGCCTGCTCCCGGGTTAAAACATTTTGAAGTCTTCTCGCTTTAAAAGTTAAAAAGTAACACAATTATTCTTCATCGGAATTTTATATTTTTTCCGTAATTTAACATTAATTCTAAATGCTAATTGTGTGAGGTTTAAAATTACAGTTCTTTTAAACAGTTATTTACAATTATAGCATTTATCTAAAAAAAAATCATTTTACATTTTTGTATAAAATGTCGTGCACACAGTTTTACTCCCCTTACAGTTCAGCTATTATATCAAGAATAATGTTTTATTTTTAAAAAAATGAACTCGTGCGAAGAGTCGGTGTTTCAGCCAGTATACGTTTGATGTATCAGTACTGAAGAAGGTATTTTATAAATAATTTCTTATTACTGAATTTGGCCGCGGTAGCCGAGTGGTATAGGTATCGGATCGTGGCTTGCCTTGTCACGAGTTCGAGCCCAGTACCACTAAAGACCCGCCGTGTAGGGCAGCGATGCACGTTAAATCTGTTTAGAGTTGAAACGTTTTCCCGTTGGTGTGGTGTGGTAGTTAGGAGAGAGGGGTGTCAGCTCAGGTGTCATCCACGTCATGACCATGATTCAAAATTACGTGGTCCGTCGTCAAAAGCCCTCGTGCAGCTGAACAGTGCGACGTTAATATTCAATCAATCAATTAATCTTATTACTAAATTAAGAACAAGTTTAATAATTATTAGGGACTTCCACGGGCTTGTCTTGTAGAGGAAAGTTTTTCAAAGGAAGGTTTAATATCAGAAATTGACACTTAAAGAGTTATTTTTCTATATTTAGCTGAGATCTATATTTTGTCTTCAAGGCATCCACTGCAGAAAATCCGGTTTGAAAAAGGTAGGATGTTGAAAATGGTAATAGTATACGAAGTGCTTTTGTTTTCAGTACAGATAATTCCTCATCCCCACCTCTACCCCAAATTCAAAGAGCGATTTATTACAAAATTGCCTTTTAATTTTTCACTGGATGTGAAATCTATGAAGATTTCTTCTTCGGAAGTTGAGAGCCCTTCTGGAATATCTTGAAATAGATCCCTAATCCACTCGTAACTTGCTACCAAGCTGTCCTCATCCAGAAAATACTTTTTAAAATTCTTTGCCAACATAGCTAAATGATTTTACATGTTTTAAAAACAACTTTCACACGTTGTTCTACAGATTTGTAAGTTTTAACACATATCGAGCTGGGGCTTTTGTCCATCATTTTCTTCAAAGGTGGTAAATCCAAAATTTTAGTATTTTTGAGAAGATCGCCTTGATTTAATTTTTTCGGAACCATGCTCGTTCGTCTGTGTACTTGTTGATTATTATGGTCGAATGTTTGCTTACAACTTAAAAATGTATGTATGATATTGTTTTAATCTACTGCCGTAAATACTTAATTACCGTGAATTACAATGAACGTGGAAATTTAAAAAAAATGTACATTCAAGCTAGATTCGGTAGCTATAGGAGTATCGAGTCGACCAAAACTGACTGGAATTGTACGAGGAAAAGCATTTTTACATGTTTTGCGCAGACATCCGATAGGTTGCCCAGACTCACGCAAACGTACCCTATAATGCCAGATGTGATGGATATGATAGAGAGCGACATTGACTAGTCTATTTTTCTAATGACATTTGTACTTTGAGAAATGAATGCTGAAGGAAATAAATCTTTAAATACATCATTTTGCGATCTGTTCCGATTTAAAAATTAGAGAAAGAAAAATAACACAATTCTAAGTAATATATATATATTTTAAGTGTAATTTTCTTAAAATATATATATATATATATATATATATATATATATATATATATATATATATATATATATATATATATATATATATATTACTTAAAAGTTACATATACACAAAATTTAATATACTTATCGTATTAATTTATACGGTTTATAATTAAGATCGTATTGTGTAACTTTAGCGTCTCTCTCTCAAAGTGCATTTTTATTGCAGTAAATACATTATTGTTGTACAGGGGGGCGAAACAAAAATTATGATTGAAAATTGGGTCGCCAGTATTGAAAGTTTGAGAAACACTGCTTTTAATGTATGAGTGGTGCACAGAGTATTTTATGACTAATTAATTAATACTAAATTAAGAACAAGTTTAATAATTATTAGCTACTTCCATGGGCTTGTCTTACAGAGCAAATTTTTCAAAGGAATGCTTATGATTAGAAATTGACCCTCTGAGTTCATTTTCTATATTTAGCTGATATCTATATTTTGTATTCTAAGCAACCACCGCATTTTGTAATATGTTCCAATTTAAAAATCAGAGAAAGGAAAAATAACCTAGTAATTATCCTATTACTTAACTTTTTTTGCTTAAAAGTAACATATACAAAATTTAATTTTTATGTCATGAATTTGTACGGTTTGTAATAAATATTGTTGCTTTATCGTAAAAGTGCATTATTGAATTTAGTAAACTATTATGTATAAGGGGGCGCGATAAAAATTGTGATTGAAAAGGGGGCGCCAGTATTGAAAGTTTGAGAAGCACTGGCCTACAGGGGTGATTCCACCAAATACTGATTTGAACATTCAAGCTGTAATGGTAAGCTGGATGGGCTCTATGGCCTTGATTTTTTTTTAATCATTTTATTGACTGTGTATGAGCTGTATACATACTTAATTTTATTAAAAACAACCTCATTTCCTTCATTGTGCTTGGATATTATTATTATTTGCAAAGTAGTGTATGTATTAGATTTTAAATCAGATTTTTATTTTAGAAAAGAAAGGGGGGAGAAGAAACTATACATATTTATATAAAATGATGTTTGCTAACTCCCGACACAAACTATTGAGATTTATTTTAATAAATATTGGTTTTTTTCCCCTCTCATGACAAATGAACCCATTTCGAATGTAATGGACACAGATTTTTTTTAAATATGTGCAGAAGAGATTAAATGTACAGACATTTTATTCATTTATGCTCCAAAGCAATAAAATAAATGACCTGTATTAAAATTATAGACATGTAGCTGTATAAAATCTAATGTCTTTGAACACAACTTGGCAACAATTCAAGGAGCTAATGCAATAACAGAATGAAAGATTGAGCAATCTAAGTTATTGATTCGTGTTTCAATGAAAAAGGCTTCCTTTTAAGATTCCTATCTTTGTAAGAGTAGATTTTTTATAAAAAAATCCTAAAGATGGGGAAACTAATATTTATTTAAAAATAAAACAGAAATAGAATTTTCATACTCGTAAATTAGCAATACAAGTAAGACATACAAATCCAAATAATTGTCAGTGAGATGTTCTAATAATCTCTTTTAAGATATCCTTAGATTATTAACGTCTCCCTTAAGGCAATCAAAGCAATTTGAGATAAGAATAAAAAAACGATGTGATCTCACACATAATTCTATAGCTTCCACCATAATCCACGCTACAAAATCCAATGCGGTCCTATTAATACATGGGATAGTATCTAGCGAAATCTCTGAATTTGCATCCACGATTCATCTATCCAACTAAAAAGCTAATGCTATCTAAAAATGTTGTATATTAAATTAAATGTAGAGCAATTCGGAACTTTTTTGCATATATGCCAGCGCTTCACAAACTTTCAATATTTGCGACCCAATATTCAATCATAATTTTCATCGCCCTTCCTCCATACAATAACAATGTATTGAATTTTGTAATACTATACTTTGACGCTAAAGCTACAATACGACTTTAACCTCTTAAGTGCCATCGGCGTATATAAACGCCTCGCTCAACCAAAGTGTTAATATATATATATATATATATATATATATATATATATACAGTCACATTAATGTGACCACCACGTACTTTCCACGTCAGAGTTAAATAACCAATCACAGAAGGCAGGTGGCAGCATAGTGCAATTGAGCGTATATAAAGGGTGTGTGAGGGCTTCGGAAAACATTTCAATCGTTGGCGTAATGCAGAAACGAATCGATTTATCCGACGTCCAAAAGGGCATGATCATTGGCTTTCGGGCCAAGGGTGGAAGCATTTCCGAAACGGCTGAGTTTGTGAACTGTTCGCGTGCCGCCATGGTAAAAGTGTACCGTGCATGGCAAAATGCGACTGTTCAAAATCAGCGACGTGGCAAATGTGGTGCACCACGGGCCATTAATGACAGAGGCGAACGACGGTTGCAGAGATGCGTTCGGGCAGATAGACGGGCTACCGTTGAGCAACTGACCACTAAAATGAACCAAGGGGCTACCAAAAGTGTCTCCCAAACTACTATTCAGCGAACATTGCTGCGTCTGGGCCTCCGAAGCAGACGCCTGGTTCGTGCACCTATGCTGACTGCTGTTCATCGACGACGAAGGCTAGAATTTGCACGCCAGTACAGCAGCTGGACGTCCACTGAGTGGCGACAGGTAGCGTTTTCTGATGAATCGCGTTTTATGCTCCGTCGGACAGATGTCGGACGTTGGCGTATAAGGCGTGAACCCTCTGAAAGGAACCACTCTGCAACCATTGCCGGAACGGTCCAAGCTGGAGGCGGGAGCATTATGGTCTGGGGAATGTTTTCCTGGCATTCTCTGGGTTCACTGATCATTGTGGAAGGCACGATGGATCAATACAAGTACGCATCTGTCCTTGCGGACCATGTCCACCCCTACATGTGCATTGTTTTTCCTCAGGATGATGGCATCTTCCAGCAGGACAATGCGAGGTGCCATACAGCTGCCAGTGTACGTGCGTGGTTCGAAGAGCACCAGGATGAGTTTACCGTCCTCCCCTGGCCAGCAAACTCACCTGAATTAAACCCAATCGAGAATCTGTGGGACCATCTCGATCGAGTTGTTCGCGCCATGGATCCTCAACCGCGTAATCTAACGCAGCTGGCCACGGCATTAGAGTCGGCATGGCTCAACATCCCAGAGAACACCTTCAGAGACCTAAGTGACTCTCTTCCTGCACGTCTCGCAGTAGTCCGCTCTGCGAAAGGTGGTTATTCTGGCCTTTGACAGACGGTCACGTTAATGTGACTGGACTGTGTATATATATAATATGTACTTCTTTCCAAAGTACGATCTTTTCTGTGCACTGCTATGCATAAAATTATTCCAAAGGCTTTGGAATATAATAAAAGCACCATGACAGTGTTTGTGAAGGATTTAACGTGTCTACGTGGAAAACGGTGCATTGGGGAGCGAATCACGTAACTTTTAATCGGCAGTTAAGTGATAATTATAAACCGTATAAATTATCAAGATAAGAGAGAGAGTTTCTTTTTGTATATAATTTTATTTATGAAAAGCCCATGGGGTCGCTGGTAATTATTAAACTTGTTCTTAACTTAGAATTGTTAAATTAATTATAAAATACATTCGCAGTAATCATATATTTATAAGTGTATTATATAAGTGTAAATGTGTATTTTATTTTCTTATATCAGAATGTATTTTTTGTTTCGACTTTTCAATATGCTCATGGCCCCCTCGAAGAGTTATCATTCCCCGGGACACACCCCATAGTTTGAGAAATGCTGATATAAGCAAATACTTAAAAGTAAATTTGAGTAAACAATTCATTAGCATTTAATTAGTCACTGGAAGGATATATTAAAGAAAAGCACATAAAACGTGAAAATAACTATGTACACATTGTTTTATCCTATAAAAAAAGACATATCTAGGCAAAAATATATTTTATGAACTATAAAATATCAGATAATTTTTCTTCGAACTAATCTTAAAACGTAATACTTTTACAAAACGGTAATTTAATTTCTCGGCTTGAACGAAATTTGACGAAACGCCAAAGCTCATTTTCAGCGCAAATGGATTTATCGCACATCTACCATCAATCAGTGGCGGTAAATTCATTATTCCTTCAAAAATAGATTAATTATCTCAATTTGTAGCTTCATTTGGTTCTGTTTGGCAGCCAAATTAAAAAGCGGGGCCCCTCTCCGTAAAGCTTCGCAACCTTTTTCTACCTCCATTACCATCCTAATACGAGACAGGTTCTTCTAATTAAAAAGATCATCAGATGTTAATTAAAAGGCCAAGATCAAAGTATAGCTAAGAATATAATGCTGTAGAAGGCTCTGGAACTCAAAGGATTCGTGGAAAGAGCAGCTGAAAGTTGTGGATTTAAGCAACAAATCCCCGCCCCCATCCTCCCAAGTTCTTTTCGTGGGCTTAATAGCTTCATCCCACGTAGATGTAATTGAATTGTTAATCGAAGTTTCGCTAAAAGAATAAAATTATGTTTGGTAGGCACTGAAAATAATGTTAAGTTTCCAGAATATTCTATCAGGGCATCACTTTCTATTTTAAGAATTCATTAAGAGACAAAGAGTTTAGAGAACAAAAAAAAAAAATTAAAGTAACTCAAAATATAAAAAGATAAAATGTGTATATGTTTCCTTTTTAATTTTATCATATAAAACAGAATTACTTAAATTTCATAAATCACATTCCCGTGTTTTTCATTCATTATAATTTAACAGAAAAGTAGTTAAAGATAGTGTGTTTTTTGACGAAACTATTACAATGATTACAGGTTTTGTGGGATATAGAGCGACAAAAGACTATTATTCCCTTGAAATGAATATATATATGTGTGTGAAAATGCATTTCCTTTCTTATTTAATATATATCAGGTAACTTTATCTTCTGGAAAATGACTTTGAAAAGTTGCTTATTAACTGTTGCATGTTCCAAAAGTTCTCTGAAGGTGAAGTTATTGCATGTGGTTCTATCTTCAGTATACTCCCAAGTTATTTCTTTGAGAAGTATATTTGACACAAATTAAGAGAATGTGTTCCAAATCATTATTTTTTTGCAGGTGTTGCATATAGGATTTTTCATTAATTGATATTTATGCTGGAGCCCTGGAGTTATAATCATTTTACTAATAATGCGAATACCTATTATCTCTTATCTTCTGTGTTATTGGTCCAATTAGATATTATTTCTATAGATAGGATGTTTCCTTAAGTTCTGTGATATTTGTTAGTATTATAATTCTCACAATGGTTTTTTCTATTCTTTTTTTTTTGGAAATTGTTAGAATAGATATCTTTTAAGGGGCAATGCAGACAATGTAAATATTAGATTCCGTTACCAATCTTGCAAGTTTTTAACTATTAGAAACCGTAATAACTATTAGAAATGGGCTAAATTTATGACGGTCACGTGACAAATACAATATTGTGTTTTCCATCGAATTCGAAACTGGTATTAGGCTTGTACTTGTTATTCTACTCGTAAAATCTAGAAAAAATTTCCAATTTGATAATTGGGTAAAGATGTTCAAGTATATATATTTTAAGATTCTTCAAAAAATTTTCAAAAAAAAAAACGTGTATTATGCCTGTATTTCCGAATAAATAATTTTGTATACCTATGTGCGTTAGCATTGTGAACAAATATGTACTTTTTAAGAGAAAGTTTCTGCAGAAACGTAAAAGTTGGCAACAACGAAGTGCATGAATTAACAGGCTGGAAATAAATGATTGTATTTATGATGCGACTATGACGTCACATGATTTTATGAAATGATTTAGTGGAAACACGAAATTGCAATTATCTATGACGTACTTGAATTAAGAGTCCACCGAATTAATAATAATTTATTTAAATTCATTCATGATTTTGCACCCAAGTTGATACCACTCTATTCTAAACTTTTACACATGAGAAATAATAAAGCACATTTTTCAAGATATATGTTGGTGAAAATGAGCCTTGAGTAGTAATTATCCAAACAAAAGCGTTGTTCTAAGGTTCAGTTAGAGTGACCCTTAATTATCTTTTCTTTATTTTATGAACGAAGCTTTAGATTTTAGAAAAAAGGAGGGAACTTTAAGTGAGGGATCATTTCCTCTTAAAATCATAGTTAATACAGACAGTATTCGAGATTTTAGCTTCCCATTCATCAAATTTCAACATGTGAGGATTTTGAAGTCTGTTAAACTAAAGGTAAAAGAACTTCTATTATTATAAACAAAGATCTTCAGCTGCATCAAATATCGAATCATTGTGTGCACACTAGTTCATTGCTCTACCAATGTAGTTACACAGGAACGTCTTAAGACTTTTTGAGGCCCTGCGCCCCTACAGAAATGTAGGTTCTAAGACGAAGCCGGTCTCTTCCTCCTAATTACTACGGACCCCTTGCCTCTTGCTGGCAGACGTTGGGAAAATTCCAGACATTTCCCTAATTGCTTGGAAAGAATTTCGGAACTGGGTGGTCCATGATTTGGATCCTTTTTCCCAGACTGTCCTCGGCGTCCAAAAGAGACACATTAACATTGTGCTTTCGTTTTCCCACAATTCTGTGGCGACAGCGCGTCCGAAAACTTTCGATGGGCACCTAGACATCGGTGCCCATGGGGCTCGAGATCAAATGGGCTGAGATCGACAGTGGCGGTAGAAGAACAAGAGATCACAGAAGGATGATGAGGCGAGAGATGGTTAGAGAGAGATATAAATAAGGGGAACGAGAGCGCCCGAGAGAGGGAGATTGGATTTGAGGGAGCCGTTGTGAAGCCCCTCCAGCGAGAAACTGGATTTTTGAGGGAGCCCTTGTGAGGTCCCTTCAGCGATAGAGGAAAAACGACAGGGAGTCCGCGAAGTACGGCGGAATCCGAACTGAGGAGATCCGGGAACGGTCTGAGTCCCGATAAGCGATAGGAAAGCGATACTGAGTCCGCGAATTAAGGCGGATTCTGAACCGGATAAACTTTACGTGAGGGAATCGATTTGGAGGTCCCTCCCGCTAAAGAATTGTGATTCAGTTATACCTTAGTCCGCGAAGTAAGGCGGATTTGGAGCCAGAGAACTCACCCGACTCGGTGTGGAATTACCGAGAGTGAATGTGTATAGGACTTTTCTCTAGCGTGAATTACGTCATTATTTTATGCGAGAGAGATGAGACATTGCAGCGAAAGAGACTTGTTTCAGATTGGATGACAAATAACTTATATTAGGACTGTGTAAGATGTTACGTTTTGTAGAACGCATGCTGAATTTGAGGCATCTGCCAAACGGTTTTTCAGCAATTAATTGTTCTTGCTGTGTCTCACTTTTTTTAACTAGAGGATTTACGATTTGTTTCAAAATACCGTTTTTTTTCAGATGATGTTCTGCATACCACTATTCCAGAACATTAAACACGCATCACTCTGTCGCCTTTACTAATAATGCCATGTTTCTCGGTCCACCAAATTTGGAATTCTCTATTACACTTACTATCTTGCACTTTTTGTTCTTTTGCTGAACTAGCCATGTTAATATTTAAAAATCGTAAGTATAACACAGATAAACTTTAAAACACAATGTGTAGATGAAATTGACTATGCTATGCGTAGACAAAATTTACATTAGAAGCAATTGTAGTCCACGACGTAACAAAGGCAAGACGATAACAAACGTGTGTGCTCCCCGCCCGATCATTTGCGTTCTCTCTCTCATAATACTTCATAATGAACTTTGAAATAAAATGAAAACCCTTTTGATCACTGGCGTGCCAAAAATATTGTGTCGCGTGCCACTGGTTTACCATCCCTGACCTATACATGGATGATGATCATCACATTTAGCCAGTAGACATATCGTCTGAAATTCCCAGTTGTTCCTAGAATACAACCAGAAACAACATTTGTCCATTGAAACTATTCAAATCATGATCTTGTTAAGCCTGAATCAAAAACGAAGGGAGGTCCTATTTTGGCCAAGGCCCGGTTGGCCCATGCCTTAAGACGTCACCGCAGTTACAGTTAAGACATTTGTTGTATTGAACATTTATGGCGATTTATTTTTGCCAGAATAAAAAAAAAAAACGATTTAACACAATGAATACACCTCGCAGATTTAAACCTCTCCCTAGATGACGAAGTCAATGTTTAATAACACCCTGACCTAGTGGCGTAACGTACACCTCCGCCTCGAGAGGCTCAAAGCCTGACTGATCTCCAAAGTATAATAATAATTTTAAGGTATCCGACTACGTTCGGAACCGTGATCTTAAAAAAACGCATAAATGGATAATTTTCATGATATTTAGTGTCACTTGGATAAGAACATGCATAAAATTGTTTTAAGGACATTTTGACGAAAAAGAATTATTTAAATATAATAATTTCGGCAAAAAATTAACTTAGAATAATCTTTTTTCCAAATGTTCTCTTTTTGTGAAAAATGCTTCTATTATAAAAATATTTTGCCTGTATATAGCTCAGACCTCTCTACAGAGGCCAAATAGAATTTTTGAAAAATTCGCATTTTCAGTTATCTAGAATTGAAATAATTATTGGCGTTTTTTTTTCTTAAAATTGCTCCCCTCTGTTGTCGTAAAATATGAATAAACCCACTTCTAAGTTATATATTTCAAAAGTTCTAGTTGAGCCTCTGTAGAGATGTCTGAGCTATATACAGGCAAAATATTATTATAATAAAAGCATTTTTTAGAAAAGGAGAACATTTTGAAAAAAGATTATTTTAAGTTAATTTTTTGCCAAAATATTGTATTTAAATAATTTTTTTTTTGTCAAAATGTCCTTAAAACAATTTTATGCATATATTCTAATCTAAGTGACACTAAGTATCATGAAAATTATCCATTTATGCGCTTTTGCAAAATCACGGTTCCGAACGTAGTCGGATACCTTAACCAACTTATAAAATATTAAAAGCATAACCTGACTTTGCAGGGGTGGGGCTAATGTTCTCCGTTAAGCCACTGTCATGACCTACATATGTGCCACAACTAGAATTCTTGATTATATCATATTTTATAAATTCTTCATTGTTTTGTTTTGAATTGTGAGTACACTTGGCTTTCTATCTATCATTTAATTAATTCTACGAACGAAGTTAAAGCTGCTTAAATACTGGAACCATCAAGTTTTAAAACAGATGTTGCTTAATGTGATCCATTAATACAATTTGTTCCAGAATTATGAATATTCATATGTAACTCAAATGAGTTCATTTGCATTAGATTAGTCATCGACGAGATATGTCTGTACTATTTCAAGAGAAACGCCACACCAAGTCCATAGCATCAAGTTTTAATATTGATATTTCCATTGATAAAGCAAACCTTATATATACACTCACCAGATAACTTCACCCTTTCATCAGAAACTTTCCCTTAAATTAAACGAAACATAACGTCATTGCAAAATGCTAATTCAATTCCTTGGCCCCACACAAGTTGATGAAATCCCAATATTCATTTTCCAAGGCAAATGGATTCCTGGCACGTCCGCCATCAATCGTCGGTGGAAAATTCATTATCCCTTTAAAAATAGATTAATTATCCAATTTGCAACCTCATTTGGTTCGATTCGTCAGCCAAATTAAAAAGCGACCTCCTCCCGAAAAACTCCTAACCCTCTTCTGCCTTCGTTACCGTCCTAATCCGAGGCAAGCTCCTTTAATTAAAGAGGTCATCAGACACTAATTAAGAAGCCAAGATCAAAGTGTAACGAAGGATACAGAGTTGCAAAATGTCCCATTTAAGAAATTGAAAGGATACACTGAGTGATAGTTTTGTACGAAATAAAAAGGAAATCTTTATTCTTTTTTCCTTTAACTTAACCATGCCTCTTTGTTCTCTCGATAATGTTTGCTGTGTAGAAAGAGATTCGTTGTTTGTATTGGTAATCGAAATGTAATTACATTTATATAGAAAATGAAAAGTGTGGAAAGTTTTCGAAATAGTATCTCGCCTGAGACAGAGAATAATGAAATGTCAGATTAAAAAATTGATGTTAATAGTTTGAGTATTGTACACTACAGAAAAAAAATTGTTAAAAGCGCAAAATCCAAGTTTATAAATTATAATAATTAGCATAAAATTGAAAATTTAATTGTAATAGAACTATTTTTAAAGAATTTTTTAATGAGACATCTTTGAAAAAAAAATTTTGTTCCGTCAAAGAGATGTTTTGAGGATGCTATTATTATTGCATGCAAAAAGCCATTTTAACATTGTAATTTTTATTCCATTTTTCTTGCGTGAAAGTATTGCTTTTAAAAAAGTCTCTTGCAGTGGAAAATAAACTGTAATTATGAAAAAAGGATAAACAATCTAGAACTGTAACCAATAATTATTTAATTAAAAAAAGATGATGCAGTAATTATGTGCTGGTGCATCTTTTTTAGTTTTCTATTCATTTTATGAAATGTTTAATGTATTTAACATAATTCTGTTTTATAATCCTTTCTTCATCTAATAAAGGGCTCTTTTGGTCTGTAATTACCGGTAAAGAAAACGGGTGTCTATAGAACTTCTATATCAATAGGCTGTTGTTTGTATAAGGTGTCTACAGCAGTATATAAAGCCTTAAAAATGTTAATAGACCATTCTTAACAATCTACAATATTTTTTTATAATTTTTAAAAACTGGCCCAAAAAATGAATTTAATACATTAACTTCATATACAAAAAAAAGTTTATATAATATATATTCATTTATATCAGACTGAGGGTATGACAAAATAAGCCACCATTAAAGCATTTAGACAAGAAAAAAAAGCATGAAAATATTGGCTGCAAATAAACTACATATATAGAAAAATGTCAACGCCTATTTTTTCAGTGAATCTATATCGTATTCATTGAAAATTCACTTAAATCAAATTTGAAGAACACTTTTCAGATTGGATTTTAATGTATCCGTATGCAAGTTAGCTGTTCTTTTTTGTTACAAGCAAATATGCTTGAAGAATATCCTCAATTTCAAAATAGTTTCGTTCCAGCTATACATTTAGCTATTGGCAAAATAACTAGTGATTTTAAAATAGTCAAGTAAACAATTATTCTCACTTTTCTTATTTCCACATCACTCACATTAAGGTACTGAAATCCAATCAAATAAAAAAAAAAGTAGCTTCCATATCACATGGCAGATATTTAAAGACATGTTTTAAATCTATAACCAATAACATCCAGTCAGCTACAACTCAAACTTGTTTTCTTATCACACAGCATTATTTCAAGCATAACAGTTAAAAAAACAATTAAAAAAACTTATGTAACCCAAAGTTTCAAAGATAAAATTTACTCTCAACAAAGTAAATTTAAAAAAGAAAATAAATTTCATTCCATTTTCTTCATGACGGTAGGTGAAAAAGTTTCTAATGTAAAATAATCATAACTAATTATGCCTTATTATATATATATTGATAATATAAAATAATTTCACATAATTATCAATCACTTAAACAATTTATTTGTAGCATGTTAATAGAACAAAAGTGTTAGAAGTGGTACTCAGGAAGAGTCATGCAAAATAATCGCAATTGATACGAAAAAGTTTTTCTCTGCGAATTTTTTCGGGTTAAAGTTTTTGTAATATGATATGCAGAAATTCAGATACGTAGTAAAAATTAGAGGCAGATGGAAGGATCCACAGTGAGAAATGCAAATATATATGTAATACAAATTTCATTCTCCATTCCTTCCAAAAATAGATCCCAAACTGTTTGTATGTTTATTCAACAAAAGAGTAAATCATGAAATTTCATTTACATAAAGATCGTTTCTATTTGACAGGTTTCAGGATATAAAGACAGAAAATATGTTAAATGTGCATGCCTTAATAAATCTTTAAAATTATAGAAACAAATGATATACTCTAGTTTTAATAATCCCAAATACTCTAGTTTTAAACTTCAATAAATCTTGTCTAGTTCGATGTGCACAATAGCAAAATACCAACAAAAGATGTTAATTACAATTACCATAAATGGTAAGTTTAAATTTCAAATGATTTAATAAGTTTTAATTTAAGCCAGAAAAATATTTTTAATAAGTCTTAGATTAAAATCTTTAAATTATATACTTAAACAATTAACCTAAAGAAGAAAAAAAGTGAGCAATATTCACAAAAGAATCCCGAGTGAAAAAGAATTATTTCTGAAATCTAAATTGATATAAATTTATTTGAAAACAAAATCAAAAGGTTAAGGCTGTCTTTGGCTAATGTTAAAGAATAGGATCCAAATACGGAATATTCTTTTTAGATATAAAAGTACTCACACATTAATACTATATTCTGGCTTCACTATATCCTGTAGAGAATCACTTAATTTATCATACTACTCATTTTTATACCAGTTGACATATTTTTTCTTTTATAAAATGTGTTTCGCATTCTTCTCCTACACTTTAATGCTAACTGAACTATCCTTTTACATGTTAAAAGGAAAAACTAATTATTTACGAAATATTTTGAAATTTTAAAGACACCATATTATAAGACAATGCATGAGTTACAGTGTCACAAATTTTTATCAAAATGTTGAGGCATTTTTGCTGTTTGAAAATGTGCTCCGCATTAAGTTCCCGCTCTTGTATATATGGCAAAAACAGCCTTAAAACAGAATATCTTACAAAGTTTGTTTCAAAAGCAATTTTTCTCAGATATTAATTAAATATAAGGAATATAATTAGCTTTTAAAAATCAATTTACCCTTTAACCTTTTCGCGATGATGTACTGGTCAACGGAAAACATTTTACAAATGAGTGTGTCGCATGGCAGCCGGATGATGCACTGGTGAATCATGGTTTGTACTGATCTACAGGACTGGTTATTCTCATGGAAAGTTGTATCGAACGGCCTATAGTCCAAAATGAGGTTCAAGACTGGTGCATATATGATGCATGTGTTAGAAAAGGGTTAACTGAAATGAGCAGTTCTCAAATACTCCACAACTTTCTTTAGTTATCATTTGTGCTTCATTAAAAATAATTGAAGCCCTGTTATTGCTTCCTTAGAGTTAACACTTAAGGACAGATATAAAGAACTAGTGTGCAGGCTTTCATTTGTTACTGGTCTTTTAAATCATCTGTTGCAGAGTTTGAACTAGTATTTGGCTCAGACAATAATCAATTTAATTTAATTAGATGTCTCCCTCTTTAAGAAATTATCATTAACTGCACATCAAGATTTTACAAAAAAAAATGTGCACTTTATGAAGAAAATCAGATAACAGAAATTTGTCAAATATACACCTTTTTAATTATGAAACTCTTATTGTGCTGGATTCCAATTCAAAACTATCAGATGTAAAGGAAAAAACACCTAAATTCATTTCTTAGATTACTTTAATAAAAGAACAATTATTAATAAAAAGAATCCAATCAGGAGTTTGAACTATTAATATTCAGCTAACAGACTGAAACACTTTTAAAGTAGGGAAAAGCAATGTATATAAACTTCATAAAAATAAAATCATTATTCCTTTCCTCTTCCTCTTGCAAATTGATGTCCAATTCTTACATAAAAACCCATTTATTATTTCTACCTGTAACATTTATAACAAAAAGCATTTCAATTCCATTGGTAAATTTTCAAATTAACTTTGCTGTTTCTAGTTTACACTTTTGTAAATGAATTTATAAAAATTTTCAACTGATACATTTTGAATAAATGACAATAAATTTACCATAAGTAGTCTCAGAGACTATAGCACTTGCAAGAAAAATTTCACTCACAGTAGTTCAAGTATAAAGTTGTTTTTCATCAATTAATATCAAGATCTTTGAGGAAAAATATTTCAAAATGTAATAAACTATCTGTTAGCAATTTAAATAAACAACAATTAATACACTTTAACACAGAAGCATATATCTCATCAATCAAAACCTTATCTCATATGAGACAAAATATAAAATGAACATTTAAATTATCCAATACCAGAATAATTACTAATTTGTAAATCAAAAGAAAAAAATATTAATACTGTTCATTTTTTAAAATCTAACTTCATAGAAATAGAGAAAATGTATATATAAATCATAAAATATAACAGCAAAAAATATACAAAATGAAAAGGCATGTGAAGAACAAATATATAAAAAGATAAAAACAATTTTTATTATATTACAATATTTTTTTACAACAACTGAACCCTTGATTCAATTTTTCTTTTTACATCTTCTGACTCCAATTGCTCTAAAGTGAGCAAAGATATACCAAGTTGGTCTTCCTAAAAAAGCAAAATAAGAACTTAATATTCAATCATATTTTGCTTCATTATTAAAAAACAAGATGTTACTTAGAATTAAAGAAACAAGAAATTGCTTTAACAAATAAAAAATGCAATTGAATAATAAATTAATTACCTCTTTCAATAAAGCAACTTCAAACATAAAAAAACATTATGTACAAAAAAATAATATAAACAATTGATGGAATTGATATTATGGGGAGAAAAAGCTTCATAGAAAAATAAATATCAAACCAATATGCATTCATAAGTAAAATTTTAATTTATATATATATTGAGGTTAAATTGTGAAATGAAATTTTCGTAAAATTAGAAAACTCACTATCATTTATAGCTAAAAGAAAACATATACATGCATATTAGTTCTTGCTAATTATAATATTTTTATTGTAAATTAACATTTAACAAAAGATATTTTTGTTAAAAATTATACATTTCACAACAAAACAAAATTTATATTTTCTAAATCTGTATTTAAAAAATTCACAATTAAAAAGTCAGATTTTCGTTGAACAGCAAAATAAAAATACAATTGACACATAAATTTGAATGAAAGCTGAAAAAGAGACAGTAAATGTTTTTAAACATAAGGAACGCAGAGAGGGGCAAAAAATTGAAAAGAATTTACCCTTGTAAATGGCTGAGCCATTTGCCTAAGAAACCAATAAAACATCGCTTTTTTTGCAATTTGAACACCTTCTTCAATGGATAAATTATGCAGAGATTCTGAAAGGTACTCCTGGATCCATTTTGGTAGTTTCCCATATTTATCTGCTCTAGAGAACCTCTGGTCAAAAAAATTCACTATTTTAAAAAAAAAAAAATAATTTTTAAAACAACATTTTTTTTTTTTAAAAACTGTTAATTTTTGTGAGAAAATTTTTGAACAAATTTTTAAAAAATTTTGTTAGTAAAATTATATTTAATTAGTAATTAACATACACAAGAAATTCCTCAAAGCAAATAAGTTGCAAAGCATTAAATACTTTCTTATAATAGATACCTAAGAACACAAAACTGTAAGCATGATAGAAGTTACTTTTGTTTAGTATTGAAATTTTATAATTAACTACTTCCTTACCTTTCCAAATGAAACCAAATCTGTTAAATGCTTTAAGATTCACCAAATCAAATTCAAATTTAAAACTGGTATTTTTTTACTTATCAAAATATGCTCATAAAATATGACATTCTAATTTTCCTCTTACATTTTATATATCCAAACTTAACATCAATTTAAAATCAAAAAAATTTTAACTAAAAATTTATAAGTATCATAGTGAAAAACAAGGTCAAAACCATAATTCAATGTCAATTACCTTGTCTGCAAATATCATAATACCATAATCTGTCTTTCCTCTGATGGCACGTCCCACACACTGAGAAGCATGCCGAAGAGCATCAAATGTCAGAAAATCACTTTCTCGGATTTGAAACTGGTCCCTTAAATATTCTAATCGAGCCTATGTAAATTAAAAGAGGAATTTAAATAATTTATAAAATCTCATGACTAAAAATAAAATTTTCACTTGTTAAAAATATTTAAGAAACAAATTACATTAATTTAAAATACTACCAATCAAATGAATCCTTTAACAACTGTCACAATAATTTTACCGCTCTTAACTTTTTAAAGCATTGTTCCAAAGTGTTAAATCAAACATAAAAAACACTTCTACAGAAATCTAAATGAGTGGTCTAATCCTAAGGTTCATAACCTTTTCTGAACCACTTTTTAAGTTTAGACGAACAAGAAAAAATTCCACCCCTCTCTTCCACAGTATAACAAATATTAAAATACTGTTGCATATTTATTATCTATCAATTAAGAAATGTAAAGTATAAGTTTACAAAAATATTCATCACAAATTTAGTAATAAACTTAAAAACAATAAAATGTTTCAAACTGATGTGACATTTTAACACAATTTATTGATCTTAGATTCCTATTTCATTATAATACATCTTAAATCCCCATGTTCAGCGACATATAGAATGTTACTTTTGTTAGACTAAATAATCTATTAAACTGAATCTACAATGAGACAAATAAAGTAAAGGAAATGCAAATAAAAATGTCTGTATTCTTTCTCACAATCTAAGGTAGAGAGCTAGTATTGATGCTTCAAACCAGAATTCTTGTTATTCATTTCTGAATTTTAGCTCATCATTAGTAGTGAGTTCTACATGTTCTCTTCTAAAATGGATGATTTTGTTGTATCTGTATTTACAAAAGGGCTTAAAATCAACTTGGTGTATTCATATTTAAAATAACGTGGAATCAGTCCATAAAATCATCATGAAGAATGTCCATGTCTTGGTAGTAAGGAAATAAATATTTTTGATTTATAGAGACTGCTGATTATGAGGAAAAGTAGCTGTATTCTCCTCCATACAGAATTCATTTGAAAAGAAGGAATTTCCTTATAAAAGCAGCAATCACATTTCACTTTTTAATTAAATTCATCACCTTGTAATGATAAATTTGACTCCATTAAATATTTTACACAGGTCTGTTGAATAGGCAATATCGTTTTTGGTATAATTTTGATAATCAGGTTTTCACACACACACACACACAAGCAGTTTTTCATTTCTGTTTTCAATAAAGTTTTGTACCGAGCCAAATAGATTAAAAAAATTATTCTTAAAAATATCTTTTGAAAAGTCAAAGAACTACTACATACAGCATCAAGTAATTCTAATACACTTTTTAAAATCTATATTCTTATACAAAATAAAGATCACACACAATCCACTATATATATGCAAAATAAATTACCTTTAAAATTCTACTTTGGGTGTAAACAAATGGAATTCCAAACATGATAACACATCTTCCAAGGTGATGATCTGAAAAATATTAACAATTACCTCTTCAAATTAAAACTAACACACTTAAAAAAATATAATTTCCTCATTCATTAAGCAAAAAATTATCATTTAATTTCATTAATATAATCTTATTTTAAATTTCTCAAAACAACCTTCCTTAGAAATGAATTTGAAATTTTTAATTAACTATTTACAAACCGTAAAATCCGGCGTATAGCGCACACTTTTAACACAAAAAATAAGATCGAAATTTAAGTGTGTGCGTTATATGCCGTATATAAAAATGACAAAATAGGTTACCAAAAAAATTTACTTCAACATAGATCAAAATACCGTTATTTAAAAGAAATGACATGCCTTTTGAATTAAAAGAGTTTGAAGTTCCATAAGGATACTATTTTTACAAAAGTCTGTGTTAATACCTCGAATAAATGACTTCAAAACATAAAAAGCATTGTATACTAGCATTTCAGACTTTTTCGTAAAAACAAAGGGGTTGTGCCTTATATGGTGAATATACCTAAAAATTAAAAAATGCAGCTTGAAAATATAGGTGTGCGTTATAAGCCGGATTTTACGGTAAGTAAAAAACATTTCAAAATTATTGATTTTTTGAACTAGGAATAACTAACTTAAGAAATATAATGAATATTATAATTTTATAGGGATTAATATCACAGGTCTGCAAAATAATTTTTCTTTTCAGCTGCAAGGGATATTTTTGCAAAATAATATGTTCTAAAGTGAGTTGAATCCAACAATGATCATTATTTTCTTCCATCATGTACAATTTCTTGCAAGATAAGAGAAATTTTTAAAAAATATACAGTAAGTTTTAACAAATAACTACTTTATAACAATGAAAAATAATTGTATTATTTCTTAAAATTATTGGGTTTTTTAAAAAATTTGTGATAGCACAATTTTTATGTTGCCTTTTTTGTGGTGAAACCTTTTCTTTTCCTTGATGAATCTTTGAAATCTCTTCTGCTTGCTAATTTTAGTTCCTTGCTTGAGTATTCAACAGTACTCAGCTGCCATATAGACGTCTCATCTTCCTTAGTAGTATCTCTTGATACCGTGAACATCCCGTTAAATCTTTCACCTTGCTCTTCACTGTAGGCTTAGACAAGTTTTCAAGATAAATGTCAATATAAGAATGTAAGAAATGAACTTTTGAGATCAACTTGCATTGTTGAGCTTTATATGCATCTGCATGTGTTGTATTATGGATTTGTGTAATTTGGTCTTTCACATTCTCTCAAAACTTGTGCACTACAAAATTGAAAGAGTGCCAAGCTCGTTTTTTTCTCTCATTGTTTCCAAACAGAGAGAAATCAGATAAAAGTTTTCACTATACTACAGCCAGTAAAAACTTCATCTTTTAATTTGGCTTCAGACAGTTTCAGGAACTTAGAACACACACAGATAACAGAAACACTCCCCATCTTTGCTAGTGATTAAATAAACTGCTTTATAAGCTCCAATTTAATATGAAGAGGTGGTGATAAAACTTTTTTTTTACCCAGGTTGTATTGGTGAAGTTCTTTCTGGTGGGGATTAAGATGCCTCGATTAATCACTGGGTTTTTGTCCAATGCATTTCTCAGACCCTAATACCCCACAAGCATAGAAAGCATAACTTGCCTCCTAACCCAACAACATAGTTATTATTTTCAAGTTACCACAAACCAATCATTGGCGCTCTTGTTACTTGATTTTCTCAAGAATCATAATGAAATCATTATAATTTTCTTTTATATGTACCAAGTTTTCTATAGGAAGGTATGGAAAAATTTTCCAATGCATTTATGTTAAACAGCAGGACTGTTGTGAGGTTAATTTAGAATGAATCAATGAATAATTATCACTCAAATGAATTATATTCTACTTTAAAGCACTTCATGAGCCCTTGGACATTTCTATAAAAAATTAGACTTCCCTCTGGTGAATAAAGTAAGTAAATTCTAACTCTTGATGCTTGCACAACAAAAACGAAGTTCCAGGTGACAGCAAGATTTTGCCTTTAAGCCTCAATTCCAGGAATAAAAACTTCTTTGGAAAAGCCTAAATATCTAGCTACGTCAGTAGATTCATCCAGAGAAAAACGTTGAGACCCTTTCTCAGCAAAAAATTCTAAACTAGATTCACCATAGAGATGTGCCTCCATACTCCAAAGCACTCAGGATATCATCCAAATTGGAATATATAAGGGTTTGGAACCCATGTTTTGTCTTGACCCTAAATTTCAATCAGAGGTAAGCAAAATAAACTTCTTTCATGAAATCATTTATGTTTCTTTGTTGACTTTTATCACATATTTACCACAAATAAAACAAAAATTACCTTAGAACTATAATCCAGATATAAAAACACAAGCACTGTAAATTTTGAATGCTGAATGTAAACTGAGTGTCAGTTTACATAACAAACAAGATACTGAATTTATTTAGTTGAAATGTGATCTAATCTGACAGCAGGTTTGATTACACTTATTCCTAGTACCTTCCCCCTGAAGCTTGAGTTTCACAAAAAAACAAACTTTACATGATGGATTTTTATTATTATTAGTAGTAGTAGTAAGTTAAAATCTACAAATAAAGAAATCCTCTGTAGTTTTTAAGTTACATACTTGTGCATTTAAATAAAGCCTATTATTATACAGATATATTTATCTTAACCAACTGCGCACAAGGAATTTTTCAAGGAGGGGGGGCCAGGGGCGAAAGTCCACAATTCTTGTATCACGCTCTTTTTGATTTTGTCGATTTTCCAGAACAAAAAACAGTAAAAACTAATTATTGAATAAATAATTAGCATTAATTCATAAAACTAATAATTAATAACAAATATTTAATTAAATTTTATGTACTATATACTCAGAATTATAATCAATCGGAAAAAAATCAAGGGCTTTGGGGAGGACACCCCCCTTGTGTGCCACTGGTCTTAACTAATCACAAAAAAGCAAGAAATATATGTATCTGTAAATAACAAAAATAAGTTTTATGAAATATAAAAAAACTTCACTTCTGAATTCTTTTACATTAAGATATTGTCTTTGATAGGTATAATAAAGTATTAAAAACCAACATTCAACCAACCAATTTTAGAGGATCAAGATTTTCACACAAATGCAATTAAATTGAAATTTATTAAAAATGTTTTATTTCTACTGAACTTCAAATAGGCTAAAAGACAAAACAAAAATATCCTTAAAATTTTTTATTTTAATTGATTGGTTGTTTATTAATGTCACACTTTGCACCTACACTGGGTCTATTTCTCATTTACAAATACTTGCTAATAGGTTTCAAATTTTAATCTGCTTTATTATCTCGTTTTCATGATTCTGATTTTACAGAGATAATTATTATCACTCATTATGAAAATTTATAAACAAAGAAATTTTTTTAGTCATTCTATTTTTATGAATTTTTTAGAAATTTTATTTAAACGATCATATATTCAAACAAAACACTCACCAAAATCTACTCCTTCAGATACCTTTCCTCGAGCCACAGAAAGCAAAACTGCACCTCTTCCATTTTCACATGCCTAGCAAGAGAGAATGCATAAAAGAGAAATGAATTAAATGAGTACAAATTTATAACTTAGCAAAGAATATGTTTAACTACCAAATTCTTAACTAATGCTATACATAAAAAAATAATAAACAATAATAATAAATAAATCTTATTAATAAGACAGTTTAGTTTCTTTTCCAAAAAAAATAAATAAATAAAACCGTTTTTAAGCCAAAGGAACAGAATTTCGAGCCTTGACTGATTTAGTTGACACACTTTTATGTAGGGGGTGCAACAGCCATGCTCTACACACAATGAATCTTTCATAAAAAAGAAAAAGTACAACATATAAGTTAAAAGATTCTTACTTTTTAAGCCAGGTTAATATACTATTCCGGTGAAATTTATACTCTCTAACTCTCTCTCTTTTGACAATGACAAAATATATAATACCTAATCAACATTTTAAGCAAATTCTTAAAATAATGCATACCATTTTTAAATTTTATAAAACAATATACAAATTATGATATACAAATATTTTTAAAATAATGCAAAGAAAATTATACAATTAATATTTTTTATAAGAAAATTACTCAAAAAAAAAACTCTTCTTTTATCCCAATTTATAAGCACTCAATCACTAAAGTAAATTTAAAGGCATGTGTATATGGTTACATACAAGAAAATAATGACTTTACAATAAAGATGCATTTAAATTTTTAAAAAAATCCTCTCTATTTTAAAAATGTAAAAAAAAAAAGTGGCAGCTTTTTCTGGAGCCAAATGTATTAAATGACAAAAAACCTATACTCATAAGTTTTTCTCTTAAGTAGGTAGCAACTTTGCAATTCAATTTTGTATAACTGTCCCATCATCAACTGTAAATGAAACTAAATGTTTAGAGGAAATTACGCATTTTTAAAAATTCATACATAAATAGTGGACTAATATCTTATCCAGCGGAACTCAATCAAATTTAGAGTTATAAAAAGAACAATAAGATATTTTGAAGAATCTAAGTAAGCGACAATAATGGGATATAATTTGTAGTTTCTATCATTATTGCCAAAATAGATGCTGCTACAAAAGGACCTTGTTTCATGTATTTAATTATATATTCTTTATGACTAAATGTGATTCACTTATAACAGCACTTGTTTTAATCCTTCTACATCGATATTTCTCAACAATATCAGATCTTAGAAATATTTTCCAAAGCTAGAATTAGCATGGTCAGCTGTAGTCAAAAGTATAGTATGTTCTACAAGAAAAGATGTAACATTACTTCAACTCAATTACAAAACTTGTAATCATCCTTGGAAAAGCTGTTTGATTTTAACCCAATGCTATTTGATTTCTCATTTGCAATGTGCTTTGAAGTTTCTACATGGTGAACAATATCTTATTGGTCACTGTGAGAAATGCTTGTCATTCCAATACATGTCACAAAATGCATTTTATCCCACTTTTTGGACACATTAATAGAATCAAATTCCCTTATATAACATTCTTTATACATTTGAAAATATATTTTGCCTTTGTTAGACATTGGGGGCAACAGAACAATTGATGTAAAAATATCCTTCGGCAAGAAATAAACACATACAAATCACAAGATGAAAGTTCAGTTTCAAAAAATTGCTGCTGAGGAAGGTAAAATAAAAGCTTCACTATAAGAAGTTGTTCCTTCCAATTTGGCTAATGGCAAATAGCTAAAAAATAAGATATGAAGGAAGAATGACAAACTCCAAGCTTTTTTTCAAAACTTAATAATAACAAGTGCTATGGCCTTTGTTGGCTTATTTTACAGTCAATGAAAATATAAAACCATAAATAACAATTGCACAGGAGAATATCAACAGTAAATGATAGGGGGTTGTGCAAAAATGCATATAAATGAGCCATCCAGACATAGAAGAATAATAAAAAACCTGAGAAGAGTAAATTTTATGCAAAAAAAACACAAGTTAGCAAATATGCAAATCGCAGAGCTTTCAAAAATAAAACAAAAATGTAATAACTCTACAGTAATATTATTATTTACTTTGATATAATTAAATAGAGCCAAACTAGTTTCTCCAGCATCTTGTGTTTCTAAAAATAATAGCTTCCGTTTTAAAATGTTATCAATAATTCCCTGAAACAAAAAAATACAAAATAATTAGTACTGATTAGTACATATCAAACAATATTAAAATAACAGAAAAAAATACACTTACAGGTGCTAATATATTAAGAAAAAGAAACTATTTCGAAAAAGATGTTTCTAAATTATACTTAAATTACTTTTTATTAAAATTTGAATTAAAGAACTATAAATATTCTGAGCAATTTTTACAAAGCAAATAATTTTTAATGTTTAGTTCAAAATTTTTTTACACATTTACATTTTAAAAGATTAATTTCCAACACAGTTTTTTAGATTTAACAAAACTCATTGAAATTAAATATATGAAAAACAGGTAAATATAATCAAAATGCTATGAGATTTTGAGCCAATAGCATTAATTATTAATTAATATTTATTACATTGGATTTTAAATTATTAATACTTACTTGCTCATACCAAGCAGCAACTACTGCTTCCATATATGTATAACTGGTAAAAAATCCCACTATACCATCAGGAACTATGTTAGACATATCAACTAAGAGATTGCCATAATTACGTATCACAGCTAAATAATAACAAGAAAAATTTCTTATAACAATGTTTTTTCTCTTTTCATAAATTAACAATTGATTAAAGATAAACAATCACATCATTATTTTTTTAAAAATCTTTAAAAAAATAAACATGAAGTTTCAATATAATGAAACAAATATATCCTATTGATATCTATGAGAATTTCGCACATTTTATTCCTTTGCTAAGAGCAAGCAAAATGATAAAGATAGTTCTTGATATCAGAAAGTTCTTGAACTGGAAGCAAAAATAAGTTTTGCTTAAACTTGTCAAATTTCCTCTGTCATGTTCTTCAAAACAGTCACTTTGTGAACGGAAAAATCAATCTCCTCACCTTTTCCACCTCTTGAAAGCTGTCAATTATGGCCTGTAATCCTTGTTAAATTTTGGAAACAGTTACGAAAAATCAGCATTCTAGTTTCATGTTCAATTTTAAAAACTATACAAAATCACAGAAAACCACTTCCAGAGAATAGGATAGGAACAGCAATTATGTTATATTATAAGCTAAAAACTGTGTTGGCTTTAGAGAAGTGTGAGTTGGTGCAATTTCATGTTAAAGAAATCAGTCCTCAATGAACCAAAGCTTAGATTGGTTTTGTCATACATCTCCTCTAAAATGCATCAGAATTATTTGTAACATTAAGTAGGATAAACTCTCAATGAACAATTTCTCTGATGTCACAAACTGTAATGAGCATGCTCCCAGCTTGACATGTTTTTATTCTTAGATCAGTCATAAATCCAACTTCCCTCATCTGTCATGACCATAGAAATGAAAGACACATCCTCGATAGCTTTTGCATGAAGTTCAAAACAAACATTCCTGGGTTTTTTTTCTTTTTATCATTTGCCTAGAATCCTTGAGAAAATTTTGCAGCATGTGTATCTTGTGTACTAATTCTTCATCAAAATCTCTTCGTAAATTTCATAACCTATTCCACCATTGTCTGCAAGTTCTTTGATAGTTAAGCAGAAATCATTTAGTATAAGTTTTCCAATTTTTCCTACATTTCATCTATGGTAATTAATTACCCTGAACTTTTGTCATTTTCAAATGAATAACAACCTTTCTTGAAACACAAGTGACATTTAAAAATTGACCTCCGATTTCAAAGCTACATCAACAAAAGCTATATCAAGCATTTCAAGAGTTTCAGTCGAAGACAACAAAACTTCACAAAAAATTTCATGCACACATACTGCTTGATTTCTAAATCTGTCTAAACACACGTCCTAATATCAGTCTAAAACACGAAAATTATACCTTGAAATCCAACAGTGACAAAGACAGTTACAGCAAAAAATAACAGTTCATTAATTTTCTACAGCACCTTGTATACTGTATTTCAATTTTGGTACTTTTATTATTTATATATTCTTTTAACCACCAGCAACACTTAACTTGAATGCAACTTGTTTCATCGCAAAGTTTACCTTACTCTACATCTGTTTATTGTGCTAATAATATACATAACTTTCAGATTGCAAAATAAGAAAAAATTTTTAAAATCTTATAAATAAAATGTCAACAATTATTATTTAAAAACGAAAAGAATATATGAAACATTTTTTTAAAAGACATAATGGACAGACTGAATAATTCAAGGCAAAATTTTACATCTAAAAAACAGAATTATCTTAATATTCTCTGTAATTGATAGAATTTTTTCTGATTTTGTTTAAAATGCATTAATATTTCAAAATTAGCATATGATTTTAAAAAAAAGCAATCACTACTGAATTAATTGATCTCAACAAAAAAGTAATTGCAGTGATCAAGAGCTGATGCCTGACCTATGCAAAATGTATTTTCCCTTTAAATAACAAAGCATAAATTGGATACACACTGAAATATTTTTTACAATATAAAGGACAAAAAAAAAGTTATACACCTAAAAAATAATACATAAATTGAATAATTTCTTAAATGAAAATAAAAAAATACACAAAATTACTTAAAATCAATACGATTATTTATATAAATGTAAAAGAGGTTATTCATAAAGGAAACAATATTTGACAATTACATTTACAAACTTAGCAGGAACTTTTATAAGAATATTTGCATTTTTTTTTAGAAATACATTTTAAAATATAATATACTTATAAATCAAATATAATGCTTGGATATACAGTAAACTACAACAAAAACAAACTCTTTTAGAAAAATAATTTGGAATATATAGAATAGGTCTTCCAAAATCTAAAATATGTGTACAAAAATTTCATATGGCATACCAATATCATCTCTTGTTTCAAATTTGGAGGACATGGTCACTTGATCATTGCCTTTACTAATAATCTGTATCAAAAATAAAACAAAATAGAATTTTTAAAAATTCCTAATTTTTTTTTCTAAAAAAAAAAAACCAGCATTGATAAGCAAAACAAAAATCATACCATTGGACACAGGCAAGGTCGAGCTAATGTCATAGTAAATGAAGCCATTATAACAGGATGAAAATCCAAGATTTTTGGATACATATCCAAAGGAGATAATGTCTGCAATGAAAATTAATTTTTTTAAAAAAATGTAGTGTAATTGATTAAGAGCTGTAAATACCAAAAAAATAAATTTTAGTACAGTAATATTTTGACTTATGCAACCCAGACTTATGTGATTTTTAAATCTAATTGACTCATCTCCCCCTTTTCATCGCTGAAACTCAGGCAGAATCAGTGCTAGAGCCTGATAAAATTGGTAATGTGATTGAAAAAGTTGTCGAACTTGCCAGGCAAATAAATTTAGAAGTAGACGGTGAAGATCCTCAAAAACTACTGGATTCCCACAACCAGGAGCTAACAATTGATGAGCTCATAGAAATGCACAAGCAAGAGCAATACATTGAAAACTAGTCTTTAGACCCAGTTCCATCAGAAGATTGAATGATGGATAAGTATTAGAAGGCATCAGTTTAATAGAAAAAGGGTTAAGAGAATTTTAGAAAAAATACAGACTCCAGTGAAGAGTGCATTTTTTCAACAAAACAAGGAACAAAAAATCATTAGCAAGGTAGGAAGAAATTTTGTCGCAGAAAAAAAATCCTCAAACGAACAGACTACTTTGCTGGATTTTGTGAAACCTTCTACACTTAAAAAACTTTGGTTTCCAACTTGTATTTGTGGTATCTTACATATTGTTTGTATTTGCATGAAATTAAACAATTTTTTTTCGAATTATTATTTTCTTTTGTCTTTAGCTGTAACTAAAAATAATTTACATGAATTTTTGTGCAAAATTATACCCAACTTACATGAATTCGACTTATGTGGTTATAACTCAGTCCCACCTATCGTGTAAGTTCAGGGTATTACTGTATTAAATTGAATATTATTCTGATAAAAGTTTTGCAACCTGACCAATTTTTATAAAAAAAAAAATTTCAAAGAAAAAATTATTACAATGATTACACTTTTGCACAAGAAAGTTGAATATTCATAAATAACATTCTATATTAAGTACTTTTTAATAATTACAAAATATTGTTTATCATTATTAACTGTGTTTTTTAATTTTGTTATTAAAACGTCTAAAAACAATAGCTTTATTCATTCATTCAACAGAAAAACTTCCTACCCTAATATTATAAATGAGTTGTTGTATAATGAGCCTTACAAAAACACTGAGACTTGTGCTGATACTTTTTTACCCATCCAAAAATGAATGGAATATTGCTTTTAACAAAAATATTACTTGAAAACAATGAATAGAAAGTAAACTTAAGTTGATTATCACTCAGAACCACAAAAATTTTGCACATGTGTATGTTTTTCAAAATGATAATGTTTATTTTTAAATCAATTTGAAAAATGACGTACAACAACAATATTCAAACATTTGTAAAAATGTAATAAAGTTTATAATTGCTTTAGAAAAATTTAATAATGCAAAAATTACTTACTCCAGAAGTAATAATGACTGATTGGAATCTTTGAAAAACTGGTTTAATAGCTACAGATGCATCCATGCAGCTAAAGTGAAGAATAGGATTGGGTATTGATGGAGTCCTATCATCAAATGGTTCAATAATCAACGTGAATCCTAGAAAATACGATTAAAAAAATTTTCTAAAATGAATTAAAGGAATTATGTAGAGTTATTGTAATAAGCAGAAAAAAACATTCCCATGGGGAAAAATGATTTTTTATCATCATATACAGTTAAATTTTGGCACATTTAGTACAAGCAACTTTTATCTCATATTTTTAAATATCTATTTAAATTATAATTTGTATAACTTATATTCCATTACCCTTTCATTTGAAAATATTTTTAAGAGTAGCAAAAAAATAGTAGCAAACAATTGAAAATACAAAGCAAAAATATGCATCTATTAATATGAAATGAATAAAAGGATCATGTATTTACATACAAAAATACAACTGTACATAACAATCATATAAACACTTACATTAATATCCAATTATTAAAACCTTTGATTGTTTGCTTATTTTGAAATACAAAAGAATTTAATTGCTAAAAATTACTTGAAATACAATTACTTTAATAATAATAAATAATGACATGAATTAAACATTATCTTTGATTAATTAAGCCCAATGCCGAAATTTGAAATAACTGTCCCATTTCATTTTAAAAAGTAAAAAACAATACATATTTTTTTAAAAAATGATGAATCAAATTATTATTTTCAGTACCAAAATATTGAAACAGAAATAATTGAACAAATTTACCTTTCATGTACGTACTAACAAGGGTAGCAAAATTACAAAGGGCAGTAAGTGATGACATATCATTTAGTTCTGTAATTTCTAAAGTTCGGACCAATGATCGAAGTCGTTCAGAACAAAACCTTTTTTAGAAGAATAAAGACAATTAATTTACAATGTATAAATATTTTTTTAAGTAAAATAAATTGTATTAATTTTAACTTATTGAGGAATCTTAGAAAAATCATGTAGGCTATATTAGTAAAATCAAACAGTTCATGCACCATTAAATTGCAAGCAAGAATAAATACAAAAATAACTTACACAAACTTCTAAAATAATTAAAAACATATATTAATGAAATAAAAAATACAGGGTACAAATCAATACTCTTTATCATTTGCTTTGGTTTTTTTTTTTTTTTTTTTTTTGTTACTTTCCTTTAGAGGTTAGCAGAAAAGCAATCAAATATACAACCAAACACATTTTTACTAACAAAATTAAAAGTTTATTTGCAAAGTTCTATTGATCTGCAAATTAATTCCAAAATGGAATCAAAAACACTTTTGAAATAAATATTTTCATAAAAAGTTTTAAACCAATTGAAAATTTACTATATTGTAATAGAATTTATATGGTTCAGAAAGAGAGAGAGATGTTTGAATAATTAAATTGATTTTATAAAAAAATTTTGTTACGGGTATATTATTTTTTTACCTTAGAGGCTTCCTTTCAATGCAAACTTTTGAAAGGACATCTTTGAGAAATGCTGCTGGACTTTCTTGAACGACATGCTGAACTCTCAATCTCATTTTCACATACTCAAGGAACCGTTTCAAGAATGCAATAAAATGCTCAGCACTTCTGATATTGCCAGGAACTGCCTCTGAAATTTAAAAGTGATTCAGAAAAAAACAAATTATTCATTTAGAATTTTATAAAATTACGCAAAAATTATCATACAAAATAACTTATTTTTTATGTATAGAATTAAATGTATATTTTGCAATAAATTAATAGTTATTCGATAAAAAATTCCCCCCCTTGTATAAAAAATACCCTTTTAAAATTTTGTTATACAATATTATTCAATATCAGGCATATCAATTGAAATCTGAGAATGTTAAATAAGTTTTAAAAAAGATAGTAAGTTATTAAAATTACAAAGGAGAAAATAAGAAAAAAGTTTGTTTTTTTCCTTATTTTAATATAAATCAGTTGACATTTATAAAAACTTACCTTTAAGAATTTCATCAGGAAGAACTGAAATAAAACAAAGATAAACATTAAAACCTTCATATACATATTTCCAAATCAATAATAAGCATAAATTATAACATTAAAACATTTTAATAGAAAATACTTTTATTTTAAAAATTAAAAAAAAAAAACTAAGAAGGAAAATCAAAAATCACATGAATAATTATTTGAAAATATACATATTTATATCATACAAGCACTGGATTACATAAGAACACAAAAGTCCTCAAAATTACCATTTAGGATCATCAACTTTAATACAAATTTTCTAATCAGTATAAATAAACATTACTTTTCCTCTAGAATACATATAAAAGACATTAAAAAATTTAACATCAATTAATTTTAAAACTTAACATTAATAACAAGATCTAAGATTTCAATGCAGCTGAATTTACACAAAAAAAGTATAAAAAAGCATTCAAAACTAATTATTGATTTTCAAAGGTACAAATGATAATAATGGTCTTATTTAATTGTAAAGCTCAAAATATGTTTAAATTAGCAGAATATAAAAGCTGAATTAAAATAAACAAAAAAATAACACAAAATTAATTTTAAAAAGCAATAGCAGCTTGATATCTTAAATACAAGCAAAATTATATAATGAATTCCTCCATTCCAAATTATAAAATATTTACATCAATTAAATATAATTTATAAGTGCTGTTTACAAAATATTTTCAATGGTCTTTGACTGTTAATAAAAACCAATTGCACCTGAAAATTAAACATAAATTAATATACTCAAAAAGTATTTTGAATAAAATATTTTAAGTTTAACAGCAATAAAGTTAATCACTATATACATGAACTTCAATATAAAATCAGAAATTATAGCAGGAAACAAAAATAAACAATTTTTTTATAAACTTTAAAAAATGACTTGCAAAAATCTAACTAAAATATTTCGGTTGAATCCTAGGAGGACCCACTTTTGGTCGCCAAATTTTTTGTCACCAAATTTTGAGCGATAAAGGTTACAATATGGTAACCCTTCCATTTCATCAAAAAATTTGGATTTTCAAATCACCGAAAAAATGGCAACCCTAAAAAAAGTGCAACATTTTTCGCCTTTTCCGAAAAAACGTCATTTTGACATTTACTTCGCTGGAGAAGGTTTCCTCTCCACCGGTTGTTGTTAAGAATGGCGTGTGAAAGGAAATTACTTGAAAGTGAGGCTATGATAGGTTTCTTTGTGCTCCTGGGCACATAGGGGAAGAAAGAGACGTTAGAATGGTGTATGAAAGCTAATTTAATTGCTTCTCGTTATGAATGTCCGCGGTGTAAAAAAAATATGCGTTTGCAAAAGCGAAAGGGAACGGTTGACGGCTACGAATGGCATTACCGCTGCCAGTCGAAAGATAATCGCCACGACATCGTTCGGAGTGTGAGAAAGGGCACTTGGTTTAGCAAAAGCAAACTTGCTATAACTATTATCTTCCGTTTGACGAGATATTGGTTTGGCAAGAGCATGAATGCGTTCGTGGTGAATGACTTGAAAGTTAATAAGAATATGACAAAGTTAAGACATGTGGCGGCGATCTAACGATCACAAGTTGGTGAATGAGAATTTTCATAAATTCCTTGCATCCATCGCAAGGGTGTATCCACCAACAGATCATGACGAAATGCAAGCGTAAGGTAAGTGCTTTTTAACATTTTTTAAATTGATTGATTTCATGTATTTCTTCGATTTTATCTTTGTGAAACGCCCCTTTCGTCCTTTTTTTAAAAATGTAAATCATGTTGTACACACTGGTTTTAGAATGCTTTTTTTAAAATGAATTTCATTGCTTTCTCCGTTTTTTTCTTTATATAATGATTAATTTAATGTATTTATTCGATTTCATCTTTGCGAAACGCCCATTTCATCCCCCCTACTCCTCTCCCGCTGACGCATGCGCTTCCCAAGAGTTTTTCGTCATTGACGCCTTTTTGAAAACCTTCAATTTGGCGCTTTTTGGCGAAAAAATTTTGGCGCCAAAAACAGCAGTGGGTCCTCCTAGGATTTTACCAATATTTTTATAGCTGGAATTACTCCCTTTGAAATTTCTGTGAAAGTTTAAAAAACATCCCAAAAATAAAGTCTATAAGATTTTGTAATATTGACTGAAACATTTTGCAAATAAAAGTATTAGAAATATGAAAAATATTAATCTTGTTTGCAATTAAATCTATTTGTAATAAATAACTTAAAAGTAAATAGAACTTAAACAAGCACATAAATCAACTTAAATTGGTTTAATTTTAAATTTCATTATTAAAAAATAATTTTTTTTCATATTTATAACCCATTGTTTCATATAACTAAAAACTTGTGCTAATTTTGATAAAATATGAAAACATATATATATAAAATGTTTCTATTAAATTTTCAATAAAATATTTAAACATAACTGACAAAAAGGACATAATAACATTACTTTCAGTATACACACAAATATTTAAAAATTGCATGATCACCTGGATTAGAAAGAACAACATCAGTTTCTCGAGCAATACCAGTTTCTCTTAAGCCTTCTACCATTCTTTGATATTCTTCTCGTAGTTTCTTAGCATCTGTTTCCTTAATTCTAAAAATTGATTTAAATTAATAAGGATACTGTATATCTAAAATATTAAATGTAAATTAAAATTATTAATAAATAGCTCTTACAATATACACCTAACTTACCTATCAATAGTCTTTTCTAAAATCTGAATACCATTTTGACTTCTTTCAATAGTTCTTCGAGTGATATCAACACTCATTGATTCAATACAAACACTGTCTATAAATAAAATCAAATAAAGTAAGGAAGAGATATTTCTTTCAAATATTTTAATTTACAACATTCAAGAAGCAAAACTTACCAATATTGTGGGCTTCATCAAATACAACCACAGAAGATTTACTTATCTCTTTGGAAACAAGATCAGCAATTTTTGGATCTAATAAGTAATGGTAACTGTAAACAACTATTGTGGCATGTGTGATCTATAAACAAATTATAATTATTGATAAAAATCACTTAGCATATTTTTAGAAAATTTGATAATATATCAAACAATCAATTATTAAAAGAAAATACTAATTTGTTCACAAAGTAATTTTGATTTTTCTCCACGTAGTACTTAACTGTATTTTTTTACAGCCAAATTCACATTTAAGCCACATTGTTGTTATACAACTAGTTGTTACCCCCG
Source organism: Trichonephila clavipes (assembly GCA_019973935.1). Taxonomy (NCBI): domain Eukaryota; kingdom Metazoa; phylum Arthropoda; class Arachnida; order Araneae; family Nephilidae; genus Trichonephila; species Trichonephila clavipes. Next base: position 193,458 of record BMAU01018604.1, read on the forward strand.
ACTTCGTCTGCAAGGAATTTAACAAAACTGCTAGTTCAGTTATGAAAACTTAAAAATTCTGTATTCTGCGCAAAGAAATACTTATGCTAAGTTTAATGTCATTCTTCTACTTTGTGAATAAATGTTTTGTTTATATATATTTCTTTTTTGTGTTTTTTGCTCTATTTTTTCCTTGTTTTTTGTTAAATTTTGGTTTTTCATATTTGACAGTATTGAAAAATCATTCTACATACAATATTTGGTGTACGATTTTCTAAGGCTAAAACAAAATGCAATGTGGAAAGTCAAAAGCAGCACTTTCAGCATATTATACTGTTTGTTTTACTATTAAAAAGGTAAAAATGCTGTTCAAGTAAGGAAAAAATATTCAATATGTATGGAAAAGATGTACTGACAAAACCTTAGAGCCAAAACTGGTTTGCAAATTTTCAATCCATATTGATGATGAAGTTAAAGATACATCACATGCTGGGAAAAAATTGAAGTTGATGAAGGCAAAATAAAGCAATCATAGATGCAAATCAATGAATAACAACTAGTGAGATCACTAAGACATTAAGTTTATTGAATTTGACTATTTATAATTAAGTGAAATCCCATGGTTTAATCTCAAAACTTGAAATATATATTCCAAGTGTTCTTACAGAAAGAATTTTGTTCTGTTGCATTGACATCTAGGAATTGCTTCAATATAATATCAAGAAAATAATTCATTTTATAATAATAAAATGAATACATAAAATAACATAAAATTTTAAATCCAAGAATAAAAAGATGAGTAAAAAAACAAACCGGAGCATGGAGTAAAAAAAGATAAACCAGCTCAAAGCACTTTGAAAACCAATATTAATTTTTAAAAAGTGGTGCTGTCAAGTAGAATTTCATTTTTTTTATATATATAATTATGTTTGGACAATACTATGGTCAACTTTGAAGTGCACTATCATCAAATGGATAAACTGAATGATTCACTCCAACACAAATGTCCTGAATTGATCAACATGAGAAACATAATACTCCAGTAAAAAAATGTGAAAACTCATAAGTTTAGTAACTCCTCAAAAGCTTTTAGAGCTTGGATGGTATGTACTACTACACCCACCATGTTCTTCAAATATTGCTCCTTCAAATTATTTCAATAATTTGAATTAGTTTTTTGCTAGTAAAAATCTGAAATTTCATGAGCATAAAACTTTACTACAGTAAAAAAAAAAGAAGTATTAAAATCAAAATAGAAAATATACAATTCAACCAGACATTAATATACACTATAAGAAAAACATCTTTCATTTTTACCAAAAAGAAAACCGAAATTACTTTCTAAAAACAACCTAATACAAAAGGGTGTTTCAAAACAATTAGGCAATACATTTCTGTGCAACTAAAAACAAATTGTCATACATCAAACTTGTGAAACACAATAAGACAATTTCAATTTGATCTATAACTTATAATAAATATTTTAAACTCTTTTATAACATCAAGAGATCAAAATTATAATTTGAATACTTTTGCATGATTATAATATATATCTGTTTATAATATACCTAATTTATCAAATAAAGTGAAAACAGTTTGAATGGACACATTAAATGAAATGAAAACAATTTATTACCAATATAAAGTAGAAATCTTTCAATATTATTTTCAATAATTTTATGAACAATATAAAGTGACAATAACCTATTATGAGACAAAGTAGTCTCAAAGAATGAATGACTTAAATATTGTTAATATTTATTGGTCTCTATATATCTTGATTACACTCATCACTTTTTTGAAAGAGAGATAGAGTCCCTTTAGACCAATTTTAATTTCCAAATGATGCATGAAATATGCAAAATAGTTGTTTAATTAATCCTCATATTGAGTATAACGAAGCTTTTAAAAATAGTAATATTTTAATTGAGATCATCATTTTATCTTTCCTATCTTTTAAAAAATTTTAAGGAAAAGGAAATGTGCTTACTATACCTAAACATGTCACACAATTATTTGAAAGTAAAAATATTTTAAATTAAAAATACTAAGTACGCTGTTCAATAATTTAGTGGCAATGTTTTACTGAATAACACCAGATATAGACAGAGGATTCAAAACTTAAGCAAACAGCAGAAATTCTCTCCCTCCTCCTTGTACAAAACTCAAACTTTTTAATTTCAACAGGAAAATATAAAAGTAAATATCACCGTAAACTTAGTTACATATAACAATTGGATATATTTTTTTCTTCCAGCATACTACTTTATTAAACAATATCTTTTGTTTTTAATTTTGTCATCATCTGACAAAGACGAGGTAATTGAAATTTAAAAAATAAGAAATGTTTGCTTATGAAATATTAAACTTATTTTTGAAATTTTTATAAGAGATAAAGATTGGACTTCACACAGATGAAAGTAGACTTATCTTAAAGCTAAGCGAATTTTTTTTACATAATCGAGAATCTCTTCTATTTTAAAATCTTTGTAAAAAGCATATCATTTTATAATTAGCATCTTTTTTCATTTAATTATCCAAAGGAATATAAAATAAACAGATATCTGGTTAAATGCTTCACTAATATGCAAATGTTCTTTTTGTGTTCTAAATATTACAATAATGGAATTTTATAGAGTAAATATACATATATTTAGTGATACATTAGAATGTGTATAAGTAAATGTAAACAATGCATATGAGGTTAAAATGGACTGAAAATATTTCCAACAAAGCTGTTTTTTTTATCTCACATGCATCTTATCATTCAAATATTTTAAAGGTATTTTATTATCTTCTGCTGTAAGAACTATCATGCATAGATGCACATAAATACTCCCTAATCAATTTTGCATTGATCATGCCTACAACTGTTATCTGTTGCAAATGTATAAATTTGTGTGCTGCTTTTGCCAGTGCCTCTTTTTCTTTCCATATCTTGTGTTTACATGTAATTTAACTGAGTCTTTCTAGTTTCAAAAGTGTTGCTCTTTCATTCTTATGACAAAACTCTGTGCACAAAAGAAATATTCAAGGCTAATGAGTTCCTTTTAAAAACTAAGATTTCTTGAAAACAAATATCTATTATTTGTTAATAATCTTCTAATTCATTGATGAGAAATCTTGGGATTGATCCGTTTAACCCAGACAACATTCATGTCATATCAGCTAGTATATATACAAATTTCTTTTTGTTTCACGCAAATGTTACTGTGAGAATATTAATAAAGATCCTTAATGCATATTTAATTTGCTCTCAGCACAAAGGGGAAACAATAAAAGTTTTACAAATAAATAAATCATGAATACATGACAAACACTCTACAGTATTTCAATTCTCAGAAAAGTTTGAATTTTAGAATAATTTTTTTAAGTATTTTCTTTATTTTTAACATTTACAGCTCTGAATCAATAGAGCTGAAACTTTAAAAGAGAAGAATGGAATGAAGAATATTTACTGAAGCAATTTATCCAAATATAAGACAAAATTTTAAAAAATTTATTCTACTTCAGAAATTAAGATTCAAGACTCGGTGTGAATATTCAGAAAAACAATTATCATTTAACTACTTTTTGGGGACTGCAAAAATTTATCTAATCAGAAAAAAGCTCAATGTATTAATTCAAATTCATATTTATAGCATATTTTATATACTTAAATTTACAATATAAATTTTACTGTTATTACTAAAAATTATTCTCCACATGAAAAAAGGTTTTCAAAAAATAAAACCTAATAATTTAACAGAATCATTTATTACTGATCAGAAATGTAAAGGTACTTTTTAACACTAAAATATCACAATAAAATAGAATTAAAAAAACTAACTTACAGCATAACGAGCCAAAAAATAAGGACACCAACCATGTTTCTTTCCATAACTTTTTAAATCATCCTAAAAAAATACATCATTTGAAAAAAAAATGATTAATGTTAGGGAAGTATATTTAGCTGTTCATAATACTTTTACTGTGATCAATAATAAAACAAGTATAATAAAAAAATATCATAGTTTGCAATATATTTCATTTTGAATCATTAAAAGACTTGATTATTACAATATAAATATAATTAAATAAATGTATTTTTTAAAAAATAACAGTACTTGTAATTGTGTGAATGAGTGTACACATGAAAACATTTGAAGAATAAATATTTTATGTAAATAATGCACGTTATTAAGTATCTAAGTATATTACTGTATTTTCCTGTATATAATCCGCAGATTATGTGTTAAAAAAGTTTCAAATTTCGTTGTGCGGATTATACGCCGCCGCGGATTATCTGAGAAAAAACATTATCCATCAGAAAAGTTTTGAAAGAAATGCTGTTTATGTTTTATAAAATAAATAATAGATGGCGCTTTCACAACTCGGCTGACATATTACAGCCATAATTAGTTTTTGTCCAATTACTTTCAAGAACGAATCCGGTTCCTCGGAAGGAAATAGCAGTTACAAGTTGCTGGCATCATTTACAACTTAGTCTTGACTAGAGGTGTTGCATCCTTTGTGTGAAAGTTTTTATCATGATGAAGCATAAGCTATACTGCAGACTTCAAATTAAACGCTGTAGAGAAGGCTAACGAAGTTGGAAATGGAGAAGATTTTTCAACGTTGACAAATCGAATATTCGTTTGTGGAGAAGGAACAAGACTAACTTCGAAAATTGCGATAGACGTAAAAGGGCCGATCGTCGTGGAAGACCTCACTGGCCAGAATTAGAGGCAGAAATAAATAAATGGATTTTAAAAGAAAGGGACGATGAGAAAGCTGTCTCGACAGTTAACATCAGGATGAAAGCCCGATTTATTGCACGCGAAATGAATATTGTTAACTTCTCTGGTGGGCCCACGTGGTGTTACCGGTTTATGAAGAGAAACAATTTAGTCGTTCGTAGTCGTTCAACGGTCAGACAGAAATTCCCTGATGACTGGGGGGGGAAATCTGACTTTTTGATATTTTGCAAGCAAATTATTGTTGAAAATAATTTTACAGAGGATTTGATTTTTAATATGGACGAAGTTCCATTATCATTTGATATTCCACCTACCAGGACCGTCGATGTTCAAGGGGAGCAAGTAGTATTCCTATAAATACTACTGGAAATGAAAGAACGTCATTTACTGTAGTTTTATGCTGTGCTGCAAATGGTTTGAAATTGCCGCCGATGTTAATTTTTAAAAGAAAAACGCTCCCAAAAGAGAACTTTCCTAAAGGTGTGGAAATTCGTGCGAACGAAAATGGCTGGATGAATGAGCAAATCATGTTGTCATGGCTGCAGACTATCTGGAGAAAACGCAAAAATTATTTTTTTCGTCCAAAGGCATTTTTAATTATGGACTCTATGAAATCACATGTGAGTGAAAACATAAAAAATGCTCTCAAGTCCGCGTCGGCAAAAATTGCCATAATACCTGGAGGACTGACAAAAAAATTGCAGCCTTTAGACGTCGGTATTAATAGATTGTTCAAATCCAAAGTTAGAAAGTTATGGGAACAGTGGATGTCTGATGGAGAAAAAAACTATACAGCAAACGGGAAAATTGAAGCGGGCATCATATGAAAATGTCTCCTGCTGGGTCCTGAAAGCATGGAATGACGTCGCTGAAACTACAGTGAAGAACGCTTTCCAAAAATGTAATATTACTGTCAAAAATGACTCTGACGATGAGGAGTCTTTCCTTTCGAGTGACTCGGATGTGTTAAGCGAAGATTTGATAAATTTATTCATTTCCGAATCTGATGAATCAGATTTTGAAGGCTTTTTTAACTGTTAATAAATTTTTTCATCATTCAAGATATTTTTATTTTGAAAGTGTATATAAGTGTAAAAGGGGATCTTAATTTTAAAAAATTTTCCGCGTGCAATGTTTTGCTTAACTTAAAACATAGATGGCAGTAGCAAAGAATTTTTTTGTTTTATTGAGATTATCGTACAAAATATATTATGATACATATTTAAATAGATGTGTTTTATTATAAATGTAGTCCTCTGAACAATTTCTTACTTCTATTTTTCATTATATTTTTTATTTTATGTGTCTCCTTATCGGCAATTTATATTTTTTGGATTATTCGCCGCCAAAACTGCCGCGGATTATACGATGTTTTTCTTTTTTACTCGAAAAAAAGGGATCTGCGGATAATACGCCACTGCGGATTATATACAGGAAAATACGGTAATATCTTAAATTTTATAAGATACAATTGAAGACTATATAAAATTTCAAATAAATACTCATTTTACATTTCAAAACAATTTATTAAAGTTTAAACTTTAGTTAAAATGACAATTTAGTTACTAGCAAAACAATACTTTACCAAATCATAAACACCTGCAGGCAATGGAAATTCTTTTCCATTCTTATCAAAAGCCTGAAAAATAAATCCCATAATAAAAAAATAACCACAATACAAAAGTAGGTAAAAAGAAAATACTCATCAGTTATGTATAGAGATCATAAAGTTTAACGTGGCAACATGAAAAACACATCAAATTATGGCTTATATTGGTGGGTAACATAGTAAAGATTGTGCTATTTTAAAATGCCATGGCTTACATTTATTGCAATCAGCTTTTTCTACTATTTCACTACAATGACAAAAATCTGAAGTTTCCACTGAACTAACATTTTTCCAACAGAAGGAAATTTTACTCTGTGACAGCTTTTTTTTTTTTGAAAATCAAACTTGCAAAAAAAGAAAACAAAAAGTGCAGCTAATTATCAGCATAATGTTGGTCTTTGTGCAATGAATTGATTCTTAAGATCGGGAATTTTGTTTACAAAAGCTCCATGCTTTACTTATTGTCAGTACAACAAACTTGTGACAAACTATATAACAGTGTCAACAGTGAATGGGTTCCAGTCTTGAAACAACTGTAGATAATAATATCGCCGATGTTTGAGCTGAAGGACAACTCCAAAAGGCAGTTACTATAACTGTTTCTTATAACTGATAAATAGCAGAAAATTATACAGCCACATAATACATCAATGATTTTAAACTTACCTCAAAATAAGCACAAATATCAACATTTGGATCGACAGCTGCCATAGCTCTTTTATGTGAAGCAGTCAAAGCAAAGCATCTTCCATCAACAATTCTTCCATCTTTCTCCTTGCTTACCTAGAAAATTTAGTTATTGCAATGAAGAATGCTACCAATACATGAGAATATTTTCTGAAATTTGAAGGAGTAAAAAGAAAAGAACACAGGGCAGGGGGGATTATTTTCACCATTCTCATTATTCCACACAACATATTTGAATACCTTAAAAATTACTTAAAACAAATTTTCCAGAACAAAAATAAAATATCGTGCATAATTTTTTTTAAAAAACATCATTTAGTCTGTTATTTTGAGATTAAAAAATATATTCTTATTTTCATGCTTGTTCATACATTATTCTACAAATCAAATTAATTTTATGTACCAGTTTTTATATGTGCATCAAATTGCAATTAGTTTCAATCAAGAAATTCATTTAAAATTTGCACCATAAAAAGCACATGGAATTGAATAAATGGAACCATATTTGAGTAAGGTGTTGAAAATATGTTAAATTAAATGAGTAGATGCTTTAAATTCATGTTTTATGACGCAAAATGATGAAAAATAACTTGTAAAACATCTTGCATATACAATGTAAAATAGGATGCAAATATTCAATTTGTGGTTAGAAATAAAAATATTCAATCAAATATTCAATTTTATGGTTAGAAATAAAAATTCAACTTTAACAATTCTATTTTAGTCATTTTGGATAAGAATGAAATTTCTTATTCAATATATGTTAAATTATATTCAACAAACCTAAGTGAGTGAGTGAATATTAACGTCGCACTGTTCAGATACAGGAGGTCTTTTGGCGACGGATCACGTAAATTTGAACCATGGTCAAGTGACAAGGATAACACCTGAGCTGGCACCCCCTCTCCTAACTACCACACCACACTAATGGGAGGACCTTTGAGCTCTCAACAGATTTAACGTGCATCGCTCCCCTACACTGCGGGTCTTTAGTGGTACTGGGCTCAAACTCATAACATGCCTGCCATGATCTGATACCTTGACCACTAGGTTACCGCAACCCCATTTAATAAACCTAAAGACGATAACTCTTGATGATGGCAATGCCCAAATACTTATCAAAGGAAAACATTCAATAAAGAAATTGAAAATTAGTATAATGCAAATAAATTCAAGTATCAGTATTAGTATAAAAAAAATTAGTATTTTTATCACTTCTAAAGAGAGGTATAAAACATTTTTTTACTTGTGGATGGCAACATAGATTTTTCCTAGAGCTGAGACACAATCCAGTGATCTTATTTATTTGTCCTGTCTCATCTTCAATATAAGTAAGCAAACGTCGAAGTTCTTGCAATACCTTAATACAAAATAAATTCCATATTAAAAAGTTTTAATAGTTAATTTAACCTAAAAATACAATTTTAAGACAATGATTAAGTTAAATAAGAAAAATAGTTTCAATTAAGTAATATACTATTTTGTAAACATTATGAAATTGCTAATTTTGTAAATGAATTGAAAAATTACAAAAATTTACTTATTTATTTTGCAAAGCATCCTTCATGTCAGTTATTTTGAAAAAGAAGCCAAGCTTGAATAAAACACAAATTAAAATATGATGTATTGTACAAGTGTTATTTAACTAATTATATTAACATATTTATATAACCTTAATTTACAAATAATTATACTAAAGAACAACAGACAAAAATTTAGATAAAAATTTTCTAATCAGAATCTAACAGTAATTTCATGCATCGAATATGAAATACCTTTTCAATTTCCGGAATGGTTCGTGAGCAGTATACAAGCTTAGTGACTTCTGCAGGATGGGCCTTAAAACAGAAAGAAAATAAAGTAAGAATTACTCTGACTACATGGATTACAGCTAATAACATTAAATGACTAAATTACAAATTACTGTCACTTGTTTTTTAATTAGAGCAACATGAATTATTGGCAATGAAATTGAGAATTTTAAGATATGATAAAATTAATAAGGATGATATTTGAACTGAACTTCACTCTCATTCTTCACACCCAATACTTCGCAATTAGATGCTCAGAGTAATTTAAAACAAGCAATAATCCTTAATTCCACATAGTTACCTTTGGAGGAGGAAAGAAGTAAACTAGCAATTTTTCACAGTGCTGTGCAAATAAAGCTACTATAGCCACCTCAATTTCTATCAAAACAATTATTATGCAAACATTTTTTCATGGAATTTTTTCTTTCTGTATTTTGAAGTCACATATAACAGCACTTTTTTCTCCAACCAGTATTATATAATTTAAAATTACAACACTCTAATTTCTCCTGATAATATTCTAAACATTTCTAAGTAATTTTTATAGAAGTTAAATAATACATTAAATAAAAAGATTTTATAGAAGTGGAAGGAATATGCATCATTTTAAAATTGAAGTTTATCTTAAAATTATATTTTTTGTACTAAATAAATAAACACAAAAACAAAATAAAATTTAATTAGCTAGGTATAACTTTTTTATAGTAAGCACTGAATATTTTCCCCCCAGCTCCTCATAATTTTGAGTCATTAGTATAACATGAAAAAATTTTGAAAGCTGTTTAGTTTCATGAATGATTAACTTCTTGAATAATTGATAGCTTGGCAATTATTGTTTGTTATAAAAATATAATTAACAAAAATGAGGTAGAATAAAGCAACAATTCTATTAAATAGTTAGAAAGAGGATTAAAAATAATGAAGTAATAATTAAATGTTCTTTCTTTAAGAAATCAAACTACTTTGTGTGAGTTCTTTCTTTTTAAAAAAATACTTCGCTGCTTATTTTAATTTTCAATTTATTCTTATTAACATTCTTAAATAACAATATTTAATTCAAACTAATATTAAAAAAACTATAAACAAGTGAAAGAATTTTAAGCAACATAATTTTTATTCTTTAAAAAAGGTAGAAGAAAATAATAGCATGTCGTTTTGCTTATATTTCAGTATTAAATGAATTAATGCTGTTAAAAAGAAAATATTTTTTTTACACATCTTCTGTTGTTGTTGTGGCTAATGCCATCTGTCTGATGTAGTCAGAAAGAGGCCCACAAAATTCATCATGGCAAGGGGCTAGAAGTACGCCTGTCATTGGCCTAGGCCTTGAGCACCCTACAAGTGACAGTACGAATTAGCGTGAAATTCCCTGAAGGGATGATAGATGGCAACGCCACCTATCTCCACCTCCATTTGTGATTTAGCCCACCAGACTTTTGGACCCACTGATTTAACAAGCACATACTCCGTGTGCACTCGGAGGGTATTTGGTGGCATCGGGCCTTGAACCCAGGGCCTTCTGGTGTGGAGTCCGATGCTCTAACCACCAGGCTACCCACGGCCCTAACATCTAAGAAATATTAAATATTTAAGCAAAAAAAAAAGAAGTTTACAAATTAAAATAAGTAATTTACAGATTTGAATAAAAAGTAAAAGAACATAATTACTGCTTTACGTAATAAAAGGTTAAAAAACATTTTTAAAGTTATAATACCTTATGATAGGCTACAATTAGGGATAATAGAGACAAAGTTTTGCCTGTCCCTGAAGGCATTTCCAACAATCCATGTCCCTAGAGAAAAAAAAATTACACATATAATTTTTTATTATCATATTTTACATAAAATTGTACCTATAGTTATTAATTGCAAACGCAGAATTAACCTTTAAATGCCCTAAGCTTCAAATTTGATGCCAGACTTTTAAATCAAATTGTTCACCTGTAATTGGTTTGTTTTCAATATTTGACTGTATGTATGATCATTGCATGATGTTCTTTTGAACAAAAGTTAAAAAAAAAGAAAAAATAGCCATTAAAATTGTTCAAATAATATGACATTTTGTTTTCCCCCATATTGAATGAGTGACTTATTTTTAGAAAAAGTTTAGCTGAATAAATCTTTGACATGTTTCATTTTTCAACTTTTGGGATAGGCGAGTATCTCCCTTTTACTATAAAATAATTATTTTTAGCAAGGACCTGTTTTACTCAATCTTGCAATTTTTATGAGTATTTTGAGCTATCTTTTCAAAATAAATATGTAAAATATGTGCTGTGTGAATTTTTTAAAAATTTTCCCTTTATTTCGCTCTCTACAGCAATAAATACAATATCTTTTTTTAATAAATTTGGAAATCAGGTTTCTGAGGGTTAACAAAAAACACATATGTTAATTTATCTCCTCAAACAGGAATTTAAAAAACAATTAATAATTATTATTAATTATCTTAAGAAATTTTTGAAAATGTTCTATCTTCAATATTAAAAAAGAAGGTGCATTTAATCTGTAACATTTTTGAGACACGTATGAGAGATATGACACTAGGAGATATAGATATAAAATACTGTTGAAATCAGTTGAGAGAAAGTGCACTTAAAAAATAGATGCATTTTGAAATATATTCTATATTCTTCTTTTTCCATTACTTTAATGTTATGAATGAGATAGGGCACAGCATGAAATTAATAACATGAAGGAAAGAGAGAATCGTATAACATTCCTGACATAGGTGCTTATCAGAGAAAACAAAAATAGTCTGCTTCAAGTTTTCTTTAATGCATCAACTTTAACTAATAAAGAAAACTTGGTTAACTCAATACCCAAGTATAATAGAGTTGTGGTATAAGATCATTTATTTTCTATTATCCCAAGATTTAGGAAATATATTTGTTTTTCCAGCAGATACAAGAAAATATACAGAGTGACTTCTACTCCATCTGAAAAGAAACTTCCAAAATTCCTGTTGAAAAACAATTTAGAAAATCCAGTAAAAACTTATGAACTTGCACTTGTCACATATGGAACTGTAAGTGCTCTATTTTGGGCTATCTGGACAAAAAAGCAGCTTGGAAAGAATGAAAACAATTTTTTTCCTCTGGGTTCTGCCGTGTAGAAGTAATATTTATAAAGATGACCAATCGACAGTCTCTGATGGTTTAATTATTGTAAAAGTACTTCAATGTTAATTAATTGGTACATTCAGTAGGGGATTTATGTCACTGCATTAGTAGTGCAATTCTAAATTTGCAGAACCACATAATAATCCGTTTTCCCAATTAGAAAACAAAATGAAGGCATCTGGTGTCCCATGAAAGTCAATAAAAACTGTTCTTTCACAGTTCAAGAAGAAAAAGATTTTCATATCATTAAATAGCAAGCATTGTTATTAATAACATATTTGATTCACTGCAACTCCAAGGTGCAGCAATTATCAAAGCAAACATCTTCATTACAAACATGTTCTTGTAGACGTTGTTGTTACAAAATGGGTTAAATATTTAAACACCTGCTCAATTTTTCTACTGAGGTCAATCGCACACATAGTTCAATAACACATATAGTGACCTTTAATGAAAATAGGCTTAATCATTGGTAAAAATTATGAGATTTGCATTATTTAGCAAGGATGATATTTTCATTATTCAAGTCATCTACGAAACAGATACAACCAGAAATTCAAAAAAGATAATATTGAAATAGTATATTTTAAGCATTTTAAAGGTAGATAATTTGCCACCATGTTGCTGTTATTAGGCAGAATATTTTATTTTTTAGGAAAGGATAAAACATTCAGGAGTTGCAGAAATGAAATCTTCTTCAAAATATTAAGATATATTTCAACAATTAATATTTTTCTCTTGAATAATTAACATTGTTGTACTTGAGAACATTGTGCAATAATTGATTCTACCTGTGATTAAAATTCTTTGTACGTCCTTCAGTCGAATAAATTGAAAAATATATTGAATAATTTATATTGAATGTTTTGTAATACTACAAGGCCCAGGGACTTGCTCAAATAAGGGATCACAGTTGCTCTGAAATAAACCCATACTTCCAGTTTCTGGCTCATGAATGCAGTTACTTCAGAGTTTTCTGTAAAATAAAAAAATGGAGAGTCCAAGAAATATACATTTGAAAGCTCAAGATGAGAAAGAATGAGGTATCTATGAACAGTATGTGCAATTGTATGTAGAGTAATGTAATTAAGATTACAATTAGTACTTTCATCTTACGCTGCGACTTATTTTAATAAACCAAATTATTGTCCATTTTGATATATATCATCGAGCAGCACTAATCCTTATTTGAGTTTCTGAATATATGGCTGCTCATTATATTCTAAATATAATAGTGCTTAAATCAAATCTAGTAATCATAACTTTTGAAAATGAATTATTTTTGAAGATAGTTTTCACATATTGAACTTTAAATAATTACAGTTTATTTCATATATGTAATGATATCAGTAGCACACACAGGAATTTTTCAAGGGGGGGGGTCCGGGTCAAAAAGCTCACCATTCTTGTATCATGCTCCTTTTGATTTTGTCGATTTTCGGGAACAAAACACAGTAAAAAAACAATTTTTGAACAAATAATTAGCATTAATTAATAAAATTAATCATTAATAGCAAGTAATTAATTAAATTTTACATACTATATACTTAGAATTATAATCAATCGGAAAAAATTAAAGGCTTTGGGGATCCGAACCCCAGGACCCCCCCCTTGTGTGCACCACTGAATGATATCCTTGCAATCAAGCAGACAGGATAAGCTGAATTTTGAAGAAAATTTCTAACCAAAAGATGGAAGTTTCCTTCACACTCTCAAAAATATAAATACGTTTAATGTTGTGGGTTTAAAATACATCCATCTCATCTCAGTAAGATTCTTAATTTGACTTAATCAAAAGGAAAAAAACTGAAGCGTTATAATTGTTTTACTTTTATTACAACTCTACAACATCAAAAAAAGGAAATACGCACATTTAGTTTGGATAAGAAAACTAAAATTTTAGACAAACTAAAATCTGAACATGGTTCAACATCTACATCAAAATAATTTGAAACGAATGAAGCAACTATTTGGTAAATAATGCGAATGGAAGATTTTAATCTAAAAAGTGTTACAAGTGAAAATTTGGGAAATGCAAAAATGTTGATACAGAGAAATTTCTAACACTCATCTAAGTAAGTAAATGCTGATCATCAATAAATCAAATGTTAACAATCAGAGAAACAAGAGTAATGTTGCTGATTTTTTTGTGAATGAAACTAAATAGTCAACTTTTAGATGCACAGCTAAAGAGAAAAATAATTCTAGTGTTTCAAAACTCCTATGTCTCATATGATACAATTCATTTTTTATTTACTAAAACAAATTGAAAATGTACACGCATTAGGATACCTTTCCGTTTCAGGGGGGCATAAAAATGCAACAAAAAAAATCACCATATGCCAGTAAAATTGTGTTCATTTATGTGACCATTGTATGAGAAAATTAACCTTTTAAAAGGAGGAAGAAATTTAAAATTTAATGCCCTCTTAAAATAATAGTAATTTAAAAGACTTTAATCTAGAATTGAGATTAATATCTGATTTTGTGTTTGGTGTGTAACTTTAAAAAAATTAAACCATCGTCATACCAAAACAGGAAAGTACCAGTATTAGTCTCTAAAAATTAATCAACTAATTGTCTTTGTTTATGAAATTCTTATCCCTTTTAAATGGTTATAATATATGGAGGATATGATATGTATCCCCTCTACTTTTCTTTAACTTAGCTGAAATTGATATTTTTTGTGAATTTTGCACCTTGTTTTACATGTTTTCGGTAAAATCCTAGGAGAGCCCACACCCTTGGCGACAAACCGAAAAAGCGCCAAGCCAGAACAAGATGGTGCCAAGCGAAATCGACAATGGTGGCAAGGGGATTTAGTGGAATAAGGTGGATGTGTAATGAAAGTATATGTAAACAATACAGAAATTAAACATTTAAGATAAAAAATATAAAAACAGCACTTATTTCTTACTGCTGATCTTTTCCGAGTGGAGGGAACAGTGTAACAACAGATTTTAAAAAAGTCTTAAAGGTCTCATCACTAAGCGAATTATTGTGTGAGCACCACCATATTTATTCTGCGAGGTAATGGTCGAACATACATTCGGTGTGGCTGGTACGATTTCGACGTAAGCGTTTTATTGCCAACCATGTTACATCATGCCGATCATTACATTTAGGACATTCATAACTCGAAGCAATCAATCCTTCCTTCATACACCATTCAATCAATTCTTTCTTACCTTTCGCATTCCACAAAGTATAAAATTCTAAAGTATATTCCATCACACACACAGCCAGCACGGAGCCCAATGACAAAATGAAATTCAAAATGCGCGCCCATAAAATACGAAAATGCTAGAAATAGTTAGGGTTGCCATATGTAGCGTTTAAAAGTAGGGTTATCAAGATGGCGCAATTATCGCCAACCAAAGTAATTCGCGCCAAAGGTGTGGGCTCTCCTAGGAGTGAACCATTTATTTTTATTTTGACCTTTAAGAAAACATTTTTAATTTTAATTTTATATCTAAAAAATAACAAATGTTTATTTTACAAATATTCTTAGAAATAAAAATTATAAAGAAAAAAATGTAATACCTTGGCATCTAAACTTTGTTTCAATTCCAACATATAGGAATACTGCTCAGGATAGATGAAGTCATAGGGAAAATAAACTAAAAGTCCATCAATATTTACCCTTAAAAAGAAAAATAAATATCTTAAGACAAAATGAAGAAATAAATTATTTTGTCATTTTCCTTCTTATTTGGCAGACTAAAATGTCACCAAGGTTCCAACTGCACTGTCTTTTGTGAATCAAAAATACTAAAGGAAGAAAATCCTTCAAGCACAGATAAAATGTAATAGACAAATATTCATAATAAATTGAGCATTTTGATCAGTTGGGAAATGAAAGAAAATATTAAATATGAAATTTTAAAATTTCTATTTTTCCCCCCTATTTATTTTACATTCTTCTCATGCTGAACATTTAATCAAGATTCAGTAGACCTTACATTTTCATAGGATATTATTTCTTAAATTCTTCCATGAAACTTAACACCATAAACTTTTTGACAACAGTCAGATAACTTAAAGGATTAAATTAAATTTATAAAGCATTAAAATAAGTTTTTCAATTTTTGAAAAATAAGGATAAAATAATGACACTTTCAGCTTGAAACAATCAGATCCTTGCACTTTTAAGTTGGTTCATAAAAAATATGAGAAACAATCAATATAATACATAAATCAATATTCAAATTGAATGTTGATACTTAAAAATCAGTAAAAAGTAACTTTTTAAGGACAGCAAGTATCTTATTCATGATTTTTAAGATTTATTAGTAAATTAAAATCATCAGATCATATTAGCTAGTATTTTTATATAATTAGGTACTAAAGAAAATTACTTCAAAATCATTATTCATTTAAGTATTATTTAAAATACTACTTTTATCAGGCTGTACTCCTTTTTTGGAGAACCATCTTTATTTTTATATATGTTTTGAAAACAAAAAAATTTGCCAAGCTGTAAAAGTCATTGAAAGAGATTGTAGTACTGCATTAGTTTAAAAATATATTAATAAATTTTTTTGAAAACAGATGTGAAAAAGCTTACTGGCAAGAAATCTGCAGAACTTTATAAGGATTAAAGTTCAAAGACAAAATAAAAACACTTCAGCAGAGATTGTATTTCTAAACAATTACCTTCACATGTGACTAATAAGATTAAATTTTTCAAGACTGCACATTATTATTCAGAAAAGTAATTAAGTCGTTTTTTACTTTCGATAATATGAAGAATATTACAAAAAAGGTATGCATTATATCAGAATGTTTTTTAAAAATTACTATTTTAAAAATGTATATGACATTACATAAGCATGCACACCAATTATCAAAATAAATTATACATAGTTTCAATACTAGTTTACAAAACCATTGCATAATAATTATTCTTCTTTTGAGTTTCTTCATTTTCTCGTGTTTTTATTTTATACTTACTTCATTTTTTGCAAGGATTAGTATTGTTGATATAAAGCCGGCAGGGGAATAAAAGAGAATTTCTTTTAAGACTTCAGTAAACTTAACTCATGCATAACATTGCCAATAAATAGCTTGGTACATTTTTAATGAAAAATTAAGTAATCATTAATTCTTATTTATACAATCGGAAAAGAATATCAAGAAGACGAACAGTTCACTATTTAACCATAAATCGCGCTTTAGTATTACCAATAAAAACAATCAACATATGACTTTTACAGTTACAGTTAATGTACGAGTGTTCGGCATAAGTTCGATATACGGACTTTTTTTAGGAGTGGATCAAGACAGCGCTCTGCACCCAGATAAAGTTTTTTGTAATCCAGTGCTATCGCCATCTGTTGTCCAAAATATTATTTATTTTTGTGAATATATCTCATGATTATTTGTCAAACCTCAGTTTAATTTGCAATTTATTTAGTTAATGAAAATAATTTATTATTAAATATTAATATTTTCATTGATTCATTTCTATTTACCTTTGTAGAATGTTAATTTCCTCACTTACATACAAACATATTTTTATGAAATTATTCTTTCTGTAAGGCTAAATTGCAATTAAATTAGATGTTTTTTTAAATGCAACTATTCATATCACTGAAAGTATTGAATTCCTTCAAAATCTCTTCATTTACATCACACTGTTGGTGATCATGAATATTTTTTAAATGCCTTTTCAAACAGAAAGGGAAAGTGAAGACTTGATTACAAAATGAGCAGATTAAGTCTCTGCCATGCAAATTCATTTCAGAAAACAATAAGTATGCAAAAATTTATTACAGAAAATGAAAAAACAGATTGACTAATTAAACTAACAAGAAAGATAACAAAACAATTAACAAAATAAAAAAAAAAAACAAGAAACCAAAAGTAAAAATTATTAAAAATGAAAATAAAATGCAAAAGCACTTCCACAAAAATCGTTCGACTAATATAGGGATACCAAAATAGCAAGGCAATAGATTATTTTAGTTTCCATATTTCGTAACAGATGGCGCTAGCACTGCATTAAAAAAATCTAACTGGGTGCAGAGCGCTGTCTTGATCCACTCCTCTTTTTATTCGGCATTTTTTTTGGCGCGCCTTTATCGGGGGATTCTGCGCCAGATTCTGGCTACCCTGATTCCCCCTGTTTTCCAGTCGGGTTTCGCGGTCTTTTAGTTTTATAGCGGATTTTCCAATCAGAGCAACAGTTATTTAAAAAAACTTACTAGAATAAATTTTAATTTCTATGAGATTCTCTTTAATATTCTTCTTTTCCTTTTGGATTTCCAACTGTTTGACATAGATATTTCCGGTCAAAATTCACTGCCCTATATTTCCTATTATTTCTTAATATTTATAAATATGATTTATTTAGTAATAACGTTTATTATTTATTAATAATATTTATTTAATATTATATTTGTGATATTATTTATTAATTATATTTATTAAAGTTTATTTTTAGTTACTGATTAGGTTGAATATTCTTTCATTATTACGTTGTATTTCAATTCTTTTATTATTACCTTATTTCTTATTCCATATCATTTATTAATATTTCTTTTTAATTACTGATAAATTACTTAATTATTGATTAGTTGACTCAATTCTGTTATTATTAGGGGCAAAGTACCGCGTTTCGTGTCGTTTCAGAAGGGGGAGGGAAGGATTTTGTAACCCTATGCTTTTCTTGGCAACTAGTGTTGCCAAAAAGAGAATTGGTGATTTTTCAAAAGAAGTCGGTATATCGAACTTGTTCCGAGTGTTCTTGTTAATACTTTTTAAAAAGAAAGTTGTGACATTTTTCTCCTCCCTTCCTTTAATCAATCATGCAAAAGTTAGATGACAAATTATTTATTATAGAATTTTAAATTCCTTAACTAAAATTCCACCTGCCAAATAAATGGGACTGGTCGGTCTAGATCCGGGGTGGGCATTAAGTCGATCACGATCGACCGGTGGACCGCCAAGGCATTTGGAGGTGACCGCCTTCATTAAGGCTGCATTCACACTAATCTCGGGCGAAATGAAGTCTCTAATTAACTAGACGTTCAACGCTCGACGCTGACTGCCTTGGTGTGAATGCAGCTAATAATCCCTTATGAAGGTCTAGAAATATTTTTAAATTCTGGAGAAAAAAATCGAATCACTAGAGAAAAGTTTGTTACATAAAAAATGTAATTGGCTATTTGGAGGTTATTTTACGAAGAAAACCACTAAAAATTTTCTTACTTACAGAAAAAAGCTCGCTAAAGAGAAACATTCGCAAAATAGATATTACTAAAATGGAGGTTCAACTGTATTCTAGGCTTTCTGTTAACTCTCTACATCTACACCACTGGGTGAACCGCAACACTTTGAAAAAATTAGAAGTAGCTCGTTCCCTGGAAAAGTCTGCCCACCCCTGGTCTAGATCAATCGCGATGATTTGTACTGACGTATGGCAAACTTGATCACCGTAGGAGAGAGTTTATGTGTCAATCTTTATAATAACCTTATTATGAGCCTATGTTGGGGGCCACGGTAACCTAGTGGTCAAGGTCACGTACTCGTGGCTGGCGTATCATGAGTTCGAGCCTAGTACTCTTAAAAACCAGCCTGTAGAGGAGGCCAATCCATATTAAATTTGTCGAAGCTCAAACGTCTTCCCGTTGGAGTGGTTTGAAAGTTAGAAAAGGAATGGTGAGCTCAGGTTTTATCGTCGTCACTTTATCATAGTTCAAAATTGTGACGTCCGTCACCAGTAGCACTCTTACAGCTTTGCAGTACCATCTAATATTACTCTCACTTATTCACGCAGCGCGTGGTTATTCTTGTCTTCCAATTCCTTTTATATGATTCGCTCCTTTCTTGAAACTATTATACAAAATATCCTTCCTTAATTGTGTCATTCTTCAGTTGAGAATACACCATCTTTGCCCACATTTTGGAAAAATTACAATATCTGAAATGCTATTCAGAATATCAGACATACCTAGAATTGAAGGAGGGAAAACAATAAGGAAATATAGCGAGGAAACACAACAACATGTTTTACCTTATTGCTTCAACGCCTTTCACGGCTTTGATTCTCAAATGGATACAATCTCATAAGACGCTGCACAACTTCAACAAGGCTTTGGCTTCGACTCGTCGCATGTTGTCACTGTCAAGAAATATATTTAAAAAAAATGGATTCTCTTCTTAATGATAAATCTCTTATAACAGCACAGGGGGAAAGTGAGAATGAAAAGAAGAAAGTTAAATTGAAGAAAATGTTTAAAAAGAAAAACTTCTTATTGAATATTTATGGAAAATTATTCAATGTCATTGGAAAAATAAAGATAATTTATCAATGGAAATAGTCCCAATGATAAAAAAAGTGTTCGAACAAGCTGAAAATAAGAAAATGTTTTGTGTTATTGTATGATTAACAACGAATAAAATGAAAAAAAAAAATGGGCGAGAGTAACTTTTTTCTTGTTTAGTTAAAAAAAAAAACTTCTTTTTTTCTGTTTGTTTGTAAATTCATTTTTCAAACAGTAGGCAACAAAAGTGTTCCATTATGCATATTTACTTTTCAATCTACACTATTAAAATCCATAAGTATCTATCTATCTAAGTCCGTCTATCTTCTCACGAACCACACCACGCAGAAACTCGCGAAAAGTACCAAAATATCGGGAATTTTCCAAGAATGCCGTTTTGATTATTTATATTCCGATATTTTAATTAGTTAAAAAGATATTAACTAAAAACATTAAAAAGTGCAACCCACTATTCACCTGCATTGTTGTAAGAACGTTATTGCTATAAAGTTGGTATCCTTAACCGATTTTTCAGCCAAACAATGCAGACGCGAATTGTGCTTTGTATCATTTTTAATTTATATCTTTTTAACTAATTGTAATTTAAGAAAATTAAATCGTGAAAAAGGATTCCTCGGATCATTTCCCGTCTTTTGGTATCTCGGGCACGCTTTTGCGTTTACTGTTTCTTGCGAAGATAGACTTACATAAATAGATACGCTTGTTTACGTATGAATTTAATAACACGCATCCAAAAATAAGCAGTCGTTTCAATAGCTAACTGTAAGAATTTTTTTATTCATTATTTAACAAATATGGATATAAATTAATATATATTTTTTAAAAATAATGCTGTATTGTTTTTTTTTTATTATTCATTACAAAAATAATTATTTAATAATATATTCGTAGATTGTATGTTTTCTTGTGAATAAAACTGGATTAGCTTTGTAAATTATTAATCGAAAATGGAAATTTGAAAAAAAAATTTATTCCGGGGAAAAAAAAAGAGTTTTATACTTGAAAAATCCCGTGCACACAATGCCGGGCTGAACAAAGGGAAAAGAAGAAAAAAAAAAAAAAATGGGAAAAGCAAACTCTGACAAAGAAAAGCCTGTCTGACAATAAAAAGAAGTGGAAGAAATTTCAGAAAAGAGAATTTAAATGATTAAAACATTGAAAGCACTCATATCGCGCATGACACACACCTGGAATTGCTGGAGTCCAGAGAGAAAGGGAAAATTTCCACGGGGATAAAGTTATACCCACGAAAAAAGCCCGTGCAGTACCGGGCTAAATGGAGAGTAAAGAGAACCGTACGACGGGGTAAAGAGGTGGAAGAAAATTCGAAAAAGAGAATTTTAATCACATTAATACAGAAATCACACAGACACCAGGAAGTGCTGACAGTGAAAAGGAAAATTTCCAAGGCGATACGCTGTACACTTGAAGAAGCCCGTGCAACGCCGGGCTATACTGCTAGTACTTTTACTATTTTTTGTTAATTTTAGATTGTACAAATTAGTAACGGATTACATACTTCCCTATAGAAATGTTTTACGTAGTGATCATTGATACAATGCGGCATTTTAGAGTAACCAATTAATAGCACTAAGTGAGATATTCCTATATTATTAATAAATTCCAGTTGTTCCAATCTATAAAAAGGTTGCTTTATTTTGAAGAAGAGTGTATATTGCCATACATTTTAATCTTTTGAAATACTAATTAATGAAAACTAGTATCAATACTTCAATAAAAATACAAATAGGATGAAAACAATGTAAAATTAAACTGTAAAGCTAAATTGAAGGTATTTGACTCATTTAACTTAGTAACCTTATTAATGAGATTATTACTCTTTTAAAATATTTTTTCGAACTGAATATTCATATGAATCAACTATCAGGATCAGGTTTATTTAGACTATCATTTTCATTTACAGTATTTTCATTGTCACTTTCATTGGATACTTCGCTGTCTAAATCAGACGACTTAATTCTCTTACGTAATTCGGACTCAGTATAAATTATTTTACTTTCTCTATCTAAAATATTTTGATGATGCTTCTCTTTAGATGTATTATTGTCATCATCTGAATAAGTTATTCTCCTACTTAACTGAGACTCTACGGGTTTTATGCTATCTTCTTCATTTAAAATATTTTTATCATCCTTTTCTTCAGAGGTATCACTATTTTCATGAAGATGTATCTGTGAAAAATTTAAACAGCCTTTTTTATTTGAAATACTTTCATCGATTTCTTTAGATATGTTCATATCAATATTAGATGTGGTTGTTCTATCAAGTAATTCTGTGTTAGAATCTGTTGGTTTATTGGTATCTGATCGATTATGTAGTTCCTCGGCTTCTGTGGCTTCAAGATCAGTCCTATTTTTTGAAGTAGGCTTCTTTTCTAACTTTTTTGTAATATTTTTCTCAATCTGTAGCCGAGCTCGATCAATTAACGATTCATAAAACTTTATCAAATCTTTAATTTTAATTGTTCTAGAATCTTTATTCTCTTCGGCTATTTGTAAAGCATCTTTGTACAACTTTTTGGCTTCGTCCATGTCATTTTCTTTTATTGATACTTCTGCTAGAAGCATAGTAGCATCGCACTGAAGTCGAAAGTCATTACAAGATGCTGCAATCGTGAGAGATTTCCTTCCAATATTTGCCGAATTTTTTAAGTTGTCCAAATGCAACTCACAATCGGCAATTTTATAAAAAATAATCGCTTTCTCTTCTTCCGATTCAATGAAATTCAAAGACTGACGGAATATCATTAATGCTTGCTTGAAATTTTCATCCTTCAGATAATCTTCCCCAATGTCAAACAAAGCTTTTTTCTTCAATTCAACAACCCCAGACCCTTCAGCAATTTTCAGTTCTAATTTATGGTATATTAAAGCAGAAGATATATCATTGGCGAACATACAAGCAAGACCTAAAATATGAAAAATATTTGTTTTTATCTCTGAACTTTCTTGTGACAAATCTTTGAAATGAATCTCTACAAATTTCAAAGTTTTGTGACAGGTTTTTTTACACATCTGGATATCGCCTTTTAGTAGATATTTTTCTGCTGCAGCACTTTGTTTTAAAGCAAGATCTAGCAATTGTATTGAACTAGACTTCTTCCTTTTTCTTTTCAAAGGCCTTCTTGTTAAATCTGGTTCTTGAAATCTCCAGAATTCTTCCCTTCCTTTCAAATACTGATACAGATCTTGGCACTTATCAGACACTGAACTTAAACCCTTATCGTGAAGAACAGATTTGATAAATTTCAGATCCTTAGCAAAAGAAGTCTTTCGAAAGTAATTTCCATGAACTCTGTAATCAGGTTTCTTAGTTTTATCCATAAGCAGTTTATTTACTTCAGTCACATCAGTTTCGTCTAAAAGTTCGTCAGGATTCATCGAGTTATCTATTGCTTTTTTAGATATCTGTTTTCCTAACCTAAAAATTAAAGAATGTGGTTGGTTTCGAAGCCTCGAAGAGAAAGATCGTAGACTTCTTTCGAAATCTCCCTTAAAATAGCTTGCATTTCCATGCAAAACAAAAGCTTCTGAGTATCTTGGATCCAGTTTTATGATTTTTTCTGCGAGTTGTAGAGCCTCGTCGTATTTACCAAGTCCCATCAGACATTTCGTTTTTCCTAAGAGACACCTGATGTTATTAGGCTGAGTCTCAAGTCCAACATTGAAACAAGCCATTGCTTTATTATATTGAAATAAATGAACGAGTTTGTTACCTTCCGAAATATGCAACGTTATTGGAAATTTCGAAACCTTCTCAGTGGTTTCTTCATCTTCAAGGTCTTCATATATGGTCATTTTTTCTGCAATTTAAAAGCAGAATAAACTTATTATTTTAAATTTTTAATTGCGATATACTTTAATTGTAATAATTTCTGGACCATAATTAAACTCAGTGGGTTTAATTGCTAGATCATATAAAATGTAATGCAGTATAAATTCATCAAATTTTAATTACACCATTCCCCCCATAATTATAACCCATTTAGATTTGAAAATCATACAATAGTATAATTTAGACTAGGTATATCCAAACTTTCAAGGGCCATTTTGGCACCTCTACTTAGTTCCAAGGGTCAAGAGAGGGAGAGACCTGGCTAGTTTATCATATTAACATACTGTAATTTTAAAACACGCCCAAAATTTAATTTTGGAACTAACCTGCGAGTAAGGTGTATATGTCGTTGGGTTACATTCCACTCAGTCTACTATTTCGGTTGGCACTTACGAACAAGTATCAAGGAGATTGTCACTGCACCAATCTTATAGGTAGTAGCATAGCTGGTGCATATTCTAGAAAAGTTATGTGGTGTAATTACTTGTCTGGAAGATTCTAATGTTTCCCAGTGTTTTCACACATTCTCTATTCAGAAAGAAGACCTGGTACAGATACGGAAGATAACCGAGAGTTAACAGTTCTAAATTTTAAGTTCGGTGAGACAAATGTGATCTGTAAGGCAAAGTTTAGTACGAATACTAATAGTATTAACTAATAATATTTTGGTTCGAAGTTATGGGTCTTTTGTGTAGATTTATATAAAAACGGAAAAGAAATAAAAGATAGATAATTAGTGTAAAACATTTAAGGGGCAATGAGGATATCAATGTGTATAGCTTTCAATGAAATAATACCAGTCCTCAATATAAAACGTCATTATATGACGACATTTTCAGGATAACTCAAAGTATACCAGATAAAAATATGAACCTCTGAAACATGTGGATTGAAATCTTAGCAATTTCTGCTTAAGAGAGTAGATGCTAAACAGGAAGCAGAGAGATTCGATCTAACTTCCAATACAGCAACTTAAGAAATCATTCAACGGCGAATTAATAAAGGATTGTAGTGACAAAAAATATGTCCAGAAAAAGCTAATTCAGTAAAAATACCAGTTTGTCGGAAAAACACTGTGGCTCGTAGAATAGACGGTGTTGCTGCAAATATAACGAAGTACTTCTTTGACAAAAATGGGCGCTTTGAAGTGTTCTTTTTGGCTTTGGATGATTTAACATATGTTTTAGATAATGGCCAAGTAATACATTTATAAAGGGGTACTTATAAATTATAAAATGTGTGAAGAGCATTCAAGGTCCAATTTGAAGAAAAAATATTTTTAAACGATAAGAAAATGTTAAGAGAAAAAAATTTCAATGGAAAAACTCGAAACAGACATAACTCTACTGATGATGGCCAAAACGTGTGGGTAAAAATAAAGGTGTCGTGGTTCTCATACCAAAGATCGTAGAAAATGATGGTGGTTTAAAACCATATTATATTCACTCATTACATCATTCACCAACAATCTTAGTGCGAAAAATGTATAAAAACCTCAGAAGTTTTAAAATCAGTCATGCCAGGTATTAATTAAATCAAATCATATGTGCACAATACTCGTCGTATGTATGACGTTATTAAAGAGATTAGAGCTATGTTTCTCAAACTGTGGGGCGCCCCCCCTAAGGGGGCGTGATAACCCTACAAGGGGGCGCGAGTCCATCGAAAAGTCGGGAAAAAAACATTATTTAAACAAGTTATTAATTTACTGAAAGGAAGCAGAAAAAAATAATGCAATCTGACATAATAAAAAATAAAATACACATTTAAACTAATATAATACACTTATAAACGTATCAGTACTGCACCATGTATTTCATAACTAATTTAACACTACTAAGTCAAGAACAAGTTTAATAATTACCAGCAATTCTATGGGCACGTCATCAAATTATATACAAATTTAATACTTATCTTGATAAATTGTACGGTTTATAATTAAAGTCGTATTGTAGATTTACATCAAATTATATTATTATTGAATTCGATACATTATTATTGTATGTAAGGGGGGGGCGTCATGAAAATTATGATTGAAAATTGGGTCGCGAGTATAGAAAGTTTGAGAAGCACTGGATTAGAGAAATAACCTACCATAAAGTATTGCAGAATGCTGGAATAATTTCAAAAAGTTTTAATGCAATTTTTTTAAACTTCAAGCAAAAATTTTAATTTTCTTGAATGAAAAGATATGTCCTCTGACTAAGTTACAAAGCAACCAATATTTATGGAACAAATAATTTTATACAGGTTTAACTAAACAAAGAATGCTTTATGTTTCATTTATTTAGGTAAAAATCCATGTATTAGAACGTGGAACATTTTTGCCATTCGTTACATTAAATGTTCCGTAAATGCTCATGTTCGACAGTTTGAAAGTAGATAGATTTATTCACTTTTTCAAGATCCTAAAACAATGGTTCTGTCTCGAGATATTTTTTCTATTGTCTCTTCAAATGTACTTCTGGAATAACATGATATACTATAATATCAAGTAAATATTCTTGCTCTATTTTCACAATATAATTCTCAAAAACCCTATTAAGATTCAACAATTTCTCAGTTATCCCTTTTTCAAGTAAGTTGTTGCTCAGTTCCAAATGTCAATCATTCCATCCCGAAAGGAAACTAAAATCAAACCAGTATCATGTAGAGCCGAAAAAATATGTCTATTGATTAATTGATTGTTTTTATCGTCATAATTTGAAGTAATCCTAAGGCTATTGATGACGAACTACGTAATTTGAACCAATGTCACGTGACAAGGGTGACATTTAAGCAGGCACTCGACTCTCTAAAACTTTTACACCATTCCAGTGTGAAGAGTTTGAACCTCGATAGATTTAATGTGTATCAGCCCCTCAATGCAACGAGGCTTCAATGGCGTCAGAAGAAAATACTTCAAATAAAATAATGCTAAGCAATTGATTTTTATAGGAAACGTACCAATAAAGAATAAGAATTATATTAATATTATTTTAAAGATAAAAAAAAAATCTGAAGCAACATTACCTGAAAGTGTGTGCTCTATTTATTGGGTGATATGAACTGAAAAACTGTAAAAACTTTATTAAGATGGTAAGCTTCAGAAGATTCCAAGAGTTTCTATGGTTTCCAATTAAAGTTTATTGAATGTTTTGCAACTTTAAATTAAATTAATTAGACATGGAAGAACTAAACTATTGCTTTAGGTCTTTTGGGTGGCTTTTGAGGTTATATGAAAAATAAAAATGCTTGGGAAATTATTTTAAGAAAATTGTTGCCATTTCAGGGAAGCAAATTTTCAATTCAAAAAAGTTTTATTTCTACTTTTCTTTCACGTGTTTATTCTGCTGTTGCTAATTCTCCAGTGTCTGATGAAGTCAGATAAGATCCATTAGACCGTTGACTCTTGACGCACAAGAAAGAGGATCCGTATAGACATCTTTTTAGAGAGATCATGCAACTCATTATGTGCTCAGGAGAAGCCTGGTAATCTTGCCACTTAGCACATATGAAGATCTTTTTGAGAACGAGAGGCACTTGATATGACCACTGGCAAGACGTGGGAGTGTAGTCTGGAAGCCTTGGTCACACTTGAGGGGTAAAGCCGAACTGGTCCTATTACCCTCGTACCAATGATGAGGGAATTGACTGTCATCCTAATATCTATTTTGCACTTATTTCAGATGAGTCAATAATATTATTAAGGTAAGCATTGTTCTTAATAGCGATAAAGTTTAGCGTTACTTCTGAACTTTTAAATTATTATTAATTTCTGTTATTCTAAAAGTAGTTATAATATACTTAATCTTTCAATTAATTTATTTATGTATTTCTCTCTTACTTAAGCTTCATATTTCACCTTAATTGTTAGGTTGATCCTCTACCTGATTATTATCTTTGTTTTGATATATTTTAGAAAATTAAATTGTGTGCAAATGGCAACAGTAGAGAAATTTTTTATATTGTTCTAACTTTCGTGAAAATAAAAGGGCTTTGAGTTAATATTCATGTGTTTTAGAGAATTAATGATTATTAACTATTTAGATAATTAATAATTATTAGAGTTTTAACGCCATTTCTGCTTTTAAAGTGTTATTTTTGAGATGTTAAACCAATAGATTAAACTGATTACAGTCATAGTTCCTTCTATTTTTAATCTATAACGGAACAAATAAATGGAATGTACAAAGCATTTTACAAAATTGTTGACACAAATAAGGACTGCTAAAATTTTTGTCATTGATAAAATGAATTGAAATATTTATTGCTATGTATTATAAATATATATTCGTATAGAAGTAAAATTGATAGCTTAAATAATTAATAAATTTACAATTTTAAGTAAAAGTGTGTGCGAGTACTGTGTTTGTGGCAGCCTCTATCGAAATATTTCCAAACGAATTGTCAGAGAAATTTTTAATGTTAACAGCAGAAATCAAATCGTCTACAGTGTAGAAGAGGGGATTTGTGTGTGGATTTCGCGATGCTTAATTCGGCTCTTCATTACTTCGGCGTCGCTTCATTACTCTCGAAACACCTATCGGTATCATACAGGGTGTACCTAAACTCTTAGGCTAAACTTTAAGGGGTGATAGTACACATGAAGACAAACAATGCTAAAAAGGAAAATTAGGGTGCCAAACGTCTTCCGAAGGAGATAGGTACCATTAAAGTTTAGGGTCCGAAATTTCAAATGATTATAAGAAAAACGGAAAAAAGGGTCGATTCATTAGCGGTTTTCGCTAAAATTATTCTTTTTATCGGTATTTTCTTGAAAAATAAACTTTAAAGATAAAGCTTAAAAAATGTCGGTAGAGGGTGCTTTAGACTTTGGAATAACGAACAACTATTTTTTACTGTTATTTTTTGTATCACATTAAATACCTTCAAAAGCTTAGACTTAGGTTTTGAGCTCAAAATCTGAATCGTTGGGGAGGGGGGGTTAAGTAGCTGAAACTCAATTGTGTTTAGGAGGTGAAATTTGTACCTATCTCCTCCCCTGGACACAGTTCAATTATTCACGATCTTGGATGCTCGGTCGTAGACTAGGCAGCAACTAAACGAGAGAGGGATGACAAAATTAAATAAAAAAGTTATTCATAACAGACATGAGCAATTTCTCCGCGCAAAATACCCAATTTGCATGCAAAGGGAAGTACACAAGGATTTAATTGTATGGTGATAACTGTAAGTAATGATGTAAAGTTCTATTGCAAAGTGTTCCAGCCTACATAAAGGCTCGTATGTGGTTTCAACATGACGGAGTGCCAGCACATTTCGGTGCAGATACGCGAAATGCATTGGATACAGCATATCCAGGGCGATGGATTGGACGGGGTGGTCCGGTAAATTGACCGGCACGCTCGCCTGACATCTCCTGCCTAGATATCTTCCTATAGGGCCATATAAAGGGTCTTGTTTACTTAAGCCCCGTCGACTCCGACGAGGCGCTGGTTTCGAGGATTGCCGTCGTAGCACGCGATATCAAGACCATCTTGCGATATCCGGAAGATGCCCGGGGTATTTGCTAATGTTCGACAGTCCCTCCGGCGTCAGTGTGAGGCCTGCATCCTTGCTGGTGAGCACTCTTTCTAGCAGTTTTTGAGATTTCGCAAGAAAATCATGTGTGTACTATTTTCCACGTGTCATCATTCATTCAACCTTCATTCATGCTCACTACGCGCGTACATCAATTTGTTTCTTTTTATTTTGAGCGGAGAAATTGCACATGTTTATTATGAATAACTTTATTTAGTTTGGTCATCCCTCTCTCGTTTATTTTACGTGTAGGAGGTAGTAGTTGTTGCCTAGTCTACGATACCAAGTCCTACGACACCAAGATCGGGAATAACTGAACTCTGTTCAGGGGAGGGAGTTTCAAATTTCACCTCCTGAACACAATTCCTTTTTGCTACTTAACCACCCTCAACGAATCAGATTTTGAGCTCAAAATTTAAGTTTAAGTCTATGCTTTTGAAAGCATTTAATGTGATACAAAAAATAATGGTAAAAAATAGTTGTTCGTTACTCCAAAGTCTAAAGCGTCCTCTATCAACATTTTTTTAACTTTACCTTTAAATTTATTTTCCATGAAAATGCCGATAAAAAGAATAATTTTAGCGAAAACCACGAACGAATCGACCCATTTTTCCATTTTTTATAATCATTTGAAATTTCGGTCCCTAAATTTTAATGGCACCTATCTCCTTCGGAAGACGTTTAAGACCCTAAGTTTCCTATTTAATATTGTTTTTCTTGCTGTGTACTATCTTCTCTTAAAGTTTTGCCCCAGAGTTTAGATACACCCTGTATATAGATTTGTGTGTATGCAACATAATAATGTTACAATATGTAATCTTTCTTTCATTTTATTATTTGTTTTTATAGATCACACACATATCCACACATATTTTGGTAATATCATCATAATTTAGTTTTTGACTTTTTCTGGATTTTATACACCAAAGGTAAATAAGGGATAAATCATTCTCGAGTAAGGCTAGATCTATAGTAATTTTTCCTTGTTTTTCTGTCTTGAGAAAGAATTTTCTACAGATCCAACGCTCTTTGGTTAAATTAATATAATTTTCCCAAGAGTACAGAAAATTTTAATACAATTTTTAAATTATTTTTAAATAAATACCACAATTTTTTGCAATTTTGTGACCACAGAATGCTTAAGTTTTGATTTCATTAAATAAATGAATGACTCTGGCCAAGGGCCCAATTGGCCTCTGTTTTAAAATGTCCTTGCTTAGAGACTATGAAAGTGAGAAGACACTGAAATTATATTTTAAGTAATTAAAATATTAAAGCTAAATAAGTTAATTATCGATTATTATTCTGAAATAGTTACTGTTTCGATGATTTTTGAATATGCAGTATTAAATTTAAAGAACCCCAGCTATGGATAAGTGGGCAACTGAAAGCCATGGACATAGATTTATCAACAGGTTGTGACGGGGCTTTACCGCGTTTTTCCTATTAATCCTCTTGGGGATTCTTTGGGGCCAGCATTGAGTTATTTCACAGCCAATCCTCTCAAGAAGAAACCGTGATACTCAGATTAGTTAGTAGATATATAGTGAAGGTTTTGTAATCGCGAATAAGAAGGAGAAAGGAAACTGAGATGCTGAACGCCGTGAGCTGATGGTAAGACATTAAACTTAAAAGCGAGTTAAAGAAATTAAGGAAGATACAGATTCATAGGATAATTTTGCTTAAAGATAAGTGGTTAGGATTCCAGGCGCCTATTTACATAGAATTTAGGAATACTGATTGGCTTCCTATTGTAAGACTTGCTTTGTTCAATATATTTAGATAATAATAAATTGGATTTATTATGCTATTCAATCCAATTTCAATTCTTACCTCCCACAAATCTAGGTCACGTGGATGAAGAGATGGCATCCTCAAGGAGGGGGGTATCACAAGATAACTGTATAATTTTAGACCTAAATTATATGATGAACAAAATAGAAAGTTGAATTAAAATTATTTTGAGAAGTTTTAGATCGAGTTCATTATGACTACAGTGAGGTCATTCAAGAAAGAAGAATTTAGAGATCAAAGTAAATGTTACACAGCAAAGAGGAACCGAGCCTCGTCGACAACCACGAGTATAGTATTATTAGTAATATAGATATTATAATCTAAAACCGACTATTTTCTGTTACTTAGATAGGGATAAATAAATTTTTTAAAGTATATTCGAAAGTTATAAAAATCGTGAGCGTAAAAAAAAAATGCACGATGGGAAAAATGGTTTTAATATCGAGGAAGGTACGGGATGTGAGTGTGATTACAGGATCTATTGTTTATTATTTTACTCATATTGTGGATTATTTCAGTATAACTGGAGTTTTCTCTAAATCCGAACTGATTGACCGAGAAATATTATTTTCAAATAGCCATATATTAAACCTATTGACAAAAGGATGGTCTAGATTTTTACTAGAGTTGGACAGCAAACACACACAGACTAGGTAATAAGAATTAATTAAAGACTGGTCACGACAAAATTAAAAGACAAAAAGCTTAAAGACAAAAAATCTGTAGGATGCCGTAATGGCTTGACAGATGCTGAAATAAATAAATTGCAAATTTACTATGTTTTGGCTGTTCAAAACAACTCGGGAAAATTTGTCAGCCATAAGGCAAGCTATATGGACTATAATTTTTGATAAAATGTTCACAGGTTTGAATCTACGACACGGTTTATGCCCCATGGGATGTGATTTGTGGTGTAGATATAATATGTCCATACTGAAAGGTTACACATACAAGCATAAACACGACTTACCTATTGTAATTAGGAATTGCATAAACAAAGTATTTAGAGATCACTAATCTTGAACATTTATCTGGATGCTTGCTTGATAAACTCAAAATATTAGTGAAAGCGGAAATAATTTTTGGTGTATAATTCCAAAACTGTATTTGTGCAGTTGGGACCTTCAAAAACTATAGTACATGAAGCTATATACTTATATAATCAAGGCTTCATTACCAAATTAAAAGTTTTAGATGTATTAAACATTCAACCCCTGAATTTTACAAATGTCGAGCATTGCAAAAAAGTAGATCATCCGTGTATTAGGTAAGCAGAATAGTCATTTTTACAATGAACCAAAGAAGCTAGAATTAAAAACAAACAATTAAAATGTAGTCAAGAAGATGATCTTGCACATGACACTAGCAATCCAAGTTATAGTTCTGGTGTGCATTAGTTAATAGTTAGTTTTTACTTTAAATCACTATTTCTCAAAAGTGTAAATTTCAACACAAAAGGAACATTTTTGAAAAAACTACTTATTTTACAGCCTTGAAACTTTGCACATATGTTAACACTATACAAATAAATATTTTAATGAGAAATTTTGTCAAAAAAATTATTCAAAAAATATTTATGGATTAAAATGTACAAGAATTTTCATCGTTTTAAAAATTTTGACGTGTTACTCCACATATGAATTTTTTTAAAAAAAACTAATTAAAATTTTAAAAAATGCTCCCATTAAAATAATTAAAACAATACAATGAATACACACAAAAAAATTCATGACTGTGCAACCAGCCAATTTTTAAAAATGTTCCTTAAACTTGGTCATTTTAACATTACGGAGATAGGGAAAATGCTGCGTGAAGTGACCCCTTAAGAAAAACTTTAATCAATTTGAAATTGATGGGGAATAAATAGTATTTTAAACATAGTCTGGAAAATTTAAGCAATAAATAAAATAAAATTTTCTTACGAGAGGCAAAAGTTGATATGATCAGGGCCAGGTTAATTCTCCTACCTGTGTGTGTGTGATCTGTTCTCTTCATTAAAAGTTAAAGGAAAAGGGTAAAAGTTAGATAAGTAAAGAATAGCGATGTGATCAGTAGACGAAAAAAAATTATCAAATATTTAAATTTTATCTTGAGGAGTGAGGTTAATTTGACTTGGAATTGCTATTTTATTGTTAAAGAAAGGAGTTAGCTTGACAAAAAGCAGTTGCATTTATAGTCTTAAGATTATTGCAGGTTAACTCAATAGGGGTTATAGGATTACAGCAAACGGCGAAACACGAAGCAACACATCTAGATGCAGAATTAATGAGAATATGGGGCACGTTCTGAGGGATGGCTCTCCATTTTTATGTCAACCTCTAGCTACAATTCGTCTTCAAAGGCGGTGGCAGGGTATGTCAGAGTGTTCAATCCTATCCCAGACATTTTCTATTGGTGAGAGATCAGGTGATAATGGTAGGTAGGGAAACAGCTGTTCATTTTGTAGAACTTGTTGGAAGATGCGTGCAGCCTGCGATCGAAAGTTTTCCTGTTGGTAAAGGGCATGAGGTATTCCCCCTCCCCTTTTTGAAGGAAAGGCAGTTTCACCGGTCTCAGTATATTATGCAGATATCGTGGGACCGTCTTACTGCTCTGAATGCGAACCATTCACGATGGCGTTTCGAACGATAATGCTATTTTGTCTCATGGAGGTGCTTTCAACAGATGCGATCATATTTTATTTGTCCCACATCAGAGCCATAGTTATTATCATTGCACAAGCAGAAGTGTGACTTCTCTAACCTAGAACACGATCCTGCCCGTTTGCCATCGGCGTTACTTTCGACCGGCACAATTAGAACATTCTTGCCAGCGTTGTTGGTTCATACTATTCTTAAAGGGCACCATTAGTGCAGACCATTCGTAATTAACCGACGGGTAGTGATTCTGGTAGTTATAGGAACAACAAGAATGTTCTGCACAGGCTGCAAAAGAGTAACAGAAGTATCTCGTAAAGCCGCCACAGCTTGTCGGTCACTTTTCACATTTCCTTGTTTCAACCACTTTTGTCATAGCCTATGCTTAGTGGACTCGTCTAGTTTAGTGTTATCTGAGATTAGACATGAGGATCAACCTGGCCCTCTCAGTTCAATCACCATGGTCCTTGTAAAGTTGCCTCGAGGCAGTTTGTTGGAACTGCCTCGGTTGGAGGCAGCGAGGAATTCTCTTTTATTATCTCTACGACAAGAAAAAAACCCTCAATGATTTCCCTGACAGAAATAAGGGCACAGACATTCACTGTTTTTTAAGGTTCATTCCTTATATCTTACTTTACGAGTTCCAAGGAGTTGCACATTTTAAATTATTTGCATTATTCGGTGGTTAGGTGTGCTTTAGATTAAATTTTGCATAATTTTTAGTTACTCTTTCTTGGTGTTGCATTTTAGAAATTTTAATGTCGCTTAGCATACACGTGTTTGTGTAGTACAGAAAGTTGTGAAATAGAATGTGAGTACAGAAAGTTTGTCAAGAGATCTTAGAGTTCGGGCCATATCTTTCACAATAGAAAACAATTGGAATAATTTATCTCAAAAGGATCACAAACATGTGTAATAGATTCTCAATTAATTCACGTAATTATTTGAATTAAGCATTTCCTTCTTTCAGAAAATGCTTTTAAACATTTCGATTTGTTATCTCGATATCTTTTGAAAATTTTGGACTATCCGTCATAATATTATAAACTGTTCAAAATATTTAAGAAACGAAATTATGTTTTGCTACTTACATTTTATTCATTGCAAAAAAAAAAAAGAAATTATTGATGTTTCCTTGTATATTTAAGAGGATTGTATTCTGATTCTTTCCTTTATAAAGGAGGATCCGAAAGTACATTCACTTATTGTCACTTGCTTCAGATTGTTTACGATCCTTACGAATCTTTCGATCATGATACAGCCAAAATTTTTGGCGCCCTTCAAGATAATCCAATAAATAACTACAATAAGGATGGATTGCCTTCACTACTTCCTCCGATAGAAGTTCTCTAAGGAATCTTATATCATCGTCATATAGCTTGAGTTGCGCTGATACCTCATATTCTGCAGAATCTAATTCTTCTCGAGGTTCGTCCCCTTAACAACTTCAAAATGTCATCCACATCCTCGCTATCAAGAGCTATTGGTGGACGTAAAGCGTTTTCAATTGCTCTTCCATTCATCTGGTAACCTAATTTAAAATCTCCGTAGTTTGGTCTAGAATTATGAGCCCTGGCATATGTCAGAAAAGATCTTTCGAAGTCCCCTAGTAGAAACTCGACTTCTGCTGTTAGGCTTTTTGCTTCAGGAGATCTAGGGTTAAGTTTTAAGACTCTGTCAGCAATTTCTTTAGCTTCAGCATACATTCCTGAAACCATGAAACATTTAGCCTTACCAAGAAGACATTTTGCATTATTCGGTTCTTTTTCAAGAGCTATGTTGAAGAATTCCAGGGCCTTGTCGAACATTCGAAGCTTGAAATATTTTACTCCTTCGGTGATATACATGAAGGGAGGACATTTTGGTTTTTTAATGCTTGATTCCTCGTCTTCATCGTCTTCGTCAAAAAACATTTTTCAAATAATATCGCTGGTGTCTATTTTTTTAAGGACCAAATCAAAATTAAATAAAAAGAAAGTTCTGAATAGAAATGCGAAAAGAAAAATTTACCACAAAAAACTCATTAACTAAACTAAAGTATTTTTAAATGAATACAATAAAAGGTAATTTTAAAAAATATTACTGAGCGAAGAAGTATGATTTAAAACATAAAAAATGGCATAAATATGCTGATCTTTAATAAAAATGGTTTAATTTATATAAAAATCGTGTATATTTCAATTAATTTATTTCAAAAACTTTTAAATTAACTTATTTTAAATAAACATTCTTTTAAGGAATTTAATAAAAAAAACTATCTAAAAAATCAAAATTAAGATGCAACATCAATTAAATTTCATAAAAACAAAAAGGCTTGAAATAAACAAATCTTGTTGCCGTTTAAGTTTAACGAAAATTTCTGAACGTTGATATAAAAAAAGCTCACAATATTTATTTAGTTTCAAATGGCAATTAATTTATATTCAATTTCATTAAATTTTAGTTTGAAATTAATTTATGACATATTATAATTATTCATAACATTTATGAATGTATACGATATATTATTTCAAAAGTCATTATTTCATTAATTAATGACATTTTCATCTGATTTTTATAAAAGTTAAATGTTTCAACTTTTTTTGAAATGCTGAGTGCTTTATTTAATTCACGAGTTTATCAATTTTTGAAAAGAAAGGAATTTCAATTTGCTTATGTTGAATTTTTATCTATCGGTCAAAATAAGTATTCGACATGCGAACATTTCTTCATATATTGAATTAATAAATAAAAATTGTATAAAAAACAATTTTTATTGATTTTAAACCAAAAATCATTGAGTATTAAATGCAGCATCTTTTGCTATACATTGAAATGTAAAAAATAACAAAATCTCCATTATTTCATTCAAAGGCAGTTAAACAAACAAAAAAAAGTATTCGACAAAACATAAAAATAAATTCAAATAATTTAAATAATGTAAACTTATGTCTAGTTGCTCTTCCTCTCCGACGGATGACTTCCCTTAAATGCAGTGGCATCGATTTAACAAAATTTTCTGTCACCTCTTGGTCAATTTCCACCCATTCCTGTCTAAGGATCTTCTCCATTTGACGTTTGTTAGAAATGTGGTGCCCTCTTAACCCTTTTCCCAATATGCTCCACATGTGATCAATAGGGTTGAAGTCTGGACTTCGGGCGGGTGTTTTTATAACTTTTGGGCAGTTGTACATCAGCCAAAGCTTTGTATTGTGAGCGGAGTGTTTTGGGTCATTGTCCTGGTAAAACTGGTAGTCCTCCTCTATTCCCAATTTTTCAGCACTGGTGCAAAAATTTTCTTTTAAAATCTGTATGTAATACAGATGATCCATTATGCCGTTAATTGCGACAATATTTCTCACTCCTAAGGCCACCAAACACTCCCAAATCATTATACATCCTTAACCTTATTTAGTTCTTCCAATTCAGCATTGCGTTTTCTGTGCACTATAATTTGGCCATCGCATCCAAAAAGATTAAATTTGCTCTCATTTGCAAAAATTACAATGTGCGAGAATTCTACTGGTTTGCGTATTTTCTGGCAAATTCTAGTTTTTGCACTCTGCTCTTTTAGGATGAAAAGACATAGCTTCTTTCAAGCCTTTCTAGCCTTAAATCCATTATTATGCAGGTAATTTCTAACAGTTTGGGGCGTAATAACTACGTCCAAACAATCCTTGGTAACTGCCAAATTTGATACATTGGTTTTGTGGTCCTTTTTTTTAATTTGACGTACAAGCCATCGTTCTGTCGCTGCAGAAATTTTTTTGGTCGTCCAGATCTTGGCTTGTTGCCACCCGATTTTTTTGCTCTTTATACTTTTTAATTATATAGTGCATACTTGTTCTTGGCCTATTTACAATAGCCGAAATTTTGTTTTCAGATAAACTATTTTTAAAGAGTATTATAATTAAAACTTTAATTTCTACTAACAGCTCTCCTTGTTTTCGGTCTATTTTGAAACTGTTTAAATAAAACTTTCTAAATGCCCTCAGAAATTGTTCGAATGCTTTGAATTATAAAAATTTACAACCACACTTAACGGTAATTTTACTTCTCGGAATAAAAATTTATCAAAACCTCCTATGTCAAATACTTATTTTGCTTACCAAACTGCCTTTGAAAAGTATAACGGTGATTTTTTTGCTTAGGTTTGTTTTTGTAAGTACAAAAACTTCTTCATTTGAAACTGAATTGTTATATGCCACATAACGAAGCATGGTTTCGTTGTTGTTGGTGTTTCAAGTAAGGTGTTTAAAGTCAATATTTGCAGAAATCGTTGCATGTCGAATGCTTATTTTGACCGCTGTATATTAAATTCAAATGTCTAAGCTATCGTACATATAGTATTTTATGTCGTATATTTTTTTGTAAAGAAATTGAATATTCTTAACAGGGTAATCGTATTATAAAACATGATGTTAATAATAATTTAAGAAATGTTTTCTTTAAAAAACCCATTGAAACGTAAATGCATCGTTTATGTTTTTCAAAAATATCTACTAATTTGTTTTTGAAGAATTCAAATGAAAAGTTTATTGAAGTAAAAAATTACCTTTTACATTTTTAGTTTTATCAGCTTTTAAAATTAATTCAAAAGATCGGATAACTCAAAGGAATTATTGAGACTCTATCTGAATTTGGTTTCATTCAGTCGTTTCTCCTATAAAAATTATTAGTTGTGTTATTTTCTAAGTATAAAGGATATATACCAGCTTACTACATTCTTCGGTGAATCAATTTATTTATATTCTATTCTACGAAATTACAAAAACGTTGCCATTCCCTCAAAAACAAAACTTTTCCAAACATAGATAAGAAACGATTAGCACACACGTGTAATTACTTAATTTTAAAACAAAATAAAAGTACTGTAAATTAAATAAAGCCTTAGAAAATATAAAAAAAACCTTAAAAATGCTAATCAATAATTACACGTGCTTTTCAGTTTCTAAATAAAAAGAAACGACATATTTCTCAAAAAGAGGATGGGCTTGTAACAGAAATCTTTTGAAGTTTGTAAATGCTTTGTTCATGGTTATTTAGAAAATTACATAAATTTCATTTTATATTTTGCGTCCACTCTATTTATATCTACTTTTCTCTCTTCTTCAGTATATTATTTTATAGTTTTAACGTGTGGTTGTTAATTACCAATAAATTAGTCAGCTTTATGAACTAATCCCTTTTTAATTTTGCTTATGTTACAGTTCACGTCTTTTGAGTAACAATGAACTCAATTCATGTGACGTCATAGTCACATGATAGTGAAAGCCACGTGATTTTAGCCAATCAATTCAGGGATTCATTTGACGTCATAGTCACACAATAAAAGCTATCTTGTGTTTCCAGCTAATCACGCGCTCCTTTGTTGCCAAGTTTTATTCTTTGCAGAAACTTTCTCTTAAAAAGTACATTGTATACAAAATGCATTTTATTTAAAAGTATAAGCATAAAATACGATTTTTTTTTAATTAAAAAAAATTTTTTTTGGAAGAAATTTTTTTTTCTAACATTTAAACATTTTTACCCAAGTATAAAATTTGAAATTTTATCTCAGTTTTACAAATAGAACAACAAGTACAATTAGTTTAACGTTTGTTTTGAATTCAATGGAAAACACGTGTTTGTTTTTATCATGTGACATCATGAATTGAGCCCATTGGGTCTAGTACTCTTGGCTAAATTAGATCACGGTAGTATTTGGCATCCGACGAGAGTTTGAATTGAATAAAATTCAAACGTCACTATCAGGTAGTCGAAGCCGCCACTAGATGGGGCCACCAATCAAATGGCTCTCACTCTTGGGAACTTGTCATGTTTGCAAATGGCTTGGCTGCCAAAATGCAGCCCATTTGAAACAAACAAACAAAAAGTTCACGTCTCTGCTTTCACAACTAAGAACCAATTTTCTGAATCTTCACATTGGGAAAAAGTGTGGCTTAGATTCGAGTAAATACGATATGTGAAGTATAACTTGAACACATTTTCATGTCTAGTGTGATTTGGAGTTTAATTTAAACGCGCAGATGTTACGATTTGAACTGTGGCAGTTGGAAAGACCTTTGTTTGTTCTCCAGTAAGACATTAATTTCTTTTATTTTGACCAACTCTCATTATTAGTTCTTTATCACTTTTAAGGGTCCGAAATATGTTGGTCACGTTTTCATTTACTGGTGCTTGAACAGTCGATTTCCTTTATCTGAAAATTTGAGTGACTCGAGACACTTTCAGAAAACAAAAGAAAAATATAATACAAATGGTTAACTTAGCCACTTGCAAAAGGAAAATAAAGTAATGAATACAATTACAGCCTGTTTATTTAACAATGAAAGCTCAAACTATAAATAAATAAATAAAATGAAAAAAAAAAACTCTAAATAAAATACAAGTAGAGGCTTTTCTTCAAAAATCGCAGTTGATCTCATTAAGTTACATTTCTGTATAAATTGGGCAAATTCTTGGTTTAAGGTAATTGGGACGGCTGCGAGAAGGAAAAATGAACTTTTTTTACACCAAATTTAAATGGTACTCACTTACTTAAATTAAAAGCAACGGAAGTAAAATTTTTAAGTTGAATTATCTGTACATTTATGCACCTGTTAATGTAAAAAAATTCTATTTTAAATTACAGTTAAATCTGTATGAGCAATAAATATTCAACAACTATTTTTTTTTATTTTCGAGACATGTTCTTAACTTTAGGTACACTTTGAATAAAACCTACTGAATATCTAGCTATAAAATTTTACAGAGTTTTTGCAAACATTACAATCTATAAAATGAATGAAATGAAATTTGAAAAAATAAATTAACAAAAATTTTAAAAACTTTTAAATTTAGTGATTCAAGTTTCCTTTAAATTTTACGCAGAAACTGTGCTACATCTAAAATTTGTGAATGTTTATTTGAAAACGAATTCATTCACTTTTTTGAAAATTTGTGAATCTTATAATATGCGAAATATCAACAATATAGGTAAAGTAGATTTTGAGACAAGTGTACCGGTATGAACAAAAATTGCATTTTGAGAAAATCGCAAATAAAGATATTTTCATCTATGATTTGTAAAATAATAGTTTTCAATGTAATATAAAGTCATATCATAATTAATTGGATTATTTTGCATCATTTCTCAGTTTTTAAATTGTAAGTTTAAAATTCTAGATTATTTAAAAGTCTTTTTAATTACTCTTTCTTTACTTTACACGTGTTTACGTTTTCTTTTACACGTGTTGTCAACGATTCACACCTTCCGTTTAAAATACCAAAAATATTTTTGTTTATAAGTTTTAGTATTTTTACTTCACTTTGAACATCATCATTATAGGATATTACAGAATTTCTTATGCATATTTTTATTATTATAAAAATACACAAAGAAAATGTCTTTGATTAATTTAAAAAGTTAATTTGATGCTTATTTAAATGGAATTCTGTTTTTAAAAATTATGACAAAAGAATCTCTATTTACTCAAATATATGAATATTTATTTTAAAGTAAAACCAATAGTTATAAACCTATAGAGTTATTCATGAGTATTTAAATGTTAAGAATAAGCAGTTAGGAAAAACGATATGTCTGTTTTACAAGCTATGCACTTAATTTAGAATAATCCTGAAGATCCACTTTGTACTAAATACATTTGATTTATAATTTAA
This sequence comes from Trichonephila clavipes, assembly GCA_019973935.1. Lineage (NCBI taxonomy): Eukaryota > Metazoa > Arthropoda > Arachnida > Araneae > Nephilidae > Trichonephila > Trichonephila clavipes. The sequence goes on from BMAU01018604.1 coordinate 235,141, forward strand.
GAAACATAATTAACATTTCACCCCCCCAAAAAAAAAAAAAAAAAAAAAAATGTTTTCATTTTGTTACTAACGATATAAATTTTCCGTAATTTTTGCAGAAAAAATGTAGAATTTTCAATAAATTTGAACATATAATAAAGAAAAATTATATTCTTTGTATAGAAAAATTAGTTTTTTACAATACATATTATATACAAAATTAATTTTGAAGAAAGTGTACCTGAATCCCACTTACATCACATTTGCTTACAATTTTAAAATTTAATTTTCTACCGTTCTATTTATCGCATTTTCATAAATAATGCATCTGTGGATGCAGAAAAGTGCCCTCTATTTTTTAAAAGTAAAATAAAAAAAAAATACAAACTTTAAAGCAGTTTCACGTCCCAGTTACATTCTTCAAAATCTTCTCTCATTTACTGAGTGACAGGCAAATTAGTAAGTACTAAATTCAGTGACTTTTGACAATCATGTCAGTTTACTGGTCGATGGACTAATGCCAAGTATCGATTTCGTCATTGAAAATGCATTTTCGAATATGAAAACAATTAAAAAGTATGGATTTTTTATTTTATTTGGAGTATTTTTTGTACAATATTTCGTGATAAAATTATTACTTATTATAACAAGAGAAAAATTTTGAACTACAGAAAACGTCATAATCCCTTTAAGCATTCTCTCATGCAATGCCTTTAACTATGGCAATGCCACAGGAAGAAAAAGAATCACCCTTAAAAAGGAGGGGGTGGAGGTAATTAATAATTATTAATTCCCCCACCCCCTTTCGACCAGTTATAATAAGTGGCATCAAGGAGTAAAAATTTATAAGCAAAGCATTTATTTTTTTATTTATTTCTATGTAATTTTAATTATTTAACTTGAATCATGGTCCTTTTAGTTTTACGTAATGCTGAATTTTATTTAAGTTAGTTATGAAAGTGTTTATGTGAATATAATAATATAACAAAAAATAATCAAAACATACTGTAAAAAGCAGTTTTCCACTTTGGGGAAGCAATTCAAAAAAGCCTTATCAAACGGAAACATAAAAGATTTGTAAAAATCCTTACAATTACAAGACATATAATTAATTTTGATATCCTAATGGATCCCTAAATTTATAAAACTCTCAATAAACAGGCACTCTGTTTCTTCTTCTTTTTCCCCCTCTTTTTTTTATTTAACACGTAAAAGATAAAAAATTGTCCGGCGTTGAAATATGTTTTCATCGCTTACGGGAAATTTGTTTATTGAAAAGAGTTCTATTTTCTATATAATCGTTAAATCATTTACATAAATGACGTTATCGCAGATTAATGGATATTTACATATTTTATCGCAACAATTGCCAACTCTATTAATAACTCGCCAAATTGGCAACCACGCTTTTCTATGCGTTGAATTGGTAATCAGGTGCTTCGTTTCATAGATCTTGAATAGGTTGCAATAATACGCAATACCAATCAATGAATATAAGTATTAGAAGATTTACTCACAACGCGCGCTCGCGTCATTAAAATTAATTTTTTAAGAAGAAATCGTTTGCTTAATTAGTAACTGTCTCACAGGATAATTCATTCCAATTTCCCCTTTAGAATCTCTTTTTTAAGGCTGACATCAAATATTACTGCCCATATACTTTGAACAAGGTTTGTCGCATTAAATATATGTTCTAATATTAATATTAATTTACTCGGTTTAACCACGTATATTTATTTACTATACTGCGTCTAAAATTTAAGAAATATTCTTCACACACCCGATGCTTAACTTTGATGTGTGAAATTAAATATACACATGGTATTAAGGGAACGAGATATGGTGTATAAAAGTGTGAATTAAGTTGTTTAACATTTCCAACAGACGTTATTAATATTATAACGTGTAATTAATTCTACATGATAGTGATATTAGAACATGATTTTAATGTTGGAAATTTCTTCTATTGAGTATTCACACACAGAGTTCGTTCTACTTTCTACTGAAATATTATACGAAAATAACATTAACTAGTTTAAATTATTATTCGAATGATATTCGATAAAATATGACCACTAGGCTCTCACGGCCACTACCTCCACTTTGAAAAGTTCTATTTTAAAATAAGAGGAAAACAACTAAAGACGGATCTCTTAAATTCAAATCACAGTCAAGTTATTAGGACAACACCTTTGGAGGCTTGTTTCTTAATTTACACGCTGTTGGCAGTGATTCTGAAATGTAGTTCATTGTAATAATATTACTTCTCACAATAGATTCTGTAATTAAGATTCTGACTACAATTCCACGGTTGCGATATCCGCTGCAGTAGGGTACTCAAGACTTAAATAATTTTGACTTGGGCATGCCGTCCCAAAATTACTATAACAAAGGGCTCCGTGAAGCAACAAAAGGAAGATTAAAAATCCAGAGACGTCCTAAGGCGTAGAACAACTGGGCTCAGATCCTTGGCCGCAGTGAGGACCTCTTTCAATATCGACTTAGCTTTAATAAGATCATAATACGTGGAATTTCAATGGTTTGACAGTCACATTCTCCGAAAAACTGGGAATTTTTGATGATATGTTAATTGGCTACATGAGATGACCGTCGTCCACGTACAGGCCTAGGCCTACCACCATACACCATCATTACTTATTCTGTCAAAAGGCGGCAGTCGATCGAGCTGGTTTGTGTGATTTTAAGTTATGCACGTTTATTTGCTTAGGGCAGCGTTTCTCAAACTGTGAGGCGCGCCTCCCCGGGGAGGGGGGCGCGAGCATATCGAACAAAAAAGACTTTAAAAATAATTAATTTACTGGAATGAATAAAAACAAAATACTTTCAGACACAATAAAAAATGCACTTTTACTCTGATATAATTCACAATATCATCTGGCGTCATCAAAAATAAAAAATTCTTCAATACCTAATTAGCTATCTTTGATCCAATAACCACATAAAAAACTTTCATTTAAATTGCTGTAATCCTATAATGAGAGATTTTTTTATCACGTTTTCTTTTTAAATCTAAAATACTACTCATTCAGAGAAAAAACAAAACCCAGACCCAGGATCGAAAAAATTTAGGAAGATAAAAAATTCATCACTGGTATTCTTTTTGAAATATTAGCTGTAGGCAGCAGAATATATTTGCTCAACATCTGTTTAACCTTCTAAGTTATTGGAACAGTTAGTTATGACCCCTCTCTTATGTGTTTGTTTCTCATTTAGGGAAGTTGTAAATAATGTATTGCCTTGGGTGGGGGGAGCATGTAAAAAAGTTTTATGATATTTGGAAAAACACAGAGAGAGAGAGCACTTTGAAGGATTACATGGTCAAGATTTATCTTTATGAGTACTCTCAAACATATAAAGCATAATGAAAAACATTTTACACAATTTTCTTAGCAATAATATCCACAAATTGTATTGAATATACTTTTAACCCGGAAGTGGTTGCGCGAGGCACTCAGATCACGAAATCGTTAATTCTGGCAAAACTATTTATTTGTTACCAAAGAAAAATTGAAAAGTCCTTGAAAGTAGGTAAGTTTACTTTCTCTTAATTAAATTATTCCCTGAAATCACTATTTGTAACGTGTACAATAAAAATAATTATATAAAAAAAAGGATTGGGGTGACTCAACTACCCCGCGAGAACATTAACGTTAATATCGAGTGTGTGCCTGCTCCCAGGATAAAACATTTTGAATATTAAATTAAAAGATAACACAAATAAAAATATTAAATATAAAAAATAACTTTAAATATTTTAAAGATAACAGAATTATTCTTCATCGGAATTTTATATTATTTTTTTCGTTATTTAACATTAATTCTAAATGCTCATTCTGTGAGGCTTAAAATTACAGTTCGCTTAAAGCTAATTATAATATGAGCATTCATTTTAAAATATCATTTTACATTTTTGTAAACATTGTCGCGCATTTGTGTTTACCATCCTTACAGTTCAGCTATTATATCAAGAATGTTTTAGTTTTTTTAAAAAAATGAACTCGTGCGAAGAGCGGGTACTTCAGACAGTACACTTTTAATGTATTAATGCTACACAAGATATTTTATTATTAATTTAATAATACTAAACTAAGAGTGCTTAATAAGTATTAGCGACTTCCATGGGCTTGTCTTACAGAGGAAAGTTTTTCAAAGGAAGGTTTACGATTCGAAATTGACACTCTGAGTACTTTTTCTATATTTGGCTGAGATCTATATTTTGTCTTCAAAGCAGCCTCCGCATTTTGCAATTGTTCCAATTTAAAAATTCGAGAAAGAAAAATAAAATATATATTACTTAAAAGTAACATAAATAAAATTTAATATACTTATCTTATTAATTTGTACGGTTTATAATTAAGATAATGTTGTAGCTTTAGCGTCTCAAAGAGCATTATTATTGCATTCAATACATTGTTATTGTATAAGGGGGGAGCGACAAAAATTATGATTAAAAAGTGGGTCACCAGTATTGAAAGTTTGAAAAGCACTGGTTTAGTGTTATTGTTTGTACGAGTATCTGACAACATATGTTATATACTGGCATTTCGTTCTCGACTCAGTCATAATAAGATTATGATCCTTATAATTTTAATGTGGTCAAATACCATTCCCGTTAATAGTCTCCGTAAAACAGGGAATTTGAAACTGCATGTCAATTGGCAGAAGTGGTAAGAGGGTATTATCATGTGATGGCCGTTGTCCATGTCTAGGCTTAGGCCTAATACCATTAACAATCATTCAACTCATTTAATCGAAGTGCGGCCATCAGTCGAGCTGATTTGCGTCTAGATTTTTCAGATTGTGAGTCGTGCCCATTTATTTGTTTCAAATTATAGTTTGAACGAGTATTTGGCAATACATGTTATTTACTGTCTACTTTTAAAGATCTCAGGTAGGGCCTACCTTTGCACAGGGGCCCAGGTCCACAAAAATCTTAAGATTCTCTGGACTCGGGGCCTCAAAGAGTCTTGAGACGTCCCTGCCCGTAAGCACAAGGCAACCATGGACTTTTACACTCCGGCATATTATTTACGGCACTAGAGACCTAACTGGATTTAAATTTCGGCAAGAATGATCGTAATTTTCTATATTTGAAAAAGGGTGTTTTTTTAGAGGTATAGAACTTTAAATTGCAATAAAACAACGATGTATTATTCGATAGCAATGAATTTTTTTTAATCGAAAGATAATCTTGTGGCATTACATTTTAAATAGGATTTCTGGCATATGACTGCCACGGCTGGCTCGGATGTAGTCCAATCTGGACGTCCAATTTTCGATCACTTTTTCCAACATTTGTGGCCGTATATCGGCAATAACACGGCGAATGTTGTCTTTCAAATGGTCAAGCGTTTGTGGCTTATCCGCATAGAGAGACCAATGACTTTACATAGCCCCACAGAAAATAGTCTAGCGGTGTTAAATCACAAGATCTTGGAGGCCACTTCACAGGTCCAAACGTGAAATTAGGCGGTCACCAAACGTGTCTTTCAATAAATCGATTGTGGCACGAGATGTGTGACATGTTGTACCGTCTTGTTGGAACCACAGCTCCAGGACATCATGATTGTTCAATTCAGGAATGAAAAAGTTAGTAATCATGGCTCTATACCGATCACCATTGACTGTAACGTTGTGGCCTTCATCGTTTTTGAAGAAGGATTCCACCAGCCCATAAAGCACACCAAACAGTTTTTCTGGATGTAACGGTGTTTCGACATACACTTGTGGATTAGCTTCACTCCAAATGCAGCAGTTTTGTTTGTTGACGTAGCCATTCAACCAGAAGTGCGCTTCATCGCTAAACAAAATTCGCTTATGAAAATCGGGAACAACGGCAATCTCGTTTTGGGCCCATTCGACGAATCTACGCCTTGCTTGATCATATTTAAAATGTAATGCCACAAGATTATCTTTCGAATAAAAAACAATTCATGTCAATCGAATAATACATCGTTGTTTTATTGCAATTTTAAGTTCTATACCTCTAAAAAAACACCCTATATTTAAGGTATCCAACTACGTTCGGAACCGTGTTTTTAAAAAAGCACTTAAATGGATAATTTTCATGATATTTAGTGTCACTTAGATTAGAATACATGTATAAATAGTTTTAAGGACATTTTGACAAAAAAGAATTATTTAAATACAATATTTTGGCAAAAAATTAACGTAGAATAATCTTTTTTCAAAATGTTCCCCTTTTATAAAAAATGCTTCTAAAGTAATAGTATTTCTCTTATATAAAGTAAAGACTTCTCCAGAGAGTCTGAACTATGATTTTTGAAAAATTCACATTATTTTCAGAGTTACCACCAAATGAAATAATTATCGGCGTTCTTTTCTTAGAATTAATCTACTCTGTTGTCGTAAAATATGGATAACCCCACTTCTAAGTTATATATTTCAAAAATTCTAGTTGAGTCTCTGTAGAGAGATCTGAGCTATATACAGGCAAAATATTATTATAATAGAAGCATTTTTTACAAAAGAAGAATATTTTGAAAATGGGTCATTCTATGTTCATTTTTTGTCAAAATATTGTACTTAAATAATTTTTTGTTGGAATACTATTCTTAAAACAATTTTATATACATTTTCTAATCTAAGTGACACTAAATATCATAAGTATTACTCATTTATATGCTTTTGCAAATCACGGTTCCGAACGTAGTCGGATACCTTAATCGAATGAGTGGTCTACATCAAACAATTCTATCACTAAACCCTCATCGAAGCTAACTAGAACAAAAATTCAGAGTGATAAAATTTTAAAAATTTTCTTTAATTAGCGCAAAATATCTTTAGAATGTCAATTAGTGACCAACGTTTTTGCAAGTAAAATATATTTTATAAAACTGACCTTCTATTATGTACAAAAAATTTTGTAAAAAAAAAACTCTCTCTTGTGAGAGATTTGATTATAAAAAATAAAAAAGTATGTGTTTTTGGATTGCATAATGTGTGCATTTGTATTTTTAATTAATTATAACATATAGAAAGTAATAAAAAAACTACATGTAACATAATACTAAAAATCCATTTATTTCTTTTTACGAAAATTAAAGTAATGCATTTTAAAATTAAGAATATCTAATGAGAATAAGCTTTAACATAATCGGCTTATTTACCGACCAAATTAAAAGTGCTTTTCATCAACTATTTCACGTATATAAGTACTTTTCTTTTAAGCTCTTCAAGGTGTAAACACTAAAAATCAGTTTTAAAAAACTACCGACTTCAAAATGAAAAAAAAAAAGAAAAAAATTCATTTTTTTTTTTTTTCATTTTTTTATCCAAAACTTAATCACAAAGATTACTTTTTTTACGTGGATACATTGTTACAAAAATCTTTTATTTTTTTTTAAAAAACAAAACTGTTTCAAATTAATCTTTTTTTGTTTTGTTTTATGAGGAAAAAAATCTTTTAATTACAACTATTTAAAGTGGAATAATAGCTTATTATTTTGGTTACTTGTTATCGCTAACAGCGCTACAGTTTTTTAAAAAAAACGTTTAATTGATAATTGCATCATTTTATTTCTCGTACAGAACTCTACATATACATATCTTTTAAAATTAAAACATTAATCCATATTTTGATACTCTAAATGAATTTCCTTGCGTCGTTTCTGGTTGAATTTAATTCTATTTAGAATGGATCCCTCTTTCAAATAGCCTAATCTGAAAAGTCGATTATGCGGACGTCCTTGATACGGTCTGAAAAAGTAAAGAGGTTACATTAAAAAAAATATAAAATGCGTGGATAGTTGAATTCTTATATCTCTCCATACTTATGAAAGTAAATAAATTAGTATTATTTCTTACAAAGTATTTAGGTAAGTATGCAAAATTGTTTTCTACAGTTTCTTCTAAATTTCTCCCAGAAATGTTAAAACATTTTTTAAAAAATTCGAATTCGTAGCGAATATATTGATCAGATGAATATTTTCAGGTGATTTTTGAATTCAAAGATAATTAGAGAATTTCTCTCACTTTTATGCAGAATTAAAAATTTGTCTAATCTCATGTCAAATTGTAGTAAAAATTTTGTTTTATAAAAAATATGTTCAATTTCAAAAACATGCGTTTATTTTGATATAATGATTGCGATGAAATAGTTAAATGGAAGTAGAAAAATTAATTAATTAAAACAAAAAAGGTTTACGATCAAATATCTATTTTCTGGTAAAAAAATATTCGAAGAAAAAACTTTGAGATTTTTCTTAAGTTTTCGAAAAGTCGTTAAGTTATTTGAAATTTAACACTAGAACCGCGGCAGTTTCGGTAAAACCGCGGGTTGGGTCAATTTGACCCCAATTAATAAAAACCCGTATTGTTATGCTAAAAGTAGGCTGAATGATTTTGCAATGACATTTATCCATTTTTAACATTAAATTATTATAAGTGATAAAAAATAATAAGATGTTACAATATGGAATATTGTATACAGTTAATAAGATACTCAGACAACTTGAACAGAAATATTTTTAGTTTCTTATCAGGCGAACTTTCCTACACAGCTCATGCACATTTTGGGCAACTTCTTTTTATATATTTTATAAACTTTCAATTTAGCGGTATTTTACACAATCAGAACAAGTATCTACAATTTTGTTTCTACACTGGAAATCTTTGCAATAAACCCTTTTTCGCATCTGCGCAGATTCTTCAGTCCGCTTTTGTCTGTGTATCTGACTTGTACTTTCTTTTGTGAATATACGCACTGCGAAACACTTCAATGAGTTGTTGAAGATATTCTCTTGAATATCTTCAACAACTCATTGAAGTTTTTTACCAGTAACTTCTTTGTATAAAATGCATGAATTATTCCTTGCAAGATCAAGAATATTGTAGAATACATGAACAGAGTGAGCATCTCCTTGATCCTGCCTTCACAGAATATTTCCGAGCCATTTGGTCGGCATTGTCGACACCAAATTTTGTTGAGTTATGATTGTTTTTCTGGAAACTGTTTTGGGTGATTATTGCCGATATCAACTGTGGGATGAAGGGAGCTCAATAATAAGATATTTTTACTGGTTTTACCCTGATAAACTGTCAAAGTTATATCATCAAGCTCCAGTAACAATGTATCGAATAACGGTATCTTTACTTTTTTCACAAATGCAGGTACTTCTTTCCGATTTCGTTTCCTCGTCTCAGTTAAACTAGTGTGTTCTGTGTTTTTAACATTTGGGACTGATTTAATGTAGTGAAAAAATTATCTGTAATGGCATTTCTTGCTTTATTATCGAAAAGTTCTATCAAACGCAAAACGACATATTCGGAGAGAGATAGGTTTACAGGATGTTCCTCATCTTTACACAAATATGGAAAGCCTTCGAGCACATATTTACTATTAACATCAGCGGCAAGCCAGAACTTGATACAAAATTTATCTGGTTTACTTGGCATATATTGCTTGAAATGACATCTAGCTTTAGACGGAAACAGTTGTTCATCAATAGTTAAATATGATCCTAGTTTAGAGCAAATTATTAAATTTTCAATAAATTTCTTTCACTCTTCAGAAATGAAACACGATTTATCTGTTTGAAAGCGTTCAGATCGTGTATTTTTTTGTCGAATCGCAGAAATTTCATAAGTTCTCTGAATCTATCTCTTGCCATAGAATCGCGGAAAAAAGGTGGACCCCAAATTACAAACCACATGCTATCAAGTTCTAGATTATTTGCACCGTATATACCTCGACCATACAAAATTGTTATTAAAGTATCTAGTTCACCTAAAGTTGTTGACTATTCTTTTTACCCCAGTTGCCGGTGAGCGTCTTCCTCTGTACAATTTTTGATATGAAGAAGCATAGACTTATCTATAAGTAGCCTTCTTGAACTAATTGCATATCCATTTTCAATATTTTGCCTTACATAACTAGTTGGAACACTTTTTTCTTTGAAAACATTACGTTCAGCAATTCTTCCACGCGAACATCTTCCAGAGGTGATGCTTTCTCAACCCGTTCCATCATTTCTAACAAAAGTTCCAGAGTTCATTTCATCTAGATTTGAATCTGATAACATTTTACGTTTATTTACACATTATTTTGTCTTTCTAGAAGTGATTTTTCTGCTGGTACATTGTACAGGAAAATAAATTAGGTACGGTATCTTAGAGGGCTGAAAAAGCTTTTTCCATTCCAGGAATCGTTGAATTGCAAATTTAGTACTCGTGATTATAATGGGGTCAAAATGATTCATTCCACGGTTTTAGATATAAGTATTTTAAAAAAAAATTATAAGCATTTAACTTTAATGCCATAAATTAAACTTTTTTGCGTCTCATTTTAGATGTCCATTACAAAACGGCTTTCAAACTTAAGAAAATTTTTTGCTTTTGTTACATTGTGTTTGGATGTATTGGATAGATTTGATGAAGTTAAGAATGAGTACATAAGTTGATGTAACCACCCATCACGTTCAAAAATTATACAACCGTTATATGTAGTATACACGTGTATGACTCGTCAGCACAGGAAAGATTTTAAAAAGTTATAAAATGAAACAAAAACAAAAAATAGTGTAATAGGAATCCTCTTCCCTCATACATCGTTCATCCTGATATTATGCAGCTTTCATGCTGAAAGTGGGACAGCTTATGAATCCCTTCGATGCTGCCTTCCAACAACTCTGCTTACAGGCTGTGGACGGTTTCTTGAGAGTGTGAGTAGAAACTACCCCTGAAGAATTTTCCCCAAATACGCTCTGTAGCAGTGGTTTTCAAACTGTGTGTCACGAAATCCTGAAGTTCCACGAGGCAAACCCAGGGGTTCCACGAGTTCCAATAAAAAATCCAAAAGAAAATTATAAATGTGTGAACAAAGTGGATTCACGCTCACTTATAACGAAAAGTATGAAAAACTTATCCCGGTGTCATTAAAACTGGAAAATTTATTTATATACATAGCTTTATTTTATATAATGCTTATTAGATTTTTATTATAATATAATAAAGGAATAATAAAAAATTTATCTTTATATGTACAACCTACTAAAACGTAAGAATATTCTAATGTTTATCACAAAATTATTTTACACTCGTTAGTACAATATTTTGCAAAACTAAATAGCTTTCTAATGGAAATTCATCCTTCTTCATTTGTGAAAAAAAACTACAATGAAGGAGAGGGAACAGTTTATCGACGTATCAAAGGATTCGAAGATCAGCTCCTAAATTTTAAGTTGCAAATTCACGTAAAATACACAGGATTTCTCGCACAGCTTTAAAAATTTTAATGCCATTCAGAACAATGTATATTTATCAACGTGAGTGGATACAAAAGGAAAATATAAAAATAAATTAAACGTAGAATATGAGATGCAACTCTACAGATAATTTTAGTAGACCTAGACTTCGACAGTTGGTGTAAAAAAAAATGTAAGCACGTATCCCAGTTACTAAAAATAATGCGTCGCCCGTCCGGTATAGAGGTTAATGACGCTGTTTGCTGAACCGCGGGACCTGGGTTCGAATCCCGAATAAGACATGGCTGTTTGTGAATGTATAGTGCCTTTCCGGCATAGGGGTTACTCCAAATAGCAATAGAGCCGCAAGTCCTCTCGTGTGGTTGGTGGAAGGGGAAGAGAGAACGGAGGTCCCTGACCACCCCCAGTGTGTTCTCCCTCAAAATTGTGGTGGAACTCAGCCAAATCGTATTGTCACCTGTTTGGTGTTCAAAGCTACGTCTAACGACAGGCGTACAACGATCCCTTGCCACGATGAACTTCGTAGGCTTTGATCTGATGTAACTGTCGATTAGGTGGCATAAGTAGCAATAACTAAATATAATGCACGGATAGGAGGAACTTGTGGAACACATAAGTTAATATTATTAATGTGAGTGGACTATTCAATTACTTAAAAGGATTTTTAACAGCAAATGCTATACTTTTTTTAAAATTGCCTTTGCATAAAGTTTCTAAAACATGTTGAAATGCTTTACATATTGTTTTAAAATACATTCTCCTAAGTGTGTGTGTGTGAAATGGGTTCCCCCGAAAACACCTCATAGTCTTAAGGGATCCGTGAGTTGAAAAAGTTTGAAGACCACTGCTTTATAGCATTAAGATCTAAAAGAGTACTTTAGAGATCTTAAAAAGAGAGATCTAAAAGAGATCTTATATATAAGTACTAAGATCTAAGTCTTGCTGCCCAAGCAAGCCTGCGATTTTCACTTCCCAGAAGTTCCTCAGCCTGATATAGACTATGTCAATATGTGTCATCGTTAAGAATAAAGTTAGGAAACGGAGCTGCATGATGATGTTCAATGTCATACGCTGCTCAATGTTGTCTCTTACCACATCCGGTATTCAGCATGCAAGTTAAAGAGAAGCCTGCCGCGCAGATTTTTCGGAGAAATATTTGAAAGGCTCTTGCATCGGGATTCATGTTAGTGGAACATTATTTAATATTCTTGGTGCAGTACTTAAGCTTTTCTTGTGTTGTCCCTTGCAGCCTCGTACATGTAATGCATGCACAATACCTCATTGATGATCTGAAATACAAATGGACTGCAATGCTACAAAACATTTCAAAACGCAGTGGCTCTTAAACTGTGGTTCGCGGACCGACTCCATGAGGTCCCTAGTGATTTCCTAGGGTGTCCATGAAACTCTCTGATTTAATGTTGATATCTTTTACAGATTTTAAAAGGCCGGGTGCAAAAATTGAAAGACGTGTCATCCTAGACGTCACTAAATTGCCCCAATGAAAAATTTGCTTAGAGCATTATTTCAATCAAGAATATTAATGCCGTCAGTATTAAATTAGTGTTCTGTAATATTTTTAATTAGATGTTTTCTTAAAAGAAACAACTAATATAAAAAATATTTTCAAGTCAATTCCTACTTAGATCAACAAAGAAAGATTTTATTTTAGCTACTTTTTATTAAATATTTACAATTAATATAAATATGTATAAATACGTAGGACAGAATCACAACATTAAGAGATAACTAATTTTTATTAATTATCATTAAAGTATCGTATTGTCCTCTAGAACAATCGTGCATATAAAATTTCAGTTCAACTGAATGCTTTAAAACGTGAAAAAAAAAAATCTTTTAAAGATTTGATACATGTCTCCAAAAGGGTCGCTAAGTCGCCAAAATTGATGCCAACGTGGCTGAATTCGCAACTCTTTGAATAATTATTTAATCAATTAATTTTTATTAATTATAATTAAATTACTGTATTGTCATCCAAAATAATCATGTATATAAAATTTCAGCTCAATTGAGCGCTTTAAAATGTAATGTTAATGTAAATTAACGATTGAAAATTCCACCAAGATAAATATATAGAGAGTGTGAGTTAAGGCTGTTTTCGGTCAATGTTAAAGGATAGGGATGAAACGGCAAAGACATTTGTGGGCAGGAAAAAGCTCCAATAATAATAAAAATTTTTATGGATATAAAGAAAATAATTGTTTAAAGGATAGTGTTTTTTGAATTTTGATTTTTGGAAAAATTACACAGTTTTCAGCATTTTGCAAAATGAAATTTGACTTTTCTATGTTAAAGTATAGGAGGTGGAAACGCAAAAGACATTTTAACAGAAAAAAACATTTTTTTTAGAGTAGAATTAAATAGTATATAAGAAAGCAAGCTTCCCTCTTTGGACTAGTGTAGCCAGAATTAAGTTTTATGTTTTTCTTAATTAACTTTTTTTTAAATTTTAAGTTCATTCTGAATTATTTTTGGCGTAGTTAGGACTATCTCAAACAGATGGCACCACCATCGTTTGAAAAGCGAATTTATTCTTGGCTACGAATACTTATTTTTGGCGATATCTTTCTGAAATATAGTCGCCAGCTGAAATTATGGTAACTTGCAAATTGTTACAAATAGTGGACAATGGAAAAGATTTATGATGTACAGAGATTTAACATCTCAAATCTGACGAACTTTCCTATTTAGGAAAGTTTTAAATATTTTCTGCATGTGTGCTTTAAAAAAAATCGTTTATAATTATACAGCTTAGATTTTTTTTTTTTGTCTGTTATTGAAGGAATGTCTGTAAGAATATTTAAATTCTGCGAAATGACTTAACGAAGAATGAAAGTATACTTACTTTATACTTGATCGAAAGTTGTGAATTAACTCTAAAGAACACAAATTACTACTCCTTGCTCACAAATTAAAATTTTAATCTAAATTATTGTAATGCAATTATTATTATTATATTATTATTTTCTTTTTTAACTAACAAAAATTTTTTCCCATCGATTTTATATTTGACGTAAAACTTTACCATAAACCATTGGAACAATTATTAACACAAAATATTGTTTTCTAATTTAATTAACAGAAACTTATTTTTCAATTAATTATGTTCAGATTCTAAGCCGCACCCCAAATTCTCAGCACATTTTTGTGAAAAAAATAGTGTAAAATATATTATCGATATATGATATATTTACGGAATGAAAAGTGGCTGCGATACCCTAGTGGTCAAGGTAACGTACTCGTGGCTGGCATGTCATGAGTTCGAGCCTAGTACCGCTGAAGTTCTGTCGTGTAGGGGAGCGATGAACGTTAAATCTGAGAGCTAAAACGTTCTCTCATTGGTGTGGTAGTTAGGAGATGGGAGGTGCAAGCTCAGGTGTCGTCCTCGTCACTTGACTATGGTTCAAAGTTACGAGGTCCGTCACCAAAAGCCCTCGTGTAGCTGATCAATATGACATTTATATTCAATCACTAACTAAACGAAATAAAAAATAATAAAGGTGAATTAATAAAAAAGTGAATAATTAATTTACTTTACCAGCATTAAAAACTTTTTTTTCAGTCTTCGAATCTAAGCTGCACCAGAATTTTTGTAGCCTAAGTATCGGGAAAAAGTGCGGCTTAGATTCGAATAAATTCGAAGAAAAATTCAGTGTAATGAATGTTCGCTACATGTCTAAAGACATGTGCCAGTACAGATATACGATAATTTAATGGAAAACCATCTTTCAAAATTTAAAGTACAAAATATCTATGATTTAGAGAGCGAAACTAGGGGGCAAGCATCTTCTGCACGATGGAGATATGAGAGATCGTTGAGACTCATCTTTTTCAAAGAAATTGCTTGCAGGAAAAAATCTACTCCGTGTTCGAAGCTTGTGATGCGCATTGTGTATGGTAGAGACTTATGCAATGCAGCAATGGAATATGGATTGGCAAACGAGGAGATCGCTCGGAACCAGTATGAGTGGGAATATTCAACAGAAGTAAAAATATGTGGCTTATTTGTGGACAAAGATAAACCCTTTTTGTGTGCTTCACCCGATGGATTGGTTGGTGATGATGGACTCATAGAAAATAAATGCCCTTATTCTGCGATATTTGAATCAAATCTGCTGGAATTTTAATTACAAAAAAAAAAAAAATAGTCTAGGTTTCAAATTTTCCAATGAAAGGGGAATCTATTTACCATTAAATCATAAATTTTACTTTCAAATACAAGGTCAGTTATTTATTACACAACGGAAATGGTGTGATCTGTATTTATGGTGCAAAAAGGATTCGTTAACTCTGCGTATAGAGGCAAACGAAGAGTTTTGGAAAGGAATTATTCCAAAACTATAGAAAAGTTTTATTTTAAATGTGTTCTTCCTGAAATTCTTGATGGAAGAGCACCACGAAATATGCCTTTGAGGGAGCCGTTATATGTAGATGAATCTAGTAGAAGCAAAAAACAGAAAATGATTGATATAGGTTAGGAAATGAAACCTATATATTATCGAATGATTATTTGATTAACGTCAAGCTTTGAAGCTTCACTGGGACTATCGCCGACCTCGTCATTTCGATCAAGTGACGAGGACGAAATCAGAGCTGGAACCGCAATCTCCCAAAATTTTCACCATTAGCAACATATAGTATCATCTACTTCAAACATCTGCTTTGAGGTTCAGCCTTCTACATAGCGGACGGCCGCGGTAGCCGAGTGGTATAGGTATCGGACCGTGGCTTGCCTTGCCACGAGTTCGAGCCCAATACCATTAAAGACCCGCCGTGTAGGGCAGCGATGCACGTTAAATCTGTCGAGAGCTGAAACGTCCTCCCGTTGGTGTGGTGTGGGAGTTAGAGAGGGGGTGCCAGCTCAGGTGTCGTCCACGTCACTTGACCATGGTTCAAAATTACGTGGTCCGTCGCCAAAAGCCCTCGTGTAGCTGAACAGTGCGACGTTAATATTCAATCAATCAATTCTACATAGCGGATCCTCAGCAGGGACACCAGAATTCAAACCGACGATGCAACACCACGTCGATCACGAGTTCGTAACCATGAACTCTTGCCTACTGTGACCTCCTATATCTTCTCGAACAGGATACCGTAAAAACTGTCCGTGATATACAGGGTGATTATAAAGAAACTTTGCCAACATCTACACTTCTAGCGCCTGTTCTATTTAACCGATCAAGATGATATTTCAAATATAGTTCTTTTGAGATATGCGCTCGAGATTCTGTGAATGGCAACACAGTGGCCCTCGCGGTTACAGTTATAGTGACAGAAACTCGAAATTTTCGAATGGCAACACCCACTTCTTACCATCGCAAAATGTTCAGGGCATGCGAAAACCCTAAATAGCGTTAAAACGGTACCGATATGTCTACAAACGGACGTGTTATGCAAACACAAAAAAGAGTTCTGAAAACCGGCCAATAAACACGATCTGGGCGCACGCAATAAATTTGCATATGACAGAGTCAAGATACCAATCACAGAACGCCGGTCGCCAGGTATTCAGCGTAGGAAACCTATAAAATACCAAGCGGGTATGCGAAGTCGTCATTCGGGAACTCGCACATGCCGACGATATGGTTCTTCCTGGGAAAGTTCGCGGTGAATTGATCAAACTCTATTACCAAAATGGGATGAACGCTGCGGAAGCCTTGCGTGTGTATCACCGCAATCATCGACAACGACGCGGCCCAGGTACTCTGCAAGCTCTGCGTGATTTAGTGCGGAAATTCGAAGATACAGGCTGCACCTGTAACAAACCTCGCTCCGGACGACCAACTGTTTCTGAGGACGTTGTCATGGAAGTGCACCATACAGTGACTGCAGAACACACAGAAACCGCAAGAGGCATAGCGCGCGTGTTGGATATTCCGAACTCAACGATCCGCAAGCTCTTGCGCTCGGTACTTCACATGTTTCCCTATCGGTTCAAGCGCGTCCAGATGTTGGAGCCGGGTGACCCACAACAACGTCTGGACTTCGCAAATGAATTTTTGTTACGATATGATGCGGATAACGACTGGCCACTTCGCATACTATGGACGGACGAGGCGCATTTCACCTTAAATGGCAGCATTAACACAAAGAATTGTGTGCACTGGGGAGAGACGAATCCTCACGCTGTGGCGCCAGTACCATTATTTGACGCCAAAGTGACTGTGTGGTGCGTCATTACAGCTACATTTGTTCTGGGCCCGTTCTTCTTTGAGGAAACGACCCCGACTGGCCCTGCAACATGTTCTGCAACGGGCTCTCGGTATGCAGCCATGCTGAAAAATTATGTCTTACCGGAGTTGCGTCGGCGGAATGCACTCAATGACATTGTTTGGATGCAAGATGGCGCACCTCCACATATAGCGAGGTCTGTTAAAAGGCTCCTGGATCAGCATTTTGGTGATCGCATCATTTCACGCTATTATCGTTTTCCGTGGCCTGCGCGATCCCCAGAACTGACCCCTATGGATTTCTGGTTTTGGGGCTATTTCAAATCCACAGTTTATCTGTGCAATCTTCAAACATTGTCGGACTTAAAGGATTCTATACGGCGTGAGATTGGAAACATCCCTCGTGCCCTGTTGCGTGCAGCGATATTGTCCACCGTCTCCCCCATGCAATGCGTAATTGCCTGTGATGGCACTCATGTGGAAAATGTTTGAAATTAATACAGATTTTTTTTCTCTATGTGTTCTCATCATTGAGCAGTGTCTTGTCTCTGTCGTATGCGTTATTCCTCCGTGCGCCTTGAAGAACTGTTTGTATGTGTATAACACGTCGGTTTTCGGACATATCGGTGCCGTTTCAACGCTATTTAGGGTTTTCGCATGTGCTGAACATTTTGCGATGGTAAAACGTAGGCGTTGCCATTCGAAAATTTCGAGTTTCTGTCACTATAACCGTAACCGCGAGCGCCACTTTGTTGCCATTCACAGAATCTCGAGCGCATATCTCAAAAGAACTATATTTGAAATATCATCTTGATCGGTTAAATAGAACAGGCGCTAGAAGTGCAGATGTTGGCAAAGTTTCTTTATAATCACCCTGTATATTTTTATAATTAAGTATATTACTTAGCCATTTATTGGGATTCCTACATAGAATGAAACTATTATTTGTTACCAAATATGCCCAAAAATTAAACAACAATGCAATTTTCTTTGATTTAAATATGTTAACTTCCAAATTGAAAAATTGTTATTGACATATATTCATTAAATAAACATAAATTTCTTAGAAAAAATAAAAGCAATGTTTATATATTATATGCTTGATTAATTGTGCTTGATAATTAATTGCCAGACTATTTTCTCTCCCTTATAATGATATTTTAATCGTTCTCTAAAGTTACAAAAGTAATTTTAATTTCAAAATATCTTTCTTTCTTCCTTTTTTTTTGCTGAACATGAAATAATTTTGTAATGCTTATTTTCATTTACGTACCATTTCTTATAAAAAATATTTTTTGAATTTAAAAATTATTTTACAAACATACGTAAAATAATGGTCAAAACCATAATTAACCAGTTTTTTAATGAAATAGCTGCATACTATCTTAGAAAAATATCAAAATTGATAACCTTTAACCTTTTAACATTTATATATATAAAACTACTTTTTAAAGAAAACTCTATTCAAAATTGTTTCCCTTAAACCTTTAATAATGTAATACAGGTGTAAGTGTATACCTAATTGGAAATTTCTGAAACATTTTTTTTTTTTTTTGTACATAAGAACTTTATTTTGTAATACTTTTAGAAACCTTTATTTTTCCATTATAAAAGAATATTAAATCGTTTTTCTTTATATGTAGTGCCTACTAGATTGTAAATATTCCATTGTTTACTGTACCGGGACCAACAAAACAAATTTATTCACGTTAATACATTGTTTTTGCACAACTAAATCGTTTTGTAATGGAAAATGAACTTTTTTTTTTTTTGGATAAAAATACCTATAATCAAGGAGAGCGAACAACTTATTGACATTTTAAAAGACATTTGACGGTAAAATCTATATTAAAACAAGAACAGCTCCTAAAATTTAGATTGCAAAATACATAGGATTTTTTCCATAGTTAGAAACGAATAAAGCATTCATAACAAATTATCAGAATCCATGAGTCGAAAAAGTAAGAAAGCCATTTTAGATCTCTCTCATGGTCAAGAGTCAACACTATTTTACTCCCCCAAAAAAAAGAACAAGTATTTCGTTTCACAGTCGTAAAGACTGTGGCCCTCTTCCCCTGCAGAGAAAGGGGAGGATTCTATTGAAGGAAGTGCGCTACACACACACAGCGAATTTTTTTTTTTTTTCAAAATCAACCAAAAGCGGAGAGCAGAGTGCACACGATCTTCTCTTTTCAAACAATTAAATCTCACCAGCAATGACATCCAATAATTCACAAAATAGCTGTAAATTTGTTTCGAGATATCTTTCCGATTTTTCGAAATTTCGCAATTGTCCATAATTCGAGATCTTCGTATAATAAGGACCATTATAAATTTATCATCTTCCATCCTCTCACAAATTGACACATTTGTTGAGTAATTCAGAGTACCACTGAGAATTGTACCTCTCGTGAAATAGGTTGCCAACCCCTGTTCTATTTTATAAAAGTAAAATTGTATCATACTGTTTGTTCATTAAAACGTGAAATTTAATTTTTCATTGCTTTAAATCCACCTATTCTTCCTTTAAAAATCATTTGTTCAGGAAAAATTAAACAGTTTCGTTCTGTACATCATTTATCTAGAGAATTGATCGACAAACTGTGTTCCCCGAGTCCCAATAAAAAAATGGGAAAGAAAAATTACAAATATGTATGCAAAATGGATTTATGTTCTCATGAAATTCGTTTAGCCACAATTATCTAAAGATCATAGACTAAAATTAAAAATTTTATTTATACATAATTTGAAAATTTTTAAAACTTTTATTGTAATATAATAAATGAATTTTAAAACTTTATTTTATGCAGTAGATTGTGAATATACTATTGTTTGCTATCCTGAGTTCCACGAAGTAATTTTATACTAGTTAGTACAATGTTTTGAAACCTTTTACATTTGTGGGGGAAAAAACACCTATAATGAAGAAGATAAAAAAAATTTATCGACATATGATCAGATTTGATGCTAAAATTTAAATTTAAGCTAGAAGACCTACATTTTAGGTTACCAATTCATGCCATATACGCAGAATTTCTCACACAGCTATGAACATTTTCATGCCATTCACAAAAATGTATTTAGAAAGTGAAAAATATTTTTAACGCGATTGGCAACAAAAACAAAAACGAATTGAACACGGAATATGAAATGCTACTGCAGATAATTTCAAAAAGCTTATACGTCGATTGTTTGTGTAAAAAATTGTGAACACATATCTCAGTTACTAAGTATAATGTATGTGTAGGTGACATTTGGATCACAAATTTATATTATCAATGAGTAAATAACATTAAAATTACATCAAAAGTTTTTAATAAAAAATAAAATATTTTTTTAAAATTGTCTTTACATATAATATCAAAAATATGTTTATCTGTATACTTTAAATATTATTTTAAGATATATTCCCATCAGCGAGGAAGGGGTTTCCTCGAAAACATGTTACAGTTCTAAGGGGTCCAAGAGTTGAAAAGTTTGATGATTGACCAATGTCCAGACATAAGTCTTTCATGGTCAAGATTCACTCTGCTGCTTTAACCCCCTCGCCCGAAAAAAAAAAAAAAAAAAAGAGCTAACATTTTAGCAGTTTGACGACCGTCACCCTCCCCTTAGCCCCCGCGTGTTCCCTTTCGCTGAAGGGGAGAATTTCATTGAAAAGGTTACCCGAGAGAGAAATTTATTGCCCATCTTGGGAATCTTGAGACAAATATTTGTGCCAAAAATTTCGCAATAGCCAACGCCATCTAGATGTCATGTAAGGTGTTAAACTAATGGCCCGCCATCACCTTAATAGTTGGAATTGAAAAAGAAGTGATAAAGAAGTATGAAGCAGCAAAAGCATTCTTGCTAAGGAACTTTTAAATTACTCAGCTATTTGTTGGGAGTCAGGAAAGTGTTAAAAATCTTGGGGGTCCGCGATGTCAGGCTGATGATACATAAAGAGAGGCAGCGGTGATCGAAAATTTAAGGACCACTGCTCTAGCGGTTTCAGTTGAGTTTCGATCATGGTTTGTATTGTGATTTGTGCTTGCCTAGTCATGTTTCATCACCATTTAACGCACGTATCGTGAGTTTAGAAACATCCTGTTTATAAAAACTGGATTCTCTTTGAAGCACTGATGTCTTTCATTTTGCAATTTGAAAAAGCGACCTTAATTGATGTACTTTTGTTAATGAAGGAAAAAAGAAAGACGAAAGTTGGCTCAAAGTCTCATTTTCTTTTAAATGAACCTGAAAACCTCATACTGAATAATCCTCATAATCTTATTCTGCTACAGTGTACGGTTAGTTCACCCCCTTTGGGGTGGGGAATGCGAAGTATTTTTATGGTGTGGCCGAAAGACACCAAAGAATCCACTTCTCCCCATGGGATTAAAAAAAAAAAAAAAAAGGAATTCATACTATGTCTGGGAGCGAAGGAGTGAAGCAATGTCCTGAGTGTTACTAGTTAAATTAAGGGTTTTCCTTTAAAAGTTTTTTTCATTAAAATAAACTTAATATTTAAATTTTAGACCCTATGTCTTTAATTTGTTTCCTTGCCCATTGCTTAGAATAAAACCTTAGTAACATGCTGGCACAATTTGATTAAAAAGTAGTCTTTGACGATGAAGATCAGTATTAATACAAATCGAAATGTTATAATTAAAATTAAATAAATATAAACAATGAATATGTGAAAATTACACTAAAAATAATAATGAATTTGATATTAATAATAAATATAAAGCTATATTTGAAAATGTTTTTCATGTTATAATAGTCAGACGCTTCCGCCCGCACTCACACGCATGTGTAGTTTATTATTAATGCGCCATAACTGAACTACTACAACGCTATAAGCTATTTTTTTCGAACATAAAAGCAAATACATAATGAGCATCTGGTACTCTTCAACAAGGGCCAAATTTGCGCCACATCTCTTTTTCAAATTTTGTGTCGTTTTAATTGCCGTCCTGACACATTGTGTTTATTTATATCACTTATTCACGCACAAGCAGAAAAAAGTGAAATTTTTTCTGAAATACCTTAATTATATCTTTTGTGCATCTTACCCTTTTGTTTCCTCCATTTCTTCATAATATAAAGTACTTTGATTCATGTTTAAATTTGTTTGCAATTTCTCTAATATACAAATATTTTTATTTGGCTTACTTTCCCTTTTTCATGCCACATTTACTCGAATCTAAGCCGCACTATTTTTCCAGTGTTGACCCTCTCGCTGCGCATCCCGTGATTTCCACGTGTTACGTAGATGCAGCAAACTTTTCTCAACCAGCGATTTCCACGAGTATGCAATTCTACGACTTTTTAGCTATGCAACCCGTGCTGATCTTGTTTATGTTTTCTTTCATTTACGTTTTTCGATTCCTACTATTTAACGCACACTCTATATATTTATTTATTTATCTTGGTTGAATTTTCAATCGTTAATAAAATACATTTTAAAGCGCTCAATTGAGCTGAAATCTTATATTGTAACGTCACTTCTCGAAAACATCAACATCTGGTCGGTTTCTTTGTAGACCCGACAACCACACGTGCAGCTTGCAGGTGCAACACAACCCCTTTTGACCCCCGAGGAATCTAGCTCGTCGACCGGAAGATGAGGGGGAGAGATGCTTTGAACTTGCACGGGAGTGGTTGCCAGCGAATCCTCCTCTCACAAAATAGTGGACTCTAACAATCTATAATTAATTTTAATAACTTTAATGTATCATTTTGTAAATAATTTTCAATAGTTGGGACGTAAATAAATTCCATATTTTAATTAACCAAGAATACGCTACCGTTATTCTTTCAAACGTTACAGCTTAGAGTTTTGGTGGCAGCGGTGGGATAAAAAGTTAGCATTCAGGACCCGTGAGAGGAGGAAATTTTGGATTTTTACGGACGGACCGCAACACAGGGAGAAAAAGAGCGTCCTGCTCAAAGAAGATCAAACTGATCTATAGTGTTAACGGCTAGAGTGTCCGAAGGGAAAGCGATTTTCGGAAGCCGTGCTGCAATTGAATTCAGCTTCGGAGAAAAAGAGCGTCCTGCTCAAAGAAGATCAAATTGATCTATAGTGTTAACGGCTAGAGTGTCCGAAGGGAAAGCGATTTTCGGAAGCCGTGCTGCAATTGAATTCAGCTTCGGAGAAAAAGAGCGTCCTGCTCATAGAAGATCAAACTGATCTATAGTGTTAACGGCGAGAGTGTCCGAAGGAAAAGCGATTTTCGGAAGCCGTGCTGCGATTGAATTCATCTTTGAAGCCGTGCCACGAGTGAATTCAAGGCTGGTCAAACTGACCACACTTTTGTTAAGGGTGAAAGATTCAAAATTGGTCAAAAGGACCATTGTTCACACGGAAGAGTTCAAAACCACTAGAGCACATAATTTGCTTCTGACAGCAAACTGAGTACTTCAAATGGGTGAGTACTGTTATATTTTTGAGTGCAAACTGCATATTGTATAAGAAATTTTGGTTAAAGTGTTCTTTAGAAATTTTGAAATACTTAGTGTTTTTTCTTGCATGGGAACAGTGTTATTTTGTTTCTAGAGAATTGTAATTGTATTTCAAGCATTGTGTGCAATTTTAGCTTAAGATTTATTGTGTTTTAAGTCTCTTGAATGATTTTGATTATTTTTAGTGTTAAGTTTCTTTGTGTATTTCTGTGTATGCATGGGACCAGTGTTATTGTATTAATAGAGAATAGTAACAATAGTGCAAAATTTAGCGTGACATTTATTCGATATTGTTTAAAAAATGGCTTTCCTTGGTAAAGGGAAAAAGCAAGACATGTTGCAACTTGCTGAGGAATTAGGAATAAATGCCACTTTAAATATGACTGTCCCTAGCATAAAAATTTCAATCACTAACAGTGAAGGTTATGAAGAGGAATTTGTTAAAAATCTGTATGAGACTATATCATTTTAAACGGAAAAAAATTGGAGGAGTTAGAAAGGGCTGAAAAAATGAGATTGGAAGATTTAGAAAGGGCTGAAAAAATGAGATTGGAAGAGTTAGAAAGGGCTGAAAAAATAAAATTGGAGGAGTTTGTAAAGGAGCAGGCATTAAAAGAGAAAGAATTACAGCTGAAATTTGATTTAGAAAGGTTTAAAATAGAATCCGAATTTAGGGTAAATGATGAATCAAACGATTCTACAAATGCATGTTCTGTAACTTCTAATTTAAACTTAAAAAAATTGATCCCAGATTTCCATCCTAAGCAGTCAGATATTAGTTTATATCTAGTGATCTTTGAACGCCAGGCTAAAAGGGCGTCAATAGAAAAGAAAGAGTGGGTGGGGCAATTATTGGGTTTGTTACCCCTAGAGATCGTGCAATTTATTGCTCGCGAACCGGAGGAACAAGCCGAAAATTACGATTATGTAAAGAAATTATTACTTAAAAGATTCAAATTAAGTCCGGAGGTCTTTCGGCAAAAATTTGTCCAACACCAGAAAAAATCCGATAGCACCTGGAAGGATTTCACTTTTGAAATTACGAATTATCTAGATGAGTGGCTGATTGGCTTAGAAATAAATACCTTTCAAGATCTTAAAGATCTAATGGTGGTAGATCAATTAAAAACGCGCCAATGCTAGTATGAAAGATCATTTTTTAGATAATTGGGCAAGCCTTAAATCAGCTACTCAAATAGCAGAACTCTTTGATAATTATGAGGACGTCCGAAAGGTAAATTCGAAACCCATGGATAGGTGGGGCAGAAATGATAAAATTTTGACATACTCAAGGGTCAAGGAAAAAGAAAATAGATTTGGGAAAACTTCCCCCAGATTAGGAGCTTCTGTTCCGGAGAGTACTAGAGAGAGAACTTTTGAAAAACGCGTGATACAAAGATGTTATCATTGCAATATGCCCGGACATATAAAAGCCGTTTGCCCTAAATTAATAAAAAACAAAACGACGGAAACTCTCAATAATATTGAAGGAAATGAAAACCCGGATTTTCTTAATTCATATACAACAAAGGGCTCTGTGAATGGTTACGAGATAGACATTCTTAGAGATACACACGGGAGTGACAATAGATTTAGTATGTGCAAAATACATAAATCCTTCTTCTTTCTCTGGTGAAAATGTTTGGGTAAAACAACCGTTAAGCCCAGAATTAGTTTGTTTACCTTTGGCGGTCGTGGAAATTTCCGGAAATTTTGGAACGGTGCAAACCAAGGCAGAGGTTTGTGGAAATCACTTAAATCAACACGGTCGATATTTGCTTGGAAATAAAACGGCCGAGCTAATAAAAGGAAATTTAGGCTATAATTTTCTGCCAGTCGAAATATTGAATGCTGTCCAAACAAGGTCTCAAGTCAAAGCGGCTAGAGAAGAAAGGGGAATAGATAGTGGTGATGCTAAAAAAGGGGAAGATGAGGTTATAATTGTTTCTTCGGATGCAGAGGACGAAATTTTAATACCTGCACTCCAGGAATATGTTCCGGAATTAGCGCTGCTAAGGGTTACGCGAGAAAATTTAATCAATGCTCAAAAAAAATAGCGAGGAGATTAAATCCTTATACGAACAGGCAGCCAGTCAAGTGCAGGTTACCAATCAGGTTTATTCGCTAGAGAAGGAATTATTGGTCAAAAATCGTGAAGATAAGTTAGGTAACGTGGTGAAGTTAATAGTAGTGCCGGAAGAGTTGCGCGACCCCATTCCCAGAGACGTTAGTAATGGAACATTAGATGGAACCGGAAGAAGAAGGTGATCTCGTCACTGAATATATGTTTAAGTTAATAAATAGATTAAAAAGATGTCAAGAAGTAGCTATAAATAAAATGGAGGAAATGCAAGTTAAGCGGAAAACTTGGTATGATAAAAACGCAGTAAAACGTGAATTTAAGGATGGGGATTTAGTCCTAGTGCTAGCTACATCCAGAGCAAATAAATTAGCAGTGCAGTGGATAGGTCCTGGGACAATTTTAAATAAAATTTCGGAAACGAACTATTTAGTCGAAATCCCCGGCAGACGCGAAACATCTCAAATCTATCATATAAATATGCTAAAACCATATTACAAAAGGCCAGAACACGTTAACGTAATTATTAATGATGAAACAAAAAACTCTCTCGCAGACCAGGAATTAGAAATCCCATACTTAGAAAACAATTCTCTCGTTTATGATTTCGAGGACGTAATCCAGGCTAGCGAGTTGAACAAACACCTTCACGACAAACAAATGGATCGACTGCGCGAATTATTAAGTAAATACTCTAAATGTTTTTCAAACAATCCCGGTTTAACTAATCTGGTTGAACTCGAAATTCAGTTAGTTAGCGATCAACCAGTTAGGACGAAGCCCTATCGAATGTCGCACCGACAAAATGAAATCTTAAAAAACGAAATTAACCGAATGTTAAAATTAGGAATCATTGAGGTAGGAGAATCGGATTACATGTCCCCTATGATTTTAGTTGAGGTAGCTGGGAAAGAACCTCGTCCATGTATAGATTACAGGAAATTAAACGGGATCATTAGAACGGAATATTTTCCTCTCCCGAATATCGAAGAACGCGTAGAAAAAGTATCGGTGGCTAAATTTATTACCGTCTTTGACCTATCTAAGGGATATTGGCAAATACCTTTGAGTAAAACTGCACAGCGATACGCAGCCTTCCGTACTAGCTTTGGTACATACCGACCCCTAAGGATGAGTTTCGGATTAAAGAATGCTCCATATTTCTTTAGTAAACTCATGGCTGAATTACTTAACGGACTAGAGGATTTCGTTGTCCCGTATCTAGACGATATCGCAATTTTCTCAGATACTTGGGAGTCGCACATTAAACATATGGAAACGGTTCTGCAGAGAATAAAGAGAGCTAAGTTAACGATAAAACCTTCAAAGTGTAAGTTTGCGCAACAAAATGTCAAATTTTGGGTCACATTGTGGGTCAGGGTTTTCGCACCCTTCCGAGATCAAAGTTCAGGCTGTTCTAGAGTTCCCTACCCCTCGCACGAAAACCCAAATACGTGCTTTCTTAGGTATAGCGGATTATTACCAAAAATATATAAATCTGTTCTCGGTAATCGCTGCTCCGTTGACGGATGCGTTGAAGGGAAGAGCAAAGAAGGGAGAAATTAAGTGGACGACCGAGTGTGAAAACGCATTTCGAGAACTAAAAGGGAAACTAATTGATAAGCCCGTCTTGTACGCGCCAAATTTTGAACGAGAATTCATTGTTCAAACGGACGCTTCGAACGCAGGTATGGGAGCAGTTTTAACTCAATTAACTGAACAAGGTGAGGAGCATCCAATCCTTTACCTGAGTAAGAAATTTTCAGAGGTAGAGAAGCGTTATTGTACGACGGAGAAGGAATGTGCTAGTATTGTTTTCGCAATTAAAAGGTTACATTATTGCTTAGATGGAAATTCGTTTTTAGTTATGACCGATCACAACCCGTTGGTGTGGTTAAATAGAAATGTTAGTTCTAACCCTAGATTGATGCGATGGGCTTTGGCTTTGCAACCATATAATTTTAGAATTGTACATCGGTCGGGTAAAAGTCACAAAAATGCAGATAGTCTCAGCAGATCGGTGATAGATAATTAGGACTTGTTAACAATGTTCTCTTGCTCATGAATCATAATTGTTGCTTATGTTTTTTAGTTAGAGATTAATAATTGTATTAATTTTATTTATTTACTAGTACTGTATATCATATCGAATGGAGATGCGTGTAAAAAGGTAAAGCCATGAAAAGCAAATGTATTAATATGCTTAATTTTGTGTATGGGGTTTTAAAATATACATGAGTATTTAGTTTACGCAAGAGGCATATTGTGAAAAATATTTTGTGTGTAAGGTTGTACACTTCGCATATCATATCAACATGTCGTTAGTATAATTTTATTTAAGTATTGTGGCGAAGAACATTTTATGTGCAAGGTCTAACACTAGCATTTGATATAACATGTTGTTAGTATAATTGATACTAGGCATTGTGATAGGAGTGTTTGTATTTTTTATTTAATGTTATAGAATGTTTTCTTACATTGCTTACATTGCTATTTCGTAATATGGATTTGTGTAAGTTCCCTAGCAAGAACACTCACTCACTAGAAATAAGTAATTTTAAATTTAGTTCAGTGTTTTCTTTAGTAGTTAAAATTGCAGCTCAGAAATATAGTGGTGCTTGATGAAGGGATGTGTCGGTAATCTGTCAGTTGTCTCATCGTCATTCCATTAAACTTTTCTCAACGGAAAAGTTCTATAAGAGAGGGCGAGAGCTGTAACGTCACTTCTCGAAAACATCAACATCTGGTCGGTTTCTTTGTAGACCCGACAACCACACGTGCAGCTTGCAGGTGAAACACAACCCCTTTTTGACCCCCGAGGAATCTAGCTCGTCGACCGGAAGATGAGGGGGAGAGAAGCTTTGAACTTGCACTGGAGCGGTTGCCAGCGAATCCTCCTCTCATTAAATAGTGGACTCTAACAATCTATAATTAATTTTAATAACTTTAATGTATCATTTTGTAAATAATTTTCAATAGTTGTGACGTAAATAAATTCCATATTTTAATTAACCAAGAATACGCTACCGTTATTCTTTCAAACGTTACATATATACATGATAATTTTGGATGACAATACGGTAATTTAATCATAATTAATAAAAATTAATTGATTAAAACTAATTATTCAAAGAACTACAAATTAAGCCCGTTGGCATCATTTTTGGTGACTTAGCGACCCTTTTGGTGACTTTTGTCAAAACTTGAAAGAGGTTTTTTTCTCACGTTTTAAAGCATTCAGTTGAATTGAAATTTTATATACACGATTGTTTTGGATAACAATACGTTACTTAAAGGATAATGAATAATAATCAATTGCCACTTAATGTTGTGATTCTGTCATAGACATTCTTATATTAATTGTAGCTGTTTAATAAAAAGTAGCCCCAAAAAATTTTTTTTCTTTATTGATCTAAGTAGGAGTTGACTTTAAAAATATTTTTATATCACTTTTATGTTCATATTTTGATGATCTAATTTTATATTTTAAAATAAAAACCCTTTTATAAAAAGGTTTCGTATATTTTAACACTAAAATGTAGATTTAAGATGTAGATTTGAAATGCGTTATAAAACCACACGCAATTTCTTAGCCTACTTTGATAAAATAACTGCGCAGCAAGAGGATTAATGATACTAAAAATCGGATGCGGCTTAAAATCGAAGGCAAAACAATTGTTGGGTGGGGGAAATTGAGTTTCGATACTTTTCACAGGAAAAATGTAACCATCTATCCTGGCCACTTGCATCGATAACTACTTATCTCATTCTGAAATTAATCTCCAGTATTCAACCATCCTAAACATCGTAGTCTGTCCGTATTTAGGATTTTTTTTTGTATACACTTTCTTATAACTATCTAAGCATCAAATATATCGGTAATAGAATCAAGACAAGTTCACTATGATGCAAATATTAAAAGGGAAGTAGTTTTATACATAGAAAAAAAAACGGAAACAGAGCAGAGGCTATTGAAAATTTGACTCGGATAAAATAAATACAGTCGGATCTCTATATAACGAAGTCGCTAAATTCCGAAAAAAAAGTTCGTTATGTGGAAAATTCGTTATATAGAGGTTTATCTATCAATTTTATTTATAAACCACATAAAACAAATTTTAAATTCTTAAACACTATAGATTAAAAAAAGTAATTATTTACACCTTTTTGTAAATTAATATATATTTATTTTATATATCTTACCAATCAAAAAGAAAAAAAGAAAGAAAGAAAGAAAAACTACAAAAAAAGTTCTTGACCCCTTTATCCACTTCCTGAAGAATTAAATTTTTTTCTTTGATGCTCAAGCACTTACGTTTGACATTTTCGAGCTACAAGAAACGAAATTCCGAATAGGACTTATCAATACTACAAATGAATGGAGACTAGTTAAAGAACACGTGACTCCATTGAGAGTGAAAGGGAATATCGAAGATGCTTCCAGTGAAATGGACAATGAGGGTTAAAGGTTGCACTTCTTGGATGAAATGCCCAGAATTCTACTGCTCTCGGCGAGTTAGGCACCTGATAAAACCAGTTCAAAATTTATGATCACCATAACATGTGCTAAAAGAGAGAATAGCTTGAAGTGTCCAGAAATACTTCGAATATAGAGAGAAAAAAATTGAATCACATGAGAAAGAAGTTCGCTATATAAAAAATGCACTTCGCTATTGGGAGGTTATTTTACGAAAAAAATCGTGAAATGTTCTTGTTTCTAGGAAAAAGTTCGCTACATAGAGAAATTCGCAATATAGGTTTGTTATATGGAGGTTCGACTGTTTATGTATGTCGATGGCGTAAGCAAAATGATACAATTTTTGCTTGTAAAAATGTTTAATAGTTTTTAAATACTTGTAAAATAAATAAAGTATTGACTTCCCATTATTTTTCATTAAATTTTTTTATTTAATTTCTTAAGTATCAGATATTGATGAACCTTTTACGAATTCCCCCTCAAAAACGAATAGGGGGTGCAGCTTAGAATCGATGGCAGCTGAGATCCGAGTAAAGACGGTATTTTGGTGAAATCAAACTAACTAGTACAAAAAAGATCATTTGTAGAGGGTTCTTAAGGGTGTTTTCCTTTAACTAATCTTTTGGGTTTCTTTAAAACATTGTTTGGTTTGAGATCCTCGCCTTTTGAAGGAACTGTGATAAATGCAAATTGGCATTACTATTTAAATAGTTGTGAAGAGAGGATAGTTAGACTTAATTGAGTATACCTTAAGTGCTAATGAAAGTTAGTAGAACCAGGAATGTAAATTATGAAGTTCGCAGTAATTTAATAGAGATATATTGGCTTAGGAAAATGACCTATGTAAAAGTACTTGAAGATAATATTGCATCTTCCAAGGTTAATAGCGTGGCGGTTTCAGTTGAAGACTAAGTTTGTGTATTCTATTAAGATTTACAAATAGGTAAACCATTCTACGCGTATAGGCATTCTTGATATTTTGATTCAGTAGAAATAAACATATATTAAAACTTTTATCATGTTTGTGTTTAACACTGATTTAATATGTCTGAATTCTAATTTGCTACAGAATCATTTTAAGAAAGTAGAAATGAACAGAAGTTCAATTCTCAGTGCTGGTAAAAGGTCACTAGTAGCTGCTTTTATTGATATTTATTATAAGTTCCTCGACTTTCTAAAGATTTAATTTAAAGAAAAATTTAAAACTGAATAATGAGAGATAAATGTCTAAATACTATAAAATGGAATAATGTAATAATTCATGATATTTATTTTTACTACCTTATAAATGTAAACATTTCAGAGCGATTTAATTGAAAGTTACGATTAATAACAGAGATTAAAATATTTTGAGTAAATTTAGTTATAACTTGTTATTATTTGGTTTACAATTCTAAGTAAAAAAGAAAGAAAATGAAACTAAATTATAAACAAGTAATATATAAAAAAAATTCAAAAGTCAATTCTTACTTAGGTCTCTCTCTCAACAAAGAAAATTTTTATTTTAGTGCCATATATAAAGGGTGTTTTTTTAGAGGTATAGAACTTTAAATTGCAATAAAACAACGATGTATTATTCGATTGACATGAATTTTTTTTTATTCGAAAGATAATCTTGTGGCATTACATTTTAAATATGATTTCTGGCTTATGACTGCCACGGCTGGCTCGGATGTAGTCCAATCTGGACGTCCAATTTTCGATGACTTTTTCCAACATTTGTGGCCGTATATCGGCAATAACACGGCGAATAATGTCTTCCAAATGGTCAAGCGTTTGTGGCTTATCCACATAGACCAATGACTTTACATAGCCCCACAGAAAATAGTCTAGCGGTGTTAAATCACAAGGTCTTGGAGGCCAATTCACAGGTCCAAACGTGAAATTAGGCGGTCACCAAACGTGTCTTTCAATAAAGTTAGAATTTTTTGGATGACGTGAAAAGGCTTGAATATTTTCAATGTTTAATTAGTTTTTGAAATTCTCTCGCGAAAAGATAGAATGTGATAATCAAAATTACACTATCTACTCATACATTGAATTATTACTTATTTAATCTACGCAGCTATAACTTTTAAAAATTTATTCCGCTATTTTTTTTCTTTTATTTTAACAAAAAAAATCGTCTGCAATCTGTCAATGGGAGACTACGTCTGTGTTTTTCAATGACTCAGTCTAGACGGATATGTGCTAACAAGCCCGCTCGGAACATTTTCAAATTCACTTGCTTTGAAGACACAAGATGCTTTGATTTTGTTTATATGTAAAAAAATGATTAAAATCTTTACTTTTATAAATTCTTAAACCTAAACTTATTACTTTTAAGTCCTTTAGTCGACACATTAAGTACAGAAACAAAATTCTTAAATTTTAGTGTGGTGCATCCCATTATGTTAAAATAATTTATAAATAAAAAGATACTTTTAAAAAATTGCATAAATAGCATAAGAAATGTATAATATATGACGTAGTACACTTCTTCATGGTGTAGCTGCTTTTCATTAAATGGTGGAGCTGTTATTAAATGGAATAAGTCTCGTAAAGTTGTCGAGATGTAATGCGGAGTGTGGGGTGCTTATTCAGATTTCGTCCTCGTCTCTTTACCGTTGTTCAATTACATGGGCCATTTGCCAAAGGTCCATGTATTGCTCCAATGTGGCATTATTGGAATATTAGTGTGAATTTTTTTCTCGGTACATTTGGGTAGACGCAAAATCTCCTACACTTGATGTCGTTCTCTTTTTCAATCCCAACTATTAGTTATAGTAGGGAATTTTCAATCGTTATTTTCAATCGTTAATAAAAATACTTTCTATTCATCTATTCAAGCTCAAATAAAATTTTCAAGCTTGTAGTGGATGAAACTTGATGTTAATATAGTTTTTTCAAATATTAATTCATTGTTTTAAATTTTATTTTTTAATTTTAAATTCATTCAGCGTAATTTTTGTCGAAGTTACAACTGGCCGCACTAGCTGGCGGCAGTACGTGTTCCAAACGAAGTAGGAATTGAAGTTAAAAGAAATTATATATTTTTTGTTTTTAAGTATAATACTTACACTTACTACTTATTATGTTTTCATATTATGCTTTGAATAAATCCTCTCTACTTTTCTCATTTAAACGAATATTCTTCATAGTAAATATATAACACAATTAAAAAAAATATCGGAAATGTCTTTATTGTTATTAAGGTGTCCGACTACGTTCGGAACCGTGATTTTAAAAAAGCACATAATTGGATAATTTTCATGATATTTCGTGTCACTCAGATTAGAATACATGCATAAAATTGTTTTAAGGACATTTTGACAAAAAAAATTTATTTAAATATAATATTTTGGCAAAAAATTAACCTTTTTTCAAAACGAACAAATGAACATAGAATGACCCATTTTCCAAATGTTCTCCTTTTGTGAAAAATGGTTCTATTATAATTATATTTTGCCTGTATATAGCTCAGACCTCTCTACAGAAGTTCAACTAGAATTTTTGAAAAATTCACATAATTTTCAGAGTTACTACCAATTGAAATAATTATTTGCGTTTTTTTCTTAAAATTGCTCCCCTCTGTTGTCGTGAAATATGAATAAACCCACTTCTAAGTTATATATTTAAAAAATTCTCGTTGAGCCTCTGAACAGAGAGGTCTTAGCTATATACAGGCAAAATATTATTCTGATAGAAGCATTTTTCACAAAAGGAGAGCATTTGGAAAAAAAGATTATTCTAAGTTAATTTTTTGCCAGAATATCGTATTTAAATAAAATTTTTTTGTCAAAATGTCCTTAAATAATTTTATGCATATATTCTAATCTAAGTGACACTAAATATCATGAAAATTATCCATTTATGCGCTTTTGAAAATCACGGTTCCGATCGTAGTCGGATACCTTAAAATCGACCGACCAGTGACCATTAAATGTTTTTTAAAAAATGCGTATGTTTCTTTGGAAAATGCTTGTGAGCCAATCTGTGATAATTACATGGTCATGAAAATGAGTTTTATGTCGTCGGAACATTCATTTATGTCCTGATTCCATCACAGGCATGAAAACAACAGGCGGAGTGATGGGTCTTTTTTTTTCTGAATGGCCTGCATATTAGCAATTAAGCCTTTACAGACACGGTATGTCCCGAAATGTGAGAGCCATTTCAGCGGTGGCACCAACTAATAGCAGTTCTAAATACCAAATTTCGACGCTTGAATTAATTTAGTTCGAGCTCTTGTCGGATGCTGAATATTGACGTGATTTACTTTTGCCGAGAGCCCCATTGATTCTCGAAGTATCTTTCACATGCCACATAATCATATCACATGCATGGCTACGTGGCGTGGTCTTTTTTTATTTTTTGAATGACCTGCATATTAGCAATTAAGCCTTTACAGACACGGCATGTCCCCAAATGTGAGAGCCATTTCTGTGGTGGCACCAACTAATAGCAGATCTCGATACCAAATTTCGACGCTTGAATTAATTTAGTTCAAGCTCTTGCCGGATGCTGA
The DNA here is from genome assembly GCA_019973935.1 of Trichonephila clavipes. Lineage (NCBI taxonomy): Eukaryota > Metazoa > Arthropoda > Arachnida > Araneae > Nephilidae > Trichonephila > Trichonephila clavipes. Next base: position 270,068 of record BMAU01018604.1, read on the forward strand.
ATATTGACGTGATTTAATTTTGCCGAGAGTCCCATTGATTCGCAAAGGATCTTTCATATGCCACATAATCATATGACATGCGTGGCTACGATTTTCGGATTCAAAAATCTATCGACTTCCAGACAGGGTTGAAACTGCAATCTTAGACTTACAGAGAGGCACTCTAAGCCACCGGAGCTGACACAGGGTCTTATGTATAAGTTAATGGAATTGGACAACGAAATTCAGTTATGAAGGGGCATGAAGATTATAAAGGTAAGCTAGCATCTCAGATATCATCCTTTTAACTAAGTTAAAAAAATACGATATTCTTCTTGAATAGTTCTATCCTAGAATAGATCTAAAGAGAAAGCAGTAATTTAGAGCAAGCCAAACAATCGATCAATCTAAAAGGCAAGAATGCTATTGCAACATTGATGAGAGGAGGTTAATATAGAATGCAATTTTCATTTCAAAAATTGTATTCCATAATGCCAGTTTTTGATAAAAACTCCAAAATCATCATGAGTGCATACTATAAATATTTGTTATGAATTATCACTTGTAAAACAAAAACACTATTTATTTTGTTGTTATGAAAAATGTGTTTAAAAAAGTTACTAATGGAGGGTATTTGGAACAATCAGGCAATATGGAATACGTGGTTTGAAAGATTCGAAAATTAACCGGATTTTATAAAATGTAGTTATTTTTATCTATAAAAAACACGTTTTCAAGATAACGAGCAAGTCATTTCTGTTTTATGTCTTTTTACAAAAGTCACAAACTTTGTCTTTTTCTGCTCCAGTACAGTTAAAGTGAACCCACAGAAAACAGCTGAAGAATTCAATCCGAATTTCTCCTCGTTCATGTTTGGGAAGTTATCCACTACAGAAGATACATTAAGCATCTCTGTTTCCTGGTTCTCTTTGCAGGGCTGATCCTAGCAGGTGTGTATCACGTGCACCGCACGCGGGTGGCCAAAACAAGGGTCGACCCCAGGCCGTATATGGTTCTATCAATCAAGCAAAATTTGTTACGAATTTCTGAAAATAAAACTTATAACAAATCAAATAAATATACTGAATTTCGAATAGTTATTGAAAAATTTAGTCCCGATTTCCCGATAGCACAGCATAGTTTAAGAAAAATAGAATGTTAGTGCACAGTGTGTTGGATAAGATTGTTCATAAATATCTACTCTTTACCAACATCCTTCATCTGATAGCAAAATTCGTGGTGGAGACGACAACACCGCATTAAAAAAAGTTTTTTTTTATTAGCGGTCCTGGCTCCCCACTGTGGATAAAAACGACTCAAAAGATATTTTTGCGAGAGTTGCTTTACTAAAATATCTAATACGACTAATCTAATAATGTTTAAATTCAATATACAATTGTGGAAATTAAAAGTGTTCAATTTAATAATAACCTTACAATTTATAAAAACAAAATAGAGGAAAGAAGTGATTTTTGCCTATGGTTTTACAACGCTTATAAAAATGTCCGTTTTCTCTTTTATAGTGAGTAATACCTCTATCAAAAGGTAGTTTCTTGTATATTTAAGTTATTAGAGGGAAAAAAAATCTTGCAGCTTCTTTTGACTTTTGAGTAAATGTTTTTCATTACAAAGCCTGTTTGAAAAAAAGCACACACACACTTCAATATTCTTATAGCTTTATTAATGTTAGCGAAGTTCTAAATTTAATTTTATGTTGTAGGAGCTTAGTGGTGCTTTAGTACTATGTAAAAATAATGCTGATTTTATGCGTTTTTTTAAAAGTCCTAATTGTAACAAGATGCCGTATAATCAAACAGACGAATCAAGCGATTCATAACATAGCACTAAACAAATAATATAAAAAGAATTAAGTCAAGTCCTACTTAGATCAAAAACAAAAATTTTATTCTAGCTACTTTTCATTAAATAGTTACAATTAATATAAATATGTATATACATATGATAGAATCACAACATTAAGTGGTAATTAATTTTTATTAATTATCATTTAAATATCGTATTGCCATCCAAAACAATCGTGTATAAAAAATTTCAGTTCAACTGAATGCTTTAACCTTTTGAAGACGGCGGTTTTCAGTTGAAAATTCTCCACAAGGCAGCACTTTAAGCCAGGCTGACTTCCCCCTTTTTTGTCACTGATTGATGCTACCGTACACCGGCGGTTGATTGATTGAATATTAACGTCGCACTGTTCAGCTACACGAGGGCTTTTGGCGACGGACCACGTAATTTTGAACCATGGTCAAGTGACGTGGACGACACCTGAGCTGGCACCCCCCTCTCCTAACTACCACACCACACCAACGGGAGGAACCGTACACCGGCGGACAATAGAAGCAAGATAGCTGTTAGTCTCCTGCTTTGCGATGGGGATGTCCGCGCCTTACAAAGTCTCTAAATAGGGGAAGATTTTCTTTCTTAGGGAAACATGTTTCCTTGGAATACGAATACGGTGTAATAGTTACTAATGGTTTCAGTTCAAGAAATCTAAAAAAAAAAATTATTTATTTAATTTTAAAAAAAAGGAGACAATTCCTTACAATTCAAGCTACATTACCCCTAGATTTCCTCTTTAATATTTTTAAAGTGAGTGAAACAGCATAAAAAATTTATTATTATATAAAACAGTGCTGATAATGTAAGACATTGCGTGAAAAAAAATAAAAGCGCTTAAAAAATTTAATTATTTAAAGTAAAACTTATTTATATTTTGATTTTCACTAAATCCATTTAAATATGTAAATTATTATAAATTCATTTTTCATTCTATTAAATGCAGGAATTTGTTACACAAGCTTAATTTACGCAGGTGTCAAAAAATAATCAAATTATAAATAAGAAATAAATAATGTAATTTTAATGAATTATAATAATATATAAAAAAAAGAAAAAGCAAAAAGCTTAATTTTTTGTTATAATGTAAAATTTAGATTTTCTTAGATCGTTAAAGAATTGTTCTAAAATAATTTAGTACTTTGAAGCTATATCTTTTTTAAATGAAAATATCTACTTTGAGACATATGCATACGGCTTCAATCGAGTAGCAGAGCTGATCCTTACGTTGTCGTAGAGTGGAAATTAGAAGTGGGGGCTCTAGCTCGGCTATCGTTCTCGTTACTTGATCGTCATTTAAATTACGAGGTCCGTCTTATTACTTTGTTCCTAATAGAACTCATAAATGAAATATTAATAATTTATCAATTTATCTACGTGTTCCTAAAAATAAATTCTTTAAATACACAAAAGAAATTTAAAGTTATATTTTTTTAACAGTAATAAATTGTTTTCATTAGTAAAAAAGAGGAAAGGCTTTTGAATTTTTAGAATACTTGGTAGTAAAACGCAAACAATAAGCTGGTATCCAAGTCAAAATGTTAAAACATTTTTTATTTGCCGAGGAGTTTCATGGTAAACTTGTTTATATAAAAGGATTGTATTATTCTTATTTGTACTGAATTGTTTCTTTTGCGATTGATGACAACATATTGGGGCTTCTTAACTTTTTTCCCTTTTTGTACAAAAAAATTATATTCTTAGCCTTTGGATAATCCTTATTTTTTATTTAAAATTTCAAAAGAATTGCATAAAGCTTAAATTCTAAGATTACTACTCTTATTTTTGTGCGATGATCAACTGATTTTTGTGTGGGATTTTGTGCATAAGATAGAACCAATACATTCCTACGAAGCCAACTCCTTCGATCAACACATTCAAAACAATTACAAAAACCTTTCCTTCTCAACACACAGACTCCTCAATCGAGTTACAGATAACTCTGACAACAATTTTTCTTTACTTTCTTTGATTTTCTTCAAAACGAAGAAAGAATTTAGCTTCAAATATCACCCCCCCTCCCTCCGCTTCGTTTGAACAGTCCCTTAATGTGACTGGGTCCTTTTTACCTTATCTCTCAAAACCTAACACAATATCAGTTCTCCGAACGGTTATTTTAATTCTCCTGGTGACATTTGCAAAGTACAGTAGAGAAGGAACTTTTTGGAGGGTTTGGTTGGCATAGTTTCTATCTATCCTATGTCCGACAATTTAACAGAAAAGGAAATAACCTTCCTAAAGATTTATTACCGTAATAAGAGGAAGATAGTTTTCCGGCTACTTGATAGCAACCTTGGAAGATTCACAAGAAGACAGATGTGCATTTCTGCATTTTCTTACACCAAAAAGACATATGATTATCTATAATGACCAAAAACTGAAGAATCAACAATAATCAAGGGGGAGAAGCATTCTTTGTCGATATAAAAGATTTTACAACTTGCTCATTTACAAAAGCCATCTGATTCTGTATTCAGAGTTTCAAGCATTCAATAGACTTAGAGCGCATGCGAACACTCCGTTCTTTGTACTTTTGTACATAAAATGCGTGACTCACGAATAAATAAGTGGAAAAAAAAGAGAACGAACACATTTTTTACTTCATTATAACTATCTCTCTCTGTCAGACTACGTTCTGATTATATTTATTTTTCAGATAGATTTTAGAGCATTTTGAAAAATGTTTTGTAATTATTATTACAAAAATGCGTGTATAGTAAATAACTTACTATAAATTTTTTGAAAAAAACAACTTCTTTAAGTTTCAAAAAATTAGGAAATCCAACATTGTTGAACTTTTTAAGTATACTCGTAATATATAAGAAAAGCAGAAATTTCATTCTTTTTTCTAAGGATTTTGTAAAGAGTGTTTTTTTTCCAGGTATAGAAGTTTAAGTTGGCATTACTTTCCAAGATGGCGACCGATTTAACAGCTGTCAAGTGATTTATTCTCAGTTTGGTTTGGCAATTCATCAAAACGATCATCAAGCAAGGCGTAAATTCGTCGAATGGGCCCAAAACGAGATTGCCGTTGTTCCCGATTTTCATAAGCGAATTTTGTTTAGCGATGAAGCGCACTTCTGGTTGAATGGCTACGTCAACAAACAAAACTGCCGCATTTGGAGTGAAGCTAATCCACAAGTGTATGTCGAAACACCGTTACATCCAGAAAAACTGACTGTTTGGTGCGCTTTATGGGCTGGTGGAATCATTGGTCTGTCCTTCTTCAAAAACGATGAAGGCCACAACGTTACAGTCAATGGTGATCGGTATAGAGCCCTGATGACTAACTTTTTCATTCCTGAATTGAACAATCATGATGTCCAGGAGCTGTGGTTCCAACAAGACGGCGCAACATGTCACACAGCTCGTGCCACAATCGATTTATTGAAAGACACGTTTGGTGACCATCTAATTTCACGTTTTGGATCTGTGAATTGGCCTCCAAGACCTTGTGATTTAACACCGCTAGACTATTTTCTGTGGGGCTATGTAAAGTCATTGGTCTATGCGGATAAGCCACAAACGCTTGACCATTTGGAAGACAACATTCGCCGTGTTATTGCCGATATACGGCCACAAATGTTGGAAAAAGTCATCGAAAATTGGACGCCCAGATTGGACTACATCCGAGCCAGCCGTGGCAGTCATATGCCAGAAATCCTATTTAAAATGTAATGCCACAAGATTATCTTTCGAATAAAAAAATTCATGTCAATCGAATAATACATCGTTGTTTTATTACAATTTAAAGTTCTATACCTCTAAAAAAACACCCTTTATAAATCGGGGCATTTTTCATATGTTGAAGAACTCGTATATATAATATTCGTTTTCCACAAACTTAAAAGAAAAAAAAAATATCGGGATAAGTAGTTTTTTTTTTTTTGAAGACTCTACTTTTATACATCAATTATCATAATAAAAAATGTCGAAGTTAGTTTCTTGCATTTTATAAATAAATTCGAAGGACTAAATTGGATAGTTTTAAACATCAGTAACAAATATTTCTGTACTTTTTATGTTGCAAATATCTTTTTCTTCCCTTTTTGTTGTTTTTTACACGATTAAACTTTTTTTGATGTTTCAATACAAAATTAAAATTTTTTTTAACTAAACATAACGTAAGATAACAGTTAAAATATTTTTCTGTACAGCAATACATTGTGTAATTATGAACAAATCTTCATCAAAGACTGAATGCAAAAATTGCTTAAAATTCTCCTCAAATATACTTTTAAGCAGCTTTACAGGTATAAAAATTAATAAAAATGTTGAACTGAAGTATTTTTAAATGTGGCAGATACATAGCCATACGTGTATTAGTAAAAAGAAAAAAATATGCATTATGAAAATACCTAATTATATTCTTTAGCATGAAAATATAATAAAAATCATTAAAAAATCGTCAGTTTAAATTATAACATTTTTTTGAATAAACTGTGAAAATAAAATTTTTTTGTAACACATATTTCTTAATAATACTAAAATATACAATTATTTGAAAATAAAGTAACTAGGAACACATATTGGAAAGTAAAAATTTATTTCCAAATAATTAAATATTGTTTAACTTCAACATATTAGTACAATAATTTCATATTTTAGCAACAACAAAATTTTTGTTCTAGGTTAGAAATTTTTATACAATAAAAATTGAGGTAATAGTATTTATTCATTACAAAAAGGAAATAAAGTTATTTATTACAAGCGAATTTATTTAAAAAAGGTAAAAAGATGTATTAGTATAATGATTTTACAATTTTTTTTATAGTTCGTATATTTACGAATGTAAGCAAATCAAAATAATTTACATTATCTTATTGCAAAAGGAACAGATTTGGGAAATATGTAATGTACTAAAACGATTTTAATTAGTGTGTGACTTTTTGAAAACATTTATTTAATTTTCTATTAACATAATGAAATAGAATTTAGAGATGAATAAGTAAAGGCGAGGAAAATCCCTTACACACACAAAAATAACTGTGTAAAGATGAAATCTGCTAGTGAGGAAAGGGCATAAGAGGGAAAAAGAGGGAATTCTAGATAAGTGGGAACTCTTCCACCCTCCTCTGAATACAAAAAAAAAAACTATCAAGTGAGAGATTGACGTTTCTGGATTCTAATAGACACCACAGTTACCCGAACGCTGTTAAAGGGGGAGAAGAGTTTGGTCGCTACTCCGACCAGCGCCATCCTTTAAGGAGCTGTTCCTTTGGGTGGCACTATCGACCAACCATCCTCTAAAGGTTAAAACCTTTTCAAGTTTTGACACACAAGTCGCCAAAAAGGATGACAACGTGGCTGTATTTGTAATTCTTTAAATAATTAGTTTTAATCAATTAATTTTTAGCAATTATAATTAAATTATTGTATTGTCATCCAAAATAAAATCATGTTTATAAAATTTCAGCTCAGTTGAGCGCTTTAAAATGTATTTTATTAATGACTGAAAATTCCACCAAGATAATTAAATAGTGAGTTTGAGCTAATGGTGTGTGTGTGTAGGAATTGAAAAACAGAAATAAAGGAAAACATATATTAAAGCTAATCTTGATCTAATCCACTTAGCTCAGGGGTACTCAACCTTTTTCCTCGCCGGGCCACATGCATATGACAGATATTTCCTCCGGACCGCAACATACAGATAATAGAGAGAAAAAACACTATAAAACCAAAACACCATTGGACTAACCAAAATTGACCCAAATACACGTATATGAACTCTCATTTTCGACATATTTTTATATTGTGTATTAACCTTTCTATCAAACACACACATATAAAATTATATTTTTTTTGCATCTTTTATTGAGTTATGGGGCAGTTTCGATTTACTTTAGCCTCTATTGTTTACATTCTACTATAAAAAAAGCATGTTGATAACAAAATTGATAGATTTGATTGCTTGATTGGTAGAATTTCCCCCTAAATTTTTAGTACATCGTTCTTAAATAACTTAATTTCTAAGGGCATTGGGATATGACCGAGCCCCTCAGAAAAGGCCGGCGGGCCACAGACCACAGGTTGTGTATCCCCGAGTTAAACTTTCCACAACTTCAAAGTTATTCTCTTGAGATTTTGTAACAAGAATTTTTTTACGGAGTAGGGTTGTTAGCCCTACGCTCAACTCTCGAGCATAGAGGACGAGACCCCTAATACAATCCCCAGGGGTAGGGCCGGCTATACCCTCGGACAGTGGATACTTATTTTAGTCGCCTTCTACGACACGCGTGAGTTACGTTGGAACTATTCTCATATCACAACATTATTTTTATTAAATTTGTAGTTACCTGTGAAGAAAGTTTTTAATTCTTCAAAAATTCTAAACATTTGAAGAGAAATTATGTTTATAGAGACAATGGCTTTTCTCATTTACGATAAACATCACATGGAGTGTTTTAAAAGACTTATTTATTTCTTCGTAAGAAAAATTCGAAATAGTTGAAATTGAATTCTTTAAAGAAATTTCAAATAACTTTTCAGTTTTTTTAAAAAGGAAATTTAGATTCTGAATTTCATCTTTTTTTATAACTATTGGAATAAGATCACTAGTTAATAAATTTTGCTATTGATGAAATAAACATTTTAAAAAGTTACAAAAATGTTTAAATATAAGTTTACTAAAAATGTAAAAAAAGTACTTGTAAGATAAGCAAATAGTTTTAAGTGAATACTACTTTTTGAAAAACCCAGCTTTTTTTTTGGATAGATTTTATTTTCTTACATAATTTTGCTTTTTAATACAGTTTTAGGAGCAAAATAAGAAAGCTTTTTATAATGTTTCATGACTAAACGTTTTACCTTCTTTTATGGTTAAAAAAAACTTCTGCTTATATCAATGTTGTATACAAATAAATATTCGCTAAAAATAAAAAAAATCTCAGTGTCTTTTGAATGCACATTTAACGGAAAAACTCATTCCATTTCAAAACAATTACTTAACATATTTCTAAATAAGAAAAAGGATGAGATATTTTCTTATTAATAAAAAATCCGGTAATTTAATAAACTCATTTTTAAAAAATAAGCTAAACATTAGTAAAAAAAAACTACTCGCCAGAATAACAATGTTTTTTCGTCTTTACCTTGTTTTATTTTTAGTTGAAGCAAGCGATTCCTTTTTTTATAGTTTTCACTTTTCTACAAAATATTAAAAGCGCACGTGATTATTACAATTTTTTTAAGGTACTATTCAGCTGAAAATATTTTTTAATACACCTGATCCATCTGGCAGCAATTTAACAATTACTTTTTCAAGGTATTGAGTGGCAACATTGGCTACATATAAAAATAAATCTTATTTGCTATTCGATCGTTTGATTCGATATTTGTGTGAATTTGTAAGGTTGCTTAGAATAATTATAATTTAAAAGTTTTATATATATTTCGTATTTATTCATTATAATATTTTTCGCCATCAACCGTCGACGAGGTATGTGCTTCACATTTTTCCTCAAACACAATTATAATCTTTTTTTGTTTAATAATTTTTTTTCATTTTCTTCTTTATATTTTATTACTTATGATTTTCGCTTGTAATAGTTTTTTATATTTTGGAATGACTTTTATTTTATGCATTCATTTGATTTTATGTTTACCCAACGTGGTTTTGTGCAGGGTGTACTGGAACTAAAGGAACAGCTTGATTTAGATTTCATCCCTGAACCTCTGGTGTCATCTCTGAACCCAACTATTGTTAAAGGTTTGTGAATTTGCATTGCTTACCCAAGCAATTTCCAAAAAAGAGCAAAATACCTCAATTTTAAGATCACTTGCCCTGGAAACGATAGACACCATGCACCCTGAACCTGACTGGGTGCATATCTGTACTGATGGAAGCCTTTTGAAAACTCTGACAGCGCTGGAGCAGGAGTGTATTGCCACCTTTTCTTCTTTTATTTAACAACTGGAAAATTCACAACCGCTTTTGATGGTGAGGTTGCTGCCCCTCAAGTAACCCGTGCACCAGTTGCACTGTCTTCTGAATAGCTTTAATAGGGCTGTTGTCTTCTGTGATTCAAAAGCGGCAATTTTTGCTGTGAACTCCAAATCTCCGCCTGCCTCTTGTAACATTCTTGATTGTAAAAAACTGCTGCAGAGTCTGTCTGAGTACTATAAGCAAATCGTCTTGCAGTGGATCCCTTGACACTGCGGTGTAACTGGTTATGAGTTTTTGGACCACCTAGCAAAGAAGGAAGCTTCCATTCAACAGATAACAAAGAAAGCTGTCCTTTTTACCAGTGCCAGGCGTATCATTAAGAAAAAATTGAATGATTTCTCTTCAAGACTATTCGCTGAGAAAAATTCCAATAAGATCTGGTGGAATAGTTTTAAGGATCTTCCCATGGGGACAAGACAGCAGTTGCCGAGTTTCATCTGACCACTGGACACGACTGTCTCCTGAAATATCTACATATAATTCATGTTGTTGTTGCTCATGCCACCTGTCTGACAGAGTCAGATCGAGAACCATGAAATTCATTGTGGCAATGGGCTAAATGTACGCCTGTCGTTGGCCTTAGCCTTGAGCACCATACAGGTGACAATACGATTTAGCTCGGTGAAATTCCCGAAGGGACGATAGAACATTACGATAGATGGTGCCACCATCTATTTCCGCCTCCACAATTTAGGCATGAAACTGAAGTGGAGGGAAATTTTCTCCAGTTCCCTGCACTTGTGATTCAGCCCACAAAACTTTCGGACCCACTGATTTAACGAGCACGTGCTCCGTGTGTACTAGGAGGGTATTTTGCGGTGCGGGCATTGAACCCAGGCCTTCCGGTCCGGAGTCCGGTGCTCTTACCACTAGGCTACCCATGGCCCCAATTTACAAAGTAATGATTTTAACTGAAAGGAGTACTGAGTTAAAAGAAAACTCATTTTAATGTCGATGAAATTATTTTGTACATGCTCATCCATAGCTATAGTTAAGAGTACATGGTTTGTAAAATTTTATCTTTGGATTAAATCGAAATAATATTAATTGACGCTAAACTTTTTTTCATAAGACAGCTACCACTTCCAAAACGAGACATGCGCTTCCTTCATTTCTGTTCCTGGTATTAAAAAAAGTGCGGTTCATTCATCTTATTAAAAGTAATTTTTTTCTGAATCATCACTTATGAATCATTTTTCATAATCATCATCTTAACTTATCGTAACACAGTACTTTTAGATGGTTCTCTCTCTCTCTCTCTCTCTCTTTTATACATTAAAAAAAATTTAGTAATATTAGGTTGCAATTATAAATATAGTTTTATAAGTGGTTACTTAAAATTTCCTTTCAATAACTGTACATAGTTATTTAAGAGGTAACGATATTAACGGACTTATAAATAATATCCTCTTATTCCTTGAAAAAAAGAAATTCATCCCATCTCTCCTCATTCCGTCGAGATGTAGCAGCCGTTTGAAAGACGGATTTTGTTGTCATGGAGATGTGACGTCATTTTCTTCTCACTTTCCAATGAAAGTGAAACAGAAACTAAATCTATTAGTAGTGAGGTTTCCTACTCACCCCTCTACAAGCATTGTTGCACTGCACTCAATGTGGACTGCTATCTACTTTTATGTAACTTCAACAAATTATTCTTTTTTCAATTATTATGATGAGTGGATAATAGAGCTTTCTCTAAGGTTCCATGTAAATGTAAAACCTTTACCGTTACCGTGCTATTGTTGTGATCGCAGTATCAAAAGGATATTTCTTAAAAATTCTTTAGGAATATTTAAATTTTGTGAATTAGGTCAGTAATAGGTTAGTTATTTCAATGTTTTCTTTCTTTTTCAATCTAAGGAGAGATAAATTTAGTAGAATTATTATTAATGTATTTTTAAATAAGATTGCATGTGTTAATATTTAAATGTTATCGAAAATATCCCGAAATTACATTTTTTGAGGAAGCTAAAAGACAAGACTTTATTGGAATGAAAAACATAATGCATTCTTTATTATGTAATAAGCATGAAAATACTCTAAAATACGTAAACTGTACAAGATCGTGGTGCGAATTAAAGACAAGGCTGGAAAAAAATGCGCTATTGACGCAGAATAACAAAATGTACATTCGTCGTTTCCCTGCTACATATACAATAGAGAGAAAAGGCGATGACGCGCTACCATTGAAAGAATAACTGCTGAATTACAATTTTTTGCCAGTCAAAATTTGGCATTCAGAGGACCTAGTATGAAATTGAGATAATGGTAATTTTATAAAGGCAGTTTAGATATTGCTCAAACGATCTAGTTATTTGAGAACAGTTTAATAATGTCAGTAAAGGCAAAAATAACAAAACACGTATTCCACACTACTTAGGGCAGCATTTTCAAAATGAAATAATTAATATTTTAGCCGAATGTATTCATAATGAAATATTAAACTAGATATCTACACCAGATATTGGTCACATGGAACAAATAACGTTTGTAATTAGATGTGTGAGCACTACTGATGTTAGGGTATATATTTTAGAATTCTCTCTAAGAGTTTTTAGGAATACGACACAAAAATAAATAAATAAATAAATAAATAAAAAAGCTAGGCTTTCAGATTTGAACACATTCCCCATTGAATCCGAAATCTCTGAAAAAATTGATTTCCCCAAAATTATTGACAAATTTGCTTCTGAAAAACAAAGAATATTTTTTATAATTAATTATTAAGTAGAGAGAGAGAGAGAGCCTTTGTGTGTGTGTAGAAGGACTGATTTATATACTTTTCATTTCATGGGATTTAAATGTTTTAGTACTTTTTTATTAGGTTGTATTTTCTGAGTAAATGCTATTGTTTTGTTTTCTAATTATATAAAATGTGGTTTTTTTATTTCAAAGGTAATATTTATGCTTGTTTATTACTTTGTTAAAGTATTTTGTCACTATCATAACCTATTAACTGACCAAAAATTAAAGTTTTGCATTTCAAATTTTATTTACATTTTTATTAATACACTGCTGGACAATTGCTAAGGACGGATAACACTATCATCCATAGCAACCACAAGATGAAAGGAAGCAAAATGTGGAAAATTAGAATAAGTGCGGGATATTAGTAAGAAGAAGTATGAGTATGCAAATTTTTTTCCACGTCTGTTCATCACGTGATAGCGTTCATAAGAGCTTTAAAGGTTTTGACGCGTGTGGACAGTTGTTGTTTCAAGTCAAAGTTTTACAGGAAAGATTTAATAGACGAACTTAAAATTTTTGGCATGTCTTCCCGACATCACATAGATGATTTTATGCGTGGCCGAATTATTGGAAAGATCGAAGAAGGGCGAAAAATAACAGATGTTGCCAGGGAGTTCGATATAGCTCACAGCGTTGTTTCACGGCTGTGGAAGTCATTTAAAACTACTGGAATGTGTAGTAGACGGCACGGGGGAGGTCGTGTTAGAAGTACGACGCCTGCAGAAGACAGATATATCGTCCTATCAGCAAAAAGGAACAGGAGCACCGCAGCTCAGCAGGTGGCAAATCAGTTTCTTGCTGCCTCAGGAAAGCAGATCTCCCGAAAAACTGTTGCCAGACGTTTGAGGGGAGGAGGACTATACGCACGCAGACCTGTTGTGTGTGTCCCATTGACCAGACAGCACCGTACTGCCCGTTTGCAATGGTGCCGTGAGCATCACAATTGGACTGAACAGGACAGGGCATGCATACTATTCTCAGATGAGAGTAGGTTCAGTCTGTCATCGGATTGTAGACGCCAACTGATCTGGCGCGAGAGTGGTACTGCTTATCGTCCAGAAAATATCCAGGAAAAGACCGATATCGGACATGCAGTATCATGGTGTGGGCCAGCATCATGATCAATTGCCGCACGCGCCTACATGTGGTTGCGAATGGGACTATGACGGGCCAACGATACATTGATGAAGTTCTACTTCCTCATGTTCGTCTTTTCCGTGGTGCTGTCGGTGATAAATTTGTTTTTATGGACGACAACATAACATGTCATCGAACACTCGCTGTTCAGGATTGTCTAGATAGCAAGGGTATTCAACGTCTCGTATGGCCAGCGCGTTCTCCAGATCTAAACCCCATTGAAAATGTGTGGGATGCTTTGGGGAGGCAAGTTGCTGGTCGAAACTATCCTCCGACAAACAAGAACACCCTCATCCGTGCACTCACAGAGGAATGGGATAAATTGACTCAACAGCTGCTGGATAATATTGTGCAAAGTATGGTACGACGTGTGGAATGTTGCATCACACTCCACGGTGGATATATCCCGTACTGATACCTTTCTTTAAGGTGCTTGCTGACTTTTAGATGCATTGTTCCAATTCTCCGTACGCAGATCAAATGAACATTTTTTTTTCTTTCAGATGTTTCACAGCTTTTGTACTTTCCAGAATAATAAATATTCTTTATTCTAATGTCTGAACAGTGTGGCAACTATATTGTATCCTACTAGGCCTCATGTCTCGCTTAATGTTATGCTACATAGCAATTTGTGATCCGTCCTTAGCAATTGTCCAGCAGTGTATTTTACTTTTTACACTTATGCAGGTAGATGAGTTTATAACCTCAATATATAAGTATTAAATGTATAAGTATTATAATAAGTAAGTAAATAAGCAAGTATTACAATTAATAATTAAATAAAAAATTACTTATTATAATACTTATCAATCAATAACTATTCTAATAAGTAATTGAAAATATGGCAAAATATAAAAATTAGAAAAGTATTATAATAAGTCAAAATATGAAAAAATCTCTAGGGGGTGGCACATTAAGTCTTCGCACGCGGGTGGCCTACACTGTAGTATCGACCCTGGTTCTTTAGTTGATGACATGAAATCCATTATAGATGATACTTCAGAATGGAATGATTCATCGTTGTTAACGCTGAAATTATCTACTGTAGGTTAAGGTCTTGAAGAGATCAAAGTTTAATTTCTTAACATAGGGTTTCCAAAAAAATATATTTGTGGGAAGAGGGGGATATCTTGTTATCGTTGAAAGTTTAGCTCGATAATGGGCTGAGAGAGATTGCAATTATCTATTATATTTTCTTTTTTAATTTCTATTTTCTATAAACTTATCAGGAAAAAAGTTTCTTAAGATATTTATAATGTAAAAAAGGAAAGATAGAACTATCTGCTTTTTCAAAAGCAACACTTGCATTGTAATTTTTTACTCGCGCATGATTAGGAATAAGACTGACTTAATGACTCCAAACCCTTGATGGAGGAGCTGAATCTCCCTTGGGTGAGTCATATATGTGAATTAGTAATAAATACAATTCTATATATGATCATTTTGTTAAATTTAAAGACAATACAGTATTTTTAAGAACTTAACACATTAACTCGTGCAATAAACTCGTTTTGAATTTCTCCTGACATATCAGTAACCAAAACTTTTTGAACCCATTTTTATTTTTACTAAATGTTTTCGAAGAACAGGATTGTACTTTTCCAATAAATGCACCAGTTCCAAGAAATGCCTCTACAGGTACTGGTGTCATTTTCTCCGTTGCTACGTAGTACCAAATTTTGTTTCACCATGAATCTTGTCATATCAAACATTCTGGTTAGAATTTCATGCTATTTTTTATTTCTTTTAGCCCAGTTTCTTTCTTAATTTTATCAATAACAAGTCCTTTTTAAATTTTTGTTTTCGACTGCTTCTACACACAACTAGAAGAATGTAGCACTTAATTCACAGTTGGCGATTTTGGGACCTCAATTAAGTATTAAACCCGTCGCGCGAAGGAGTAAAACTCCGATGCATTTGGGCAGTTTTCATCCTCTAACAAACGATAAAAGAAACAAGCAAATGATGCTTTTGAAGGAAAATAAGCCATTCAAAAGTGTCAAAGTGCGTCAAAACCATTTTTGTGCCAGCCGTCTCCTTGCAACATTTTAAGTCTGATAGATTCTGTGTGTCTGACCTTGACTGAAACACATGTGGTACAATTGTCTTTCAACAATATTTGTGTTGAAAGACTACAAAATCTCACCGTACTGATAGCAATCGCATGTGTGAATCTATTTTATGTCATTTTCCACTATCGTTTATGACAAAGGCTGACCCTATTGATAGGTTACATTTTGCTATGTAATTCAATTTATGCAATCACATGCATGAGAAGCGCATGAAACTGACAAATTGGGTGCATCAGTTTCAGATCCTAGCAAGTCATCAGTGTTGGGTACTTGACCTGCGATAGTTTCTTGGATTTTGAGGAGTACTAGCCTCTGAAGAGCTTGCATCTGATGGCCTTAGCGTAGATCAGAGTTTCCCAAACTTTTTTACCTCACAGACCCCTTGACAGGTTTTTCAGTTTGGGGTAGACCCCTACTTACCTAATATTAAATTTTTGCAAATTCATCAACTTAAATGTATTTTTGACAGCAGGTATAGGGCTATTTTCTTTAAAAGATTACAATTTTTAATTGCAGTGTAGTATAGAGTGTTTAAAACTTAAATTTTAATATAATTAACATGTTTTTTCTTAATCTATGCATAAAATAACTTACTTAAAATAACTGAGCAACAAACAAATGCTTTTAGTGGGAGGGATGAATCTGGGGACGCAATAACAAATTTTTTCAACGTTTGTCATCATTCTTATCAGATTTTAACCCTAAATACCTCCTCGGTTAAGAGTGTCCAATATTTTCTTCTTTCTTTTTTGCTTTGGAGATTGGCAAGTGCACTGAAACTCCTTCCCAATAGGAAAAACAATTAAAAGCTTTCTCAAGATATTCCATGATATAGAATAAAAATAACAGGTATATCTTTTTAAAGCCAAAATTGCTGACATCGTTTCTATAAACTTACCTTTAAAATCTTTGTTAGTGCTTATTCCTAGTGCTTAGTTATTATATATATATATAATCTGACATTTTTTTTACAATGTGACCATATGAATTCATTGCCTACCGAGGTATTACGATAGTCAAAACATTCTCAAACTTAATTTCAAAATCTAAAAAAGGGCCTTTAAATGTTCGCGATGTCCAAAATTATGCTCCTGTAGCATAATTCTGTCAAGAAAAAGTGAAATGTGGTCGTTGTTTTAATAAAATTGATGCTATATTTTTGTAACTGCAAATTAACCTCATTCAATTTAGTAAATAAATCTGATAAATAGGTAAGTCTAGTTTCCACTGGATTAAATTTCTTTTTAATGTTAGTCGAGATCTGATTTAATGAGAGCCACTATTGTAGACCCCCAAATTATTTTTTCGCTGCCGTGGACCCCTTGCAGGTCGTCATAGATCCCTGGAGGTCTATATAGACCACTTTGGGAATCACTGGCGTAGATTATGGCGTCTTCGAAGAAACTTTTACAAACTTTGTTTAGCTCCTTTATTTTTTCTGGTTCTTCCTCCTTGGCAAGAAAGTCGGTATACCTTGAAGGAAAGGCCTTGGACCTACTCCATTAAGAATTCTGCCTTATTTACTTTAAAATACCTCCTGGCTGATGTGGAATCTCTAAAAAGTGAATTGTTTGTTTCTTCAGTTATCATTACTTTATAATTTTTTGATCTAATGACAATGTCTTAATACTACAAACAAGGTTAGCCAGCTCGGTCGTTCCCCTGCCACATCCCCATTGTGTGCCCTCCTGAGTTCCCCGCCTACCCTAAGCTATACCACTGATCATTTGGTGCGCCTGATTCCAAATCACGGAAATCACATTTTGTGATACTCCCATGGAATACACAGCCACAATTTGAATTGATCCTGTTTCTGAGTAACCAAAAATTCTCTAAACTTCTGATTTAAGTTAACAGTTTCACCAAACTAGCTCATACACAACACTCAAAGCAAGATGGTCATTTTTTTCTACTTTTTATTGTTATAAGTACGCTGACAACTCATATTTATTCAACGTCACCCAATGTCATTTCTGACATCAGAAACAAAATTTGTGTACTACATTTTTCACGTTTTAAAACTTGTATTTTTGCCATTTATTTTTTTTTTTTTTCATTTGACTGAAAAAAAATTCCAATGATGCCGCATTTGGACAATAGAAAACTTTCAATACATTTTGATGTTTTTAGCAATGTATTTTGTTATGTATTTGTTTGTGTGTGTTCGTATAAATCATACAAATAAATGTCATATACAACTTCCATTCATTTTTATATCCATGATTTATTTATGTCATACAAAATTTCAATAAAATTATACATATAAAAGATTAATAAGGATTAATAAATTATTATTAACATTCAACTTTTTCAAAATTGTTAGTTTTAAAAATTAAAATGCCGACAATTTTTATCCATCATATTTTAACATCATTAGTTTACATAAATCTTTCATTTATTTTTAATTATATAAAATGAATTGTTTGTTTTAAAATATGTTTTATATATTTAAACATGTTTTTAATATTTACATAAAAGAGGCAACATAAAATAACATATTAGCATTGATTAGTTCTTTAAAAATAGTTTTAAACACCGTTTTTTTTAAAAAGGAAACAAACTATTGTACTGGACAAAAAAGTTGTAATCGTAAGCGAATTGTTAAGACAAGATCATTTTAGAGAGGAAATTATATCTGATCATCTAGTGTTAAAATATCTATGGAAATATTGGAAATTCAAAATTTCTTTTCTTTGGGGAACGATATTTAAGTTTACTGGAACTTCACCGCTGACAAATGTCATTCTTTAAGGTTTGTTATTGAGTCATTCGTGTTTTCATTTTCTTCGTAAACAATAGAATCATTAGATTCTTCTGCAGTTTCATAAATGTCGGTTTCATTGGTTTCAAAACTATCTGATGAACTATTTTGTCCAATCTCCTCTAATTCCATTTCTTCTCGAATTATTTCGAGTAGCAATTTATTAGACGAAGAAGGAGAAATGAAATTGTGCAGGTTATTTTTAAAATTTCGAACCCATGCTTCTGCATCTTGTATGTCAGCGAGATCTTCCTCCTTTTCCGTTTTTATATCTTTTGTCGAATGTCTCATTCGTTCCTCCATAAATTTCTTCAGCTTTTTTGGCTCCAGAGCCCTTGTTACTGCCAAGAAATAACGACAAGCATTCTGGTAATCTTGATTTTTAAAGTAATGCTTTCCAAGATGATGGAAAGCTCTTATTTGTGGATGAATGAGCTCTGTCTCTTGAGAAACCTTTAACTCTTTTAAAAGATATTCTAAATGCAGAGAATCATTCTCTTTAATTTCATAAGCAAGACTAAGCAGATGAAAAATATCGGCCTTCAGTTTCATAGTCTGTTCTTTTGGAATATCGGGTTGTGATTTTATCTGTTTGAGAAGATTCTGGCTTTCTGTAATGCATTGATTAGCTAATCCTCCTCGTAGATAATACTGGCATCGATTTTTCATTGATACTATGTATTGAATTACTGTACCTCTTTTCACAAATCTCTGTCTAATGGTTGGCCAGCTCTTCCTGGTACTAAGAGGGGTCTCCATAGCCCAGAATCTTTCGGTGTTTTGAATAACATTTAAACTATCCTTGCAAAGATGATGAGCACATTTTACATCTTCATCTGAAAGAAGTTCTTCTAGAATCTTCTTGTCCTTCGAAAAACGTTCAAATGTAAACATCTTACTTCGAGATTTTCGTTCAAACCGAGAACCATCCTCTCTGACCCTGCGTACTAAGTTAATATCCTCTTTAATAATCAGTCCACCCTTCTCTTTCATTGAATTGTCTATAGCTTGTTCACATAACTGCTGTCCTAGTCTTAGTTTCTCAATACCAGGTCTTAACTTCCTGCCAGCGAAATAAGTTATATATGCTCCTTCAAAGTCCCCCTTCAAGTATTGAGATAACCCTTTCAGATCATAAGCTTCTGAGTATTCTGGCCACAATTTCAGAGCTTCATTCGCATCTTCTTTGGCTTTATCAAATTGTCGCAGATAGATGTGAACTTTGGCCCTTGCTAAAAGTGCTCTGATATTATTGGGTTCCAAATTCAAGGCTTCATCTAGTTTTTCAATAGCTTTTTCATACATGCCTTTGTGATAATATTTGGAGCCCTCTGAAAAGTACAGGGAAAAAGGAAACTTGGGTACGTAGACTGGTTTCATGAGGGATTCCAGAAAAGCGTCCAGATCCATCCCGGATTCGTTTGGTACTAACATTTCTGGCAATCTAAGGAGAGCTGTAAATAACTGATGTTATGCAAATTTTTAAACTTAAAGAAACGGACAATCACAATTTTACAGATTCTAAGTATGAGTTAATATCTCTTCATGAGTTAGTCTCATGAAAATCGGTTCGAAATGCAACAATCCTGTGTATATTTATTTATGCGCTTTTTTTTGTACTTCTATTTCTATTAATGCAAAAATTTTAGGTATTTAGGTGTTATTCCGTCGCCGAATTTCCTGAAATCAAAAGACGTCACCAAATACCGCAATATACAGCTATTATTGGAAACCGCATCTGTTCACGTTCGAGCACAGCAATAATAATAACGATAGCATTTGCTGACATCTTTTGAGTTGGCGATTTTTTTTTAGGCCGACTGTATAATACGTAAATACCAATTTTCTTTGATAAAAGTAGCAGTAAGAGAAAAAAACATTCTAACCCTTAATTCTTTAAGAAAATAAAAATACGTTAACTTATTTCAATGCATTTTATACCATTTCGAATGCGCAAAAAATACCAAATACTATTTTTTGAATGAAACAAACATAAAATATTATGGTACTAATGTTAACATACGTCATTCTAAAGTGATTGCTGAACGAATATAACATATTTCATAGTTTTTAAATGACTTCAATACAGCAACTATTACTATTTCAAATACCGTCTAAATAGCAAGACATGGTAAAAATATTCGTCGATTTTAAAGAACTGTACATAAAACAAAACGATATGTGTTTTTAACAATTGTGGTGATTTCTTTATTTAAAGTGTGCAGCAATAAAAATAGGTAGTTACGAATTATCGCAACAATCGTCAGTTCTGTTCATAACTCGCCAAGTTGGCAACCTTGATTTCCTGTGTGTCATACGCACTGAATTGGCAACCAGGAGCTTCGTTTCATATAATGTCGCCAATAGGTTGCGATAATACGTAAGTACCAAAAAAATACATCAGTCTAATTGCAGTGCTACTTACTCTGACAGTCATTCGTTTAGCAATTAAATCATGACAAATGAGAATTAAAAGAATCTATTTAAAAAATTCCAAGCTACAAAATCACACAGCTTCGTTTAATAGTAAAATAAAAACTAAAATAAATAGATTCAACTGCTACAAAATATTCAAATAAATAAAAGAATGATGAAAAAAAAATTTAGAATGCATACACGGTAATATGGGTTACATCCTGGCTAAAAATTAACGGTACTTACGTACTATCGTAACAATCGCCAACTCTATTAATAACTCGCCACGTTGGCAACCCTGATGTGTCGTATGCGCTGAAGTGACAACGATGTGTTTCATTTCATATAATGTCGCCAATAGGTTGCGATAATACTCAAGTACCCGCTACTCGGTTTTGGAATTTTGAAATCACGCCAAAAAAATACATTTCTGGCTGTCAGTCTAATGCAATCATTTTGTAATGTTATCACCCTGACTTGGAAAAATTTTAGAACTATTTGGCGGAAAAATCGCTAATGTACCGATATGAAACAATCACCTTAAAACTATTTTACATTTATAATTTTTTTTAATTTAAAGAAATTTAAATAAATAAAAAAAAACTCCAGCTTGCTAAGATGCAACATAAACTTTATATATTTAATCTTATAAATGAACTTAAGAAAAGGAATGGACTTTTTAAATTTAACAACAATAATAGCTTTCATAGAAGAAGAAAAAAAAATCTTACTTTTTTACTCACTGTTTAGTTTTAGCTCAAAAGTCGATAAAAACTGCAATTTCAGCTCAGAAATAAGACAACAGTATCCTTTATGTTGATCATAAAGAGATTATCGTTGCCACTAGATGCAACATAATTTTAAAATTGTTATTACATCCCACACGAAAGCAAAAAGCTCTTAGGAAAGGCTCTTTCATTTTCTGCCTGTAAAGTGAATATTTTTGCATTTTTTTAAAAATTAAGAATAAGTTTTTTCCAATAAATTTAGAATTTGAAAAGTTTGGATCCTAGTTTAGACCCTTTATTTGGCGAGATTTTCACACCAAATTGGTAACCCTACGAACGGGAAGGAAAATGTAACCTTCCTCGGGCTGGTTTTTTTCTACCGGTTTTCGGACAACGGTCAGTATATTCACGGAAGTCAGTTTGTAATTCAAATAACTTTTTCGCGCCAAAAAATTTAAGGGGTTAAAATAGGACTTTGCTATGTGAGGAAATAAATAGATAAAAGATAAAACGTATACATTGGTGGAAAAAGATTCAGTTTAAAACATGTGACGGGACAAGTCACAGAAAAAGTATGTGTTTGTCGTATGGTAAACAACTCAACTCATCCTTACAGTTGTTGTTCTATTGTCAGATATTATTTATTATGATGTGCTTATTTGCTTTCGTCTCTCTTTCGATACTTAAACTACCACACCTTTCGTTGATTCTTATAAGTTTCATATTCCGCCTTCAGTTAACTAATAATCTTATACGAATTGCAACAATATATGAATTTTAATTATTTTATATAGCACTATAATAAAATTCCATCGCTATAGCTATCGATACCGCTATAAAATTCGAAAAAGTTACAATAGAAATAATTCTATTACGTATCGAATTCTATTTATGTTTTGTTTGTTTTTTTCACTAAAATTAATAAATTAGTTTATTAAATTCAATTTTCAGGTTGATAGCTACATATACTTTTTTGTTTTTCACTGATTCTCTCTCTCTCTCTCTCATAATTCATTAAAATATATTCTTTCTTCGACCATTTATTTTATCGTATTCCTTTCATCGTGTTCCATATAAGCTTAGTTTCGGGTAGATTTATCTCTGAAGACGTTATTTATTATAACTTTTGCAGAATTTCTTTATAGCGTTGTCACTATCCATTGAATGCTGGGGCTTTAAATAAATTTGAAGAAATTCTTCAAGTCATGTTTTAAAAGAATCCTCCGAAGTGAAATTTCAATTATGGTATTCCTGTCACGCAAGGCTTCTCTTTGCCATAACTATGTAAGTCACTTTTCATACACCACAGTTTTTTATATTTTTCTTTTCTAAGTCATTTTTCAACCAGTCGGCTTAAACTTTTTTCTGAATTCTGATATTTTCAAAATGTGCTAATAATATTTTGCTTTTCCTTGGATTACTTTCATCATCATCTATGGTATTCGTGGGCTTATTTCGGATTCCTTAAAACCTTGCTCCATTTACATGTATGAAATTATTGTATACTATATAAATATACAATCGAACCTCTATAAAACGAACATCTATATTGCGAATTTTTCTATATAGTGAACTTTTTCCTGCAACCTTGAACATTTCACGATTTTCTTCGTAAAATAACCTCTCTAGCGAAGTTCATTTTCTATATAACGAACTTTTTCTTGTGTAATCCAATTTTTTTCCACCCTATTTTTAAAGTATTTCTGAACATTCAACTCTTCAATCTTTAATCCCCATTGCCTAGCTCAGTCGAAACATCTTCCACATATCCTCTTTCTCCCTCAGTGGTGTTGTTCAGTGTCCCTGCGTTCTAATAAAAAAAATAGCGTATGTCTAATATTACTTGTATGCTTTTTTTGAAAATGTCCTTAAAACTCGTTAATTTTTATTTTAAATTATTTCCTTAATATTGAAAATACAACGTATTCTTCGGCATTCCTTTTTCTTGTTTTCCTTGCAGTTTTTCTTTCTTTTTTGACGGGTAAGATACATAAAATAAACATATATTAATTTTAAAAAAAGGTGAGAATAACTACTTTTTTTAATATATAGTGTTTATGAATTTAAAATATTTGTTTTATGTGGTTCATAAAGTATATTAAAAGATGAACGGATTTTCCATATAATGAACTTTTTACCGGGATTTAGCGACTTCGTTTTATGGAATAGTTATATATAGATACTATATATATATAGTATTTATATATAACTATTCTATAAAACGAAGTATCTATATATAACTATTCTATAAAACGAAGTATCTATATATAACTATTCTATATATATAACTATTCTATATAGTTATATATAGATACTATATATATATTCAGTTATATATAGTATCTATATATAACTTCCGTTATATATAGGTACTATATACAACTGAATTATCGCCCTCTTTGCATTAAAACAATGAATAAACAGTAATCAATCAACAATGAATAGAAGTATTTATGTAGTGCCAAATGATAGTAAATAGATGCAAGCAAATTATAGTATGACTAGGGTAGTAGTTGGATAGTATTCCATATAATCTACCCAGTCAGTTAATATGGAAGTGATGGTAAGTGAAAAGGTTCAAGATGAAGAAGTGCAAAGGACACAGAAATGTATGTAACCTAAGAGTGTACATGTTTGCCATTATCCGCTTCAACCTATTGTCAACTCTCACATTGATTGAAGTCCTGAGGTCTGGAGCAATGACAATTCCACATAATAAAGACCATCCGAGATATTTCAACTGGAAGAGTTGGTCAATCAACGAGACAGGTGATGGTCAGTAGACGTTAAGTAGGAGAATGAGGTGGATGTGGGTTAAAGCCGAGCAACCGTACCTTATTACTTTTTTACGGATGATACATGAGTAGTCATCAGGGGCGTAGGTACCGCAGTATCAGCCATATCAATGACATTGGACCCCCAAACAATAGAGGCCCCTACATGTGTAAGTACAAAATTGTAAAATGTTATCAATAGTCCCCATTTACAAAGCTCTCATTTCTAAAAGAGGGCTCAAAAGGAAGTTGAATACAGGGCCTACTCAGGACTTGCTACGCCAGTGGTAGTCATATTATCATGATAATGCAATACTGGTCTTTTTGCAACCAATGTGAATCTCAGTCTAACTGCAGAAGAAGAATTCAGTAGAAGGTGACTTTAAAGATTTGCTTAGGTGTCAAGAACTCCCAATTTTTTATTAATTACGTATCATACCACACTCAAGAATGGGCTCTGCTTTCGAAGTGGAAGAAGGCGGTTCAGAAGATAAAAATCTAACCTACATTTTATGTAACTCACCTCTCCTCTTCCGCCACTTATAGAAAGCAAGGAAACATTGGTAGAGATTTGCAGGCCCTTTGATTTACAGCATAGTTTCCAAATGGTGAGGTGCCACCCAGGGATGTCTTAAAACTTCTTGAGGCCCTACGCAAATGTAGGGTCCACCTATGACTCTTAAAAGTAGACAGTACATTGTATATGTTGTCAAATACTAGTACAAACAATAACTCAAAACAAATAAATGCGTATGACTTACAATCGCACATGCTGGCTTAACCTACTGTCGTCTTTAGACTGAATGAGTAATGAATGATGGTACCCTGGGCCTATGGATGGACAAGGTTCATCAAATATAACCAGTTGACATATTGTCTGAAATTTCTAGTTTTTTGGAGAATACATCCGGAAATAACTTTTGACCGTTGAAATTATTCATATCTTGATCTTGTGATGTTCCTCCCCTTGGAAGTACATCTCTCGAAGTATCAGCGTGAGCTAGAGGTGTAGGATTATCGAAAGAACTAGGATCAAACATTATCTTAATAGGACTTAATTAAGATATTCAACTTAAACCTTTAACAAATTAAATTATAATAATTAATATGAGAGAATCTACGATGGTAAAAATACGCAACACACAATAAGACTTAATCTAATTTAGACCACTATCAATAAACGAACCGCCTAATCTCCGATTCTAATATTAAATAATCAATCCTACCTTATTACAGCTTGGAGCAACGATCAATCTTGTCTTTGTATGAAATGGTATGCAACTTGGCTGATTCCTTCTATTCGATCACTAATAATTTGAATTCACGTCACACAAAACTCATTCAGACTTGAAACACGAACTGTAATAACCATCAACTGCCACAAACTAACGTCAATTGTCAAACATTACCCTACATTGCCATCTCGCTTACTCTAAGATCCGATATTTAAAAGTTTGTTCATTTGCATCTTTTATTCACACTTCACTTCTTGAATTTGGTTGGAAAAGAGTCGTCATTAATTCTGGCCCAAAGAACCCAAAGGACTTGTTAAAGAAAAGACGCGTGAGTCGTCACAATCTTATTAAGGCTTAGTCAAGGACGAGACGAGGCCCCCATTGTGGCTGAAGCCCTGGGCCCGGGCTCGGTTCGCCCATGCCTTAAGACGTCCCTGGTACCACCCCCAGTGAATACCGGAGCTCTTTAGGGGGGCCTTAAGACAATCGTAAGAATGGCCGTGGTGTATCTATCGGCTTAGGAAATTAATGGAATAAAATATTTTGAAAGTGTATACATTTTTTTCACAAACATTTTATGAAGTTAACTAAAATTTGCATCTTATTTCTACCGCGTAAATAAACATTCAAAATTTAAATCAGCATTAGTATTAGCGAAAAGTCTTTGAAAGGTAGTTTGCAAAGACGTGCTTCACGCAATCTAGTATGTTTCGACAAAAATATATGAGTTTGTTATAATTTGTTCACAGAGCAAGTGCAATGACATCAAAAGACAAGCAAAGGCCTACAAGTTGATGAAATCAAACGTATTAAAAATAAGGATAGCTCTAGAAATGTCTCATTTTTATGTGCTTTGCCAATAAAAAAAATAGTGAGACTAAACAAGATTTTTTTTTTACAAAAAAATTCCTTTTTTTTTACTTAACGACCCCACTGTAATTTGATTCGTTTTCATTAACTCTAAAAGTCTCAGTTACTTAAATTAGAATTCAAATCAAGGAGCGTCTAGTTTGATCAACACAATTTACAGTATTCATAATAACGTAATTTCGTTACATAAAAACAAACTTAATATACCAAACTTCTTTTTTTTATCATCTTATTTACTTGGCAACACTCAATCACATGAAGTCTGAATATATTATTGTTGCAAATCCTGTAAACGAAAATTCGGGTTCTAGAATCCTAGTCTTCTTTCAATTGCTTTTATTTCAACTATAACAAGAGTAAAACCATCATGAAAGAAATTTGACTCGTACTTATCACAATAATTAATCATAATTTATCGCGTTGTAAATTTATACGTTTCCAAGGACACGCAAACCCAAGAAAAAAGTTAAGCTGTAAATTCAGAAATTGATATTAAAAGTTCTGGCTCAATGTCATCTCTGTGTGTATTGTGGATAACAGAACTAAAAAATTTAGTTGCATTTCCTTCCCCAATTTTGACTGAGCGTGGATTCAGTGCAGTGCCTAACTTACTGTGTAAAAGAAAAGGAACAGAGACTGTACCAATCACTAAACGTGGTTATTTGCGACATATATTAATGAAGTTGAAACCCAATATCAACAAACTGTTAAAATAGTACCAGTCTCGTTAATTTATTTTTATTTCTTAATTGATTTTACATTTATTTTTAAATTTTTAATACAGCTTCTGACAATAAAGTTCGGTGAATAAAGTCAAAAAGGCTGATCTGGCAACACTGGCAAAACAAAATGCTGCACATGTGTAGCATCAGGTGTTGAACATCTGCCCCCATCGTTGTTTAGTTTTAGTATGTTCCGTGTACGACTTGTTTCACAAAGTGCTTGTTCAGTGCGTTGGTTCTTAACTGTGAACAGGAAAATGAAGGAACAAAAGATCAATTTAAAGTTTTGTTTTAAGCTTGACAAGGCACAGAAAGAAACATATGCGATGCTGGTACGTGTTCATGAAAATCAAGGACTATCCATGAAGTGTGTGTACGAGTGATTCACCAGTTTTCGAGAATGCCGAGAAAGAGTTTCTGACAAAACCCGTAGGTGGAGTGACGAAGACATTGAGAAAGTAATTTAATTAATCACGAAAGATCGTTGATTAACTGTGCACATGATAGCTGATAAACTGCAAAACAACCGTGAATCCATGCGACAAATCGTTAACTAGTATCTAGGGATGAGACAAACGTGGGGGATACGAAAGGTACGACCCCAGTACGCACAACAAGGTTCATGGGGGTTTTTTTGTTCACTACAATGCTCATCCTCACATTGACAATATCGTCAAATAGTTCCTGGCAAAAAAAGGAGGTGGTAAAAATTGAACGTACACTATATTCGAAATATCTCAATCCTCCAGACTTCTTCCTATTCCCACGACTCAAACTCGCTTTGAAAGGAAAGAGATTTTACGATATTCCTGACATCCAACGAAACATGACGAGGCCTTTGAACACCATCCAAAAGGAAGACATCCTGCAAAGTTTCCAGGACATGCATGTAGGATTTAAAGCATTAGGGAATATAAATATATTTTCCGATCAGTAAGGTTACAACCTCACGAATAGATGGTGCTACCAGCAAATATATGCATCCCTCCCCACGGAATGGTGGGTTTTGAGGGAGAAACGAGAGTGACGGGGAACGAGAGAGACGTAAGAGGGACAGGGGGACTCCGGTTTACGAACAAGAGGTCACGTTTTCGGTCAACGTGGTGGTTGATAGGCTTCGCGACAATTGAGAGTATGCTCCGTGAAATAACTCATAAAGTTTGTTAATCAGTATTTAATTGGAATTAATCCAATGTTTCATTAAACAGTAATTTTATTTTAATCAGTTTATTTCATTGAATATCAAGATCCTGGACATAGTGACTCACCCCTAGACAACAAAAGAAAAGCCACTTGTATAAATAAAATACACCCCTACATGCATAGTACGTACTCGAAGATCTTATTGGTACATTGTTATGGAAGGTGACTATTTTGAAACACAGTAAAGTATAACTTTCGTTAATATTTCATCTACGTTAATGTTACAGGACTATTCACCGAACTTTACTGTCACAGGTTGTAGATAATTTTTCACAACATTTTATGGTCGTTTTAATTAATTCCTTTTTAGTAATTCTTATGGGATAAACATCCAGATAAAATAGATGTAGATAGCATGCAGCAACATTTTTTAATATTTAATACAATTAATTATTGCAGAATTACAGAAGAAAGGGCTTTGTGTGAGTTTTTTTTCTTTTAAAAAGATTAGCAGTCCAGAAAAGATTTGGGACCTTTGATTTACTGTAAGAGGATGTGGAACCAGTGGCGTAACGTACACCCCCGCATTCGGGGGAGGAGCAGGATTCTAGGGGGCTCAAAGCCTGATGTTATGGTCTTTCAATCCATTGTAAGATCCTGCTTGGGGCCGTAAACCTGACTTTGAAGGGGGGCCCTAATATTTTTCGTTATGCCACTGTGTGAAACGCAAGGACTCAGAGCTTTCTGTGGGGAAACCCAGAACATTCAGCTGTTTTCCCGGTGTGTCTGCTGAATGTTGAAAGTTTGGATACAGTATTATTCTAATAAGATTTAATTTGGACTATATATACTTTTATGACTTGATCAAGAGCCTCTTTTCCAACTAGTGGAAAACGGCCACATCGTGCCTGATTTTTACAACTACTGTCTTCTTTCAGGAATTTGCGATACCATCAGTGACGTCTTGCCACCCACTGCAATTTATTTACAAAAGGGACGCATGCTACGATTGTAATGTTACCTTTGTTAAATTAGCACAACAAATAATTTCTCACGGACTTGTTATCCCTTACCTTGCTACTCCTTCTCAGATGTTTCTACAAAATCTGTATTATCATTATCACTGTGCATTTATAGCTGGGTATCTTCACATTTTATTACCTGGTTCAGTCGTCCCAACATTATATAAGACGACAATTCAGCTGTAATTTACGTCCCCTAAAACGGATAGAATTTTTATTCATACTTTACAATTCTAAAGGTACTGAGTGGCGAGAATTGGGGCACTCAGTAACCTTTGAATGAATATATATTGGCTCGAAATTCTCACTTTAGAGTGGCGTAGATTAACTCTTTCGTGAGCCATTTATATCTCTTTCAAATTTCTCGCAATTTTTTATGCTTTATTAACAAATAAACAATAGCATTTAAGGAAATATATTTTATTTTGCCGAATTTCATGTTTACATTTAAATTTTAGGAGTAGGAAAAATACTTCCCAAGGAACCATTCACCGTCATAAAGAAAATAATTAAAATTAGTGGTATTTATGTGCCATGAAAAGAATAGAAGCAATGCACAAAGAGACATGGCATTCTGTACACATGTAGTGGGGCCTTTTTTCTTGTCCCTTTCTGCGACATTTCATACATCATCTATAGTTAGAAACCATCTTTGGCGAATGATTTCTCATAATGGCTAAGCCAAACTGTGGGGCGCGGGGGTGTACAACTCTATGAGGAGGGTACGAGCATATTCAAAACCCGAAAGCAAAATATTATTTAAAAAATTATTAATTTATTGAAAGTAAACAAACAAAATGCATTCTGACATAGCAAAAAAAAATTAAATTAACATTTACACTGATATAATACACTTATAAATGTATCAGTACTGTACAATGTATTTTATAATTAATTTAACAATACCAAGTTTAATAATCACCAGTGACCCCATGGGCTTGTCATATATAAAACTATACACAAAAATTAACACTTATCTTGATGATTTGTACTGTTTATAAATAATTCCTTAACTGCCGATTAAAAGTCACGTGATTCGCTCCCCAATGCGTCTTGTAGCTCAGTGGTACGCAAACTTTTTTTGACTGCGACCCCTTTTGTAGAGAGAAAATTTTTGGCGACCCCTAGAGATAAATGTTCACAAATACGATGTAAATAGACCCATTTCTTTCGTTTTATCGAATAAAAAACATCATTTCTGACACATATTAACATTATTTATAATTTAAGAAAATATTTTTTGTATAACATAAAAATCAGTAAATTGTCTTTTAATGAGGTGTATGTGACTGCAAGTTTCTGATTATCTCATCGATGTTCGAATGTATGTTGCTAATTGCAATCGCATATCATCTTCAGGGTTCAAACGAGAGCGGTATTTAGTTTTTTTTTATCAAAACTAGTTTGCTAAATCCAGTTTCACATAAATACGTTGATGCAAATTATATTAGTAATCTGATGGCATTCTTGCATAGAACGGGATATTGCTTTTCCACGGATAGGCAAAATTTTTGGCAAAAGGCTGAGTCTTAAATTGATTTCGAAGAGTATAACCACTAATCAAATCTATCAATTGTTCTTTCTCATTAATTTGAAGAGTTGAACTGCATATGTCGTAGGAAAATGTGTATCACGTATCCAACCAAGGTTGTTTTCAGGAAAATCCTCGAAACTTCTCGAAAAATTTTCTTTTAACTTTTCAATAAGATTGGAAATGATGTTCTTAAATGTAAATACACTGCTGGACAATTGCTAAGGACGGATCACAAATTGCTATGTAGCATAACATTAAGCGAGACATGAGGCCTAGTAGGATAAAATTTAGTTGCCACACTGTTCAGACATTAGAATAAAGAATATTTATTGTTCTGGAAAGTACAAAAGCTGTGAAACACCTGAAAGAAAAAAAATGTTCATTTGATCTGCGTACGGAGAATTGGAACAATGCATCTAAAAGTCAGCAAGCACCTTAAAGAAAGGTATCAGTACGGGATATGTCCACCGTGGAGTGTGATGCAACATTCCACACGTCGTACCATACTTTGCACAATATTATCCAGCAGCTGTTGAGGTAATTTATTCCATTACTCTGTGAGTGCACGGATGAGGGTGTTCTTGTTTGTCGGAGGATAGTTTCGACCAGCAACTTGCCTCCCCAAAGCATCCCACACATTTTCAATGGGGTTTAGATCTGGAGAACGCGCTGGCCATACGAGACGTTGAATACCCTCGCTGTCTAGACAATCCTGAACAGCGAGTGTTCGATGACATGTTATGTTGTCGTCCATAAAAACAAATTTATCACCGACAGCACCACGGAAAAGACGAACATGAGGAAGTAGAACTTCATCAATGTATCGTTGGCCCGTCATAGTCCCATTCGCAACCACATGTAGGTGCGTGTGGCCATTGATCATGATGCCGGCCCACACCATGATACTGCATGTCGGATATCGGTCCTTTTCCTGGATATTTTCTGGACGATAAGCAGTACCACTCTCGCGCCAGATCAGTTGGCGTCTACAATCCGATGACAGACTGAATCTACTCTCATCTGAGAATAGTACGCATGCCCAGTCCTGTTCAGTCCAATTGTGATGCTCACGACACCATTGCAAACGGGCAGTATGGTGCTGTCTGGTCAATGGGACATACCCAACAGGTCTGCGTGCGTATAGTCCTTCCCCCCCCCCTCAAACGTCTGGCAACAGTTTTTCGGGAGATCTGCTTTCCTGAGGCAGCAAGAAACTGATTTGCCACCTTCTGAGCTGTGGTGCGTCTGTTCCTTTTTGCTGATAGGACGATATATCTGTCTTCTGCAGGCGTCGTACTTCTAACACGACCTCCCCCGTGCCGTCTACTGCACATTCCAGTATTTTTAAATGACTTCCACAGCCGTGAAACAACGCTGTGAGCTATATCGAACTCCCTGGAAACACCTGTTATTTTTCACCCTTCTTCGATCATTCCAATAATTCGGCCACGCGTAAAATCATCTATGTGATGTCGGGAAGACATGCCAAAAATTTTAAGTTCGTCTATTAAATCTTTCCTGTAAAACTTTGATTTGAAACAACAACTGTCCACACGCGTCAAAACCTTTAAAGCTCTTATGAACGCTATCACGTGATGAACAGACTTGGGAAAAAAATTTGCTTACGCATACTTCTTCTTACTAATATCCCGCACTTATTCTAATTTTCCACATTTTGCTTCCTTTCATTTTGTGGTTGCTATCGATGATAGTGTTATCCGTCCTTAGCAATTGTCCAGCAGTGTATATCTATATTATTGCCATTGATAAAATCGTTAAAGCAAGGGAACATGTCGGTGTTGTTTTTGTTCAGTTCAGTTTGCCAGTCTAAGCTTATTTTTAAAAGCTTGAATTTTACTGGCTGAAGTTATGATAGTTGAATTCTCAACCTGCAAGCTCAAATTTAAGTCGTTAAGTTTTTCGAAAATATCAACTGAATAGCTCAGCTTCCCTAGCCAAACTTCATTGATATAATAACTTGCCAATCTATGTTTCTTTTCGCTTAAAAACATGTACACTTCATTTCTCAAATAAAATATCCGTCGTAGTATTTTCCCACGAGAGAGCCATCAGACTTCGGTATGAAACAGTAATCTCTAATACGTTGAGCCCATCTCATTAAAGTATTGAAAAGAGACGTTTGTTAAGACTGTTACATTTAATGTAGTTAATTGAACTAACAGCGTCTTGTAATATGTTGTGCACCTCTTCATCCAAATATTTTGTAACAAGAGCATGCCGATGAATCATACAGTGATTAAATACCAAATAAGACGTCACTTTCTGGATTAAGCCTCTGAGCCCTTTGTTCGAACCTGTTAATGCTACAGCACCATCAGTACAAACCGCAACACAGTTTGCTCAGGTAAGGGACTTTGCTTCAAAATATTCATTTATTCAAATATTTTTTCTCCAGTTGTTTTTCCTTCCAAACTTTTGCAACATAAAAACACACATTTCTGTTATATCTTCATTAAAAATAAATCTAACGAAAATAATTAGTTGTGACATTTTAGCAATATTGGTAGTCTCGCCCAGTTGTAAAGCAAATACAGATGAATTTTGTATGCGTTTTATGACTTCTGACTCGATATTTCGTGACATTTTGGAAATCCGCCGTGACACGGTATCTCTTGATAATGGTATTGCTTTTAGTTCATTTCCATATTTATCGCCATGCATAATTGATGTCAACTTAGTTGCTGCATGATGGATAAGGGATTCTCCAATTGTATGGGGTTTCATTGTTTTTCCTATTAGATAAGAAACTTCTCAAGAAGCTCGTAATGCTTTCTCAGGTACTACTGTAAATTTCTTTAGATTTGCGCTTTGAATTTTCAGATTTTCAGATCGCCTTTGAAAAAAATTGGCATGTTTATTTTGAAGTTCTTTATGTTTAGTTTCCAGATGCCTTTTTAATTTAGCTGGTTTCATGCTCTCATTTGCTAATTTTTCGTTGCAAATGACACATATCGGGCGTTCTTCATCATCAACAACACAAATTGTAAAACCATACTTAATAAATTCCTCATTGTATTTTCTTATTTTTTTAGATGGGGCATTTAATTTAGAATTTAGAGACTCCACATCAGTATTTGTTCATTTGTTAGCTGAAGATGTACTTGGTGTACGTATTACCCAATTATCCATTATGAATATAGGGGTTAAATTTTTTTAACTAAAACAAAAATTTAAAAAAAATTATTATTTTTTTTCGAGAAATTCAATAAAATTAACAGAGATCTTTCTCTAATGATAGCACATACCTGATAACAAAGAGCAGCAAAGCCCGATAAAAATATAAAAAATTATAATTACACAACGTCACATGATAAAACTAGAGGAGAAACTAAAACAATTGCAAGCGAACTGTTACATGCTATAACTTTACATGGAAACGCGCAGTAAAACATTCAGCGATAATTTTTGGTCGTTTGGTTGGCCTTGGCTTGGTACGCATGTCTACAAGATGACTCCCACAGCCTTTGATAACCACTCCATCTCGTACGGTGCGCATGCTCAGTGCACAGCGTTCGACACAGTACATATAACATCAATACGTCGGACAAATAGGCACTTTTCAGTAAAACTGGCGAATAACCGCGAAGAGGACGTCACCTACCGGAGTGAAAAACTTGCGGCTTCACACTTTACATACACTCACGTCCATAAATTAAGGATAATTCAGAATCACACAGAAATTGAACTCTAAAATAAAAATTTCACCTGTAGAATTATCACACACATCTTGAAGAAGAATATGCAAATTACAGGAAACCACCAGATGGCGCGGATAGTATGTCACAATGACGAGAGTGTAAGAGAGGGGTATATAAGGAATGGTGGCAAAGAAGTAAAAATGTTCGGAAGCGCTTTAAAAGCCTTTCAGTGCAATAATCGCATAGTTATGGCAAAAAGGAAGCATTTGGATGATTTTTTATGTGGTAGAATTATTGGAAGACTGGAATGTGGACGTACCCAGCTGGAAGTATCTGAGGAACTTGGAATCGCCCAGAGTGTCATCTCCAGGCTTTGGCAATGATTCCAAGATGATGGTAAAGTGAGTAGATGCTACTGCACAGGTCGCCCCCGAGTTACAATGCCGGATGAGGACCGGTATATATATTTGGCAGTTACTGCCAAAAGAAACAGACGGAGCACAGCATCAGACCTGTCTCGTCAGCGCTCTTCAGCTACCGGTACGACAGTTTCAAGGCAGACCGTGTACAGACGCTTAGGGCACATTGGTCTATATGCTCGTAGGCCTATCAGATGTGTTCCACTTACCGCAACTCACTGTCACCTGCGATTAACCTGGAGTAGAGAGCATGCATTGTGGACACCACAACAGTGGTCTTGTGTGATGTTTTCTGACGAGTTCAGTTTGCAGTCTGATTCTCGCCGGACTTTAATATGGAGAGCGCCAGGTACCCGTTACCACCAAGAGAACACCATTGAACGATACCGTTATGGTGGTGCTGGATGGCTCGTTTGGGGAGAAATTGTTCTTGGTTCCAGAACTGACCTGCATGTTCAGAGTATAACGATGACAGGCCACATCTACCGGGATGTCATTGGCGCAGCTTAGCCAGGTTTGGCTCTTGCACCATAAAATCCAACTCTCACTCACTCAGGATGTCATTCTGGAACAACATGTACGTTTGTTTCCGGGCGCCATGGGTGCTGAATTTCTGTTTATGGATGACAACGCCCGTCTTTACCATGCAAACATTGTAGACGAATGCCATCAATCGGAGGATATGATCCGTTTGGATTGGACAGCATACTCACCGTACTTGAATCCAATAGAGCATGTGTGGGATATGCTTGCCCGACGAATTGCAACCTGTCAACCCCCTCCCTTTAATATTCCTCAAGATCAGATTGATAGTTGATACTCAGCATGCCTAAGCGTTGTAAGGCCTGTATTGCATCGTCCGGGAGACATACTCCGTATTAACCATGATACTAACCATGTTGTACTGTTTTTTTGTAAATAGGTTCTTTTTTGAAATTTGCTCCAGGGAGTAAAAATCGCAATTTTTATTAATTATGTCAAACATATAGCATCTTTTTTGCTCTTTACCTTTTGTTTAATAAATAGACTTTACAAATAAGTCACATTTGTTTTGCTTCTGTCTCTTTCTTTGCTTGAACTTCATTATCCTTAATTTATGGACATGAGTGTGCATTACGCATTACGGTCAAAGAAAGAGCGAACAGTAGGAAATTGCAATTAAACAATAAGTGATGGCGTTTCACTCTTTATAGGTACACTGTATGGTATGCAGGCATAATGCATTTCATAAAAATTTGGCGACCCCTAGTTTGCGCACCTCTGTTATAGCTTTAGCGTTGAAGTGTAGTATTATTGAATTTCTGCATTGTTTTTTGTACGGAAGGAGGACGCGTTGAAAATTATGATTGAATATATGATCACAAATATTGAAAGTTTGAGAAGCACTGGGCTAAGCTTGCATCCTCCTGAACTATACACTTCTTTGCTTGGAAGCTAACAGGACGTCCTTTCCTTTTTATTGAGGAATATCCATGTATTAGCTGACGAGCTAATGCTGTACAGAATGTGAGCTGGTCTAAATTTCTGTTTCTTTAGTTCACTTGCCACAGTATGAAACTATTTGCGGTGGTAAGATCCATAAGAAAATAAAAGATACACTATGCTACCATTTTACAGGTCTTTCTATTTGGTAGCTTTCTTTTCTTAAATCGAAGCCATCAACCCCACCCATGACATCGTTATATACAGCGACACCTTTTGGGCAAGGTACTTCTTTTTTACCATCTTTTTTTTGTCCGATATACATACGTCATATTCGTTTGATTATGTACAGTAGCACAAAACTGATGCGGTAATTAGTTTTCCCATCGTTATAATAGTAAAGCCAATATACACTGCTGGACAATTGCTAAGGACAGATCACAAATTGCTATGTAGCATAGCATTAAGCGAGACATGAGGCCTAGTAGGATAAAATATAGTTGCCACACTGTTCAGACATTAGAATAAAAAATATTTATTGTTCTGGAAAGTACAAAAGCTGTGAAACATCTGAAAGAAAAAAAATGTTCATTTGATCTGCGTACGGAGAAGTGGAACAATGCATCTAAAAGTCAGCAGGCACCTTAAAGAAAGGTATCATTACGGGATATGTCCACCGTGGAGTGTGATGCAACATTCCACACGTCCTACCATACTTTGCACAACATTCTCCAGCAGCTGTTGAGGCAATTTATCCCATTACTCTGTGAGTGCACGGATGAGGGTGTTTTTGTTTATCGGAGGATAGTTTCGACCAGCAACTTGCCTTCCCAAAGCATCCCACACATTTTCAATGGGGTATAGATCTGGAGAACGCGCTGGCCATACGAGACGTTGAATACCCTCGTTGTCTAGACAACCCTGAACAGCGAGTGTTCGATGACATGTTGCATTGTCGTCCATAAAAACAAATTTATCACCGACAGCACCACGGAAAAGACGAACATGAGGAAGTAGAACTTCATCAATGTATCGTTTTCCCGTCATAGTCCCATTCGCAACCACATGTAGGTGCGTGTGGCCATTGATCATGATGCCGGCCCACACCATGATACTGCATGTTGGATATCGGTCCTTTTCCTGGATATTTTCTGGACGATAAGCAGTACCACTCTCGCGCCAGATCAGTTGGCGTCTACAATCCGATGACAGACTGAACCTACTCTCATCTGAGAATAGTACGCATGCCCAGTCCTGTTCAGTCCAATTGTGATGCTCACGACACCATTGCAAACGGGCAGTACGGTGCTGTCTGGTCAATGGGACATACCCAACAGGTCTGCGTGCGTATAGTCCTCCTCCCCTCAAACGTCTTGCAACAGTTTTTTGGGAGATCTGCTTTCCTGAGGCAGCAAGAAACTGATTTGCCACCTGCTGAGCTGTGGTGCGCCTGTTCCTTTTTGGTGATAGGACGATATATCTGTCTTCTGCAGGCGTCGTACTTCTAACACGACCTCCCCCGTGCCGTCTACTACACATTCCAGTAGTTTTAAATGGCTTCGACAGCCGTGAAACAACGCTGTGAGCGATGTCGAACTCCCTGGCAACATCTGTTATTTTTCGCCCTTCTTCGATCTTTCCAATAATTCGGCCACGCATAAAATCCTCTATGTGATGTCGGGAAGACATGCCAAAAATTTTAAGTTCGTCTATTAAATTTTTCCTGTAAAACTTTGACTTGAAACAACAACTGTCCACACGCGTCAAAACCTTTAAAGCTCTTATGAACGCTATCACGTGATGAACAGACGTGGAAAAAAAATTTGCATATTCATACTTCTTCTTACTAATATCTCGCACTTATTCTAATTTTCCACATTTTGCTTCCTTTCATTTTGTGGTTGCTATGGATGATAGTATTATCCGTCCTTAGCAATTGTCCAGCAGTGTATTATTGCATTATGGGTTTGACACTTCCTACAGGTGCATTTTGTAAAATCATGTAGATGGGAATTAATTTCCCCAAGGCCCACAAAAGGCTTAAGAGATTGAAATATAAATTCAAATTTAAACCTCGTACTTTGATCGTGATCCTAAGATCCCAAGAGTTGATCAAACATATTTCATTTCCTACAAGTCTAACCAATATTGAAAACTTAATAAATAGATCATCATAGATTACAATGATTAATTCGATTATTCCGATTTTCAATACCTATATTGAATGCTATTCGAATAATGGTTGTGTAACAAGTAATTTTTATAAATAAACATATTTTTATATAATTAAATTAAAAATATGCTTAAAGTGTGTGTTTTATTTCAGAGTTTCTGCTCAAATCCTCCATTTTTCTTGTGTATTTTTATCTGAGTTTTATTCATCTAACAAAGCCCATTCATCATAATCCCATTCAAAACTCAAATGGCATCGTAAGCGTTTTATTTGGATGCGTCAGCTGTTGTAAAGTTATGATTCATCTTCTTTGTTCAAATATATCGTATCTTTGCATCTTGATGTTTCCCATGATTAGAGTTAAATTGTTTGTTTTGGTCAATTCTTCGTCACTCTATCTACTTCTGTGTTCACACTGAAATACTAACGATGATGGATTTCCTAAAAATATCTGTCTAAAGGACTGGAGACATTATTAATGATGAGAACATTGGTTGCTTGTAAATAGCTCTTTGTTGTCACTGGAAACATTTATAGCAAGCAAATAGTAAGGCACGTCACGCATAATAAAAACAAAATCAAAAGAGATAATGCTATCTTTCAAACAAGTATAGATATTTTATTTTAACAACCGAGTAAAAAAAATTCTGATTCAATACTCATTTGTCACGCTGTCACGATACAGCAAAAATCTTTCTTACTGATTAGTTTTTATCTCTTAAATACTTCGTTTGTGTGACCATATATCTAAAAGAATCTCGTACGATTAAATTTAAAATATTTTTTTTGTGTTTTAGTTCTAGAGTAAAATGTATATTATTAAGAAAAAGTCATACAAATTTATTTCGGTCGTTTAATTTATTTGCAACTTAGGAAATATTCCAATAAAGGTTCCCGTTTACAACCCATTTAAATTCATGAATGCAATGGTTCTCTGGGACGAGTTGGACCACTGAATTAAGAGGTGCTGCAATCAGTGGCGTAACGCAAGGGGAGGTCATCGGGTCTGGACTCCCCCCCCAAAGTCCTTGATTTTTTTTCGATTGATTATAATCGTATGTATATAGTACGTAAAATTTAATTAAGTGTTTGTTATTTAAAATTAATTTTATTAATTAATACTAATCATTCATTTAATTAGTTAATTTTTTACTGCTTTTTTTTCCCGAAAATTGACAAAATCAAAAGAATGTGCAGGGTAGCGTATTGGAGCATGATACGAGAATAGTTTACTTTCGATTCTGCCTCCCCCCTTGAAAAATTCCTGTGTGCGCTACTGGCCGCAACCATTCAAAATTGGTGAAAAAAACTTCGTGTCTTCTCCAAACTGAATAGAAGAAAATACTGTTGTTCATCATCTAAACCAGGCATTCCCAACTCGCGGCCCATGGGCCGCATACGGCCCATTTGGAGAATTTTTGCAGCCCAATTGAAGTTTCTGTCTATATTATTTTAGACATTTGGACTACAGACGGTTGAATCGAAAATATCGTGTTTTGACCAACCCCCAACTCTCCCCGTGCAGTTTTTACAGAAATAATTTTTTCCCTTCATTTGACTTCCAAGCAATTGTAATAACAGGTGTTGATGGATGAAGGAAAGCAGGTGAGCTTGGGTGTGTTATTCCTCTTTCAACGAGAACTTCGTTGAGAGTGAGTAGTGTACTTAGTTCTATTTGTCAGAGAAATAATTTATGTCTATATTTTTAAGTTCAGATTAGTAGTCTTTTTCTTGTTTTATTTGGCAATGAAAGAATCCGATGATGGATTTAATGAGTTGCCTCAGGACTGACAGACCAGCTAGTAGAAATGTAAGATAATTACGGCAGCAGAATAAAAATGTTTAATATTTTAACCTTCTGAAATTATGTAACTTTTTCATTTTATGATATATATTTAATCACTGTGCAACAACTAATATCATACAATAAGAAACTAAACATTTGGCTATCGGGCAGGAAAAAAACTTTTTTTGACAGTTTTACAAAGTTGTTCTTCTTTACTTAATTGCTTTTTTGCATTTGAAATAAAAATTTTGAAAA
Source organism: Trichonephila clavipes (assembly GCA_019973935.1). Taxonomy (NCBI): domain Eukaryota; kingdom Metazoa; phylum Arthropoda; class Arachnida; order Araneae; family Nephilidae; genus Trichonephila; species Trichonephila clavipes. Next base: position 310,721 of record BMAU01018604.1, read on the forward strand.
TCTAAATCAATTCTATGCAAACATACTGTAACACAAGTATAAAATGTGAAGATGTTACGCACATAGTTGTTATACTACGTAACCTCAGATGGCAGCATAAATCTACTGTAGATAGGTTAAGAGATATTCTTCCACCGACAAGTGCAATCGGTCGACTTTCAACTTTGTTGTGATTGTGATCCAGGAATAGGTAAACCTGGTGTTTTTTGATCATATCATATTTTGAATGCTGTACGATAGTAAAATATTTTGAATAATTTTTTTTTTATTTTGATATGTGCGGCCCACCTCAGTTTAGTAAATTTTTACGTGGCCCACCAACCGATTTGGGTTATGCACCCCTGATCTAAACACTTGAGGAAAACAAAGTATGCACCGGAGGGTTAACGCTGTAATTGCCTCAAGTGGAGGTTCTAACAACTGTTGGATATGAATAAATATTGTTTTTCTCTTTTATTACAGATGTCCAATTACTTATTTGTAGATAGTGTGTGTGTGTGCAGTGCCGGTTTTATATATATATATATATATATATATATGTACTGGGTGCCGGAAGGGACTTAAGGGGCCCGGATAAGCTGGACTTTACCAGATTTTTTGGCGACAAATTTCGATCCACCAGTGCCAAGGGGTCCCGTAGATCTTCTGCGCCTAGGGCTCGAAATGAGCTTAAACCGGCACAGTGTGTGTGTGCGCGCGCGCTAAATATTGTGCAATAAATCTAATAAAACAAAACAATAAATAGAAAGTTACAAAAGAGACTTACAAAATTGATAAATTACTAAATATAATTATTACTTAACAAGAAAAGAAAACCCCACTAATTTTTAAAAAAATTTATTGGAAGGAAAAATTCAAAAAGAAGTTGTATATAGAGAAAGCAGTCTTAAAAATGTGTTTAACCTTTCTGTCTTAGTTCCTGATTGCAGAAGTTTGCTGTTACGCTACTTTGGCTTGCTTATTTTGACCTACTTTTTCTTGTTTTACTTCTGTCTATTGCTTTGCTTTATTAGATTTTTGGCAGTTTTTAGTGTATGATTATTTATTTTATATAACTATATTCGTCTTTGTGGAATTGTAAACTCTATCAGAATGTTGAAAATTATCTTATGTTTATTTTTTGAAAAAAAAATGTCTGTTTATAAAAATATTCAAGAATATTTTCACAAATTAGAAGGGAAAAAATGTAACCCAAATCTCCCTTGTTTCTTACAAGGGTAGTATAACAATGTTACAATCTCCCTTCGAATACATTCAATTTCACTATTAAATACAGTACCTCTATTTAAGGTATCCGACTACGTTCAGAACTGTGATTTTGAAAAATAGTACAAATGAATACTTTTTTAAATATTTAGTGTGATTTAGATTAGAATTCACCTTTAAAGTTATTCAATATTTTGGCAAAAAAGGAACATAGAATTACTTATTTTCAAAACATTCTCCTTTTATGGAAAATGCTTCTATAATAATAATATTTTGCCTGTATATAGCTCAGACTTCTAAACAGATCCTGAACTAGGATATAATTTAGAAATTGGTTTATCCATTTTTTTGTACATCATAGTGGAGAAATTTTAACAAAAAAAACACCGATTATTATTTCAATTAGTAGTAATTTTGAAAATAATATAAATTTTTCAAAAATCCTAGTTCAGGCTCTGTACAAAGTTCTGAGCTATATATAGGCAAAATATTATTATAGGAGCATTTTTAAAAAAAGCAGAATGTTTTGAAAATATGCAATTTTATGTTCATTTTTTGCAAAACATTGCATTTACATATTTTTTTTATTGTAATAATGTTCTTAAAATAATTTTATACGTGTATTCTAATCTAAATGACACTAAATATTTAAAAAAAATATTCGTTTGTACGCTTTTGTAAAATTATGGTTCCGAACGCAGTCGGATAATTTTAAGTACGTAGTTTAATTCGAAATGGCCAAAACTGAGGAGTCTCAATGGGAGAAAAAAAACATCTAACATACGCCATTAAAGTTCCTCGTCCTTTTCTTTCTTGATTAAGTACTTCAGACTATGCAAAGAAATTTCTGATTATATTATTCATTTCTAGTACAATTTCTACTCAATTTTCAATCAATAATTTCAACACCACTGAAATTTTCCAAACCGTGTTTCAAGTTATAATGAAAGCTTTAATAAAAAATAAAAACTTAAATCATGCGGCTAGACTAGAATTTCGTAAAACCTTTTCGAACGAGAAAAGATCCAATGCTTTTTTTATTATTACGCTTTTGCCATTATTTTTTCGTCTACTCAAACAATTATGAGAAACGGCTTGCATAAATACAAAGTATTTTTTAAAAAATGTAAAATTAAGAGTAAATTATTTTCGATAAACATCTTAATAAACTGCACGTGTATCTTTGGGTTTATTCAACATCGAACGGATATTTCCATGATAATTTAAATTGAACCGCCCTGTTCAATGCAGTAAAAATGTTATCATGTATCCCGCAGCTATCAGTTCATTTATTTATATATGTTTATGAACAAAATGGATAAGCTGAACTAATTTTTCAAACATAAATTACTTCGTAAATAAATGAGGCTGTTAGATAATCCAAAACAACTACAATTTAAAGGATATGTATATATATATATATATATATATATATATATATATATATATATATATATATATATATATATATATATAAAACCTTCAAAAACCAATAATTGTAATTATTTTTTACATTGTAAGAACAGTTTGGCTCCTTTGGTAGTACGTGAAAAGATATGAAAATTAATACCAATTATCTATTATAATCAACGTGTTGTAACCAATTAAGCTCAAAATTGAAAAAAATGAAAAAATACAGGGAGCGGCAAAAAAACTCGGACAAATTTCTTGCCTCCTAGAATAGTTAACGAATTTCCTTTTAATTGATGCTTTCATGTTTCTTTATCTAACACTTTAATAATAAAATATTTTTAAATATATTTCTTAGTTTTTACTTTGATTTGTGTTTTTGATAATGTCGAGCAAAAGGTCTGTTATTTTTTAGTTGTTTCATCAAGGAAAACGACAGTTCGTTTGCTGAATGTACCTCGGCAAACAGTGTGTGATGCAATCTGCCGTTTCAAAAAGCTTGGCAATGATGGTCCAAGTCCAGGAAGTGGGCGAAAATGCACTGTAAATCAGCTTTTCTCAAACTGTGGGGCGCTCCCCCTGGGGAGGCGGTATACTTTCTATAAATCAATTTTTAATTTATAGAAAGTAAACAAACAAATACCGAATAAAAAAATAAAATACACATTTACACTGATATAATACATTTATAAATGTGTCAGTTCTGCGCAATGTGTTTTATAATTAATTTAACAATATTAAGTTAAGAAAAGTTTAAAAATTACCAGTAACACCATGGGCTTCTCATACAAAATTATACCCAAAAATTAATAATTATCTAGATAATTTGTATGGTTAAAAATAAATCCCCATCAACTGCTGTTTAAAAGTTACGCAAATCATTCTCCAATGCCACCGTTTTCCACGTAGGCACGCGTGTGTGATGTATTGGGGAAGAAAAGGAATAAATAAGAAAAAATCCTATGAAATAAATAAATCCTTCGCAAACACTGTCAAGGTCCGTTTATCGTATTCCAAAACCTCCGGAATAATTTTTTAGACAGCAGTTCACGGAAAAGATCGTTCTTTGGGAAGACGTATATATACGTCCCAGGCAATTATCGTTTTGGTAGAACGAGACGTTTATATATGTCGATGGCAATAAAGAGGTTGAATTCGTGTTGTAACTTTAGAGTTAAAGTATAGTGTTATTGAGTTCAATATAGTTTTATTGTATGGAAGAGGGGCGTGATGAAAATTATGATTGAATATATTGGGTCGCAAATAGTGAAAGTTTGAAAAGCACTGCTGTAAATACTTCAAGCAATCGTAAGGCCATCGAAAAGAGAGTCCAGAGAAATCCGAGGGTTTCCATGAAACAGATCGCTCGTGACATAGGAATAAGTGACCGATCGGCGAGGCTAATAGCAAAAACGGAGCTTGGACTGAAGCCTTACAAGTTGCGAGAAGTTCAGCTTCTCACTGATAAAAACAAACTCATACAGCTCCAAAGATGCTGAAAACTTTTGAGACGGACCGCAAGTCAGCGCTGGGAGAGATTCCTTTTCACTGATGAGAAGCACTTTACGGTTCACCAAGTTCATAACTCCCAAAACGATAGAATCTGGTGTGTGGACGCTCCAAGCACCTCGGCGATTGTTGAACATCGCCGATATCCAAAGTCGGTCATGGTCTGGGGCGGAATTTTCGCAAGCGGCAAAACTGCATTGGTTTTCGTGGAAGAGGGCGTTAAAATCAATCAAAAAGTGTACCAGAGAGACATTATTGAAACTGTTGTACTTCCGTTGGACCAAAAGCATTTCGGAAATGCAAAATTAACGCTTCAACAAGACTCTGCACCAATTTGCAAAGCCAAAAAGACACAAGAGTGGTGCAAGGCGAATTTTCCAGACATGATATCATCTGAAGAATGATCACCTACTCGCCGGCTTTCAATCCCATGTATTACTGTGTATGGTCCATTTTAAAGTCCAGGACATGCACTAAACCGCACAAAACTTTGGACTCTTTAAAACAATCACTTCAGCGGGAATGAGGTACATTAAAGGTAAAAGACTTAGGTTCATTCTTGAAAATTTCTGCAAGCGCTTGCGCCTCTGCATTGCTGCAAATGGCAGTCACTTTGAAACCAATTAAATATATTTATTAGTAAAAGTGTACTCTTATTATTATTTGTTATATGTTGTTAATTTCTTAATTTTTTATAAAGTTTTATAAAAAAATTGTTTGTCCGGGGTTTCTTGCCCACCCTGTTTAATGTTTAAAAAACTGATGGGGAAAAAATAGACTGAGATGAGTAAAGAAACAATTTCAGCAAAAAAAAAAATTAAATACTTAAATGAAATTACCTAAATGTTAAAATCGTAAGTTCTGCTCATTGTTAAGGAATTATTACCGACAAAAAAAAGAAAGAATGAAAAGAAATGAAATAAATGAACACACAATATATATGCTTCTGACTAGATTCACGCGAGAGAGTGAAGAATGAACTAATATTTTAAAAATTTACTATGAAATAATAACTGAAGGAATGGTAGAATGGTCATAGGGGCATATGTGTGTGATCTCAGATGAGGTTTTAATCCCCTGTTATTAAGGTTGTTGTTAAACATTAGAGGATGATTTGCAATGATTTAAGGGGTGGTTGAAAGAATCATAACTGAAGGAATTCTGAAATGCTTTTTGGAAATGTATGTATAGGCACAAATTTTAATAATAATAATAAATAATTAAATACTATATCCGAAGAATACATTTATTGTAAACTGCCTGGGCAACCGCACTAAAAGAATATGTATAGATTATTATTTTAAATATCGTTTGTGCGTAATAAATAATTACATGTATCATTTTAGATTTGGAAGAAGCATGATTATGAATATCCAACAATAATAATACCTGTCACCTATGTATTTTTAAAATCCCTAGAGGTCAAAAGAATGCACTATTTTAAACAAAATTGAGGTATTTACAGTATGAGATGCATACATTGGAGGTTGTAGAATTAATAAAAATGTTAAATACTCTTAATTAGCAAAATAGTTACAACCATTTTGTCATGAATAATCCAACATCGATTAAATAATTATGATACCGATAATCAAGCATACATTTATATATGTGATAAGAAGCATAGATATCAGTACTATAAATTAAAATGATTGCTTCTTAATTACATACTTAAAAAGTAAAACTATTAACTGTATCTAGTATTCAAAATAAATTTAACCCAGTCACTACCAGGTAAATTTAGAGCAGCCTGTCCTGTGTTCCAAGTTTTAATTTTAAAGAAATTGACATTTTACAAAACATAATAATTGGCAGTTACTGATATAATATTGTAATGGCCTTTATGGTAATTAATATTGAAAAAAAATCTTCATATGCAAGGATTTTCTTTTCATTTTGGTTTGATTTTACAAGCTAGGCAGTCAGATGTGTAATGTTATGCCAGATTTTCATACAAATGTGTAATGATCCTCACAGGGAAAAAACCTATAAGACGATCGTAGTTATAAAAATTTGTAAGTAATAAAAATAGTCTTCTAAGTAACAATTAGCAGACCTTAGGAAAACCATCCATTTGTACAAGAAAATTGCTCTTCCCTACTTCGAAAGTTCCTGCAGAACGCATTGTAACGGCGTGGTACATAGTACACTAGGAGGATTGACACATTGCACACGATAGACTAGAAAGAGGGCGCTGCTGTGAACTGTTTTGGCCTTTGAGCGGGAAGGAGAGAAGAAGAGGAGAGTCTCGAACGAAAAATGGACGAAGCTGCCTGTAGTTCCCGATGTGACTTTTAATTGTAAATGAAATTATTAATATAGTGATGTGTTTTGAAGGAAATAATAAAAACGGTAAATCCGGTTAATTAGAGCTGATTAATTCAACTACAAGACGATCTTACAGCATACATGTTCTTCAACCGAAGAAATCGAGGGAATAAAAATATAAGGATACGTCAATTTAGGGAATTGGCTATTATGCATTTATTTAAGAAATGCCAGATGAAGCAGCAAATATAATACAAAAACAAGTAATTTTCATTACTTAGAACATCTTTCTCCCACAGAAAAAAAGGAGGCCTGCAAAGCCATGTCAAATTTGTACAAAAAAAAAAAAAAAAAAAACGTAAAGAGACTAAGTACTTTTATCCAGTGTGCCCCAACAACTCTCAGCACTTAGCGCTGATCCTTGCTTTAATACACAGCAACAACATACGTCATACACAGCAACAACAATAAAAATATTTTTTTTTATAATTTTTGGAAGGCATTCATTTTTTTATAATTATGTTATAATCTAATCGTCTTAGTTATAATTTCAACAATAAAAACTGATCATTAATATGTTTTTTGTACTATTTAAATTTTTCATTTATCTTTTTTAATAATTTCTAGTTCAAATGGAGGTATGTAATCAATCTAAAATTTCAGCTCACACCACGAGATATCTCGTAGCTGGCCGTTTTGGTACATACAAGCTTTTACTACGAGATATCTCATAGCTGGCAATTGTGGAACATACAAGCTTTTACTACGAGATATCTCGTAGTTGGCAGTCAATGGGCTAACTTTTATTAGGTGAAAGCATTCTGTAAGAGTCTCGGAAATGAAATAGCAAATTACTGAATTAAAAAATAATGGGTTTTCATCTATGTGAGCTCTGCATACTTTTATTTTGAGTATGAAGTAAAGTTCACCTAAATAAGTAATATGAAAAAAATTTAAGTCATTTCCTATATATTTAGGTCAACAAAGAAAATTTTTATTGTAGTTACTTTTTACTAAATAATTACAATTAATATAAATATGTATATACGAATGACAGAATCATAGTATTAAGGGGCAAAATAGAAAGCGATTTTCTCCTTGCAATTTTCCATTTTCCTTCTTATATAGGGTGTTGGACTATTATTTTTCTTTGCCACTATTTATTCATAAAATAAATTTAATTATTCCAATAAAATGGTAGAGAAAAGAAATCACATTCTCAGAACTTAGGCCACCCCAGGTGGGATTCGAAACCATGACCTTTGGATTCGAAGTCCAGCGCGCTTTCCATTGCGCTACAGGGACACAACAAGCGATTTTCCTTTTTATATATGGTGTTGCACTAGTATTTTGTTTATTACTATTTATTCATTAATTAAATGAAACTAATGAACTAATATTTGAAAAAGCTCAAGTGTCATCCACTACAAGTTTAAAAAAATAATTTTAACTTGAAATGGTGAATAAAAAGTATTTTATTAACGATTGAAAATTTGAACAAGATATATATATATATAAAGAGGGAGAGTGTGAAGTAATAGAAGAAATTGAAAAAAAAATGCTTGGACAAGTACAATAATGATTTCTTTTTTCATGATTTAAAATAAAGAGCAGCAGACCTATTTTTCATGTTGATAATATTAAAGAAATCATTTGTCTTTAAACTGGCATACTCTATTGCATAATAAGTAGTTATAACTCAAAATGTTAAAAACTCCCTAGGTGGATTACCAAAAACAATAATGAATAAAGAAATTTCAGACGGAAAACGACCACTGACCAATTTTGTAGGGATACGATGAAATAAAATAACTTTCATTGAAAGTATAAATATTGATTAAATCAGATACAGTTTTAAGAAATGATTACAGTCGAACCTCTATATTGCGAATTTTTCTATAAAGCGAACTTTTTCCTGGAACCTTGAACATTTTACAATTTTCTTCCTAAAATAGCCTCTCTACAGCGAAGTGCATTTTCTATACAACTAACTTTTTCTTTTATGATTCAATTTTTGTTCGCCCCTTTTTTAAAGTATTTCTGAAAAAATTTCAAGCTATTCTCTTTTTAATAAATTTGATGGTAGTCATATACCTTGAACTGGTTTTGTTAGATCCTAACTCCCCGAGAGCAATAGAGTTCTGGACGTTTCATTCAAGAGGCGCAACCTTTAATCTCCATTGCCGAGTTCAGTAGAAACATCTTCGATATTCTCTTTTACTCTCAGTAGTTGTCCCATATGTCGCCGTGTTGTAGTTATAAAATAACGTATGTTTAATATTACTTGTATGCTTTAAATTAGAAAATGTCCTTAAAATTCGTTAATTTTTATCTAAAATTATATTCTTAATATTGAAAATACAGCGTATTCTTCGACATTCTTTTTTCTTGTTTTCCTTGCAGTTTTTCTTTCTTTTTTTGTCGGGTAAGATATGTAAAATAAACATATGTTAATTTAAAAAAAAAGGTGTGAATAATTACTTTTTTTAATATATAGTGTTTATGAATTTAAAATTTGTTTGATGTGGTTTATAATGTATATTAAAAGATGAATCTCTGTATAACGAATTTTCCATATAACGAACTCTTTTCCGGGATTTAGCGACTTCGTTATATAGAGGTCCGACTGTAATTCGAAAAAATAATTTAAGCCGAAAATAATTCATCTTGAAACAAACAACTTTATTTCTCTTATTATAATTTTTTCAATGCTATTTTTTTGTCTTTGTGTCCACACGTTGAGGGTTGCCCCTACTTGCAGATAAATAGTAATATTTTTTTTGGGAACTGTCTAGCTAAGTTTGTATGGAGCGTGAAAGGAGTTGTTTGCTCTGATAACTCAATCAGAATATACTGACACTTGTTGAAGAAAAATTGCAGATATTTTCGGTAATAAATAAATTTTAAGAAAATTCTTTTGTAAGGAATCCTTCGTACGTTCTGGTTTCAACAGCAATTTTCAAATGTATCAATGGTTTTGTTTTAAATTTCTGATGTGTTGATAATAATAATAACAATTTTAAAGTACTCAATCTCAATGAAATCTGATCGTGTTAAATAAAACAAAACTTAGGGCGAAAAAAGTTTATCCTGAAGTTAAATATTCTTGTATGATCTTAGGGAATTTAATTTTATGTTAATGTTCTGGCACATCTTTCTTATAAGATGAAAAAATTTGGCATTTTGTTCTTCAATGCGTTGATCGCTGTTTTAGAGGAAAATATTTAATTGCTTTAGAAAAAATACATTCATAGCAAGATAGTGTGAGCATTCATATTTAATACAATGACAGTTTCACAACAATAAAAGAAATTCAGTTTTAAAATCTATTAAAGTATCTTCACCATATCTTCTAAAATTTACATCATTAGAATGGTGAGATGTTTAAATAACTCAATAGATGGCGCTACAGTATTAATTTACAATCGCTCTATGAAGATCTCGTGGAAGTACTAGAAAATATCGATCAAAAAACGTAAAAAACGTCTGCTAACACAGAGACTGAAAATATTTTAAAAAGTAATTTTTGCTTTGATAATGACTCGAACAATTTTTTATCACATCATAATATAATTTTTATTGTCACAGATATTTCAGAAAGTTGTTTTTACTTTGGCAATGTATTAAAAGTGTATATATTTCTACCTTCATAATTATACAAAATGCTTCGAAAAATTAATCTTTTTTGAATTTTGAATAATAAAGAAGGAAAAATATATTGTTTGTGTGTGAAGTTTTAAAAATATTTTACTTTCAATGCTATTTTACGTCATTACTAAAAACAAACTTCGAAATTATAATCGGAAAAATAAATGACAAAAGAAAAAAAAATCAATCCCGAAATAAATATTTTAAAGCATATTTTGCTTCTTTTTCCCTAAAAGTAAATTGTGGAAACTTTTTATGCACATACTTTATGATTTTTTTAAAAAAAATATTTTACATTCAATGAAAAAAAACTTTTTTGCCTTGATGGTACCATCTAGCCCTAGATTTCATAAAATCATTAGTTTAATTGCTTAAAAAGAGATTGTTCATCTACTTATGTTTTTCAAAAATTTCACTTGAATTGTTTCGTTGAATAAATCATGCATTCTGTGTTCTCATCTAGTTTTACGCAAAAAAGTTTCATAAAACTTACATTAAGAGACAAAGAGGAGTTGCCATTAATGTGTTTTGTAGTGGGGAACAATTGTATAGCAGTCGAAAAAGTTTAACGTGTTTAACTTACGATCGAACCTCTATATAACGAAGTCCTTAAATCCCGAAAAAAAGTTCGTTATATAGAGGTTCATCTTTCAATTTTCCTTATAAACCACATAAAACAAATTTTAAGTTCATAAACACTACATATTAAAAGAAAAGTAATAACTCATATCTTTTTGTAAATTAATATTTATTTATTTTATATATCTTACATAAAGAAAAAAAAAGAGACAGAAAAATTGCAAGGAAAATTTCGTGACGCCTTCATCCACTTCCTGGAGAACTAAATATTTTCTTTAATTCTCAATCACTTACGTTTTAACATTTTCGAGCTACAAGAAACGAAGCTACCAGTACGACTGATCAACTCTACAAATGAACGGAGACTAGTTCAAGGACACGGGGACACGAGGCAACACTACTGAGGGTGAAATGGGATGTTGAAGATGTTTACAGTGAGCTGGACAAGGGGCTAAAGGTTGCCCTTCTTGAATGAAACGCCCAGAATTCTATTGCTCTCGGCGAGTTAGGCATCTAATAAAACCAGTTCAATATTTATGACCACCTGTGCGTTAAACGATAGAATAACTTGAAATGTCCAGAAATACTTTAAAAATAGGGAGCAAAAATTTGAATCTCAAGAGAAAAAGTTCGTTAAATAGAAAATGCACTTCGCTATTGGGAGGTTATTTTACGAAGAATATAGTGAATTGCTCTTGGTTCTAGGAAAAAGTTCGTCAGATAGAAAAATTCGCAATATACAGGTTCGTAATATGGAGGTTCGACAGTATTTTCAATACGAAAATATACACTGCGGGCCATAGAAGTTGCAACATCATAAAGGCGTGATGATTCAACCTCAAAATAGCTTGAAGGAAGAAGATGCTAGAATATGCAAAAAGTTAGAATTTAAGGTATCCGAACACGTTGAAAATGACCAAATTGAGTCAAGACAGAAATTTTTGTTTTTTATTTTGTTGAATAGAGCTATATTTTGACTTTACAAAACATACTTTGCTTTGATTCTGCGCTACCTAAAGGCCAAGTTACAATTCATTTTATAAAGTTAGAAAAACCGGAAGTGGGTCATTGATCGACCAGAAGTGGGCATTGAAATTGTTCAAAATCTATCATGGCAAGTCTGATAACTCAAAATATTCTAAATTTCTATAAAACTTTTTCAACCTGATATTTATGCTATTTTCTAGAGAATGTACTAAAATATTTCTTATTGTATGAATGCTTTTAAGTTAGGGTCTGTTATTTAAATAATGGTCTCATAAAGAATGCGACTTTTCTTATAAAATTTTCAGAATTTAATAAAACATTAAAATTTCAGTACATTCTCCAGATAAATGTATCTAATTTGTTTGTGGGTAATATACCTTAACTAATATATTTATTACTTTTTTTCTCTAATTACTTTGAAGTTTTACAAAAATATTGCTAAAATTTCACTTACAATTGTGATCTTCGTGAAATTTATGAAATTTATTTTTTAAATATTGTTGGTTAAATATTAGTATATTTATTGCTATTGAGTCCTAAAAAAAAGCATTTAGAATGTTTAAATATGTTATTTTGTCAAAAAGTACTCCGAACGTGTTCGGATATCTTAAGAGCAAGCCATCGACTCAGGAGGAAAAAATGGCATTTCAAACTCCGCATTAAAGGAAAAGCAAGTTTTCCAATCGGAAATGGCATTTGAACGTCGGTTGTTTGTGATAAGGTTGTGATATACCTTGAACAAGAAGAAAAGACGACTACCATTATTTGACGGAGTTCAATAGAGGCAAGATCGTGGCCCATTGAGTCGTTGGCAATTTGAATGGAGCTCATAATCCTGTTGATATCTAATCTTTGATAAATGGTATGGGAGTGACCGTAATAAATTCTTCCGGTTCCCAATATTTATATGAAATATTTAATATGTAAAAGAAACTATAATTAAATTACTTTTAGATGGAAGTAAGTAAAAATTAGAATTTAAAAAACTTTTCTAAAAGGTTGTTGTTGTTGCTCATGCCATCTGTCTGACATAGTCAGATCGAGGCCCACGAAATTCATTGTGGTAATGGGCTAGATGTACGCCTGTCATTAGCCTTTAGCCTTGAGCACCATACATGTGACAGTACGATTTAGCTCTGTGGAATTCCCGAAGGGACGATAGAACATTACGATAGATGGCACCACCATCTATCTCTACCTCCACAATTTAGGCATGGAACTGAAGAGAATGGAAATTTTCTCCAGTTCCCTGCATTCGTGATTCAGCCGAAAAGACTTACGGACCCACTGATTTAACGAGCACGTACTCCGTGTGTACTCGGAAGGTATTTGGCGATACGGTAGGTAAAAGGTAGGTAACGGTAACATCTATACATTTATGTGGAACCTTAGAGAAAGCTTTATTATCCACTCATCATAATTAATTGGAAGAATAATAATTTGTTGAAGTTACATAAAAATATATAGCAGTCCACATCGAGTACAGCGCAGGAACGCTGATGGGAAATCACTCTCCCAGTTGATTTAGTTTCGCTTTCGAAGGAGAGCGAAGAGAAAATAACGCCACAACTCCATGACAACCAAGCCCATCTTTCGACCGGCTGCCGCATCTCGTCGGAACTAGGAGGGAAGGGATGAATTTATTTAATAGAAAGGATTCAAGAGAATAGTATTTTCAAGTACGTTGCTCGATACCTTTTAAATAACTGCTTGCGATTATTGAAAGGAAATTTAAAATACCCACTTGGAAGAAAGTAAGAATTCAACGACTGCCATGCGAATATGGAAATGAGGGCTTCATGAGGGTCTTAAGTGAACCACATGCGCTATCTCAATAGCCTTCCGCTGTTAACAAGGATATCAGGTAGATCTTATAGAATCGTATAGCCACATCACGTATTTTGAGTCAGGAAGTGGGCTGTTTTAGCTCGACAAATATCCCCAAACAAAGCTAAGACTGCGATGTAATGTATGAAAATTTCAGTTGTATTTTGAAATATGTATGGATGATTTTTTTTATTTGGGGCAAATTAAAGTAATGTTTATTGTAAATCAATGTCGTGTTTTATAAAACTTGAAGTTTCCCCAGGAGATTCGCAGTTTAACTACCCTTCTTCTTATAAGCTATTTTTTCATCTACTTCTAAAGTTAGTTACCTTCTATCTTTTGATAAATCATTTTAAAAATATCTATTGCATAAACGGGCAATAAAGTTTACTGCTAGCGATGTGATAAAAAGGTTTACTTGGAGTATAAAATGTACATTTATATCGTTCTAAGTATATTGGAGGCCTATTTTAGCATTATGTTCTTAAAAAATATCGTAGATACAAGTTGTGTAATATAAATACCATAAAAGATTAGGAAAATATAATAAAATTGAGCAGTTTGATCAATGAGCAGTTTTTAAAATAGTGCTTAAGAATGTTATTTGTTATATATAACTTTATGAAGTACGTATTCACACACACATATATATATATGCTTGAATACCTTTTTTAATATTAGCATACATTTTTGAACATTTTTACACATATCTTTAAAGCTTTTAGGAAATAAAATTCCTTCGAGCATTTCTCATTTATTGAAATGAAGTCTGGCAACTTTAAAATGCTTTTATTTCAACTTACAGAGTATAATACAATTTACAAAGTATTGCAATAACTTTTAACTAATATAAATCTATTAGTAAATAAAATATATTTTAATTGTTTCTATTACAGTAAAAAGTAATAAGTGTCCTGTTAAGTTTGTTTGCACAAATAGTCAAACAGAAAAAGATATGCTTTATAGCTTTATGCGTAATCGTTAAAATGCTTTCTAAATGCTCTTTTATAATTTACTATACTGCGTAACTTGGATTCTCTTACTTATCGAAAGATCTAAAGCTAATTTTTCCTTTTTCTTTGATGTTTCATATAAGTTTACTTATAACAATACATTAATAGCTAACAAATAAAAATATATACCAAAAATTGAAGCAGAAGAGACAGACAATAGTGCAAGAAAAAATTGAAGAAAATAAACCCTGTTTGAAAACATTTAAGCTTAAAATTTTTAAGAATAAACAAACATTAATCCATTAAACAATTCAACTATATAATATGAAGAACTATTATATAAATCTAAATAGTGACAAAAGGTTACATTTCAGAAAAGCAAACATAAATCGAACTTACTTAAAATTTTGTATACATGAAGTAAAAAATGTGTGAGAACACAGAAAACTGTACTATAAGTACATTTTTTTTTGTCTTGGAAGACGATGAACAGGAAACTATCTTACCTGTGACGTAATCTGCTTACCTATTCTGTAACTATTAGAATCTAAGTAAGAGCGAATGTATGTATACCAGGCAGAGACAAAGCTGAGACTATTAGCCCCCCTGCAGAGTCAAGTTTTGGGTCCCATGCTGGATCTCACAAAGGGTACGTACTTGGCGTCAATTAGGCTTTGGGCCCCCTAGAATCCTGCCCCCTCCAATGCGGGGGTTGCGCAAGTGTACGTTACGCCGCTCATACCAGGTAACCGAAAAGTCCGTTAACTTTCAAAAATTCAATAATTTACGGACTAATGTAGGTAGAGGGGTAAATATTGACAAACATGATTGAAATGAAGTGGGGTTTTGAAACCAAAATAAAAGAGCAAAAAATGATCAACAGATTGGCACTGAACAGCAAAACGTCAGATGCAACAAACTTGCGCTGCATGAAAATCGTGTATAAAATGAGTTGTAGTCAGCGAGAAAACAGATGTACCAGCAATTGAGGTGTGTTGACTTTACCAGAAAAGATATTGTTAGTAAAACTGTCATTCCTGAAATCTGTTACTGCAGGTTTACAATCCTATCACCATAAGAAGGATGTGAAAAATCTCTTGCACACATTCATTGGTGGGGAACACGTGCTGAGCCACTACTTCCATCAGGCTCGGTCTCCCAGGTCCCCAGACCTCAATCCGTGGGATTATTGGTTGTGGGATTACCTCAAGTTGCAAGTGTACAGAGATTGCCCTACCTCATTAGGGATGCTAAAAGACAACATCTGACAGAAAGTTCTCGCCATATATACAGATCTGCTGCACAGTGCTGCTCTCGACATTATTTCTCGATTACAGGTATTGTAGATGAATGACGGTTCAGCATTATGTTGAACATTTGTAAAAAATAACATCGTTTATTACTAAAAGTCAGTTGTTCTGCTAATTATTGATTTTGCCGTATAAAGCGCCATCTGTTCGCTAAGTTTTGCACTTTTTTTTTATTTCTTTAAAACCCGATATCATTTCAAGCATGTGTGTCAATTTTTTACTTCTTTACCTACATTATTCCGTGAATTATTGAATTTTCAACTATTAACGGAATTTTGAATAATCTGATAGGGACAGATAGAAAAAGAGATTGAACAGGTGAAAAAAAGTTGAACTTTAAAAATGTGGTATTTCTGCAGTACATATTAACTCAGTCGAAAGACCTAATACTTTAGCTTTCTGGAATAATGGGATTATTATTTGTCTTTTGTCATTAAAAATACATGTAATGTCAAAAGAGAAATGGACCTTCAGATAAATAGTTCAACACTATCGCCCCATATAGCGTTTAATTAGATTAGAAACTAAGTTCATTGGGATCAATGTTCATTTTCAATGTAAAATAAACTTGAACTCTTAGACTTTCGCAAGAAAATGATTAATACTATCTCAGATACAGGAAGAGTATGTAGGTCGTCCCCGAGTTAAATGATCGTTTCATTCTGAGAATTATATTTATCAGATAAATACCGGAATTTATTATTGATTTTTATACAAAACTATTGACATTACGATAACAAAAAAGATTTATTCAAAGATTTAGTGCTTTATTCCTAAGAATAGGCACCAAGGTATCCAACTAGTTGCGACAACTTTAAAAAAAAAATAATGGATATATGGAGATTTTTTTTGTGGCTTTTAGGTTTATTTAGTGCATTTTAAGAAAAAAAGACTAAAATTAAGAATTGAAAAATAAATTATTACTACTAAAATGTGAAAAAATGGGTAAAAATTAACAAAATATAGCATAAACGAGGCCCCACTCTGTACAAATAGTAAATGAACAAATTCTCAATTTTTCAATTTTGATGTATTACATTTCTATCCTTTTTGAAGTGACCTTCAGGGTAAGAGATATTTTAATTTTTACAAAAACTAGAGCACTTTGTCTTAGTTGTTAAATTAAATTGCTTAAAAAAAGAGTGATTATAATCACATAAAAAACTGTAAATTTTGTAATAAAACAGTGTGATTGATAAATCTGAAAGGTTAAAATACTTCTACTGTTATACAGAACATACACAAAAAATTTCAGCAAATTATTTTAAAAAAATTTTGAGCCATCGCTGTCCCCGTTTTAGTTTTTCGAAAAAAACATATTTCGAGTAAAACGCATTTTAAAATTTGGCATCTTATGTAAAGTTATGGCATCTGCTTTTACTGAAACACCTGTAGTTTTTGTTCTAGTGAATGGAAAATAAAAACCTTGATATTTTTATGAAGCTGATGAGATGGCCTATAAAATAAAATTATAAAAAAAATGTCTATTTTAAAAAAAAACATGATTTTAGTGTAGTCGGATACCTTGAGAGAGAGAATCTTTCAATCACACATTAGATATCAGAAATATTATTATTCGACTCCATTCTGTAAAAGGCCAACCACCTTGAAAAATAATTTGAAATGTTCTGAAAAATTTCTCAGTTGAGCAACTTAGAATTCAAAATTAAACTTTTTTTTCATTAAAAAGAAATCAAACGTGCATTGTATTAATTTCGTTACGGCTAATCATAGTATATATCAGTGATGGCAAACCAGTGGCACGTGACACAATAATTTGGGCACGCCAGCGATCAAAATGGTCAGCTTTTTCAAGCAATAATAAAAATCGTTTTAATAAATCGTATAACAATAATTTTTTTTTTACTAATGACTAAAACCTTTGTGTTAAACATAATTTATAAAACAGGATTTAAAAAAAAAAGAAAAAAAAGGAGAACACATCCATTTTTCTGCAACATGTAAAATCATTGGATCTAATGTTAAGTTTCTGCAAAAGAATGCCTTACTTTGACTAAATGACCAATCATAACAATATTATTGAACAAAAATATAACTCGATTTCTTCCTTTTACTTAAAGTTGTTTTTTCTTTTTAAAATATATTGGAAAAATTAAATTCATCAAAAATTGTTCTTACTTATTACAGACAATTACGTTAAAAAAATGAGAAACTCAAGATGAAAATAATAGTAATAATAATAATAAAGGATAATAGTAACCCTTATCACTTTGACCACTCTGAATTGCAGTCTCTTCACTCTACCTTACCAATTACACTGGTCATAGCCAGAAATTATTGATTGCACAGATTCTCAGATTCCATGGAACCCTGTGAAATTCCAATTTCATCGTAAGCGATTAATTACTAATAAAGAACTTAAAAGGGAAAGAAAAATGGCGACAGTAAATAAAATAATAAATAAATAAATATTCTTTTAGGAGGGCATTTTTCGTCCTTGGAATGCAGCTCGACCTTTGACCGGTTTCTATGCCTCCCTCTTTAGTTTTTTCTTTTTTTTTTCTTTCCACAGTTCACCTCTTCAACTGGACCAGTCTTCTTTTGCCTATTCAGCCCTCGAGGCAGTTTCTCTCAACTCGAACATGAGCTGTAGATATAGAAGGCTTTTTCTTGACGCGGAATCCATTTTCGAAGAAAGTACTGTTTCAGATACATAAAATTCCAAAGATAAAGGATAAGGTAATCGTAGTTTATAAAGAAAATGGGTTTTAAAATACTTTCACCCAGTATATCTCGAATGCATTCGAAAATATGCACGAAAAAAATATTTCTGATAGCCTTTCTCGATAATTTACTAACCGAATTTTAATTTGGAAAAAATTAGAGAATGCTATGTACTAATATTATAAATTATTCCAGCTTGCCCTTTTTTTATCGGTTTTCTTCAGTGCGGTTTTTTTCTTCCGATTACGATATATGGAAGTCGATATAATCGACAAGAGAATTATTTGCACTAATTGCTCAAGATTTAATTTAAAAATGATATTCGGCCATAAACAGTAGCACACACAGGAATTTCTTAAGGGGAGGGGGGGAGGTCCAGGGTCCAAAGTTCACCATTCTTGTATCAGACTCCTTTTGATTTTGTCGATTTTCGGGAACAAACACAATAAAAAACTAATTTTTGAATAAATAATTAGCATTAACTAATAAAATTATCATTAATAACAAATATTTAATTAAATGTTACGTACTATATACTTAGAATTATAGTCAATCGGAAAAAAAAGGTTTGGGGGAGGTCTGGACCCCAGGACCCTCCCCATTGTTCGCGCCACTGTCCATAAATCCTGGTAGGAGTTATGTTAAAGAAACTAATATCTAAGAATGGTTTATATATAGAGAAAGTGTGATTGGTGTACATACAAGGTGATCCCGAAATCATGGTACAAACTTTAAGAGTAGATACAGGACATTGTAGAAATCATTTATTGTATAGGAATGTATGGGCGCAAGTGACACTGTGAAGCACAAACACAAGAAATAAGAGACGAAAGGCTAGTCAAAGTGTTTATTGAAAGCTTCGTTGACAAGTGTAATGTTTACAATAACTGCCCAAAATTGCGCTGTAACGTTACATGCTTGACAGGCGTCGATTGAGCTATTGACGTGCACGTTCGAAGATGCCAGGTATTTCACGCACAAGCGCAGCAGCTTCAGATATTGGAGCAACGAGATCCTTATTTGAGTCAAGTGGAATCGCATAAACAATTCTTCAGCTGTCCCCATAAAAAGAAATCGAGCCTCGATAACTCGTGAGATCGATGTGGCCAAGAGACTGGTCCATACCGCCCAATCCGTCGCGCCCTAAACGCGGCATTCATGTAAGTGCGCACATAGCTGAAAAATTCTGTGATCCAGCATTCATCGATCAGGGAATTGCGCATAATACATTCGTAGCGCAGCGGTTCCGTTACCATTTACAGGGCCGTACATGAAATGCATGCTTGCATTTTGGCATACGTAAAGTCTCCCGTCTTAGATTTCAGCAAAATTGCGAATCACGCTTTCCGCTACTGAGATGCATCATGTTGAATGACGGCTAGACATCTACTACCCTCTACTGGCATCGCAACCATCCAAAAATTCCATTTCTCTTTTGTTTTACTTCCCCTGTTTGCTCCTCAACGCGTCCCTCTCCCATACATTCCTTTACAATAAATGATTGTTACAATGTCATGTGCCTACTCTTAAAGTTTGTACCTTGGATATCCGGGAACACCCTATACATATAGAGAGTGATTATAATAAAAGCACATTCAAAATACTGTAAAAAAAAGAACCACTGTTCAGAATAACTTTAAATTTGAACTGAATATTCTTGTAGAAAGGAAAGATGGTATAAAGATGACATAAGAAAAAAAAAATCATAGGTATTTTCATTGTTGCTTTTATGCGGTTTTTGACGTCTCTGCTGTGGTACAAGAGGGCTTTTCAGTAACTGTGCTTCAACTATTTAACAACTTAGAATTCATTTTTTCCGTCATGAAGCCATACAATCATACCCATTGAACAGTTCAGTGTGTTTAATGTGCAAATCATGCCAAACCCGTTGTAATTCGAATCAAAATGCCACTTGTAGCCGAATCTCCTTTCGTCAATCTGCTTACAGCGCTATCTGTTGATACACTTTGGAAATAATATTCAAGTAATATTCAGCTCAAATTTGAAATCACTCTGTCCGGTGGTTATTTTTGTACAGCACTTTAAGAGTGGCATGGTTATAATCACTTCGTACATATGAATGTACTTTAGCATTCACTAAACTAAACTAAACTTAGTGGAGCAATAGCTCATGAAGGTCAACGCCTACTGGAGCTATCTCAGCTCTCATAACCTTGGGCACTGAGGTGCAGGAGAAAATGTTCTGGTCAGATGGTCATTCTGACGTAAAACCCCCAGTGTTTCATTCACAAGCAAGCTTGGAACTCATTTATCGACCCACTAAAGGGATGAAAGGCTGAGTTGACCTTACCCAGTCCGAGGTTTGAGTCCCAGACATGCGACGTGAAAGCTCAATACGCTGCCACTAAGCCACTGGGCTTGCTTAGCACATACAATGTTCTAGAAATCAACCAAATAAAAATATTAAAGCAATATTTGACAGTATTGAACCTGTATGTAAGACTTATTGCTTCTCTGCAACATTTCTTATACATTAAAATTATAAAAATAATAAGAGTGCCTTCTGTGCTAAAGTTTCCATCACAGGTGTGAAAGGTTTATAGATAATCCAACAAGCTACGAGCAAATATTTGCCCTCTTCCTTTCGCATTCCCAGTAGAATAAATTGTGATCGAATAATATGGAGAAAAAGGAAAAATAGTAATTTTTTTTCCTTCTTATTCACCTCTAAATTTCTAAAATAACATCGATTGCAATTCATTATCTCGCGCGAAACACAGTATTTTTTTATTCAATATATTATTATTCATTATGTTATATATTTGTATTGAATAGCACGTTGTTTTTATTTCTAAATGCATTTATCACAGGTATTATTTCTTTTTTTCAGCGCTTTCCATTTATAAGAGATTTAAAAGAAAAAATGTAAGCATTTCTATTTAGTATTGGCAATCTCGAAGAAGAGAATATTTATTATATATAAATTCTGGAATAATTTTAGTTATGTACAACAATTAAAAAAACTAACAATCAAATGATTACATTTTTAAAAAAAATTACTTACAAAACAATATTTATTCAGTATTTTTAAAAAATTATAAATGGAATGACGCCTAGTTTTTTATGCCCAGTAAATTCTGTATTTTCTTCTTGTATATTAAGAGTTAAAAAAAATCTTTATAGCCCAATTATAATTTGCATTATTATTTAAACTATATATAAAAACTATTTATGTATCTTTTCGAACGGCTTCAATAAAGAATTTAAAAAAATGTAAATATCTTTTCGGAAAAATGTCTGGCAATAGATTATTTGAAATTAACATGATCATCTGATAAAAAATGATGAATGTAAACAAAATGTACATTTAATTTATATCCGTTCTTCTACCTTCTGAAGCTAAACATAACGATTTCACAATAGTAGGATAAAATGCGGCGGATTACTGGATGGCCGATATCGGGTTTTACCATGGTCAGGAAGCTACACAGTGGTGGTCTCTTTGCACAAAGATCAGTATGATGTGTATCATTTACACTAGATTATCAAAGACAGTGTGCCAAAAATACAAGAACTGGACAGATCATTAATGGGTTCGAATATTATCAACGGATAAGAGCAGATTTAATATGACTACTCTGGTCATATACGACTACGGTCCTACGACTCTGGGCGCATATATATCCAGAGAGAACGGAGAACATGCAGTAATTTCTCTTCTGCATCAATGGTCTTCAAACTTTATCGACTTACGAAACCCCTAGAACTATAAGGTGTTTTCTATGAACTCCATTCCTCCTTTAGAAGAACATATCTTAATAGAATATTTAAGGAAATAAACATAGTGCAAATGCATTACGTAAAGACAATTAAAACTATTGTATTTGTTATAAAAGTTTTTAAATATTTAAGCAATCTAAACATTAATAACATTAATTTGCGGTCCAGCTGTCTCACCTCCTTAGACAATGTTAATGTATTTTGCATACACATTCATATAATTTTCTTTTCGAATTTTTTATTGACTCGTGGAACTCCTGGGCATGCCTCACGGAAACCCAGGGTTCCGCGAAACACAGTTTGAAGACCAGTGTCCTACATCAGTGCTTCTCAACCTTTCTATCGCCGCGGACCGGTCAACGTTTGATACTTTTACCGCGGCCCACTGAAAGAGGGGACGTTGATTGTTTATATTCTACATTGCTTTTATTTAATAATTTTAGTTTAATTGTATTTAAATGCGCCTTCAGAATAAAATACATTCACATCAAGAAATTAATATTAAGTTATTTAACATGGTGCATAAAATGATTACCATAATACCCTAGAGAAATACATCACAGTATATAGAAGGAAAATAATTTAATATTCCTTGTGAGGTCCACGGACCAGTACCGGTCCGCGGACCGGTGTTGCGGGTTACTGTCCTACATCATCGAAAGGGCCCGGTTTGGGAGTAGCAGAGTTCTCATTTAGGGACATCTGTACCGACCTTCACATCTTTAATGGAGGTCCAACCCCTGTACTGATGTTCTTCATTACCCGCATGTTCGAGCATGCACAGTGGGCGCCGTCTGGCGGTGATTAAGTCTATTAAGGGAACCGAGAGTTGGAGTTTATGTCAGTGTGCGTGTGGGAGATCAGATGAGCGAGAGGGTGGAAGCAACCGAGAGAGAAAATAAACGGTGTTTTGTCAAGAGAACCTCGTCTGGTCTCCTGAGAGTAACACGGGACCACTCCTCAACACCGCACCTTTTTAGAGGTGTTGTGGATCATCAGTTCCTCTTCATAGACGACAACACAATACCTCTTCATACAATGTCTGTCGAATAGCTATTGGAGAGAAAAACTCTGGATCCAAATCCAATCGAACTGAACCTGCATGGGGCACTCTAGGGAGATGCTTTGCAGAACGTCTGTAAAAGTCCGAAAGGATTCCAAAGCTGCGATAGGTACTAAAGAATGTTTTTTTTCCAGGTATAGAAGTTTAAGTTGGCATTTCTTTCCAAGATGGCGACCGATTTAACAGCTGTCAAGTGATTTATTCTCAGTTTAGTTTGGCAATTCATCATGAATAGACTCACGCCTAAACAACGCTTTCAAATTGTGCAATTTTATTTCGAAAATAATGGTTCTGTGCGGAATACGTATCGCGCACTACGTCTATTTTATTGTCGACAAAATCGTCCATCAGAGCAGTTAATTCGATTAACCATGGAACGTTTTCGCACCACGTTTACTCTAATTGATAACTCGCATCCCCAGAGACGCCGTACGGTGCGTACAGAAGAAGCTATTGCTACTGTATAGCGTAGCATTGAGGAAGACCCGAATGAGTCCATCCGCCATCGAGCACAGGAATTGGATCTGTTTCCATCCACTTTATGGAAGATTTTGCGGAAGGATCTTGGTTTGCGTGCTTACAAAATCCAACTCGTGCAAGAATTGAAGCCAAACGATCATCAAGCAAGGCGTAGATTCGTCGAATGGGCCCAAAACGAGATTGCCGTTGTTCCCTATTTTCATAAGCGAATTTTGTTTAGTGATGAAGCGCACTTCTGGTTGAATGGCTACGTCAACAAACAAAACTGCCGCATTGGGAGTGAAGCTAATCCACAAGTGTATGTCGAAACACCGTTACATCCAGAAAAACCGACTGTTTGGTGCGCTTTATGGGCTGGTGGAATCCTTCTTCAAAAACGATGAAGGCCACAATGTTACAGTCAATGGTGATCGGTATAGAGCCATGATTACTAACTTTTTCATTCCTGAATTGAACAATTATGATATCCAGGAGCTGTGGTTCCAACAAGACGGCGCAACATGTCACACAGCTCGTGCCACAATCGATTTATAGAAAGACACGTTTGGTGACCGCCTAACTTCACGTTTTGGACCTGTGAATTGGCCTCCAAGCTCTTGTGATTTAACACCGCTAGACTATTTTCTGTGGGGATATGTAAAATCATTGGTCTATGCGGATAAGCCACAAACGCTTGACCATTTGGAAGACAACATTCGCCGTGTTATTGCCGATATACGGCCACAAATGTTGGAAAAAGTCATCGAAAATTGGACGTCCAGATTGGACTACATCCGAGCCAGTCGTGGCAGTCCTATGGCAGAAATCATATTTAAAATGTAATGCCACAAGATTATCTTTCGAATAAAAAAGAATTCATGTCAATCGAATAATACATCGTTGTTTTATTGCAATTTAAAGTTCTATACCTCTAAAAAAACACCCTCTATATCTTTTCAATATATTAGTATAAAGTTACTTGACGTGTTAGCTATGCATTTTTATCCTTTTGGTCCTCTGAATAAAACTCCTTCTAAGTTCTAACCTACTGTTACTCATACAATTCGAAAAGCAGTGAAAGAGGAAAAACTTAACAGAACAAACTAAACTACCACTCTAAATTTTGCGAAATGCATGGATATGCTTCAGACATTTACTCCTGAAATAAGGTTTACAAATCAAATATTTAAAAAGGTTAATATTTGCATTTTAAACATTAAAAATTATTTCATTGTTGCTCTACAATCATATAAGTATTATTTGTATTTAACATCTGTTAAACGAATGGCTTTAAAGCCTTTTTTTCTTACTTAAATCAATATATTTTTTTATCTTTATTCATTTCACTCACTTTACAATTATTATTAATTTAAAAATTTTAAATTTCAAACTTCCAGTGTATCATAAACAATTAACATCGGACTGTTTGAAATATGTTTCACCAAAGCCTTTAAAATTCCTGTGTTTATATAAGGTTTCCACTGCTTTTTAAATTTTCGTGATAATCTTACTTTCTGTTAGGCCATGCTTTTCTGGGAACTCTGTGATAACTATATTATCTGTTGTACTGAGCCCTTAAAACAGTTATGATAACCCTGAGGCCCGTTATGTCAGTACTTTTAAAAGTTCTTTGATAATTTTAAGTCCGTTGTGGGAGGTCTACTTATCTAAAATGGAATCATGTCATATAACTTTTATCAATAAGAAACCCTTTTCTTTTACGAAATGCAATCAAATCTATCGTCTTTCTCATGAGAGAATGAACCTCTTAAATAATTTAACCATATTACGAGATCCCAGAGATGTCACATTTAACAGCAAGAATCCAGTTTTCATTCACATTTTGTATCATTTCTTTTGTGTGGTACAAAAGACCGTCTCCATATATTTGAAATACATATCAAATACATATTTAATTTCTTGTATCTGATACATGTTGTTGCTATTTTTGATGATTCAGAGTTCATTACAATACTAAGGTCAAGATAATGCTTATTTCCATCTCCACCACGATGATATAATTGGTTGGTCAAAGAATATAAAAATCAAATGTTTGTATGCAAATTTCTGTGTCGCATTTAATAAAACACTGTTAAGTTCACATTTCATTCAAATTTCTTGTTTCCGTGCTCTGTCATTTTCCAGTTAGACACACACTCAGACAAAACAGATTGTACCTTAACTTTTGGTGGCTAGTGTATCATCTGGCTAATATAAAACCTCTGATGTAAAAGACAATATTAAAATTCATCGAAAGAAGAGAAACATACAACCACATTTATAATACTTTTTATTGTAGTGTATTCGTATTTTAACATAGGCTCAGCCCTTAAAGAACCTCTTTCACTTTCGAACATTTTTCCAAAAGATTTATAAAGATGCATGTGCTTCTTTTTCGTCCGATGTTGAGCAAAACATTTCATTGCAATGCCTTTTTATTAGACCTCGTTAAGTAGATTTTACCTTTATTTTAAAGTATTAACCAAAAATTATACATCTAATCGACTACAGGTTAAAATAGAGAGCTTCAGCTTAAAGATGACTCCAAGGTTAAAAATCTCCTTTTCGTTTCGAATTAACTTCGGAAGCTATTTTTAAAAACTAATGTTCTCCATTATCAGTCAAATGAACACATTTCACTGTCACATAACTTTCAAAACTGCCCATTCGAATGAACGTTTTTCAGTCATCGGTACAGTTGAAAAAAAGTGTCCTGTAAGTCAAGAGGGACATTTCCAGCATTACAAAGAAAGAAGTCTCTAAGTTTCGAAAATAGTTCGTTATGTAGAAAATTCGTTAAATAGAGGTTCATTTTTTAATGTGCTTATTAAACACACACATTGTGAGAAGTGGGGAGGAAACACTCGTCATGATCCAATCAATCTATTTATTAAGAACACAATAAAACGACAAAAATTCAATTAATAATATTAAGAGAATGTCTTGGGCTAATAGCAAAAGTGGAACAACGACGATAATACATGAAAGATTAGGAGACTATCAAACACAATCCTTACTTTATATAGGATTTAATCTATCATTCGATTCAATCTAATATCAATTTAATCTCAGTGAACAAATGTCACTTTAAAACTTTCTCCTAATAAGTCTTTAATTACAGTAATTCAAGTATGATACCTGTCAGTAACAATGTCTCCTGATTTCGGGTCTATCTCCCCTCCTACTCTCTCTCTTCTGGAGACTTCGACTATGTATAGTAACTTGATTTGAATATCACGATTTTCTTCCTCCAAAGAGTTGGTTGTGAATAACGTGAATTAATAGCCCAAAGATTTCCCATTTGAAGGATCACGAACAGATCCGTCACAACATAAAAAAAAAACAAATTAAATTCTTAAACACAATATATTATTTTAAAAAAGTAATTATTAGCACTTTTTTTGCAAATTAATATGTATTTATTTTATACATCTTACCCATTAAAAAGAAATTTGCAAAGGAAACAAGAAAAAAAGCATTGTCCAGGAATACACAGCATTTTCTACTTTAAAAATAATTTTGTATTAAAATTCATTAATTTTAATTACATTTCCTAACTTTAAGCCTTTAAGTAATTTCAAACATACATTTTATAACCAGACATTTTAAGCATGCATTATCACATGTGTCCCTAAATATAATTACTGATAAAATATGTTAATTTTATTTGAATTTTTTATTTGAAAAATTACGGCAATTTCACTGCCCTTACAGGATTAAACACCTAGTAAAACTAGTTCAAGGCTATTGATTATCATAAAGTGTGTTAAAAGAGAGAATAGTTTTTATTGTCCAGAAATATTTTAAAAATAGAAAGGAAAAAAAATAGAATCACATGAGAAAAATTTCATTAAAAAGGTATCCGAACACGTTCAAAATGACCAAATTCGGTCTAGACAACTATTTTTGTTTTTTTACTTTTTTGAATAGAGCTATCTTGTGGCTTTACAAAACGTACTTTGTTTCGTTTCTACGCTAAATAGAGGCCAAGCTACAATCAGTTTTATAAAGTTAGAAAAACAGGAAGTGGGTCATTGATCTACCAGAAGTGGGCATTGAAATTGCTCAAAATCTATTATGGCGAGTATGATAACTGAAAATATTACAAATGTTTCTATAAAAGTTTTTCAACCTGATATTTATGTTATTTTCTAGAGAATGTACTATAAATATTTCTTATTGTTTTTATATATACTTTTTGAGTTATGGCTTGTTATTTAAGTAATGGTCTCATAAAGAATGTGACTTTTCTTATAATGTTTACTCAATAAGCTCTAAAATTTTCAAATTTTAATAAAACATTAAAATTTTAGTACATTTTTTGATAATTGTATCTAATTTGTTTTAGTAATACTCTTACTAACAAAAGTTTATTAATTTTTTCTCCAATTCCTTTGGAGTTTTACAAAAGTATTATTAAAATTTCACTTATAATTGTGATTTTTTATGAAATTTAGGCAATTTATTTTAAATATTGTTAGTTAAATATCAGTATTCATTGGTATTGAGTCTTAAAAAAGCATTTATCATGTTTAAATATGGTATTTTATCAAAAAGTACCCCGAACGTGTTCGGATACCTTAAATTGAAAATGCACTTCGTTATTTGGAGGTTATTTTAAAAGTAAAATAGTAAAATGTTCTTGGTTCCAGGAGAAAGTTCGCAACATAGAAAAATTCGCCAAAAAGAGGTTTGTAAAATAGAGGTCCGACTGTATATATACACATATATACAGTCCATCAAGGAAAGTCAATTGAAGAGAAAATTAAAATGGCTAGTCAAAATGTAATATTGGTCATAGAACCAAAATGTGAGATTAAGGTATCCGACTACGTTCGGAACCGTGATTTTGAAAAAGCGTATAAATGGATAATATTTATGATATTTAGTGTCACTTAGATTAGAAAATGTACATATCATTGTTTTAAGAATAGTATTACAATAAAAAATTATTTAAGTACAATATTTTGACAAAAAATGAACATAGAATGACCCATTTTCAAAATATTCTCTTTTTGTGAAAAATACTTCTATTATAATAATATTTGCCTGTATATAGCTCAAACCTCTGTACAGAGGCTTAACTAGAATTTTTGAAGTATATAAATTAGAAGTGGGTGAGAGGGGAGAAATTTTAAGAAAAAAACGCCAATAATTATTTCAATTGGTTGTAACTCTGAAAATAATGCGAATTTTTCAAAATCTTAGTTGAACTTCTGTACAGAGGTTTGAGCTATATACAGGCAAAATATTATTATAACAGAAGCATTTTTCACAAAAGGAGAACATTTTGAAAAAAGGTTATTCTAAGTTAATTTTTTGCCGAAATATTGTATTTAAATAGTTTTTTTTTTGTCAAATTGTCCTTAAATAATTTTATACATGTATTCTAATCTGAGTGACACTAAATATCACGAACATTATCCATTTATGCGCTTTTTTAAAGTCAATGTTTAGTCGGATACCTTAAACTGATTTGACGTTTCCATCTTTCTTCCTTTACGACCTGGTAGGCTAGTATGGAAACATACCCAAAATAAACAGGCACAATAAATAAAATTTCAAAGTACATTAATAAAGGGTAAAAATCTGTCATATGATATATTTGTCAATCATATAACGTGAGATTTATTTTATGTTCTTTACATATTATTATGTGCATTATGTGATTTATTTTATGTAAGATTTATTTTATGTACATACAATATGTGATTTATTTTATGTAAGATTTATTTTATGTACATACAATATGTGATTTATTTTATGTAAAATTTATTTTACGTGCATTATGTGATTTACTTTATGTAAGAATTATTTTATGTGCAATACATATTATTATGGGCATTATGGGATTTATTTTATGTAAGATTTATTTTGTGTGTATTTTATATGTCTTTTATTGTGTTTGCCGTAGCTGAATGCTCATGACCATGAACTCGAAATATATGTGTTGCAGGTTTGAGTTCTGGGGAAAATAAAGACTCTGCATGTTATGGGGCTAATACGCGCTAAATACACTGTTCAAAAAATTAGGGGAGCAAGTGCAAAAGGGAAGAGACTATTAAACGATAGTCATGTAGGGGTATAAAATGGAGAGTACAGTGCTAATTAGATGTTTATCATGATGTGTGGTAAAACTACCACACACCTGTTTAGTATAGATGCAATGTGGTTATCGGTGAGACTTTGGGGGATACTGTTAGACTCTTAAAGTAGTACCTTCTTTACGTCCTAGACACTAAGCGAAGGCAGTAATCTCACTGAATGTGTCGTCTGAATAAGTCCCATGCATGCTGGATAAGATTTAGGTCCCGAGAATATGCTTACCATCATACACACTGTATTGTTTCAGCCCAGGAGCGCACACAGGAATTTTTCAAGGGGGGGTCTAAAGTCCACCATTCTTGCATCAAGCTCATTTTGATTCTTTCAATTTTCGGAAACAAAAAACGGTAAAAAACTAATTATTGAATTATTAACTAGCATTAATTAATAAAATTAATCATTAATAACAAACACTTAATTAAATTTTACGTGATATATACTTAGAATTATAATCAATCAGAAAAAAAAATCGAGGGCTTTGGGAGGGGAGGGGTCCGGACCCCTAGGGTGCGCCACTGTTTCAACTACAAGAAAGTTCACTACTAGAAAAGTTGTAGGATTTCTGACAATATCCTGCATTAAAAGAAAGAAATCACCAATGGTTGCAACGTAAAATACGACATAGTGTTTCAAGATCTCGTCTACATACTTTTGAGGCGACAAATTACCATTCCGTATGATATGCAGGTCAGTACGTCCACCTAAGCTGATACCAGCCCATACTATCAAACCACTTTTTCTGTGATGTGATCATTTCTGAACGAATATAGGGTTATTTCGAGTTTCCTTTCTCGCCATATCAAAACATGTTTGGTGTCATATTCTAAACTAAATAGGGAATAGTCCGTTAACAGCAATTAAATCAAATCACTTTGTATTCAATCTCGATGTTCAGCAGCCCGCTTTCTTCACGACGCATGGCGTCTTGTTGTCAACAGAATACACACCATTGGCTTATGTCAGTGTTTCTCAAAGTGGGGGGGAGTGCCCCCTTAGGGGGTGACAGCTCTACAAGGGGGGCGAATATATTGAAAAGTCAAAAGCAAAAGATTACTTAAAAAAATTATTAATTTACTGAAAGTATAAACATACAAAATACATTCTGATATAAAAAAAATAAAATGCACATTTACACTGATGTATTATACTTATAAATATATCAGTGCTACACAATGTATTTTATAATTAATGTAACAATTCTAAGTTAAAAACAAGTTTATTATTTAGTAGTGACCCCATGGGTTTGTCATATACATAATTTATAACAAAAATTAACACTTGTCTTGATAATTTTTGTACGGTTTATAATTTATATCTTAATAATTTTTGTACGGCCGATCATAGGTTTCGCGATTCACTTCCAATTGCCAACCGTTTTCCATGCAGGCACGTGTATACGATGTAGTGGGGGAGGGGGGAGGAATAAAGGAGCAAAAATAATCCGGAATAAGTAAATCCTTTGCAAACATTGTCATTGTCCTTTTATTGCATTCCTAAGTCTTGGAATAATTTTCCGGATAGCGGTGCACAGGAAAGATCGTACTTCGGGAAGACGTATATATACGTCTGGAAAAATAAAGGCTTTGGCTTAGCGAGATGTTTATATACTCTGCGGGTGCTTAAGAGGTTAAAGTCGTATCGTAGTTTTAGCGTCAAAGTATAGTATTATTAAATTCAGTACATTATTATTGTATGGGGGGGGGCGATGAAAATCATGATTGAAAACTGGGTCGCGAGTATTGCAACTTTGAGAAACACTGGCTTACGTGCATATTGATCACCCGCATGAAGCCTATTTTGAATGGTTTAGTTTGAGACCCATCCTCCTGTTGTTAAAAGAAACTGTCTTGTATTCTGCATTGCATTGGCTCTTCTCTCTCGGTGAGCTGTTTACAGGATATATCAGTTATTATTTGCTCTGGTAACCCGTGGACTGCCTTGTCCAGGTCAACATCGTAGCTACCCTGTTTCTTAGAATCGGTTCCACAGTCTTACAATGCCTTTTTTTTTCGCCACTCCTACAGCATTCACTACAGTACTTTGTGTTTGTCTGGGTTCCAGTCTCCCGCTAATATGCTAAGCCATGGATTTCTGTAGATCATGTAGTTAAGACATTTTTCAGACCACTCTTCTCAAGAGAACAGCTGAAAGGTTGAATTTCATCATTGAGACAACGAAAAATATCACCTTCTACAAAATCACGATTTTTGCACTAATTCCCTTTTTCTGGTTTTTGATCCCATGTTCGTTGATTTGTATATGAAGTTTTCTTCTTCGTTTTTCTGCTACAATTTAGACCAGGGATGTCCAACTTTTTCGGTAAGAGGACCACAATAGAATAATAAAGCATTATGCGTGCCTCTTCATACTAGGTTATAAAAAGGTGATAAAATGTTACTTATTGGCACGTAGGATTTTTACACAAATAGCCTTCTTTTTCCATGCAAGTGTAAAAAGTGAAAACTTAAAAATAATATAATAAATACTTAGGTTTTTTTTATTGTTAATAAATTTTTTACTTTATTTTTAAAATAAATTTTGGGTACAAAATAAAAATGAGAGTAGCTTAAAACATTTAATTCTAATTTATTGCTAAACAGTCAGTACATGCTTAATATGGCTATTGAATTTGTAGTTTTTACCAAGTCACATCTATATTAGGATTAGTTCTTAAAGATGCTAATAAATATTAGGTTGTTGTATGTGCATATCAGTTAATTTTGAGTGATATTTTGATTTTATTAAGTTCGTAATAGAAAACATTTGTTGATCCAAAACTACAACACTATCTGACAGTCAAATCGTGTAAATTTGGAAAATTTAATGTTGCTTCAAATTTCGAAATCTATATTTATATAAATGGATGTTTGTATATATGAAATTTCTTCCCTCCAACACCGTTTAGCCGATCACCATGGAAACTGGCCCTTATAAGGTAAAGAAAGGAGTTGCTTGCGAATATATTTTAACAAAATAAACACAACAGAAGGTAATATTAACGCATTACACATCAAGAAATAAATTATTTACTCTATTTTAAGCGTTCATTACACAAAATGTGTAACAACGTGTTACTTTTGCTGAGCAGAGATCTGCTTATGAAGGTGTTTTCAAAAATCGACCTACAAGAGTGTTACGGAGCATTATAAATAAAAAAAATCCTTTTTATCAGCTATTAGATCTACAAACTAGAAATTTAACAAATATGATTTTTTTGTTCAGCTGAGATATGCAAAAAAGGCTTTTTTTTAATTATTTGTGATTCAAGTAAAATTTACTCATTAAAAACTTCTTTATCCTTCTATCTGTATTGTTTAATTTTTCAATTGATCCGTGCGAAGAACGGGTGTACCAGCTAGTTTAATATAATTTGAATCACTTCAGTTGTAAAAAGTTCCTGCTATTTGCTTTTCTTTCTAGTATGGTGCTGTAGGTTAATAATTCCGATTTGGATTTCAGGTGAGTAACAATTAACGTCTTATAGAGATATTAAAAAAGGATTTATGAAAAGATCAGCATTTTTTTATCATCTTGAAAATCATCCAACCTAGCACTGAGTAAATCATTCAAAATGAATATTAAATTTTTAAATCTATTACAGCTCGAAGTTAGTTACTGCATTACTGTGAACGTGTTAATCTATTTTCTTCAAAATAGAGACAAAAGATGCAAAAGTTTGTTTATAAAAGATATCTAACTAACTAAAGTGGGAAAAAATACAATCTTTTTCCTGTAATCTTAAATTAAAATTATTTAAATGTCGTATAATATAGGTAAGAAAAACTTAATTCCATATAGCCAGTCTTCATTTTTGAGTAGCAACCACTCACTTATCAGTTCACTATTTTCTTCTCTAGATATTAAAAATTCACTTCCTCAAATTCCAAAATCTCGCGAGTGCACTTCCTCTGGAAAGCCAGCGCAATACAACAATTAAGGAGTATTTTTTACATGAGAAATTTTTCATTGTAATTCAGTTGTGTTTAAAATAAATTCTGAAAGTTTTTTCTTGTCTGGGACAACTGCATTTTAATAAAATTGTATAATAAAAAAAATATTTTTTAATATATTTTCAAAAAGTCTTCGCGTGCCACTGTTAAAACTCCGCCGTGCCGTGGGTTGACCACCCCAGGTTTAGATAGTGGATGCTTTGTTTTACATTAGTTATCAAATGAAATATTTACGTAATTTCGCCAAATTCATATGCTCCTCTTTTTAGCAGTGTGTGTTCTAGGCTAAAAGTCTTCGTGTGTTGCATTCTATGGGAATTAGAAGAGTGGGATGCCATCTCAAGTACTATCCTTGTTACTTGACCGGAGATCAAAATTATGAGGACCGTCTTAATAGTTCTCGTGTTATTTCGAAGTGCAACGCTATTAAATAATCAATAAATTTAACTTCTATTTTGATTTTTTTTCGTTAATTTACAGATACAAATCCTGTCGAGAAAATCCTTAAAATTTTTTTAAAGTATTATTATTATTTTTTTGCATTTTAAAATCCTCTTTACTTTGTTAAATATTATTTGAAAAGGAAAAGAAAGAGAGAGAGAAAAAAAAAGATTCAAGATCATTCCTTTTTGTTGAGAATTTTTGAGGATTGTTTCAAGAAATATTTTACCGTGAGTGATTTAAAGAGTTTAAGTAATATTTTTTAACTTGATTGCGTAAATCTTTTAAGTTTTCCATGTATATTTTCTTCAAGGATATGAAAGCTGAAATATAAACTAAAATTTAAAAAACATGTATCGCAAAAACATACATTTCCAAGCTAATTTGAAAAATAAATGTAATTTCAAATATGATAGCAGAATTGGATTTTCCATTTAAAATTATTACTTGTAAATGTTTTCTTTATGAATATAAATCCAGCTGAAATTCTTCTCTCTGGATGATTGCTATCTATGAATTTTGCTATCTATTGCTATTTATGAATATCTGAAATAGGGCTTTCGTAACCTATGCGAAATGCGATTGTATTTATTTATTTTGATTTTCTTTATTGAATTACATTAATTTCTTATCATTAATACATTATGAATGGCTAATTATTTCAATTTAAAAGTTTACAATTAATTTTTTTTTAATTTTATTTGAAGTAATAATAGAAGTTGGTTGAATACAGAAAGTTTTCTAACGTTAACATTTTTTAATAGCATTCTTTGTATTTATATTAAATAACTACCGTAAAATCCGGCGTATAACGCGCACCTATACTTTCAAGTTTAATTTTTTAAATTTTAGGTATATTCGCCGTATAACACGCACTCCCTTTTTTACGAAGAAATTTGAAATACTAGTATACATTGCTCTTATGTTTCGAAGTCATTTCTTCGAGGTATTATCCTAAACTTTTGACAAAATAATTTTCTTTTAAAACAACAACTCCTTCAGCTCATAAGACAAGTCATTTCTTTTAAATAAATAGTATTCCGATACATGTAGAATTAAAATTATTTTTGTAGGCTCATATCTTTTGCTGTTTTTAAAGCTATCGTTTTTATACTCGGCGTATAACGCACAACCTTAAGTTGTTTCGATCTTATTTTTTGTGTAAAAAGCGCGCGTTATTCGCCGGATTTTACGGTAATTTTTAGGACAAAAATTACAAGTCAATAATAAGCCTAAAATGCTTCTACGTTCCTTTCTATTCTCAGAATTTGGGTAATCAAGCGTTACATTCTAAAGAAATTATGAAATGTTCCTTAGCCTTGACTCCATATGTAATTAATGGGATGTCTATTCTAATTTACATCACGAAATAATTAAAATTCCTTCCTGGTGTTTTTCTAAAATCGCAAATGTTCGAAACCAAAATCCATATCTTCTGCAAAGATAATTGCTTGATGTTTACAAAAATATCACCTTCGATTTGCATTTAAAATTTATTTAACCATTGCTATTGCACGACCGCTTGTTTCTATATCCATTTGCAATCCAGTGGTTAAAACCGCACAGGTTGTAGATTTACAGTTGAAACAATTAACCTTTATCAACATATTATCTCTATCTCTCGCTGCGATGGCGCCTTATCTCCGTTAATCTTGTCATACTAAAAGTGAAAAACACGTGTATCACACACACATCAACCGCAAATAACATTTCAAAGCGCCACCTATAAGAAATGCGATTCAATGTTTCTGGCACAATCGCGAGACAGAGTTGCGATGTTAACTAATTTCCTTGCTAAGGACGAATCTATTGCATAATGAGGAACGCATCTTTTTGGTTTTATTTGTGCGTTTGTGTGTATCTTATCTCTTTTCCGGCTCTGCACGTTTATTGATAGGCATGGCGATGGAGAGATGCGTGGCCTTAGGCTCTTCTTTTGACGAGCCTTGCACTTATTTCTCCGTATCTGAGAACTTTTTTTTTCCCATCCCGAGTGCATTTTAAGACCGTCGTTCGACAAAGTAGGGGTAGCCAGCCTAGTACTTGGGGTCAAGGTCTGTTCACAAAATGTGATTTTGAAGATTGAAAACACTTTGCTAAAAGAAATACGGGATGTTTTCTCCATTTTGAATTAAGACTTTAAGAAAGTACGATCAATTAAAAAAATATTTAAATGGTTTTTGAAATTCACTTCATTGGCCATATGTATTAAACAGGAATCTTTAATTGAAAATCCGTAATAGTAATATACTACGATGATAATAGACAAAAAAAAATCCTTTTCAGTCACTACAGGGGTGGCCAAGAAGGGCAAGGTGGAGTTGTAACAGAGATACGGAAGACATTGAAAAATTAAAAAAGCTGGAAAAATAATGATAAATAATATACAGTCGGACCCCGATTTAACGAATTCATCGGGACCTAGCATTTTGTTCGTTAAATCGGGGTTACTCGTCCGCATCAAAGTCCAAACAAAATACAAATTTTTTGCACTTATATTTTGAAAATTCTATAAAATAAGTAACTTCACAAAAAATATCCATAGTTAGAAATTAGACGCTTTTTATTCAACAGCTAAAAATACTAGTAGGGAATTGTCGAGCACCAGTTAATTGGAAATTTTAAAATACTGATAAATAAATGTTTGACAGCCATTTTGAATCCTGACTCGAAAGAGTTTTTTTTCCCACCTTTATGCAGAGAAGAAAGTACTGTGTCATTTTCATCCTGCCGCATGAGGTATGTTTCCATTCTATTACACAATGTATCAGTTTTAATAAGAGTTTCGTTATCGATTTCTGTATCAGAATGGCAATTCATTGGCTTCGAGAAATCAACTATTTCCTGAGCTTCAGCTGCACAGATAGACAATCCCTCATTAAATGTAACATAACCGTTAAAATCTTAAAATATCCCTTGCGTTGCGGAGTGGGATGAGAAAAGAAAGGTGTTTCCTGTCCTATTCAAATCTCTTTTGCTAGGCTACATTCATGACTCATTCGCACCTTTAAAGTATAATCATGGTCTGCACCTTTCCAGTCGAAATTTTCTATTTGCACAAAAAAATCCTTTTTTCTCTTCCAGACAAAAAGAATATGATTTGAAAAAAAATCCCATTTTTTTCTAATTAAAACTAATAAAAAAAAAGGTTTTATACTGTTTAAATAGTTCGTTTATTCGTTAAATAGGGCTCTTTAAATCGAGGCTCGACTGTATATATATATACAGTCGAACCTCCATATTACGAACTTCTATATTGTGAATTTTTATATAAAGCGAACTTTTTCCTGGAACCAAGAACATTTCACAATTTTCTTCGTAAAATAACCATCCAATGGCGAAGTACATTTTCTATATAATGTACTTTTTTCTCTTACGATTCAATTTTTCGTCTTTCTATTTTTAATGTATTTCTAGATATTTCAAGTTATTCTCTCTTTTAACACATTTAATGGTGGTCATAAATCTTGAACTGTTTTATTAGGTGACTAACTCGCGGAGTTCAATAAAATTTTGGGCGTTTCATAAAAGCAGTGCAACCCTTAACCCTCATTGTCCAGTTCACTAGAAACATCTTCGATGTCCCCTTTCTCCCTCAGAAGAGTTATCTTGTGTCCTCGTGTCTTTGTAATAGTCTCTGTTCATTTGTAGTGGGAACCTCTTTTCTTGGAGCTCGTAAATGTCATTCCGTAAGTGCTTGATATAATCAAAGAAAAAAATTTTATTCAGGTAGTGGACAAAGGAGTTAAAAAACTTTCCTTTGCAGTTTTTCTTTACTATTTCTTATTTTTTTGATGGATAAAATATATCGAATAAATATATATTAATTTATACAAAGGCGTGCATGATTAATTTTTAATGTGTATAGTGTTTATGAATTTAAAATTTGTTTTATGTGGTTTATAAAGAAAATTGAAAGATGAACCTCTATATAACGAATTTCCCACATAAAGAACTTTTTTCGGGATTTAGCGACTTCGTTATATAGAAGTCCAAATGTATACATATAAGTACTAGCTGTTCGCACGGGTGAACTGAAGAATTAAACAACACAGATTGCAGGATAAAGACGTTTTTAATGAGTTAATTTTACGTGAATTTCAATTTAAACAAAAAAAAAGCTTTTTGCATATCTCAGCTAAACAAAAAAAAAACCTTTGTTAAATTTTAAGTATGTAGATCTAATAGCTAATAAAAAGGATTTTTCTTTTATTTATAACTCTTCGTAACTCTCTTGAGGGTCGATTTTTGAAAATACCTCCCTAAGCTGATCTCTGTTCAGCGAAAGTAACACATTGTTTAAAGTTTCATGTAATGAACGCTTAAAATAGTGTAAGTAATTTATATCTGAAAGTGTAATACACTAATATTACTTTCTGTTGTATTTATTTTGTTAAAATTGTAATATTCGCAAGCAACGCCGTTTCTTAAATTATAATGGTGATTCAATAAAAAAAACATAGCGAAATGTTAACGATAGAGTCAAGTTGGTAAATGTCTAGCTACTTTCATAGCTCAAGCTTTATTAGAGCTTTGTAAGACCCGCCATTAATGGGTGCGATGCACGTTAATACTTTATCCACCGCGTTATGATTTACTGCAGTTTTTTTCGTACAATAATTTTTTTTTTGGATCACTACATTGAAAATTAAGGGATATACATAAACAAAATACTCCACTTTGGGAAATTTTATCCGTTAGAGCTAATACATTAATTAAAGATATTCCATTTTAAAATTAATTATATACATTGTTCACTCAAAATAAAGTGTCAAATTGTTTTCTAAGGTCCTCATTAACATACAAAAAAACACTTAAATTTTGACATAAACTATTTTTTCGGGACAAAAATAATGATCTTTGCAATCAGCTACAAAACTATTCGCCTACCCCGCTAAAATACTCATCATAGAACCCGTGCTGCCATATATCTTGGAAGAGTGGATTTCAAAGAATATTCCTTCTAAGTTGGTGTGATGTGGTAGTTAGGAGAAGGGGTTGCAATCTCAGGTGTCGTCCACGTCACTTGACCATGGTTCAAAATTACGTGGTCCGTTGCAAAAGCCCTCGTGTAACTGAACAGTGTGACGTTAATATTCACTCACTCACTCCAAAAAATACAGTACAGTAATTATAATTATTTTTATACTCAAAAATGCAATATCTGCCTATTCAATTAAAATTATAGCGTTATAATTAACTACTAACCACAAACAAATTTTGAAAATTTGTCCCAATGATGTAGTGTGAAAGAGAAAGTTTATTTACTTTAAGTATTAGAACCTATAAAAGCATTTATTTTGAAAAAAGATCAATTTTTTACTACCAAATGTGCATAATAAAATCATAAAAAATCATTTAAATAAAGAGATTTATAACAACCTCTCCCTTCAAAACTTAGTTTTATTCTGAAATAAAAAAAATTAGGGATTATGCTGATATCAGGAATTAGTTAGCAGCGAGCGCCTTGCGTAGCCAAAACAAAAAGGGTTTCTTCACAAGCAAAAGATAGATATATGCTGTCATGTTTTGCAGCGCACACCAGAATTGCTTGCAGATGGCAGAATTTTTTCCTACTTACTTGACAAATATCGTTGTATTTTGGACACTTCACACAATATCTTTATAAATTATAGCCTATGTATTATTCTGATGTATAAGCTATATTACTGTAAAGTGTCATTAAAATCCATTCAGTTGTTTTTGCGTGAAAGATGGCCAAACATCCTCACAAACTTTCGCATTTATAATATATATCTAGATATATATACAATTTTTTTTAAATGCGTTTGTCTCAGACAAAATAAACCCCTCAAAAATTTGTTTTAAACATACTTAACTGAATAACAATAGAAAATTATCTTGTTGATAATATTCATTAATTGTTGCATGCACTGGTTTTCCAAAGGAAATGTATTAGCGAGATTTTGAAATTTGAGGGGGTGTATTTTTTAAAATATTAAGAAGAAAACAATGAACTGTCCAGTGACTGCTTGCTACTCAAGAATGAAGGTTGGTTGTGAGATTTAGCTCTTCTTACCGACATTATGGGACACCTAAACTTAAGATTACAAGTAAGATATTGATTGTATTTTTCCAACCCTATATGGGGTCATATATCTTTTGTGAAAAAACATTTGCATTTTATGCATCGAGTTTGGAAAAAAAAGATTAACATATTTCACATTAGTGCAGGAACTACCGACCAAAGTTAATAATGCTCTAAACTATGCTAAATTTAAAAACTTAATATCAATTTTGCTGGATTAGTTCAGAGCAAGGTTTGATGATTTTTCAAGATGATGGGGGAGAAAAAAAATGTTAATCATTTTACAAAAACTTTTTCAGTTTCTCTGCGAGATGTTTATCGTTATCCACTTTATTCAAATTGAAATTATTTAAAAAAACCCTTAATTTTTTTTAATAATAAAACTTACGTGTGTGTGTACTTTGGGTCTTAATTATTATATTATTTTCAAATTTCCTCTACTTAGACTAACGTAAAAAATTTACTTTTTGCCTAAAATTCCCATATCAAGCCTATAAGTAACCCCCCTTTCGTATTATT
The DNA here is from genome assembly GCA_019973935.1 of Trichonephila clavipes. Classification (NCBI taxonomy): domain Eukaryota; kingdom Metazoa; phylum Arthropoda; class Arachnida; order Araneae; family Nephilidae; genus Trichonephila; species Trichonephila clavipes. The sequence continues at coordinate 351,430 of BMAU01018604.1, forward strand.
TTGTTTGTTGGAGAAGTTACAAGTGCCGCGCATAATTTTTTTTATCAGATAATGGCACTCTTCCCAAAAAGGTTGGCCAACCCCGATATAATATATAGCTATATTCTACGTTAACCTATTTCTCCATCTCTTTATATCAGTGATTCCCAACCTTATTTTTGTTGTGGTACACTTTTAACAATCTCAAAATTTGGCGGCTCCTTAACAATAAAATAAGTTTAAAAGAATTTTACTTATCTCTAATACACTAAATGTAAAATGGCTGATGATAATAATTTTCAATGTTAAATAAAATAACATGTAAGGCAAAGACAACAATATGTTTATCGAGTAATTAATTGTAAGAATACATTTATAGCAAAATTTGAGTTTGATGATTTTTGATAATTTCGTTTATATCTGTTCGTAAAAATGCTAATGCTACTCTCATATCGTCATATACATTTAACATCTCGATTTTTTTTTCATTTTTATATTTGTTTAATGCTGAAAATTCGAATCCTCACAAATAAGATGTAGAAAATTGTAACAGTATATTTTTTGGCTGTTATGAAATAATAGCCTCTAATTTTATTCAAAAATGAATGAATTGACTCTTCAAAATGTTTTGAAATTAAATCTCGATTATTAAAGAGCGAAATTGGTTCTTCTCTTTCAATCAAAGTTAATTAATAGACAAATGTATCTGTTATCACAAATGAATTCTGAACCCAAACATTTTTTTATCCATCTATTCACGAAAGGAAAAGTTAAAAATACCACGAATACCCTCTGTTTATTTCTATAAAACGGCCGAATGATTTAGTTCCAGATTTCATTTTTTTCTCAGAGTATAATTAAAAATTTTAAAAAAATTGATGGTATACTTTACGGATTTGATGGCACATAAAAGTGCCGTGGCGCAGTGGTTGAGAAAATCCCTGCTCTCTCTATATATTTTGATTTTCTATCTATCTCTCTTTCTCTAAATATATAGCTCTACTTTATTACATTTTTGGTAATTTATTATATGATTATATATATACATTAAGCCAATCATATCCTTGGGTCTTCATAATTTTAGAATCCTCTCAAACGTCGAGGACAATGTGACCACATCATTATATTCAAGAGAACTAATTCTCTTTATGGAATGAGGAATCGGATTTGCAATTGGATTTAAACATCACCACCCGAAATTTCTCATTATCAATCCCCATCGTATTCGATCTTTAAAAAAATTTCTTGATTTAAGCATGATTGATAAAAATGAAAGAAAATACCGTTTTAACATTTTAGATGCAAACGTAGGAAACTTGAAATCATAGAATTCCCTAGAATGTTGCAAAATAGATTTTACGTCTACAACAAATTTGTCATATGATTGACTAACTTTATGATTTTCTATATTTTTTTCGAGATAATTTCTGAAAACGCAATATATTTTGCTAATAATCAGTCCTCCAGGAGCTTTGTGAAATAAAATTATTATTTTACAAAAGAATATTTTAATTTTTTTTAAATGAAAAATTTTAGAATTTAATAAGCGAAATTTTAGAATAATTTCGGAAATTTTTATTCGAAAATCAGCTTAAAAGCTTTAAAATTATTTAGAGCATAATAAGCGTAGAATAGTGTTTGAATAGATATGGAAATCTGTCACAAACAAAATTGAATTACTAAAAAATTTTTGGTTGGAAAAATAGACTTAAAACATTTTAAAAAATATCAAGCACTAATTATGAATTATTTTTATTAAAACTTTTAACTTGATAGCGACGAAAGATGAAATATGACATAAAAGGATCAATATTTATTTAAACAAATAAATAAAATCAGTCATAAAGGTTATTGCTTAGCACAATGATGCATTAAAATAATCAGATGAATGCGTCAAACATATTTTCAAAGGAATTTTAAAAACAGTTTTTAAAAAATGTAACTAGTAAACCAAAATTTACCTGCACAAAAAATAAAAGGGCATTGATTTGTTAAAAAGTTAAATAAAAAAAGATTAAACATAAAATTTAAATTAAAATCTCGTTTAAATGAAGTTAAAATAAGTTAAACATTTTGTATATAATATTTTTTGACTTAAATGTTAAAGAACTATAAGAATTTTAATAAGCACTGCTTAAATACAAAATATTACTATTTTTTGTAGTGTTTGTTAAAAGGCATGCACATTAAAAGGCGAATTAAAATAATCTAGCATAATAAAATTGAAAATTTAAGTATCTTTGGTGACGAAACTAAATTTCATATACTGTATGGAAAATACACATGAATAGGAGAAAAAATAAAAGAAGTTATTCATTTTTATTGCAAAGATAAAACGTTATATAAATCTTTACATTTTGAGAGACATTAACGTTACCTTTAAAGTCAAGTAATTATATATTAAAAATGGAATATTATAATATTTTTCAAAATTTATTTACTGAAATTCTGAAAGTTTTGTTCATTTATTAATTTAGATTTATATTACTGAGTTTAAACCAAGGATATTAAGAACTATAAAACTATATTCCATAAAATGTCATATATATACTTTACTCCATTATTATGACAAGTTCAAAACTGTGTAAAATTTACTGTGTAAAATTACCGAAAAAAATTGGTGATTTTGTGCGAGAAATTATAGGATCTCTTATACGAAATTCTTGGTTATAGGAAAAGGAAGAACAATAAATCGTTATTTGTTTTTTGCAAAGTTGATCTCTTGAGAGTTCCATAAAAATACAAAATATTATTTACATCTACGTGAAGGAATTCATATTTAAAATTCATCTTAAAGTACTTTTCTGTTAGATTTAACGGGGCACTTTCAGAATCTCGCAGAATGTGGGCTGGAGTTCCTCAAGGCTCTGTCTTAAGCCCCTTGCTCTTTCTCATCTTTATGAACACCATCCACCATCATATCCACCCAGACACAAATATCGCCTGCTACGCTGACGATATTGCTGTATGGCACTCACACGACATTACAGAATAGGAAAAGGCCCTAAACACAACACTGAAAGGTATTGCTGAATGGGCAGAGAATCATAAATTAACCATCAATGCAGACAAAACAAACTACTGCATCTTCTCTACCGATAGACGACACAGAAGCAGTTTTAATGCCAATATCAAAATACAGAAATCTCAAATCAAAAAAGTCGACCTACCCACCTATCTTGGAGTAACCTTAGATCCCGAACTCCGCTTTTCAAAGTACATCGAACAAACTGCCAACAAAGCTCTTGGAAAACTGAATATTCTTCGAAAGCTATGCGGAACTTCTTGGGGCTCTAGACCTCAAACCCTAAAAAGCACTTTCTGCACTGTTATCAGACCGGTTTTAGAATATGCGACCCCAATTTGGACTCCGGCCTCTATTTCTGTTAAGCGGAAACTTGATTCTGTACAACACAGAGCTGCCAAAATTATTATTGGAGCAGTGTCATCAACCAATAATGAAAAGGCCGAACAAGAATGCGGCCTGCCTCCGCTAGAAAGCAGGCGCAAACTTGCCACTATCAAGTTCACTAATAAACTACGCTCATATGTGCTTTGGACCATATCTCTAGAAGAGTTTTTGATAAATGGAAGCATTCTACAAGGCTCAAAAGATCTTCGACTCTCCAACTTGATAGTGAAATCAGAAAAGAACTCAATTTGGATCATTCCTCCTTGGAGTTCCTTCAGGAGCCCCTCATTCCAAAAAACCCACCAAAGAACACCTGTTTCGAATTGGAATTGTTGCAGCCATGTTCCAAAAAAGAACTGTAACTCTCAGACAAAAAGGACTGGAAACGATAGCAATACTCTCTCAAGATAACTTTGCAATCGCCTACACCGATGGTTCCTCAGACAGATCCCTCAGCAATGGAAGTGCCGGAATCATCCTACTCCTCCCAGATGGTATTAACTACAAACACAAAATTAACACAGACATAATCGCCTCAAACTTCACAAGTGAACTCGTGGCAATTAGAGAGGCCCTTATATTATATCAACAAGACCCACATGTTATTGATTCTACAGAAGGATTAGTAATCTTCTCAGATTCTCTAAATCACAGCTATAGAAGCCATAAGAAACGGAGAGACTAACTTCTCCTGGGATATTATTACCCTTCTAGAACAGCTGCACAACAAAAGAAAATCCTGTATCATGCAATGGATGCCCGCACATGTCAACATTGAGGGTAATGAATGTGCAGATATATATATATATATATATATATATATATATATATATATAGCCTCGCCAAAGAAGCTAGAGACATCGAACATAAGTGCACCACCATCACACTTGATGATGCTAACGCAGTAGCCAAACATAGAATTATGAATCACACTTTTAAAAAAACCCCTAATTACGGAATTTGACTGTCCCCGAATTATAACATCCACAATTGCCAGATTAAGAACTGAACACCTTAAGGGCATGAAGATTCACCCAGACAAGACAAGATCATATGTTCAATGCAAACACTGCCCAGATCTTCAACTGACGCCCAATCACATCTTGGAATGCCCAACCGTCGCAACAAAGTTACTAAAATGGGAATGGTCCCTCTGAGGGACTCTTTATGGGAACTCTTGTACAGCCCTGATGCTCCCAGAATAGCAGAGGCAGTGATCAAGACTTTCGACGGAATTTAGTGATATCTACTGCATTTATTCATGGACACGAGAACAACAACACGAGAACAACAACATCTTAAAGTACTGTAAAGAATTCACGGTCGCATTGGGAGATAAATTATTGTATTAATATATATATATATATATATATATATATATATATATATATATATATATATATATATATATATATATATATATATATATATATAATTCCCCCTAGCATCCTTTCAATTAACTCTTTTAATAATATTCAAATAATCTTTTAATTATTTGGGTCAACACTAACACCCTAATCTTAATCGTAATCGACTAATAATATTACATCATAAATCCCTTTCCCGTCCCTTGTAATCAATCAGAGCTCTTATTACAAAAATGTCACGTGATCTTCAACGTCAGGTATAAAAACCGATGTCTCTGGAAATCTCTCTCTCTCTTCTCTCGTTTCTCTGTAGTCATGTAGCCGGCTGCTTTGTGTTGTGTGTTTAGTTTCTTTGTCTATTTTGTGTCGTCCATGTTCATCATAATTAATATGCCTATGTGTTTCAAGATGTTCAATAAATTGGATTTACTAATCCACCAGACTGCCTCGTCGATTTTTCCATAGAAAATGCATCAACATACAGGAAACACTCACCACCGGCCAAGCTCTATCCTTTGGTTCGCTTCAGTAATAACATCCACTCGCCACGTCTTACAATTATTTTTACCACTCTCTAAAAATATTATAGAATTATTTCATATATATATTACATATATATATATATATATTATATATATATTATATATATATATATTATATATATATTATATTATATATTTATATTATATATATATATATTATATATATATATATATATATATATATATTAATATTATATATTATATATTTATATATATATATATATATATATATATATATATATATATATATATATATATATATATATATATATATATATATATAACATTATGTCTCGTGAATACTTCTGTAGATTTATACTTGTGTTCTAATGGGCAAAAAATTTGCAGAAAATATTTTTTTTAAAGATTACTGGAGGGGAGGAGGTTTACTTCATATCCGCCTAACGGCAGACCAACCCCAATGTACAAATTATACAACTGTTCATACACAAATTGTAGAACTATACATGTATTATGTTGTTCTATAATTTTACAGTTAGAAAAAATTGTAGAACTATAATTTACATGTATTATGTTGTTCTATAATTTTCAGCAGCCAGTTAGAAAACTCATTTCCGTCTGCTTCTGCTCTCATATATATATATATATATATATTCAATTTCATTTGTATAAATTGCTGCAATAGCTCATAATTTTTGAGGCATGCATCCAATATTTGTTTTCTCCCACCTTTTTGGAAAACTGGTAAAACTTGTCGAATATCTCCCCGGAGTAGTGCAATCTTTCTTGAAAATGGTACATTATAATCTTATATATCTCGGAATGTACGATCTATTGCAGTCAGTACGGTTTTTTTTTATATCATAGAGCAGTGCTTCTTAAAGTTGCAATACTCGTGACTCAATATTCAATCATTAGCTTCATCGCGCCCCCCTCATACAATAACAATGTACTGAATTCAATAATACTATACTTTGACGCTAAATCTACGATACGACTTTAACCTCTTAAGCCCCTCCCCAGTGTATATATACGTCTCCCTAAGCCAAAGCCTTTATTTCTCCAGACGTATATATACGTCTTTCCGAAGTACGATTTTTTTCTTTGCACTGCTATCCGTAAAATTATTCCAAGACTTTGAAATGCAATAAAAGGACCTTGATAATGTTTGCGAAGGATTTACTTATTCTAGAATATTTTTGCTCCTTTATTCCTCCCCCTCCCCCAATACATCACTTACGCGGGCCTACGTGGAAAACGGTTGGCATTGGGAAGCTAATCGCGAAACTTATAATCGGCAGTCAAGGTTTAATTAAAAACCACACAAAAATTATCAAGATAAGTGTTAATTTTTGTTATAAATTATTTATGTAACAAACCCATGGGGTCACTGGTAATTAATAAACTTGTTTTTAACTTAGAATTGTTTAATTAATTATAAAATACATTGTGTAGCTCTGATATATTTATAAGTGTAATACATCAGTGTAAATGTGTATTTTATTTTTTATTATGTCAGAATGTATTTTGTTTACTTTCAGAAAATTGATAATTTTTTAAATAATCTTTTGTTCTCGACTTTTTAATAGGCTCGCCCCCCCCCTTGTAGAGTTTTCCCGCTTCCAAGGGGGTGCGCCTCACAGTTTGAGAAACGCTGTCATAGAGGCTTCATTCCAAAATATATAATATCGATATTTTGTAATTCTTGCTTTTCCTTTCGAGTCCAGTTGAATGTGTTACTCCTCAATTAAATTGTAATATTCGCTAACAACACCAACCCTTATATTATAATGGAGTTTCAGTCGAAACTTGGCGAAATATTAACGATACAGCCAAATTGGCATAATTTTTAGCGACCATGTTGGTGACCAGTTTGGACGACTTGGTGACCATATGGAGGGTCTATGACGTAAGTGGATTTTTCAAGAAAGCGCTGAAAGCAAAGGAGAATGCTCTAGGAAAATCATACTTGGCACTCCTTTTCAATTAATTTTTTGCTAAATCTTCCTTATGTATAAATAAATTTATAACAACATCTCACGAAAATCTTTTTTATATAGCGATAGATTTGTTTTTATTTTAATTTGTCATTGTAGATAAAGTTACACAGAAGCTGTAGGCGCCGAACCTTGTAATTTTCAGTCAATGAAATAAAATTCGTTATTAATAGTTCTTCGTGTTAATTTAAATTTTATATTTTAGTTGTGTAAAATGTTGTTCATATCAAGTGTTTAGTGGATTTTCCTTGCGTTTAAAAGTAAGCAATCATTTTCCTTTGAAAAACGTTCTTTATTCAATTCCTACTATTTGTTCACACTCTCCCATACACACACACACACACACACACACATATATATATATATATATATTGCTCAAATTTTCAATCGTTAACAAAATGCATTTTCTATTCATCCATTCAAGTTCAAATAAATTTTTTAAAACTTGTAGTAGATGACACTTGATGTTAGTACAGTTTTTTCAAATATTAAATCATTAATTAAATTAATTACCTGTTTTCGACTCCAACTTAGATTCGCCTCCATTGTTGCAACATTGTAACTGTTAAAACAATGAGACAAAAGTTGGCGCCGAAAGCCTATTTTTTAGCCAAATCGGATGTGCATTCTTACAAAAATGCAGGTAAATCATGCTCTATTTCCAATTCCTACTATTAGTTCACTCTCTCCCTATACACACACACGCAAACGCACACATACATATATATATATATATATATATATATATACGCACTGCTGGACAATTGCTAAGGACGGATAACACTATCATCCATAGCAACTACAAAATGAAAGGAAGCAAAATGTGGAAAATTAGAATAAGTGCGGGATATTAGTAAGAAGAAGTATGAGTATGCAAATTTTTTTCCCCACGTCTGTTCATCACGTGATAGCGTTCATAAGAGCTTTAAAGGTTTTGACGCGTGTGGACGGTTGTTGTTTCAAGTCAAAGTTTTACAGGAAAGATTTAATGGACGAACTTAAATTTTTTGGCATGTCTTTCCGACATCACATAGATGATTTTACGCGTGGCCGAATTATTGGAATGATCGAAGAAGGGTGAAAAATAACAAGTGTTTCCAGGGAGTTCGACATCGCTCCCAGCGTTGTTTCACGGCTGTGGAAGTCATTTAAAACTACTGGAATGTGTAGTAGACGGCACGGGGGAGGTCGTGTTAGAAGTACGACGCCTGCAGAAGACAGATATATCGTCTTATCAGCAAAAAGGAACAGGCGCACCACAGCTCAGTAGGTGGCAAATCAGTTTCTTGCTGCCTCAGGAAAGCAGGTCTCCCGAAAAACTGTTGCCAGACGTTTGAGGGGATGAGGACTATACGCACGCAGACCTGTTGTGTGTGTCCCATTGACCAGACAGCACCGTACTGCCCGTTTGCAATGGTGTCGTGAGCATCACAATTGACTGAACGGGACTGGGCATGCGTACTATTCTCAGATGAGAGTAAGTTCAGTCTGTCATCGGATTGTAGACGCCAACTGATCTGGCGCGAGAGTGGTACTGCTTATCGTCCAGAAAATATCCAGGAAAATGACCGATATCCGACATGCAGTATCATGGTGTGGGCCGGCATCATGATCAATGGCTGCACGCGCCTACATGTGGTTGCGAATGGGAATATGACGGGCCAACGATACATTGATGAAGGTCTACTTCCTCATGTTCGTCTTTTCCGTGGTGCTGTCGGTGATAAATTTGTTTTATGGACGACAACGCAACATGTCATCGAACACTCGCTGTTCAGGATTGTCTAGACAGCGAGTGTATTTAACGTCTCGTATGGCCAGCGCGTTCTCCAGATCTAAACCCCATTGAAAATGTGTGGGATGCTTTTGGGGAGGCAAGTTGCTGGTCGAAACTATCCTCCGACAAACAAGAACACCCTCATCCGTGCACTCACAGAGGAATGGGATAAATTGCCTCAACAGCTGCTGGATAATGGTGTGCAAAGTATGGTACGACGTGTGGAATGTTGCATCACACTCCACGGTACTGATACCTTTCTTTTAAAGGTGCCTGCTGACTTTTAGATGCATTGTTCCATTTCTCCGTACGCAGATCAAATGAACATTTTTTTCCCTTTCAGATGTTTCACAGCTTTTGTACTTTCAGAACAATAAATATTCTTTATTCTAATGTCTGAACAGTGTGGCAACTATATTTTTTATCCTACTAGGCCTCATGTCTCGCTTAATGTTATGCTACATAGCAATTTGTGATTCGTCCTTAACAATTGTCCAGCAGTGTATATATATATATGTTGTTCAGATTTTCCATCGTTAATAAAATACTTTCTATTCATGCAGTCAAAGAAGGAATTGACTTAATTTTTTTTTTATTTTAGTTGTTTCTAAACAGCTTCCTTTTTGAATTTTTCAAAACAATCTGAGTTAGGTTACTTGTTTTAAAGCTCCAATTCATTTTAAAATAATTCATTAGTTCCTGTAAGATGCAATCATAGAAATATATTTTTATTTGCATTTTCAATAATGAAAACGAAATTTTTTTATTAAAATTACACATATCTATAAGAATTGTACAAGACCAAAGGTGCAAGTAAATTCTATTTTAAAAATTTCTAATAAGACTAATCAATTATTTAAAAAGAACATCACCCACTTGAAAATTTCATTAATTATGTTTTAGAAGAAATACGGATAATTTATTTTCACTCGATTTTTTACTGTGCGTGAATGCATTCAAAAATCTCTTTTTATATTCAGTTTTATACCCACAGAGAAATTGAGTAGTATTTTCCTGTGTTCTAAATGAGAATAAGTAGCTCTATTTGTAATCTTGTTTGGAGATAGAATACAAAGCAGCATGAAAATAATTATCTAGAGTTTAAATATGATAAATTTAAATATAGCCTCCCACTCAACATTTAAAAATATATATATATATATATATATATATATATATATATATATACATAAACTAAAAGAATTATTTCCCTAGAGATTATTGCTTATTAAACATAAAATGACAAACATTTAAATTCATGTCTAATGCTTTTCTCTTTAGTAAAAAATACTTTTAACTCAATAGCATACTACATTAAATGTCTTTGAATTATTCCCATTCCTATTTACTATACCTCTTAATGTACTTCTCATTTAATCCATATTAGTACGGTGTTTATCATTTTTCAGCTTTTAAAATAATATTGAAATAACTTCCGATACACAGACTTAATAGCATTAGGAATAGTTTTTAAATCAAAACATCATTTCACTTCGATTTTAAAACATTAAACAAAAGTAACGTTTGATGCTTGTACTATTCTAAAAGTATTTTGTTCAAATATTTTGTTAGCGATTTTTAATAAGTATAGAAGTAAACATATGTGTTTGTGCCAAAATTCATATCTCTTACTGTAAAAAGGAATTTTATTTTTTAAAAATATTGTTCTTATTGGACTAAAGTTAAATTTACATAAAAATTAAAGATTTTTATACGAATTTAATTTATTATTTATCGATATAATGTCTTTAATTACGGTTAGTTAGAAATTGATGAGATTGATCAATTGAATATTAGCGTCGCACTGTTCAGCTACACGAGGGCTTTTGGCGACGGACAACGTAATTTTGAGCCGGGGTCAAGTGACGTGAACGACACTTGAGCTGGTACCCCCCCTCTCCTAAATACTACACCACACCAACTGAAGGACTCTTCAGCTCTCGACAGATTTAAAGTGCACTGCTGCCCCTACACGGTGGGTATTTAGTGGTACTGGGCTCGAACTCGTGACAAGGCAAGCCACTATCCGATACCTATACCACTCTGCTACCTCGGCCACTAGAAATTGAGGAGGAATAAAAAAAGATAGGATGAAAAAATTTAGAGTTTTAAGCGCCGCCCTTCCGGTATAAAAAAACTCTAAATAGGCGGGTATTCTAAATAGGCGTCGAACCCCAAGTCTTCTCGGAAGGCTGGTGGAACGGGAAGAGAGGTGGGAGGTCCCTGACCGCCCCCAGGATGTTCTCCCCAAAATTGGGATGGAACCGAGCAAAATCGTACTATCACCTGCATGGTGCTCAAAGCTAAGGCTAACGACAGGCGTGAAAAATTTAGCCCTTGGCTACACTGAATTTCGTGGACCTTGATCTAATGTTACTGTCGATCAGGGCGGATAAGCAACAGCAGAATTGTAATGGCACCTTTTGACTTGAAATATTTAAATTATTTCTTTTAAACTGAACTTCATTTGAGGGCCAAGTATTTTTTACATTTCAGTAAATTGCTTTTTTTTGTAGTTTTTTAAATGTTTTTTTTTCTCTTTCTCTATTTTTATTTCATATAAAGCTTGCAGATACCATTGTATCTGAGGAACAACTCAACATGTCAGACCCTTTCGTTGCAGTCCGAAAGCCATTGTCAGAAATCATGTTTCTTTGAGGTGAAATGAATTAACTATTAATGATTATCGATGCATTTTTTGTCATCGAAACTGGCAATTTTTATCGGGTTGAACAGTTCCTTTTTAACGATCTCTTTGCTTTCAATGTTATGTGTTTAAAATTTCCGATGATATTAAAAAATTACATTAAAAAACTTTTGGACTTTTAAAGCAAATTATCGAATCACTGAACAATTCGTGCATACCATCAGGTATATAAATTATGCATAAGAAAACTTAAATAACATCTTTTATAAGACTCTTCATTTGATTCGCGCGGAATTTCTGAATTATTAGTAGTAGCTCTCATCTAAATAAATTAAAAAGATATTGAAACTTGATAAATATTTCACTCAAATGTTTCAAATTATCAACTGAAATGTTAATATGCTGTTCAATAACAAACGGAAAAAGCAAATATGCATTTGAATAATAGTTATCTTAGAAAATTTACTTTTCTTATTTAAGTATTTCCTGGACGTATTTTTTTAATATTTATCAGCTGAATGATATCTTGGTGTATCACACTGGAAATTAACAAGTTCCCTTCAAATAACTGTTTTTTACTGTTATTTAGCCCTTTAATGGGCCAGTAATTATTTCAATTGTATATTAAAATATTTTTAGAAGTGGAATTGATATTTATGGAAAGAAATTCATTTGACTTATTAGATAAATTTTGATTTTTAACATCCTATCTTTGGTGATAAGTATGCTTGGTTCCGTTCATTGGGGGCTGTTAAAAAGAAGGAAACTGAAAAAAAATATTCCTTTTTTGGCCCCATATAAGTATTCCTCCGCCACCCAACAACATGGACTGGAAGGGAAGTCCATTTACAACAACAAAAAGGTAGCTTCCAACACCTCTAAAGAACTCGGGATTCCGGCTCGTAGGTGAGGAGTCCCGCCGTTGGGTTTTTCGCACGACCATCGGTTGTCGGTGTGATCTCAGATGAAAGGACCCCGCAATATTTAAGGGTTTATATGTGGGTATAAACGGTGTTATGCTATCTATATTTAGGAGCCGATTTAGCAGCTGCGTAGAGGGAAAGCACACACATGTCACATACAGCATTTAATTAACTTAATCTTATTAAAATTGAAGGTATCGAAAATCGGTAAAAAAGGATTAAAATTATTACATTTTTTGAGGGCTTAATATCTTATATTCTCTTCAAAATTTAATTGTTTAATCTCCTTCGAGCTTTATCTTTCTCCAGATTTCATCAATTTTATTAAAAAATTGGCTTAAATTTAAACTTAATTTTGTTTCTTATCTTTCTAGTTTAAATTAACTTTCCTATAATTTAAAAACAATTATATTTTACTGATTACAGCTTCTTTTGCCAGAATTCGTTCACTTTTAATATATTATAAATTTATTTAATAAAAAAAATTCACTGTTGAAGCACAATCTTCTTAATCTAGATTTTTAATATAAATAGCGATTACTTTAGTTACGAAAACAATAATCAATTTTAACTCAAAGGTAATTTAAATGTTTTGGTTTGAAGCTTTGTTCTCCCCTTTAATTTTTGCATAACATCGAGAAAGTGAACATTATTTATTGAGAAAACAAATAATATTAAAAAAAAAATGGTGCGTGGAGAACGCCACGCGATAGAAGTGAAACTTCATTGGAACATTGACTATTTGCTTTAATATTCCAAACTGACAGTGTACTCGTCTCAATCGCCTAAGTTGCATGAAAAGTATTCGTGTGGTGTGAATTGAGTCTCTTTCTGATACCAAATCTAAAGTAGGAAGATATGCTGAAAGTTCTGGGTGTACAAAACTATTATATTTTGATAAATTTGGTATACTTTTCCTACTTAAACTTTGTAGGCAATTGTAACATTCTTTAATGTCTTCTAAATTATTTTCCAGTAAAATATTTTTCTGCTCAGCAACAGGAGTTCTCGAATCATCTCTAAACCATAATCTTTCACAAATCGAACACCCGTGACAGAAAGGATTCTCAGCGAATAGCTTTTGAAAATCTTTGTGGGCATTTTTATGGGTGAGTGAATATTAACACCACACTCTTCAGATACATGAGGGCTTTTGGCGACGGACTTCATGATTTTGAACCATGATCAAGTGACGAGGACGTAACCTGAGCTGGCACTACCTCCTCTCCTAACTACCACACTACACCAACGGGAGGACATTTGAGCTCTTAACAGATTTAACGTGCACGCTCCCCTACACGGCGGGTTATAAGTGGTACTCGGCTCGAACTCATGACACGCCAGCCACGATCTGATACTTTGACCACTAGGCTATCGTGGCCACGCATTTTTATGGAAATCATAGCCTTTGTAACGTAAGATAGAATTTATTATCGATTCACATGCATCAGTTCCAACACGCACTAGACTTGTTGAGGGTTCTGTAGTTGACGGCACAGGATGGCTCACAAACTCAGTATTAATCTGTGCTGTCATAAGAAGAGTCTCAATAGCATTCCCCTCCCTTAAACTCGGCATCATGAGAGTATTTTGCAATGTTTTTTTTCCGTGCTCGGTATTCTTTCATGTGTACTCTGATGGAGATCTGGCAGTAGCACTTGATGAATTTGCACTATTTTTCTGTTTGTCATTAAACTCGGCATTAAGAGAGTATTTTGCAATGTTTTTTTCCATGCTCGATATTCTCTCGTGTGTACTCTGATGGAGATTTGGCAGTAGCCCTTGATGAATTTGCACTATTTTTCTGTTTGTCATTAAACTCGGCATTAAGAGAGTATTTTGCAATGTTTTTTCCATGCTCGATATTCTCTCGTGTGTACTCTGATGGAGATTTGGCAGTAGCACTTGATGAATTTGCACTATTTTTCTGTTTGTCATTAAACTCGGCATTAAGAGAGTATTTTGCAATGTTTTTCCATGCTCGATATTCTCTCGTGTGTACTCTGATGGAGATTTGGCAGTAGCCCTTGATGAATTTGCACTATTTTTCTGTTTGTCATTAAACTCGGCATTAAGAGAGTATTTTGCAATGTTTTTTCCATGCTCGATATTCTCTCGTGTGTACTCTGATGGAGATTTGGCAGTAGCCCTTGATGAATTTGCACTATTTTTCTGTTTGTCATTAAACTCGGCATTAAGAGTATTTTGCAATGTTTTTTTTTTCCGCGCTTGATATTTTCTCTTGTACTCTGATCGAGATTCAGCAGTAGCACTTGATGAATTCGCATTATTTTTCTGGTTTTTTTTTTGTTACTTTTTTGACTGTGTACTTGCTGCTAGTTTTTCTTTTTTTTTTCTTTCACGAAACTCTTTTCCTCTTTGTGCATTTGGTTTAAGCATTCTGACTAGAATTAATAGTAACTCAACGCAAATGAAAATTAAAGAAATAAATTAGCCACCGAACACATCGCCATGTAGCCAACAATCTAAAGAAAATTTCAAAAAGGCACACTTTTGCTGCGAGAGCTATTTTGTCTACACCGTAATGCTCACACTTCAACTGATACGACCGCTGATAATGTTCCCAGGTCTGGGGGGAAAGACCCCTAATCGGAAGGTGGACAAGTTGACCAGTCGGAGTCGTGGGCAATTATCCAACATTTTCACCGATATGACACAAGTCACGTGGTGTCCCCGCTCCCCCTTTTCCTCTTCTGGCTCTCTCCTTACCATGGTGACGATTCTGGGGGATAGGGGGAGACTACTTCCGTTCTCTTTTTCACTGTTACGCAAAACTGGGCAATTTTCTCTTTCACGCTCGATCCCAAAATGTTTCACTTCAAAAAAGTAAAAATTCAAGTCAATTAGAAAACTTACTGGTGACATCCGTTGCAGATGAATCTAAATTCGTCAGAAATAACGTAGAATTTTCCTGGATTGGGGCAAAAGTCATGACAACTATTTTTTTTCTTGAAGATACCAGTCGGATTGGAAAATGTGCTTTTTCAGACGAAAGGACAAGGTGTTATCTACATGTGTGGATAATGAATAGCACTGAAATATCTTAACACATTCATTTATTATGGAAGTACACAGGGCAATATGGCCTTCACGTTGCAAAAGAATGACAGCACAGTACACATTAAGTTGACATGAGAAACCTGGGCCTAAAGACCTTCAATTTAGTCCCCTGCTACTGTCACCTCACACTGCCAAACAATGTGGGAGGCGCTGGATACCATCAGCCTCAGCATTTGCCGCACCATGTGTGAATCGTCCCGAACGTTACTCATCACAGATTGACACACGTTCTTGCTGAAACTTTCTTACCCATCGCGCTATTGTACGGTATGGTAGGGCATCATTCCCAAGGGCTTCCACTAATTCACTGTGACATTCCATCGCATTTCTCCCTCGGAGAACGACTATTTTGATGTAAGGGCGCTGCTCAACACGGGTTACTTCCATCTCGCACGACACTCACCAACTGACTGATTTCACAGCCCTCGCAGCCCTACTACCAGCTATCACAGAGCCATATGTTGTTCTGCTTACGTACTATGCCTGCAGAACTTCCACTCGACACATATATACGTCGGTGATCCATTCACATATCTACAAGGAAAAAAAATAGTTGCCATGACTTATGCCCCAACCCTCGTGTAAATTTAAAATTTAAAAAAATTTAATTAATGAATTAATATTTGAAAAACTGTATTAACACATCAAGAGTTACCCTCTAGAAGTTTTTAAAAAATGTATTTGAACTTCAGTGGATGAATAAAAAGTACTTTATTTGCTATTGAAAATATGAACAATATATATATATATATATATATATATATATATATATATATATATATATATATATATATATATCAATAGCGCACACAGGAATTTTTCAGGGGGGGTTACGGGGTCGAAAGTTCATTCTTGTATCATGCTCCTTTTGATTTTGTCGATTTTCGGGAACAAAACACAGTAAAAAACTAATTATTGAATAAATAATTAGCATTAATTAATAAAATTAATCATTAATAACAAATATTTAATTAAATCTTTCGTACTATATACTTAGAATTATAATCAATCGGAAAAAATCGAGGGCTTGGTGGGGGAGGGGGTCTGGATCCCCACGACCCTCCTCTTGTGTGCGCCACTGATACATATATATATCGGGAGAGAGTGAACTGATTAAAGAAATTGAAAAAAAGTTCAATATTAATTCAAAGTTTTATATATTCTTGTTTAATTAAAAAAATTTGTAAGAGCATCAACACGTGAAAGGCATCATAAAATGAATATAAAATCACACCTCTCAGCTCATAAAAACTTCCTATCACTCTTTTTCAAGAATAAAATTTGATTAGATAATGTTTTTTTATTTATTACAACAGTGACGAGCCCATTATACTAAGATACTTTGCTTTACTTTGTTTAAAAGAAAAAAGCTTCGTGATATCCTCTCTGGTAGAGTATTGAGATTCTTAACCAAAAATAAAGTGTTCGGATCTCAAAATTCCATGTAAGTAACGTCCCGTATTGGAACTGATTTATCTTAATCAGATAAGAGGGTTAACCTTACAATAATCTAATGTAAAAACGGACAACAGGAGGTAAGCTGAAGTGTAAATCTCATCAACTAATCATGACTTTGATTAACGAAGTTTACGAATAACAGTTGAATTAAACGAACTTGTGAAATGAAAGCACGGGGGGGGTAAACAGAAACCTTCTGTAACAGGGGTCGGCAACCTTTTAACTATGGCTTGCCAAACCAATCTACCAATATGATTCAGGGTACCACACAGTAGGAAATATTTGAAACAATTCGATACCCGTGATAATAGAGGTAAATTATTTAGAGATTTACAGCTTTTTTTTTATCCTGTATTATTTTTGCATCATTTTTAAAGATGTTTCTTAACATAAAAATAAACAGCATAAAATATAACTATTTCTTCAACAAAAATAAAAAAAATTTAAATGCACACATATTATGTATTTTTAAACATATTTATTAAAATAAGAAATAGACCCCATAAAATATAAGTGTGTTTCCCTTCGTTATAATTAAATAAAAAGATAGTTAAAAATTTTTATGCGAACTTAGTGCTTGTATCATTTTACTTTCATATCGCAAAATCAGAGGTATAATGTGTTACATTCAATTGGACACGATTCTGAGCATTCAGTTGTTAAATAATTTCTTTGCGAACTCGAAATATGTTTCATATGAAGAACGAGAAGAATGAATGTCGAACCCAAAGCGGAAAGCCGTGTACATGCAATTTTCTCTTTCAGAACAATTTAATCTCTCCAGCAATAACATTCAATAATTTACAAAATAGCTGTAAATTTATCTTTAGAGTTATTTTCAGATTTTTTCATAATTCCGTAAGTGTCCATAATTCTGAAGATGGTTATTAAATAAGGGCCATTAAAAATTTATCAACTTCCATTCACTCAAAAATTGTCCAATTTGTAGAGTTGTTGTTGTTGTTTCTAATGCCA
The DNA here is from genome assembly GCA_019973935.1 of Trichonephila clavipes. Lineage (NCBI taxonomy): Eukaryota > Metazoa > Arthropoda > Arachnida > Araneae > Nephilidae > Trichonephila > Trichonephila clavipes. The sequence continues at coordinate 369,549 of BMAU01018604.1, forward strand.
CCTGTCTGACGTAGTCAGATCGAGGCCCATGAAATTCATTGTGGCAAGGGGCTAGAAGTACGCCTGTCGTTGGCCTTGAGCACCATATAGGTGACAGTACGAATTAGCTCGGCGAAATTCCCTGAAGGGACGATAGATGGCGACACCCCCTATTTTCACCTCCACAATTTAGGCATGGAACTGAAGGGGAGGAAAATATTCTCCAGTCGCCTGCACTCGTGATTCAGCCCACAAGGACCCCGGTCTGGGGAGTCTGATGCTCTAACCACTAGGCTACCCACGGCCCCATTTGCAGAGTAGTGCAGAGTGCCACATGTGACACGCGTGCCATAGGTTGCCGACCCCTGTTCTATAAATTAACATGAGCATGCGTCGCGAACCCTCACCCACGGAAATAGAAAAAAATCTTAAAACAAATTCTTTTATTATGACTATCAAATCACTATCTAAACGACCTTAGCTATAGGAGCGGTCAGGTTAAATATTAATTTTGTGATGACCCCCGGGTCACACCTTGAACACCAAGATTAATTTGAGGCAAAGAACCACCAAAAGCCATTTTGAATAATAATATTATTTATTTTTGTTATAATTTCCTCAAAAATCTCTGATAACAAATAATGTAAATATGTTACGTCTTCTAAAGGGATTTGCCTTTATATTAAATTAATTTACTAAGAATACGATTGATTACTAATCTAGCTCAACTCAAGTAAGGTTTACCGAAATAGGAGATCCGAGAAACACACGTATTCGAATTCTTAATTGTCATTAACTTTAACTAAGTATCTCAAACTGACGCTTACTTTAAGCGTACGTGAATTATATTTACCGCTGGCTTATATCAGCTTTCTGGTACGTCTAGCAGCACGACGTCTTCACGAATCTAATCTCTTTGAAACTTCTAGTTTAGCTTGTAACGTTGTTGGCTCAATAGCCTACCATCATCTCTCTTGCTATCTCGCAACCCTCGACTTAAATACCTTATCTCATTTACATATCCCAAACTTCTTTTTGGAGTTGATTGGAAATATATATAAACGCGAATTTATATTCCCCAGAAAGACGTCTAAGAAGATTAGTGGAAAGGTTCCGTACAGATTCGTCACAATTTAAATATTGTTGCGTTTTCGGGGGTTCGAAATGATTGAAGCCGAAGAGCGGAATCCAAAACAATTTTATTCTTTGCCAAAACAGTCCTCCCAAATTGTAGAACAGTTCGAGAAAGTCACGTACAATCGATGAAAATACTGATAACACAGATGCAATACACTAACAAAAACAATAGTAAACACTCAGCACAAAAATAATAACTCAATAAAAGCAATAACACACGCACTATGCAATCGTCTCTCTCTCAAGAAGGTATCACTTGCATGAAAGCTGAGATCTGACTAACTGACTAGCCGGCCCGGGCCTTTTATACCTTTCGGTCAGAAACCTCTTGCACTTGCCAGAATAATCTAGAAATAGAAAGGTCTAGAAAAATCCGGAGCGTACGAGAAAAGCTCAATACAGTAATACATTCAATACAATAGGGTTACAATACCGCGATAGGGTTGCCAGACAGGGTTATTAGGAGCAGGGTTGCCATGGTCGCCAAGCTTATCGCCCACATTTGGCGCCAAAAATTAAGTCGCCAAATCCGTCGCCAACTTGGCGCTAGCTGCAATATTTGGCGAGTTTACCATTTAAACCAATGTTAAAGCATGGGGGCCGTGCAATGCAGTGGAAATGATATTACAGGTAAACAGGGTTGAAATCACATTAGATACGACAAATTAAACTGTAGAAATGAACACAAATGAGTAGAAACAATTAGAATAAGACTAAATTCGTAACATTGCCCCCTCTCAAGAACTGCACGTCCCGGGCAGTACAACCCTTCATCAGACGTTAACATAATAATAAAGCAATTGATTAAAAACAATTAAATGAATATGCAATAATAAACATGTAATACATAGTACAAAATAAACACCTAATGCATAGTACAAAATAAACACGCAATGCATAGTAGAAAATAAACACTTACAAAACAACAAACAAAATTATTTACAAGATTATTTACACACTAACTTATTTATACAAGACCATGGTCAAAATAAATTACACAATAATTGACACACTAAGAATTATGGCCATAATATGGAGCAAGCCTGTCGTAATGAACGACTCTAGGCTTCGAATTCGTTGACTTACGGATCCGGATTCCGACGTCGTTTATTATCTTTAAAATTGTATAAGGACCGTCCCAATGCGATTGTAGCTTAGGAAAAAGTCCTTTGCGTCGAGTCGGGTTGTAGAACCACACCTTGTCACCTTCCTTGAATTGATGTCCTGTGGCTTTTGTGTCGTACCGAATCTTCATCTTCTCCGTCCTCAGGTTGATCCGTTCTCGAGCCAAATTGTGTACATCTTCAAAACGTGCCTGGAGATTCTGCACGTACTCCTCAGGCGATGAAGGTGCCGGAGGGCGACCAAACAGCAGGTCACAAGGGGAGACGGATCTCGGCCAAAAAGCATCTGGGATGGTGAATATCCGGTAGTCTCGTGAACGGCGCTGCGGTACGCTAGCAGAAAGAGAGGAACTTTCTGGTCCCAGTCTTGTTGGTTCTTGGAGACCATCAGTGAAGGTTATTCAGGATGGTACGATTAAACCTCTCCACCATGCCATCTGACTGTGGGTGCAAAGGTGTAAAGTAGTTCACAGACCCCCTTCAATACCGCAGAGACGAAATTTCTTCCCTGATCCCGGAATGAAGTTGAAGAGGTACCCCATATCTCGATATCCAGTGCTGCACTAAGCCTCCGCTACGGTGGGGGCTTCCTGATCCCGGAATGGGGTACACTTCGGGCCATTTCGTGAAGTTCCATGACAACAAGTAGGTACTTATTACCAGACGCAGTCTTGGAGAGGTCCCAGGATATCGAAAGCGATACGTTCGAAGGGTGCTCCAACATTGTAGCGATGCAGCTTCCCTCGGCTACGTATCTTTGGCCCCTTCCGAGCTGAACAGGCATCACAGGACTTGCACCACTGTTCCACGTCAGCTCTCACTTTACCCCAGCAGAATCGCTCTCGAACTCGGTGCAAAGTTTTCATGAAGAAATGACCTCCTGTTGGGCTGCCATGCAATTCTTTGAGTACCTCTGGGATACGAGATCGAGGAATTTTAATTGCCACCTGAATGTCTTTCCATCCTCTGATTCGAATTTTTTGAACACCATTCCTAAGATGTAGAAATTCCAGTGATGGAAATGCTCGATGGCTTTCACAATAGCCAGTAGCTCTTTTCGAGTGACACAATAATTTCTTTCCGGTTTCGATAAACACTTACTCCAATAAGCTACGACTCGTTCCTGGCCATCTATTTCCTGAGATAATACTGCTCCGACACTCACATTACTGGCATCAGTGTCCAAGATAAATGGCTTGTCCGGTTGTGGATATATTAAGATCGGTAAAGACGTCAAAGCTTCTTTAAGCTGGAGGAAGAAATCTTCACATTCTTTTGCCCACTGAAACTTTTTGTTTACTTTCTGTTAGCTTGTGCAAGGGTCTTGCGATGTTAGAGAATCCTTTCACAAACTTTCGGTAATAAGTACATAGTCCCAGGAACAGCTCACGGAGGTTTTCAGGGCGTTTCAATTCTTTACGGCGGACACTTTTTCGGGGTCCGTACGAACACCTTCTGCAGAGATGATGTGTCCCAGATAATTGACTTCTTTCTGGAAGAACTTGCATTTCGAAGGGTTTAGCTTCAAATTAGCGTCGCTTAATTTTGATAACACCTTCCGGATATTTTGAAGATGTTCTTCAAACGTACGCCCTCCTATTACGACGTCATCCAGGTAAATAAGGCAAGCTTCAAAAGTCAGACCCTTTAGCACGGTCTCCATCAGGCGCTCAAAAGTAGCTGGCGCATTGCAAGCCCGAACGGCATGACTTTGAACTGCCATAGTCCTTGGCCGGAAGTGAATGCTGTTTTTTTCTCTATCTTCGGGATGGATCTCCACTTACCAGTATCCGCTCTTTAAATCTAAAGTCGAGAACCATTTATGACCGGAAAGGGTATCCAGGGGGGTGTCATCTATCCTTGGAAGAGGGTAGCTGTCCTTCTTGGTGACGTCGCTAAGTTTTCGATAGTCCACGCAAAATCTTGTGGAGCCATCTTTCTTACGAACCAAGACGATTGGAGATGCCCACGGACTCGAAGACGGTTCTATGATGTCATTTTCCTGCATCTCTCGTAGTAGTGTTCCGACCTCTTCCTGTTTAGCAAACGGCAAGCGTCTTGGGTGCTGTTTAATCGGCGGATGGTCTGCTGTATCAATTCTGTGTTGTGTCACTGTAGTATGGCCAATATCGCTACTGTTTCTAGAAAACACGTCTTCAAATTCTTGGAACAGTCTTTCTGCGGAGCTTTTCTGTTCGGGGGACAATTCAGCATTTTCTAGAAGGTCGGGAGTCAACTGTTGAGGCGAGTTGGATAGGAGCAAGCTCGAACTTTTGCAGACACACGTTACTGGACTGCAGGTTGCCAACACTTCACCTTTCTGGAACACTCTAGGTTTTTCAGTTACGTTGCAAATTCTTACCGGGATAGTTTTTCTGGAAAGGTCCACTAGCGTCGAAGCTATTAGCAATCCATTCGCTTTATTTTCCGCAGATCCAATTAGGCCAGAGTTGAAACTCACATCGTTACCGATGTATCCAGGTACTATGATTTCAGTCCTTGGGGGAATGGTAATATTCTCGTTAGCGGTTACCTGTCGAATAGATTCTGTCCTGTGTTCAATTTTGAATATAGTGACTTCTTCGTGTATGGAACGTAATTCGTTCTTGTTGAAGTCTAGAGTGAAACCATGCTCCTTTAGAAAGTCCAGTCCAAGAATGAAAGGGTCTGCAATATCTGCGACATACACAGCATGTTGGTAGGTAGTGTCTCCAAACTGGATCTTGACTTTTAATTTTCCGTGAATATCAATCTTTTCCCCGTCACTGTCTGTAGCACCACGCGGGGCGGGGTCCAGATAAGTTTCTCTTTTAATTTTTGAGCCAGATCGTTCCGAATGATAGACACATTGGCTCCTGTATCGATGATCATGTTGCAGGGAAGCTCGTTAACATGTCCTATTATAAAAATTCCATTCTCACCGGTACTCTTTGTCGAAATTTGACACACTGGAATGTGGGGCTTTCCAAAATCTGGCAATCTCCGCCCCACGAGATGGTCATTAATTAGTTTTCCGACACCTCCTTCTGGAAGGCGCTTATTAGTTTCAGCGCCTTGGCGTGCCCGGCAGCTTCTCTGCAGATGCCCTTCTCGACCGCAGGTCCAGCATTTAAGGGTCTTCTTCCCGTCTGCTTTCTGGGACATCAAAGACTCAACTCTATTCATGAAGCTTCTCATCTGTCGCTCTAACCGCTCCACACTTGAGTTTGACGTGTCCGATTCGTTGACGGCTCGTATGGGGTGTCTGTCCTTTCGTGTTGCTTGCTGGGCTGCCTCGAATTTCATAGCAAACACTAGGGCCCCTTTAAGTCCTTGAGATCCGCCATTCGGAGAGCTTTCTGGATTTCCGGATCACGCACCCCGTCGATGAAGTGTTTGCAGCGCCAGGACTTCTCTTACTTCAGTCGGACAGTCAGAAAACGCCAAGTGAGAAAGCCTCTCGACGTCCGTCGCCAGTTCTTGGAGCGTTTCGGACACTTTCTGCTGCCGTGACTTCAGCTGGAGTCTGCTGTAATCCTTCACACATTTCTCTCCGAAGCGTAACTCCAGAGCATTAACGAGAGCGTCGAAATCCAGCCGCTGTGTTTCCGGCAAAGTTTGCAAAATGTCAGCAGCGTCGGCTCGAAGAGAAGCAGCTAACTGGCAGGCCTTGGTCTGGGAGTCCCACTGGTTTGCATCCGCCACTATGGAGAATTGGGTCTTATACACCTGCCAAGAGGACTTTCCGTCATATGTAGAAGGCTTGATGGAAGGCTTGGAATAAGGAGCTTGCAACTTAAATTCATCCCCTTGACCAGTCATGACTTTCCGCTTCAATTTCTCTAGTTTGCTCTCCATATCTTCGAATTTATTTTCAAATTTGTTCTCTATATCCACAAATTTGTTTTCGAATTTATTTTCCACCGACTCGATTCTTCCTTCCATTTCTTCAAATTTCTTGTCCATAGTCGTCAATTTGTCGCCAATGCCCTTCAAATCACTTTTCAACTCTTCCTTGTTCGCGGTCAACTCCGATTTCATTTCAGTCATATTGGCATTCATGCTGGCGGTCAAGTCCGATTTCATTTCGCCCATATTGGCATTCATGCTGGCGGTCAATTTTTCTAGAAGAGTCTGGAACTGGGCCTCCATCGCTCTTGTTGTTGGCATTCAATCCCACTTCTGACACCAATTGTTGCGTTTTCGGGGTTCGAAATGATTGAAGCCGAAGAGCGGAATCCAAAACAATTTTATTCTTTGCCAAAACAGTCCTCCACAAATTGTAGAACAGTTCCAGAAAGTCACGTACAATCGATGAAAAATACTGATAACACAGATGCAATACACTAACAAAAACAATAGTAAACACTCTGCACAAAAATAATAACTCAATAAAAGCAATAACACGCACTATGCAATCGTCTCTCTCTCAAGCAGAGAGGTATCACTTGCATGAAAGCTGAGATCTGACTAACTGACTAGCCGGCCCGGGCCCTTTTATACCTTTCGGTCAGAAACCTCTTGCACTTGCCAGAATAATCTAGAAATAGAAAGGTCTAGAAAAATCCGGAGCGTACGAGAAAAGCTCAATACAGTAATACATTCAATACAATAGGGTTACAATACCGCGATAGGTTGCCAGACAGGGTTATTAGGAGCAGGGTTGCCATGGTCGCCAAGCTTATCGCCCACGTTTGGCGCCAAAAAATTAAGTCGCCAAATCCGTCGCCAACTTGGCGCTAGCTGCAATATTTGGCGAGTTTACCATTTAAACCAATGTTAAAGCATGGGGGCCGTGCAATGCAGTGGAAATGATAACAGGTAAAACAGGGTTGAAATCACATTAGATACGACAAATTAAACTGTAGAAATGAACACAAATGAGTAGAAACAATTAGAATAAGACTAAATTCGTAACAATATCTATAATAATAAATTTAGTAGTAATCGTGAGTAGCAGATCCTCAGCAATAACAAGCGTTCTGGAATATTCCGTTGGATCCTTGAACCCCTGTAATTTCAACTATTAACACCTCTCCAGCCGTCCAGCCAGTGTGGTGGTTATGACACTCGGGTTCGAATCCCGAATAAAGCATGGATGTATCTTCGGGAAAAGAAGTCGGAATTCGCCTGAAATGGATTCCCGTCTCCAATAAAAAGCAGCGCACCCCTTCTGTTCTCTGCTGGGATCATTGTTTGTTTGCTTGATTGATTGATTGAATATTAACGTTGCACTGTTCAGCTACACGAGCGCTTTTGGCGACGGACCACGTAATTTTGAACCATGGTCAAGTGACGTGGACGACACCTGAGCTAGCACCCCCTCTCCTAACTACCACACCACACCAACGGGAGGATGTTTCAGCTCTTGACAGATTTAACGTGCATCGCTGCCCTACACGGCGGGTCTTTAATGGTACTGGGCTCGAACTCGTGACCAGGCAAACCACGAACCGATACCTATACCACTTGGCTACCGTGGCCATATTGTTTGTTTGCAATAAAGTCTATATTCTTCTGTGATTGTATTATATGTTTCCGTTCTCTATCTCTCGTGTTTCGTATGTATCTCAGGATAAAACGCTTGACAACAACAACAACACCTCTCCAACTTCGCAGTCTCCTTTTATGACACCTACTATCACCAACATCTCTACTTTCCTCTTCACTTGACTTTAAATAGAATCCCTCATTAACGCAAATCGAAGTTCCTTTACAGAAAGCGGTTTTATAATCCTATTACATTTTCGAAGGAATGTGCCCCAGAAGATTAGTAAAAAGAACGAATAGAACACGTTACACATAGCCTACATAAATCTAAGACAATAAATGAAATTGGCCCAGAAAAATAATACTCATTTATAAGTGCCATTTGAGACCTCCTATTACCTGTCATCTTAAATTCGTGAATTAAATAGTAGTTCTCTATCGTTTTAATACCCACTTTACACGCGGTCTGTCTTATTTATTAATATGGGGTAAAAGTTCAACCCAAACAGCATGGTAGATTTTTATGCGTTTAATTTTTCTCGAAAAATTAAATATTAAGTGCGTTACGAATTTTCTTAAAAATTATTAAAACTCAAAAGTTTTAAGAACTTTAAGAAGATTATGCACATCCAATATCTCGGAGTAGAAATAAAAAAAAGCAGCCAGAAACCTTTCCTATATCTTCCTTAGAATTCAAATAAGCACAATTGTGACGGTCTCATCGCGATTTCAACTAATTATCCTCTAGGGTTTCTTTGGGGATTCTTTCCAACCAACTCGAGAAGAGAAGCGTGAATATTCAAATTAGGAATCTTATAAATAGTAGAAGTTAAGCGTACGTGGTGTGGCTATGAGAAATAAATATACGAGGTCTATGTTTATGACTAAACGCGATTGAGTTAAAGTGAGAGGAAATATCGAGTTCAAGATTTAATCTATCCGTACCTTTGCGATTAAGTTAAAGGTGTATACCATTCTACTAGGATAAAAACCACGTCAGTTAGAATCAAGAGAATCGCTGTGTTTACCCAAGATATAACGGTAAGGCTGTTAAATTTAGTTATTAAGAACTGTGTAGTTACTGAGATTAGAAATAGTCAGTAGAGTTAGATATAGTGGTCAGTGCGCGATTATTTGGTAATACACATTGTGTGTCTCTTCACTCCAAATTCACTTGAATTCAATATTATTATTATTGTATATTGTTTAAGTTAAGATCTTAGTTACAGATATTAAGATAAGAGATGTGGCTGCTTTTTCGTTCCTTCCCACAGATCTAGGTCGCGAGGATAATGTAGAAGTGAGGCACCCCCGATAGAGTGTCTTACACAATAACTAAGATTTGAGATCGTAATTTCTTAGGAGATTAACATTATGTTTTCAGTACGAAACAACTGGTACAGCATCGGTAGCTTTGTAGTAATGGTCACGCGTGGTCGGCGTGTCATGAGTTCCAGCCTCAGTGCCACTAAAGATCCTACATATAGAAGGGCTGATACACGTTAAATCTGTTGAGGCTCAAAAGTTCTCCCGTTGGCGTGGTGTTGGAGAGGAAGGGCAAGCGCATCTGTATCCCATCACTTGACCGAGGCTTAAAATTTACGAGGTTCGTCGCCAACAGCCCTCGTGTTGCTTTATAGTACAACGTTAATAAACATTCATTCGCTCGAAAATAACCGGTAGACCGTAACCTTAAATTAAATACAGAGAAATCGGTTTGAATGATAATTTTCATTTCAGTATAGTAAAAAAAAATAATTAAATAGTGTGAATACAATATATACTAGCCAATAATCTCATTCTTTTTTCTTTTTCCTTTCCAACAGGACAGTGTGTTATTTGCTGCTCAAACAGAGACAGTAAAGCCGATGGGCATTAAGTCGATCGCAATCGACCGGTGGACCGCCAAGACATTTTAGGGGGACCACTTTCATATAAAACCTAAGACTAGCATACTAAAATAAATATATTTGTGGAACACCAACACCAGTTAGATTTGTGTATCGGCTCATCACAATGCATGAGACTATGTGTAGACGACACATGTACCATTTTTAGAAGCACGCGATGACCCTTAACACATTCTCTGCGACTATAGAGAGAAAATGCAATCACCGCGATGGCAGCCGTAGAAATGCGTTTTCCCCCACTCACCGACTAAAGGGGAACATATAGGTTGACCAGCTCTTCTCGCGATAACATGGTATTGGCTACTGAAACATCACCCTACAGCTCACGCTTCCGCGGGATTGGATTCTTGTGTTGATTTTACGTCTCGCAATAGAAGACACCCGGCAGCGAACGTGTTAAGGACATACATCGGTTAATGGACGAAGTAAAGTATCCTAATTTAATAAATTATATTTTTTAAAAAAACTAAAAAGCACGCTTTTATATTAAATCGAACTAAACAGTTTTTAAATAATGTATGTAAATCTCTGCATTTTCAACGATGAATATAATTAAGACAACATATCATTCCCGTTTCACAGATAACCACTTAGAATCCAGATCGCAAGATTAGCAGTTACTAATTATATACCGAGATATTCAAGATTGGGATGGACAGTATGCAAACTAAGTCTTCTACTGAGACTATAAAATTCTACGAGAACTAACTTTAAATGAAAATGATTTATTTTGTAATGTATTTTGAGTTGCTAGATAATAAATGCATCATTTGATGTTATTAAATTTGTGGGTATATTTATTAAGTTAGTATCTTGCGTTTTGCTTAAAACGTGGTTTTAAAAAGAGCAATTTTTTTATTGTAAGTATGTAGTAAGTGCATATTCTGTATATATATATATATATTTTTTTTTTATTGTTAGAATATAAATATTGTGTGTTGAGCTTTTTTGTATAGCTTACCATACCTACACCCCTGAGTCGATCGCAGCACCTTAAAAAAATTGGAAGTAGACCGTACCATGTAAAAGTCTGCCCACCCCAGCAGTAAAGGGAAGAAGAGAAATAAAATTCTACTGTCCACAGATTGCTATATTGGATTAAGTACAGAACTGTGTTTTCGAATTTATCATACACGGTCAAATTTTGATTAATAATTTCATAATCATTTATGCAAATGCAAAAGATTAAATAAAATTTTTAATGCAAGATAAGAGCTAGGTACTCTAAGCTTTGTATTTATAGTTAGTGGGAATTGAGAGTCCAAAGTCTAATGATTTCTACCATACAGAAAGCCAACTTTACAGGTAACTTACCCATTTATTTGAATATATATTTTTCTTACATTAATTTTCTGGAAACTTTGTATGCGAATGGTGCAATTATGTTTAAAAAGATATGTATGTTTGAAAATAAGCATAAAAGTAATTGGCATTTTTTTATTCCCATCCAAAAATAAAAAGAGCGTGAACGGGTTTAAACATGGTCGAAATCCTTAACAGTGTAATGCATAACTTACAAAACTTTAAATACTTGATTTGCGAAACTTAAACAAAAAATGCTTAACAGCAATTTTTGTTTATATAAGCTTCGTATTATTCAAACGCCAAATACAGAATCTTTAGTTAACTTATTTATTGTACCCATTTCAAGGATAAAAATATCATCAATGAAATTATGTTATTCATAAATTGCGAAAAAATAGAATCAAGCAATCGTAAAATTGGCAATAATGTTTGTGTTGTCGTCATTACATGAAAGAAAAACACATTCATTTTTTTTAATTACAGGTGTACTTTCCAACAAACCTCCACAAAATTTAGTTGACCCACCTGAATATCATCATCATCAATTGTAAGTTTGGATCAACTTATCTGTTTGTTTTCCTGGCAGCAAAATATTCAAAGTACACTGAGGCACCTGAAGTTGAGATTTTCACCTACATACTATTTATTTCCAAAGCTTGTCATAAGAAATCTTACAAAAAATTTACTATTGACTTGATCTTTAATGTATGCCTCCGAAAAAAAGAGGAAGATTGCAATTTAATTGTTATGAACATGCATGAATCGTATCATAACATAAACAGAAATTGTATGTATGAAGTAGAATTGAAGAATAAGAAGAATAATATAGATAAAATAAAAGAAATTATTCCTTTTTTATTTGTAGAAGTTGGGCAATGTGTGACTTCGGATCATAAGGTTTGATTAAAAAGTAAAATTAAAAAAGTACTTCTGAAAATTTAACCAATAATTTATTTAGTTAAAAACTTGAAAATTTAAATTCATCTGAAGAATATTACATATGGATACAACATTAAATTTAATAACACTGGATACAACACCTGCTTTAAAATATATCATCAGTGCAGCTCGCCAACTGATTAATAAGTTGCTTAGAAAGTTATAAAAAAATATATTTAACAGATTTTCATCTGTTTTTATATACAATCTTCAGTAGCAGTTGATTTGTTGTTTCATGCGTATAAGATTTACGACGTATAAGATTTAACGACACTCTCGGATAGAAACCAGTGCTATTTGCTTATTGACAAACAATAACAACAATTTTTAAAAAAGACAAAACAATAAAATGCAATGTTTTTGTTAAAAAAGTATTTATTCTCTGCTTAACATTGTATTGGATTAACTGCGATCTACACACAAGTCAACTTCTATACCGTATCTCCTTCAAAAAAATTGTTTAAAACTAAATATGGCATTGCACTCATTTCAAGGAAACATTCTATTTTTTTTATGTCTATCAAATTTTTTAAGTTTAATATATAATTAATGACTATACCCCATTCGATCCATTCCTCCTAAGGAAATGAATTTCAGAAGTAAAATTAATTGAAAATGAATGAGATACTCATATTATTTTTTGCCAGTTTCATTTTAGCAGGACACGCAAATCTAATATCTGCTGATTGCACGAAAGAGACTAAATTGAGATACAAGTAAGTTTATAGATTAACTTCTAAGAAAAAGGAAAGTCTATTTTAATATAACTTATTTCCCATCACGAAATAAACCTAAATTTCAAACATTGTACAATTCACTTTAAAATTTCTGAATTATTTACCTTAATAATATCTTTGGACGATAAATGAGTATCTTTGTTATTTTTGGTGAATTATATTTTTACTCAATACTAATCAGTTCAATTTATGGTAAATGTTATGAAACTGTAAGACATCAAAAATTTAATAACTATAAAATATAAAATAAATCTCGCTGAGATTTTATAGCACACAAAATTTTACAGAGAATTCGTAACTGAATTCGTTACATCCTGAAATTCCTGAATCCAAATTTTAAAAATAATATATATATATATATATATAGCTCAACATTCCAATTTTGAAAATGGACATCTCTTAAGAGGCCTTAATTTACAATTATTAACTTATTTTTATCTTATTATGACGTGTCACGAACAGGAAAATAATAAGAGACAATCTGCTTTGTTTTGAAAGTAACAACTTTGATTTAAAAAGTGCCTGGTGCTATTATTAAATAAAAATGAGATAATAAAAGTAGGAAAAAAATTTAAAGACAAAATCTGTAAAAAACAGATGTAAATACCATACTTACTCGAATCAAAGCCGTCATCGATTCTAAACCGCACCCTGAATTCTCAGCATGTTTTTGTGAAAAAATAAGAAAATGTATAATAGGTTCATCATCAATATCCAATACTTAAGAAATTTTTTAAAAAAATTTAATGAGAAGTAATAAGAAGTAAATAATTAATTTTTTTTACCAGTATTAAAAACTTTCAAATATAAACATGAACCAATAATTACTCTAAACATCAGTAGCATGTTTCGAAAATGATTTCGTCACTATCATTGTTGCAGCTGTTTTAGGAATTGGGGCAGGCATCGCCATTTTCGCACGTGGTTTCGTCTTCTATGCCTTTCAAAGCATTTGTTATGCAATATTTTTTTTAAAAAAGAATGTTTTTTTTTTTGAAGAATGTAAAAGAATTATTAAAGACCGTTGAACATTTATAAGCAAAATTACACTCTGTCGCAAAAAAATATATGCACCCAGAAGAAATTGAGCTACATTCACGAAATTTGGTATGCATGTAGTGTATATGAAAATAAACAAATGATTAAAAATTCAGAACAAAATATCATTTTATTAAGCGGTTACAGCTTGCAAAAGGTTAAAAATCAGTAAGTAGTAAAGCCACCTCTGGCAGCTATACAAGCCGAAATTCGGCGTGGCATCGATTCAATTAGATCACTTATGACCCCCTGTGGAAGATCCTGCCATAGTCTTTGCATCTGCGCAGTTAATTCTCCTGTATCTCGGGACGGCTGCAGTTGCCTTCCCAGCGCGTCCCAGACATGCTCTATTGGCGAAAGATCTGGTGACCTGGCAGGCAATGGTACGACGTCATATCCTTGAAGACATTGTTGGGAGAGTCGCGCAGTATGTGGACGAGCATTATCCTGTTGATAAATGGCACCTGGGCGATTTGATAGCATGGGTAGCACAATCGGCGTTAAAATATCGTCCACGTATCTGCGAGCTGTCAAAGTGCCTTGAAGGACCACTAAAGATGATCGTGTGTCCCAAGAAATTGCTCCTTACACTGTCACACCTTGTGAAATTGCTGTATGCCGCTCGACAATAAATGCCGGATCGGACCGCTGGCCGGTGCGCCTCCAGACACGTGTGCGGTGGTCATCAGCACTGAGACTGAATCGGGATTCATCACTGAAGATGACACGTCTCCAGTCTGTCACACTCCAAGTTGCCCGAGGTCGGCAAAAATCCAGTCGACACTGCCTATGATGTGGGGTCAGTGGTAAGCGTCTTAGCGGACGTCGGCTCCTCAAGCCAACTTCGGTCAGTCGTCTCCTTATGGTTTCTCTTGATGGCACTGGATGTCTGGAAGGAGGTAAGTGGCGTTGAATCGATGCTAGCGACGTTGTTGGTGCCGAAGTGGTCACTCTTCTGATTGCACGATCCTCGCGATCATTTGTGTTCCTGGGACGTCCTGACCCTCCGCGACGGTACACTCTACCTTCTGTGATCCACTGTTGCCAACACGAGCAACTACCATATCGCTCCGACCGAGATGGCGGCCGATACGTCTATTCGACCAACCTGCTTCTCTGAGGCCTATTATACGGCCCCTATCAAAGTCCGTCAGCTGCTCGTACTGCCGCCGGTTACGTCTTAGAGGCATCCTAAGTCTCAATATCGTCTATCAAAGTCATCAGATTCGTTTGGATAGCCGTCCGGCGCTCGTACTCATGCTTTTAAACTCTCCCAGTTGCGCAACTAATATGCGCATAGCACACTTAGCCTTGTATCATTGGCTTCGAAATTTTAATCATTTGCATATCTCTTACCAGACTACATTCTTGCCGAGTTTCGTGATTGTAGCTTGATTTCTTCTGGGTGCATATATTTTTTTGCGACAGAGTGTATATCATTTTGTTACGCCACCGACGTATATTTGTTTCATACCTGTCAAATTTTCAGTGGCCGCTGGTCTGTTTCCGTTTTGTTCTGCGAATAAAATTGCCTCCCTTTTCATACTTGCGCTATAGTAAATTCATCTTGTTGCCATTACCGATATTTTTGATGTTTAGTTGGTTATAAGAAATCATATATACAAAATATTTCCTAAATACGAGCAAATAATGATGTTTAGGATACACTGAATACTGAACATAAATAGCGGAATGGGATGTCATCGATGCAAGTGGCAAGCATGAATGATTTCATTTTTCCTTTTAAAGGGATGGAAAATCAATTTCCCTCATCCAACAAATGTTTTACCTTCGATTCTAAGCCACATCCGATTTTCAGTAGCATTAACACTGGAAAAATAGTGTGATTTAGATTCGAGTAAATACGGTAGTTTGCATAAATAATGTAATACATGGTCATGTGATAACCTTTCTCTAATATCTTTAGAATTACTAATCGAAAAAAGAAAGCATTGGAACTTATAATTCGTAAATAAAATAGTTAGAAAAAAGAGTAGTATCAGTACACACACACAGAATGATAAATGAATATGATATATTTATGAATGGTGAAAATGAAGGCGAATGGAAGAGAGTCGATTACAATTCGTTTCAACAAGGGAGTAAATACTCAAAATCTAGGCGTGATTGTGCCTCATCAATTGCTTCAAATTAACATTGAACACAGTGGCAATGTCAAGAATAGTTCACGTATACAAAATCTATAGTAATCGCGCCTTGAAGTAGGAATATTCCCCTGAGACACGAACAATCAAAAGCCAAACTATTTGGAAACTTAAGACTGAGTTTTCTTGCACAATGTTCGCTGGAGTCAACGGAGATCTAAACTGATGGCAGCATGAGTGTAGGCGCTATCTCGGGTAGTGGAATTTTCATCAAAAAGCGAAATGGTATTAGGATATGCAAGAGAAATCCTGACTACTACTCAGTTTTTCGGGCAGAAATCTTAGCTATTGAGGAGGTTTTGAAACTTTGCTTTATTCAGAGTGTCAATACAGATATTTGGATATTCAGTGATATCGCAGCTCTATTCAGAATCTATCTGAATAGTGGAAGCAAGGTGACAGAACGACAACGAGTATTGTACAGCTATTAAATAGCTTGAATGCTAATGTTAAGATATTTTTTCAGTGGGTACCATCTCAAGTGAATGTCTGCAGGAATGAGATTGTAGATGGTTTGGCAATTGAAGACAGCCATAAAGATTCTACACATGGTGGCTGCCTTACTTTTTCAGAAATTGCTATCCGGATCAAACAAGATATCAGTTCCTCCTGGAGGAAGACCCCGTACATGAGTGGTATGAAAGAAACTGTCCTGGCTTGCTTGGGACAAGCAGCAGACGAGATGAAACTACTCTTGCTAAGCTTCTCAGTGGACATACTCGAGCTCAACGGCATGTGGCGGGTCTTAAAGTTTACCCTCCTTATCCGAATTTAAAGGTGACCCAAACTGCTCCCGTCCACATATTGACTTGTATTGGTTGCCATCAGCGCCAGGTACTCTCAAGTCCTGCTACCGTTCTTCATTGTTTAAAAACGCACTGTCAATCAAGTGGGATAAGAAACAGCAACAACACGCTGGAGTTAAGCAATTATGTTTTGTTGAAATGATCCCTAATACAAAACAAACTGATTGACATTTTACTAGTATTGTTTGAATATGTAAAATATTTTATACTTTAACAAAAGACCCGTATCACATTCTTAGCTTCCTCAGTTGATTTAAAACCGGAATTAGAATGCGGAAAGATATCTATGAGTTTTGAAAGAATTAAATAACAGTCTTAATATATGATGAGACTTAAAGTTTTTTTCTGAAAAACACTTTATATGTCAATGTAATTCCAATGAGCTTAACTCATGTGACATCAAAGTCACATGAAGCATGCAATCATGTGCTTCGTTGTTGCCAAATTTCGCTTTTTGCATAAACCTCCTTTTAAAAAGTACATGTTTGTAAACAATAAAAACTCACATAGGTGAACAGAATATATTTGATATAAAATGTATTTTTCCACCTATGTTCTTCAAAAAAGAAATGAAGAATCTTAGTAATTGAATACCTTTATCCAATTATAAAATTCCAATTTTAATCTAAATTGTACTAGTAGGACAACAAGTTCAAGACTACTGGAAGCTCTGAATTTAGTGAAGAACACGTGATTGAGTTTATCACGTGATAGCCATGAATGGAGCCCATTGAATTTCAAATGGAATATCCGTTATACTGTATGAGACAGTTTTATTTGAAGAGTATTGAAAACACAGTGGGCAGAAATAACAAATGTTAATATCTTAAAGTCACTGTGATTCGTCAGAATTTTTGTTATTATTTATTTACCTTCGATACAAATAATTTAAAAATGATTAAATTTAAGCAAATAAAAAAAAATGTAAACTCCTTTCATTTCAAAGAAAAATAAACCCAATTTCATTGAAGATATTAAGTTTTTTTTGAAGACGTTTTTAATATTTTTTTGTTCTTTCTTTTCTGTGAATCCAATTTCAATACATAATAATGTCCCGGTGTTTTCAATCCTTCGTATTTATAGACCTTTAGATCCTAAGTCATTATATCACATATCGAAAGATCTAAACACGCATAAAACATATCGAATCATAATAAAAAAAGGAATATCATCAACTAAATAATAAAAAGTGCCCAAGGAATTGTCTCTTATGTCTTATTACATGAAATTTATCGATCACTCCCATGCAGTTTATTAACTTTTTAGGCTTTGTGTACATGTCTACGTCGAAGACTTATTTGAACTACTTTCCTACCTTTGTCTGTTCCATTTATATTTGTGGTTATTATTGTTATTTTTTCAAGAAGATGAGTTGCATGGCCCTATTAACAGTGGTACAGGTGAAATTTTGCGAAAACAGATATATAATTTAGGTCTGTCATAGAAACAATTGATTTTGTCTTCGATCGCTCGAAATATTGACTGTTATAGGAATGACGTCATAACTGTAATGATTGCTCGTTAAACTTTATTATATCGGAATTTGGGAAGTGTAGTAACTGAGATATTGGCACGCTGTCCAGCTGTTGACTTCAATAGAAGTAAAGCTTACAATCCTGTTAGAATTACGACGGCTTAAGTGTGTACTTTGTAGAGCTTAAGGCTGTCTTTGGTTAATGTTTAAAGAAAGGACCCCTAAGAAAGGACCCCTCTAAGCACTTTTTTGAAGAGATAAACAATCCTGAACTGTGATGCAATAGTTTGTCTTTATAAGTAAAATAACATCTTTTAAAATTGTATTATTTTTTCAATTCCAACTATTAGTTCACTCTCTTTTCCCTATATATTTTGGCCTTGTAGGTTAAACAACTTTTTCATTTGGTATCTTATTTTATTTTTATTTTATTATACTATATATATGTATATATATATATCTTGTTCAAATTTTCAATCATTTTTAAAATACTATTCATCCACTGAAGTTCAAATACATTTTTTTAAAACTTGTAGTAAATGATACTTGATGTTAATAGTTTTTTTCAACTATTAATTCATTAATTAAATTTTATTCTTTAATTCTAAATTTATTCTGCGTTGTTTCTGACGAAATTAAATTTATCTGCAACAGATGGCAGCAGTCGGTTTTTCTAACAGAGTAGGAATTGACTTAGAATTTTGTTTTAGATTACTTTTTGTGTTTGAATTGCAGCTAATTTTTTCTCGATAATGATATGTCCAGTGTGTTTCATCTTTTCAAAATATGAAATAACTTATACATAAATTTAAACTTGCAAAATTTCTAGGGCACAATATTATAAAAGGAAACGCGTATAGATATATGCATGTTTTCATTCAAACTTACTTCGATATTGGAATATTTTTATTTTATAAACGAGTTCCAAGCTTGAGTACTATTCTTTACTTTAATGATCAAATCTTACCTTATTTTAGTAACTTTTTCTTTATCTTTACTTTATACCAGCCTTATAGAGCAGGGATTTTCAAATATTTGTTCACATACCTGTAGGAGTATGCAAATGTTTTATAAGAATGTGAGCTTGTTGCATCAACATTGATTTTTTTATCGAATATATTCGAACTAGATTACTTTCAATTCAAATAATTCCTAAGTAACAATATCCCAAAAAGGGGAAAGAAAATTCCGTCAGAAATTGAGATCAATACTTTGAATATTTTACATTGAAAAATTAACTGAAACAGGTATCCAACTTTATAATACTTAAAACAGCTATCATTCTTCTAATCAGAATATCTATTTTAAATTTAAACAATATTTTTTACATATCAAGGAAGTAATAAGGCCGGCTGTGTGGTGTGGTTGGTTGCCGCTGGCCTTCTGCATCTAAGGTTGCTGGTTAGACCCCGGCCCAAGTCGATGGATTTTCTTGAATCAGAAAATCGACAGCGGCCATGTCGTATGGTTATACGGCATGTAAAAGATTCCTAGAGTGTCTGATTGGCTTAGGTACTCTCGACAAAATTAAATCCTAGTACTGGTTCGCATCGTCGGAGCTCAAGGGCCTCCTTCTAGGGAGGCCCCTGAGTTGGCTTCAAAATTACCTTCAAACTGGGCTGAAACTGGGCTTCAAAATTACCTTCGGCGATTGGTATCCGCCTCTATGTTGCCGCTCCAAAAAGAGATACCAGCTTCCGGAGAATGTACTAGGTCTGCAACGGTAAAACACTAATCCGCAGCCCATTAGAAATAAAAAAAAATTTAAAAAAAGGACGTAATAATAAATTGATAATTTCGACTGTAGTCTCAGAAATTCCAATTATTTATTGTATTTTAATAGAATGATTTATTGTATATTGTATTATATTTATAAATCTTATTATTTAATTCCAAAATTTAAAAGTGGAACGAGTACCAGTAAACTGTAAGGTAACGGTGTATGAAAGAAGTCCCAATGTAACCCTTGAGCATGCCATAAAAGGCCACTATAGTTTCTTTACGGTTACCAGTCCAGTACATGGCGGTTCATATAGGGGATGGATAGCGGAAACTCTTTAAATAGCAAAAACAATAAAAGGAAAAGAGTAAGAGAATTAAAGTAAAATCTTTCCCGAGCCAAATGGAGCTGAAGGAGGAGGGGGGAAGTGATCTGAAAATAGTGGGAAGGGGCTTAACAATTTAAAAAGCCTCGAGCGCCGGGGAGGTTAAAATCGTCCCTGAGGGATTGGTCCTCCAGGTTGGGAGTTGTGCGTGAGGCTAACAACTCACCCGGTAAAAAATGCTTGTTTCGGAGTCTGAACTAGAAGTAAGATCTGGTTCAAAAGGCATTGCCATAGATGATGGGGATGAAGGGTATTATTAGTAAAATACATATTCATGTGTGCAAAAACGTGAGATGGGGATGACTATTCCTTGAGATAAATAGTTTTTAATAATTGTCGTTCTTTTTTTTAAAAAAAGAGTGATTTTTTTAACTATTTTCCTCCATCAATTGGTCTTATGAAACTCATTCTTCAATATTAAAATAGTCGAATGTAAATAAATATACACAATTCATATAGCATGCATTCAAATAAAACTACCTTTGAAAAGATTTATAAAAATATAGAAGGCCCATAATAAAAAAACAAATCATTTGCGTAGAAAACAATTTTATTTTCATAATTTTTACAGCATTGATGAACCATTTTTTCCCTACTATTCATCACTGCTCTTGTTGTGTTAATGCGTTTAAAGAAGTAAGATAGTTGACTATGTCAAACCGCACTAGGCATGAAAAACTTTTTTACTTTAAAAATGTTATTATAACCACATAAATGCGTCACTTAGATGAATAAAATCACAAATTATATTTCAAAATAATATTAACCTACTGTAATACATATGCACTTTATTTATGGCATATAACAAACTATTGTAATATGTTATTTTTTTTAAAAAAAAATCATTCCTGACTTTTAATACTACTTTTATTTAATCTTGACTTAATTTTATCCGATGGCATAACGTCCCAAAATTTTAACTCGAAAATATAAAAACCTTTAATAGTAATATTTGTATTTTTATTTATTTATCCAACGCCCGTGCTTGGCTTCTTGACCATTTGACGCCAAGCCTCCCAGTACCGACTGATGATGTCGTCAGCCGGGTATTCATCGTGTACAGTGTATTGGAGCAGGTGGTCGCCATGCTTTTTGACAGGGAAGCAGATTGGGCAGGCCTCGTTAGCAGCCACGCCAAGCCAGTGGAGGTATACACCCAAAAAGTCATGTCCAGTAGTTAGGCGAAAGTGGGCAACAGCCTCGGCTCTCTCCAGGTCCATCGGGATTGGGCCCACAGCGGCCAGAGTTTCCCAAGGCCTTCTAAAATTCTTCGTTTTTTGGGCCATGGCAGTATATTTGTCAATGTATGGGGAGATAATGCTCTTTGCTCTTCTGAGGGTCAAAGGTACTTACAGTTTAGTCGACTCGGCTCCCTGCTTGGCTTTTTGGTCAGCTCTCCAACATGACTTGGAACCCAATGTAAGGCCGCATTCCAGCCGTATGAGATGAGCTCCGCAATTTCAGTTCAGCACTTAATTGTGTTAAGGCAGTCCTTTGGTGTATTGATGTTTAAAGCTAAAAGTAATATTTGTAAAAAATGACTATTTCAATTTTTGTAACTGTATTATCTATTGTCAATTATTTATTTGACTCATAAGTGTTTGAATTTATCCTCTTATCTACTGATGGTACTAATAAGTTCCACCCACTTTAAAATTACACAGAATAACTATTTTTACGAATATTCTGACGATACTTAGCAAGATTACTCTTTTAACTCCACTCTTTCAGAATGCATGACAGCACGGGTTCTATAAGGAGTATTTTAGCGGGGAAGGCGAATAGTTTTAAAACTGAAGTTGCGTTTTCAGCTGCCACTGGGAAAGTTTGCCAAGCTTGTCATTTTTGTTCCGCAAAAATAGTTAAAAGGTAAGTGTCTTATAACGTTAAGATTCTAGAAAATGATTTGACTATCTATTTTAAGTGAACAGTGTATATAATTAATTTTATAGTAGAATAACTTTATGGCTCTTCTAAGTACCGCCAGTACACTGGATGTTTGAGAAAGAACTCAGTGTAGTTCATTATTGTTCTTCGGTGTGCTGTAGCGTCATTATACTTTATGCTTTTTTTGACATTTCTCTTTAGTATAATTATTCATTTTGCCTTTTTATTGGGCTTTTTTTTTAACATTTTCAAAAAATTTTCAAATTTGAATCCGCGGGGGTTTATTTTGGCTCGCAATTAAATAAAATATCTCTTTATTGAAAAATTAACATTTTAATTTCTTTGTATGTGATACTGAGATTTAATAGTATTAGGAGATTTTCATGATGCTATAATTTTTCCCCTTCTTCTAAGAATTGTCTGCAAAAAGAAGCTCATTCCTTCAAAAGGTTTTGGATTTATTATAGAACCCACCGTCTGAAAGGAGTGATGCATTAACAGATCATTTTTCAAATGAAGAAATGCCAGCAAATTATCTGCTGGAATTTTCGTTAAATTCTTAAGAAACCGACCAAAAGACTGAACAAGACCCCGGATACAGTAATTTATGTTCAGAAAATACAGTACTTCCTACCACGCGAAGCAGTGCTTTAACAAACATTAAATTGAAACATCCTTTAAAATCCACCACGTGTAATTTATTTTTGTGTATTAATGAAAATAAAAAATGTTTCTTTGAATATTATCAAATTAAGTTCATGAGTAAAACCTGCTTTTATGTGTAAAAAAAAAAGGAAAATAAATATGTATATCCCTTAATTTTCAATGTAGTAACGCAAAAATATTGCAGTAAATCATAATGCGGTTGATAAAGGGTTAATGCCATAGTTAATACCTGATAGAAAGAGATAAATGAGTATCTAAAGAATAGATTGCGAGACGCATAAACCCCTCAGGGGCTCACCTTCTTTAAGTGAGTGCGGGTGTCACAATCCCGAGGTACCCTAGAGATCTTTTCCTTTTCCCAAGGGGTTTACTATCTTTGGTAAACACGGGTCTCACGAACCTGGGGTACCCTAGTGATCCTTCTCTATTTTCGACCCTCTTTCTTGTCATTCAATTTATCCTTTCTTTCTTTTCCCGTCTAGATCAAAGATTTTCACAAATGTTTGGCGCAGTATAGCCAGATTTGACTCTTGCGCCATAAAATCTCACATTCACTCACTCACGCGAGACGCATAAAGAACAGGTGAGCTGACTGAGATGAAAATAAAAGATGAACGTGTTTTGTAATGGGAGAGAACTGTAATTTCTACCATATACGGAGATTATTAGTAAGGTCTGGTTTATGTGGAAATCTAGAAGACATCCTCTCTTTAAAAAGAAAATAAGTAAAAACCTAAATTATTCTTTTGTTTCTCATCCTTATTCAGGAGTCGTTTTAATGACGTTAGAGGTATAAAAAAAGTTAAAAATCAAAAGATTTTAGTTTTAAATCGTTAAGAGAGATTCTATGATTAAATTTAAGGATTTTCAAACTATGAAGAAGTGGAAAAAACAGGTCAATAAATTACTAACCAACATATTTTAAGAGTTTTGTCGGATTTAAAATATTTTTACCACAGATGTTAGCTTCGAACATAGATTAAAAAAAGGGATTTTTATAAATCACCATTTAGGCTCTTTGTATTTTGAGGATACTTCTAGGTTCCTTGTTATTTTCAACGAGGTATGTAAAGAAAAAGATTGAAGAAAGATTGAAGAAAAATTTTGAGAATCATGGTCTAAAAGAAATAAATTTTAACTGGAGCTCTATCATTAAACGGGTAATTTTAATGTTTAATACCCTTATTGCCACGGTAGAAGTTATCTCGTGCAGAACTACGAGATAAATCTTCCCGTGGCAGTCAATGTGTTAATATCCAATGCTTTTTATTACAATTACAATTTATGCTTCTTTACGGATGCTTTAAAAGCAAGTATTTTCTTATATTTTGTAATCTAAAAAACCATAGACATTTCACCTTGTTAACAAATTGGATTGACGCTTAATTAGTAAAATAATTAAGTATCTAAATAGGGACCAAAATTCTGATCAAAATTAAATCCGTCATTTTACTTTCATACATTCAACCTTTTTTTTTTTTTTGTTTCATTTCATCGCAGAAGTCACGACAAATCACGATTTGTTTGTCGCCCATTCGGTATAATGGTTAGTGACGCTGACCACAGTACCGTAAGGTCTGGGTTCGAATCCCGGGTAAGATATGGATGTTTGTGTTGTAATCCTTCTCTTCTTTGTGATGTGTGCTTCACGCTTACTTCTGTGTAAGCCCCCGTGTGATACTTTGTGGTGCACGGGGTTATAAATGTTCTCAATAAAAGAAGAAAAAAAAACAGATTTGTTACAGTTCGGACATTGGAATCTAAACTGTTCGAAATTTAATTCGTTCTAAAATCAAAAGCTGTTTTCTAATGAAAATATTGGTTGAGTTCAGGAATATTTTTATTGAATGTTTAACTGAAAAAAAGTTTGTGTGTGTACTTAAGTACGCAAGTAAGAAGTTAGACTTCTTTGGCGTAACAGGATAAAAATCTTTCTAAAAATCTTGAGCAGGGCAAGCTGGGCCAAGGACGAAAGGCGGTCACGATCAGAGCTGAACGATACTAATTTTAAGGCAATTGGATCAGCCAAACCCGAGATAATCATGATATTTATATAGATTTAAACACCCCCGCACAGGAACAATAGGACCAATAACATGTGAGAGGGGGTTCGGTAGACTGTATCTGGAGATGAGGTGAACCTAATATTACACCTGAGACCTCATATTTAATGTCTCGGCGGGAAGAATCATTCCTGAGAAAATTAAGACATCCGCCTGAAGAGTCCCCGAGTTATGGTCATTTTAAAATAATTAAATAAAATAGAAGCAGGACACTTAGCAACTCGAAATTCTGTCTGATTGTGAGGAAACGCAAGAAGAATCCATTCGAACTGGTCCGGAGTCTGTAGTTGCAAATGGGGCGGCGCTAGCTCAGGAAAAGAAAACGAAACTCTCCGGGGGGACTGTGACGTAAATGGTCATGTACATCCCTACTATACACAGAGTAGTAGGTGATACCAAAGTTTCACCCTTCTATCTCTGTAATATCAGTCCCCTAACCCCAAAAAAGTGGCATGTTAAAATATTAAACAACGCTATGCGCACGTATCGAAAAAGTTTACCCTCTTCCTTTTTCCCAAACACGCAATAAGAAGTATAACTTCAAAAAAAAAATGTTCGTTCTTGATACATCATTTTAAGAATACACTTGGTAATACATTCTTAAATAGAATCCACATTTTAAGTTTGTATTTTATCAAACCATGCCTTCAAATGACTCGATTAACTTTAGAATCAATTCATTAAAAAAGGAACCAGAACATGATAATAAATCTAGACTGAAGTAATCGATTTGTTATCAAATTGAAATCTGATACCTAATAACTTTAAATTATTTCGTTGAGTTTCGTGAATGTAACCAAAAAAAAGTTAATGTCAAACTTCTCCACCATATTTAAAATAAATCCTTTTTTCAATCCCTACTATTAATTCACAATCTCCCAATACATATCTTGTTCAGATTTTCAATTGTTAATAAAATACACTTTAAAGCGCTCAATTGAGCTAAAGTTTTATATACACGATTATTTAGATAACAATGCGGTAATTTAATAATAAAATTAATAAAAACTCATTAATTAAAACTAATTATTTAAAGAATTACAGTTACAGTCACGTTGGGATCATTTTTGGCGACTTGTGTCAAAACTTTAAAGGTTTTTTTCTCACATTTTAAAGCCCTCATTTGAGCTGAAATTTTCTATACACGATTGTTTGGGGAGACAATACAATAATTTAATTATAATTAACAATAATTAATTGACTGAAACTAATTATTTAAAGAATTACAGATACAGTCATGTTAGCTTCATTTTTAGTGCGACTTGGGTTAAAACTTTAAAACATTTTTTTTCTCACGTTTTAAAGTGCTTACATGAGCTGAAATTTTATAGACACGATTGTTTTGGATGACAATATGATACTTTTATGATAATCAATAAAAATTAATTTCCACTTAATATTGTGATTCTGTCATATGTATATAGATATTTATATTAATTGTGTAATTTATTGATAAAAAGTAACTAAGTAAAATTGTTCTTTGTTGACCTAAGTAGGAATTGACTTAATTTTTTTTAACATTATTTATTACATTTCTATATATCCTTTCTTTTGTTAACAAAATTTTCTTTCAAATGTAAAATTAAAAAAAAAGAACTCTTAAATTTCAAAGAAAATAGTATTTTGGAAGCCTACTCACTAGTTCACTTTACAGAAGGTTTAATCATAAAAAAACCTTCCTTTGATGTTGGTTTTATTTAATGATTAATGGTTGTTTAACTTGTTGACGCAAAGCTTTATTCTCTTTTCAGATAAGATATATTAATGGTGACTTCTAGAGTTCGTCCTATAAATTCATCTCAAACTGGAAAACAAAAAAAATTTCAAGGATGTTTAAAACTAAGCCTTAGCAGAATGTACCGAGAAAATAAAGTGAGTATATAATATAAGTGAGTGACGCAGAAAAAATAATTTTAACAAAAAATAATATTTTAAATGCAAACTTACTTTAATCTTACATAATTAAATAAAAAATTAATTAGCTCAAAACTTTAAGCTGATTAAATTTTATAAACGGTTCTCTGATCGAAAATTTTACTTCAAAAAATAAACAATATAAGCTTTAATTCTTTACAATTGAAACAGGTGTATAGAGTCCTTCAGAAAACATATAAGCATATAAGGCAGAATATAAAAATAGTTAAAGTCACATTTTTTAAAAACTTAAAATTTTTTTGATAAGTTGAAATTAAAAGATCAAGCTTTAATAAAAATTAATTAAGTATCATCAGAAATTGTTTTCTTATTGGCGTTTGAATTCACATGTAAATAAAGAATAAAAAAATTTAAAAATCGAAAATAAGATCAGTTTAAAATATTTTCAAAACTAATGCAAGGCCGCTCGTTTGTTTCATTATTTTTCAACACATGTCAAGTTTTAATCTTCTTAACTTAAAGCTACTCCTCAGTCCACATTTTTTATCGGTAAATATAGTGTTAGATTAACGAAGCTCCAAATAACTGTCTCAAATCTTGAGAAAATACCAATTCTTACTCAATATAATACTTAATGGAATATAATAAAATGAATACGGAAGAATTGAAAAAGAAATTTCAACATTTTGTGTGTGTTTCTGCTTTTGAAGATATTTTTATGCAAAGCACAACAAGTAAAAATACAAAGCTCCAAACACGCTTGTAAAAAGTGATGAAAATTTGAAAGCAGAAAAAATAAACATTGAACAATAAGCGATAATTATTTCAACACGATACAACAATACAGTGAGTGACAACACCAGGTAATCATTGGTTGTCCACCAAGAGAGACAATACAATCAGTAATATTCGAATATAGACACCAAAGATGTTAGCGGCAACAGATGCAAGTAAGGACCCATTATATCCCGAATTAGCTAGATTGGTGAGCAATCAAGAGATACCAGAGTCCAGGAAAGACTTGACCAGCTTGTTGGCTGATGTGGATATGTGGTCGGGTGTTATCGAGGATGTTGTCGGGGGTCAATGACATTGGGAAGAATAGTGCGACCAACCACTGCACGTCAATAACATATCGTCAAACCTTAATATAAACGCACAGGCCAGTGATGATTGGTTATGTTGGTGAAGGTACACACACACACACACAAAATTTTAGTTCTTGTGGTGTGGTGCTTAACAGTTTCGGTTGAATTAGATTTGTTGTCATAGACTCATATATGGAGACAGTCATTACTGAAATAGAAGTGCTTTTCATTGGAGGACACAACTCAGAATAATTTCTCCGTTGACTTGGATCTAGCTTGATATTGTAAACGCAGACGTCGATCTTATTGATTCACCGGCAGTTTTCTTAATGAGTGATATGAGGGCAAAATGCTGGTGACCTTTAGGTGGATAGTGGTTTCAATCAATAGGGAGACATCTGGAACATTCGGACAGGCTTTTTTGTGGTGCAATCAGGTCTAGTTTGACACCATTTTAAACTGAGACGTCGATACCATTGATTCATCTGTATTTTTCTTAACAAGCGCCAGTAGAGTGCAAGATGTTGAGGATCGTTCGGTGGATAGTATTCTTTTTTGACATCCAGGGAATCCTGAAAATGTTGCAACAGTTCAAAAGAAGTGGACTACAAAGTATTCAACACTTGTCAATGAATATGCAACCCACACAAACGGAAGCTTCTTTGAGACCCCCCAAAATGTGACACATTCTTTTCTCCTGACCATCTTCTCCTCAACCGGTATATCTCAAAAGGGAACTCTAGATGGTGATATGAAAAAACGTATTAGCCTGATCTAAGTCTGATCACGTAGCTCTTCATTATACTCTTCGTTTGCTTGAATAACTCCCGTTGGTAGTGAAAGGGAATTTCTGCTGCGACACATTTCGTCTGTGACGATAAAACCTCCATTACTTAGTTTTCCCAGTCAACAGGAGTCTTTCTCATATCATATCATATTCAGCGTGCGCAAGTTAGTAGCAAAATTTCCGGATAATTTACATGATTCAGTGAGCTACTTCTATACTCCGATTTGTGTATTTCTTTTCGGGTATTCTTTCTTCGTTTTGCATTTTTTATAGTCTCGTAGCGTAAATATTTTAGTTTAAGGTATTTTCTTAAGGTATCCGATTACTTACGACAACTTTTTTTAAAAAATGCATATATGGGGATTTTTTTGTGGTTTTTAGATTTAGTTAGTACATATTAAAAATATATACTAAAATTAAGAAGAGAAAAGGAAATTATTATTACAATAATAGGAAAAAATGGGGGAAAATTTACAAAAAATTACATAAACGGGCCCATTCTGGACAAAAAATTTATGAACAAATTTTCAATTTTTTAATTTTGCTATGTTGCTTTGCTATTTATTTTAAATGACCTTCAGGATTAGAGATCTTTTAATTTTTACAAAATCTAAAGCGCACTTTATCTTAATTATTATATAAAATTGCTTAAAAAAACAGTGATTATATACACATAAAGGACTGTAAATTCTGTAATAAAACAGTCATTGATAAATCTGAAGGTTAAAACACTTCTAATATTATACAGAACATGTACAAAAAATTTCAGTTAATTATTTTTAAAATTTTTTAAGAAACCGCTGCCCCCGTTTGAGCACTTTCTAAAAAACACATTTCGAGTAAAACGCGTTTTAAAGTATGACATCTTGCTTAAAGTGGTAGCATTTTCTTTCACTAAAACACTTGTAGTTTTTGATCTAGTGCATGGAAAATAATAAACTTGATATTTTTATAAAGGTAATGAGATAGAATATAAAATAAAATCATAATTAAATTTCCGAATTTTTAGCAAAATTCACAATTTTAGGGTAATCGGATATCTTAAATCAGGGGTGTAAAACTCAAAGGCTAACTTGGGCTAAGCAAACAAGGTTTAATTAAGGTGGGTCGCAAAAAATTCAATTATCACTGAAGCTTAGGTTTATTTCAAATAATACATTATATTAAACATGTAAAAGAACAATAAAACTAATTGTTTACGTCCTGACACTAAACATCTCTTCTCCGCTACTATCTTTCTAATTTCAGGGGAATTTTTTATTTTTTGCTATATATTATTGTGCGCCGCTATATTGGTCGAGCTGCAAAAACATTCGTTATGGGCTGTGACTTTGACACCCCTGAATTAAATTGTGATCGTTAAAAATATGTAATCTGATGCATATATATATGAACCATCCTCAACTTTTTATTCTTTCCACTATCCTTCTTTGTAGATTTAATAAATGGAATAGTCTAGATTTAAGAAGTTGATTAGAAATTTTATATTTCAGCTTTATGTTCCAAAATTTAAAAGGCGGGAAATTTAATTTTCTTCTTAATGCTTAAAACGGAAAATGTACATTTATTATTTATATTTTAATGGCACTGTTTCTACATAAAACATAAAATTCGATATTCTTTCTCGTAACATATTTATCTACCGAAATTTCTACATTTATCTATTATTATTATATATTCGTCAGTAATCCAGGGTATTAAATTAATAATAGCATTTCTTTGTTGAAACAAGTGTACTGAAAATCATTTTAAGAAAGCGAAATAATAAATGGATATCTTACGATTTCTTCTGTTTATATAATAGTAGAGTTGTTCGGTTATTTTTAACATTACTTGCATCTGCATTTAATTTAATAGAAACCCATGTCATAGCGTACCTGTAATGGTAATAAATTTACCGGGTTATAAACTATGTATTTCATTTTTCTGGGGTATAGCAAGAATGGTCAAACAAATAAAAAAAATCTTTGCTATCGTACACATCGCAGCAGTCAATATCCACCTAAAATTGTTTCCATTTTTCATTCAATATAAAGTACAGACTACTATAATAAACCGAATGATCTTCGACACGTGTTTGACGATCATGCCAACTTTTTGACCCAGAAGTCCCTGAAAAACAGGTAATAACTTCTTGATCATTTTGCCATTTGATGGCTCATGAAAGAAAGAAATAACCTGAATTATTATCAATAATAAAAATTGTACTTTCTAGTCTTCTGAATCGTAATTACTGCAAAACAGAGGAAATTGTGTTTTGACTACTTTCTTTTATCAAGGATCAAGACATTGTGATATCCCCCCCCCGCCCCGGGATATTACCTCTTCTCCACACGACCTAGATCTGTAGGAATAAATGATTGACCACTCAAACTCTCCATAACAAATCTAATTTATTATTGTCTCAATATATATTAGTTAATGCAACACAAGTTTTACTAGAGGAATCAGATCAGGAGTGATACTAAATAATTATCAATTCTAAGTTAAAATAGCGTCTGAAGTACTACTCACTATCTTTATGAGAAATTAACCTCAGAATCTTTATCTATAGTATATTCCTTAACAAGCTAGGGTCCGTTCTATAGTTAAACTTTAATAATTAATCTCCTTACCAGTATCACACGTCGATCAGCATTCAAGCTTTATGTGTCTTCCTCTTGTATTCTATTCTTTAATATTAATCTTCTATATATATTAATATCAGACTTTATCCACCTTCTATTCAACTTTCAGGCTTCTAGACGACATCTATATGACTCCTATATGACCCCTATATGACTTCTACACGACTCCTATATGATTTCTACATGACTCCTATATGACTCTCTCACGAACGCTAAAGCTCCCTTTTATATCTATTCACTAATCTGCATATCGCGTTTTCTTCTTGAGAAGATTGGATTTAAATGCCATTCTGGCCCCAAAGATTCCCCAAGAGGATTAGTTAGAAGGCGCGATAAAGCCCCGTCACAACATAAAGTCGGTTGTATTGATGATCCCATACTGGTCTTTGCTAATTTGAAAACTTAGGACATATTTTTACATACAAAAAGTATTCCAATGTAAGATTCAATTTGTGTAATCACTCAACACAAATATGCTGTGCTCTTAGCTCATACTGTGTTCATAGGGGACATAAGTCGTAGCATTGCAGAAATTTAAGATTTTTTTTTCATTGGGAGAAATTCTGTAAGCAGTTATCTGCTATTTATCGCAAGAGCTTTTCAAATCAGACTATTTACATCTATAATTAATTACTATCACACACTAAAAATAAAAGCTTTTATAAATATTATAGATATTAAAAATTCGGTTTTTTCTGAATAAACAAATGATCATGAAAGGGATTCGAAGTATCTTGATAATTCATGAAACTTTAATGACTAAAATAATGCCCGAGGTTCAAATAATCACATATATTTATATGTAAGTATCTTAGATGAGAGACATTAAAGATTTAGAAATGAATATACAAAAGATCGACGATGGAATTAATATAATCATGGCAGGAAGAGGATTGCTTTGTGAAGCTACTGCCTGTTTTGTGGCTATCCATCCTTCTTCTTTCTGCTTAGAACAGTGATTCTCAAACTTTCGATACTGGCGACCCAACATTGAATCATAATTTTCATCGCACCCCCTCCATACAGTAGCAATGCATTGAATTCAATAATACGATACTTTGATGCTAAATCTGCAATAGGATTTATATCTCCTAAGTTCCACCCGCGCATATATACGTCTCATTCAACTAAAACGTTATTTTCCCCGTACGTATATATACGTCTGTCAAAAGTACGATTTCTTCTGTGTATTGCTATCCATAAAATTATTCCAAAGGATTTGGAATGCATTCAACGAAGGATTTACTTATTTCAGAGGATTTTTTTGCTTATTTCTTTTCTTTTTCTTCCCTACCCTTCCCCTCCAATACATTCCATACGCACTCCTTCTTTGAAAACGGTGTCGTCGGGGAGCGTATTGCATAACTTTTAACCAGCAGTTAAGGGATTAATTATAAACAATACAAATTATTGCTAATTGTTAATTTTTGTATCTAATTTTATGCATGACAAGCGCATGGGGCTCACTGGTAATTATAAACTTGCCTTGACTTAGTATTATTAAATTAATTATAAAATACATTGTGCAGTACTGATACTTTTATAAGTGTATTACATCAGTGTAAATGTGTATTCTAATTTTTATTACGTCTGAATGTACTTTTTTTTGCTTACTTTCAGTAAATTAGTAATTTTTTAAAAATAATCCTTTGTTTTCGACTTTTCAATATGCTCGCTCCCTCCTTGTAGAGTTATCACGCCCCCCAAGGAGGCGTGCCCCACAGTTTGAGAAACGCTGCTTTAGAGTATTGAGTGAAATCCTATGGAATTGAATCTATTTTTAATAATAAAGAAAGTCACGTAAAAAGAAAAGTACTTGAAATTCTTAAATCAGGGGGTGGGCAAATAGCGTCCCGCCAAGACAATCAGAAAACCAAATAAACAGAAAATTTGAGTCAGTATATATTTCAGAGGAAATCTTTTTTTCATGAAGATCAACAAAAGTAAATATGTCTGTCAGTGGATTGTGTGTGTGTGACATTAACTTGCAGGCCTGATGATTAAATTTCAGATTGCAAGCAATCACATTTCTAGTTTCAGAAAAAATGTAAAAAAATATGATATGGTACATTTATCTCATTAAACTGTTTCTAAAATTAAATGTGCTTGAAACTATAGATATGAAATAAGCATCAAAAAGTAATATAAAAAGATTAAGTCAATTCCAACTTAGATCAACAAAGAAAAATTTTATTTCAGGTACTTTTTATGAAATAGTTACAATTGATATAAATATGTATATGCATATGACAGAATCACAACATTAAGTGGAAATTAATTTTTATTAATCATCATTAATGTATCGTATTGTCATCCAAAACAATCGTGCATATAAAATTTCAGTTCAACTGAATGCTTTAAAAGGTGAGAAAAAAATCTTTTGAAGTTTTGACACAAGTCGCCAAAAGGGTAGCCAAAAATGATGCCAACGTGGCTGCATCTGTTATTCTTTGAATAATTAGTTTTAATCAATAAATCATTATTAAATTACCGTATTGTCATCCAAATAAACATGTATATAAAATTTCAGCTTAATTGAGCGCTTTAAAATGCATTTTATTAAGGATTGAAAATTCCACCAAGATAAATAAATAAATATACAGAGTACGAGCTAATAGTAGAAATTGAATTAAATGTGCTTGAAACTATAGATATTCCACAAGCATAAAAAATAAACTGAACAAAACTTCCACTATTTTATTTAACTTGTATTTGTTGATTGTATTGTACATTTTGTGAGATGCAAAGTTAACTAATGAATGCAATCACTTTAAAAAGGTGCTGGTGTCCACCACTTCCACATTGTAGCCCTCGATCCTAAGCAATTGCCCACCCCTGGCTTAAATAACACCTGGATTCAAGCTTTGTGCTTATTATTTATTTATTTTATTATGTGTTGTCACATTTTCCTGTTAATTTAAACAACAAAAACTGCCAATTAAAATCATGTGTTCAGGAAATGGGCGAATATGTATTTCAGTTGTCATCTAAAATATTTGAAACAAGATATTGTTACGAATTTTGTGTAAATAGTGTAAATAATTTGTATTTGAGTGTTTAATGCATTTATATTACTTTATGTTATATTTATTTCATGAAAAATTGTACTATTCACAAGCAATGCAGCCCCTTACGTTATAATGGCGATTCAATGAGAACTTGGCGAAATCTTGGCGGTAGAGCCAAGTTGGCATCATTTTTGGCGACCATTTTGGCGTCATTGGCGACCATGTTGGCGAGTTCGGAACCCTCAGGAATCTTCTAGAAAGTAGTAGATCTCTCCACTAGTGTCACGTTCAATGACACGAGCGGTTATATTTCTGGAAGCTTCTGTTGCGCCTATAAAAGGATGCTCGCTGCTACGGCGATGAGTCTTGATTAAGCCAGCGAGTAGTGAGGATTGTTTTGACTAGCGATTAGTTCGGCTGTGCTTGAGAATAATCTTTACTTACGTGTATTTTTAAACACTGTTCTGGTGTTTGATTGCTGTTGAAGGTGTGAAGACCTTCGTATATTTACCCTGTAAATATTGCTGCTGAATCCTGTATTTAAAGGATTGGATTTTCGATAATAAATTTACTTCGCTCTTAAAGAACTGTTTATTTTCTTTGTGATTATTTTGCATAAAATCCTCGAATCCGAATCTACGTAACAATATAATAATAATTAATCTTCGAAACGATAGAGATAAAAAAAAGTACAAAATGTTTGTAAAAAAAATATTTTTACATTTTGAAAGCGCTACATATTTATATTGACTTTGTTTATATTTTTAGTTAAGTTAAAATATACAGTTAGTTTTGAAAAATAATATTTTTTAAATCAAAACACTATCATTAATTTTAAACTTTTACCTTATTCATCTTAATTTTTTCTATCTTTTATTCTTATTAAATTCATCCGATGCAATCAAGAATGATTTTCACCACTACATGAAATTACAGAAAAAAAGAAGTGTCAGCTGTATGTGAAATATAAAAAGAAAAAATATTTCTATCTGAGAGTAAAATATATATTGACATTCCTTCGCTGGAGATACAGGGGAGAACGAATTCCTCGTTTCTCGAACACCGATTTTCGAGATGACGAACATATAGACCATTTGCAAAACGTTCCTTACAAGTTTGTCTTGTCTGAAAGCAAACAACAGGTATGGTTTATTCTTTTTTACATTATTCTTTACATGAAAAAAGGGTGTTTTTTTATGGGTATATTTTTATAAGAATAAAAACTCAAGAAAATTTGCATAGCCACTTTAAAACTTAGGCACATACAGTATATAAAAAAATAAGATTAAGTGCAATTTTTATCTAATATATTTTTTCTGTTTTGTTATTTTTATAAAAGGAAGTTTCATTAGAATCAATCGTTTGATTTTATGGTTATTAAATTATCAAATTTAATATTCAAAACAAAAGCAAAAAATAGTGGAAATATTTTAACGAACTAACTTATTTCAGTTATGACTCTGAACTAAGTTCACACACACAATTTAACTCCTTCTACGCTGTTAAGGTACATAATTTTATGATTACATTAGGCTTTTTTAACAGAATTCTAAATATTGAATGCTGTTATAGAGGTGTAATGTAGAGAAAACATCTTTGAGAGAGAAAGAAAAACCCAATTATTCTATGTTGGAGATTATTTAAGGTAATTCTAGAAATAAACCATATGCATTCATGATAATGCATTGATGTTTCTGTAAAAATTAATTATACGAGTAAATTAGCATAGCTAAATAAATTTAGTTTTTTTTTATGCTGATAATTTAAAAGTGACATTTTTAAGTAAATTCTAACAAACATTCACGAACTTTTACAAATCAAAATAGCTTTGTTGTTCTTTTACAATGAATGTTTTGAAAAAGGGACTTATATAAAATTTTCTGGAATGATTTTCAAAACACGTATGTTTTAAAATACGAAATTATTGATTCATCATCCTAGTGTAATCTGTTGTTTCAAAATTTGTAGAGATGAATATTTATTTCAAAAGCGATAAAATAAATTAAAAAGGTTTAATTAAATTTCATAATTTCTCTTCAATACATTCCAATTTTTCTTGAACTTTAGAGGTTTTCTTCTCTTGAGTGTAAAATTTTCAAGTACTATAATATTTTAAACCACTCAATTTTAAATGAAGATGCAATATTAAAGTATGTGCATGTCAATTTTATTTTAATATTGTCTACAG
Organism: Trichonephila clavipes; assembly: GCA_019973935.1. Classification (NCBI taxonomy): domain Eukaryota; kingdom Metazoa; phylum Arthropoda; class Arachnida; order Araneae; family Nephilidae; genus Trichonephila; species Trichonephila clavipes. The sequence continues at coordinate 405,926 of BMAU01018604.1, forward strand.
ACAACAATAATTTAAATACCTATATCAAATAATTTCTTTCTTAGTTTTTAATTTAAAAAGAATTTTGGTAAAAATGGTTTTAACTATGAAAATGAGCAAAATTGCAGTACATTTTTTTCCAGAAATAAGTTTTTCTTTGCTTCAGTTAATTATCTCTTAAACAGATAAAAAAAAACACTTTACTTGGTTATTATTCCTTATATTTCTAAGTAAATATTTTTAAGAATTTTAGTTTTCCAACAATTAATAACTATCTGTATAATGTGGTATCTATAAAAATCTTTCTAGAGAAATGTCGAAATATGTGTGTTTATAAAATGATCCATGTGAAAATTTAGAGTTTAAGATTCAATATTTTCAATATTTTATGTTCACATATTTAAATATTTCAACTGGATATAAAAATTATTTTATTTTTAATTTCCAGATGATATTAATTACACATAACTTTCAAAATTAAACTGATGAATTTATTAAAATAAGCGATTTAAAATATTCATATAGACTGTGCAATTCCTTTCATATAAATGGTATAATTCACTATAATTTTTATTAGACTTACAGCAAAATATTCTTAATTCATAGTAAATAATCTTCATGTTAAAATATATGGTTATTTCAAATAAAATTTGATTGCGTCTTTTGTGTCAAGTGCCTCATGAAAATGACATTCAAGTGCCACGTGAATCTACTTAGAAATAAGAGGAAAATTGAATACTTTCAAAGCTGAGTTGTATCGTGCTATATACTCTAAAATAATTTTTAATCGTTTAATATACTCTTACAATAATAAGCTTGTGAAATACAGTGAAAATCACTTACACACGAAACTGAAGGGACAAAAATATTTTTTCGTGTTAAAGGATATTGCAAAAAAGAAACCATATATCAACAAAATTAAGTTTATTTGTTTTTACTTTATTTACATATATGTATATATTTAATAAAAATCTATGAAAAATAAACATTCACTACAACTTAACTGAGGGAGACTGAAATATTTTTTCGTGTTAAAAGAATTTCATGTTGAAGGATATTGCGAAAAAAATTCATTAAAATTACGTTTATTAGAATACATTTTATTTACAAAGACATGTATACTCATGTATACTTAATAAAAATCAATGAAGCAAAAACATTCCCAATGAAATTTAATACAAAATTTTCAAGGTTTTGAAAAATAAAACATTGAGTTTTTGGAAAATAAACTGGTTTTTTTGCATTGTTTTTTTAACATCAGATTGTCAACAAATTGTTCGATATCGTCCATTTTGTTACTTATTTCGACATTGGAATGTGCGCCTAAATAACTACGCATGCTTTTCACGAAGTTCCTCAATTCGGATGATGTGGGATCAGGAGCTGGTTATTTATTTCATTTTCGTCGTCGGAATCTGCATCAATGATATTTTTTGAGCTTTGAACAATCTCCAAAATGTCCTTGTCTTACATAATTGGGGCTGCACACACATTGTCTTCATCTACTACAATGAATTCTTCCGACGGTACAGTAGGACGGTCGAATAATACAGTCCACGCTGGTGTTTTCCGTATTTGGTTCGTTCCCAGAAAGGAAATCTTTTCGTGTTAAACGATTTTTGTTTTGTGTTAAGAGAAAAAGTGCATACAAAAGCATAATAGTTTGTCGGGATCGTTGTATTACTTCGTGCGAACTGATATTTTGTCTTAAGCGTTTTCGCTTTAAACGTATTTCACTTATGCAGTAGAACGTCGTTTATCCGAATCAATTGGGACCGAACACAGTTCGGATACGCGATTATTCGGATAATCGAAAACTGAATGCGATCCATGCAGTATATGAAAACCGCACACTATAACGAATATTGAAAATCATCACATGCTGGAAACGTGCTGGAAGAAAAAGCAAAATAGGAGCAATTTTACCATTGTTGTAGAAAATAATCACTCATTTTTCGCGGTACCATTGTACACCTTCGTTTTTTCGCTGCAAGGTCTCTGAAAAAACTGGTTCGGATATTTGACGCTCCGGATAATTAACGCTTGGATAAACGACGTTCTACTGCACTGCGAATTCATTGATAAATAATATATTCCAGTAGAAAGTGCGTAATACATATTATCTCTTTCTTGAAAATAATAGGGCGGTATAATACACTACTCTAAGGCAATAAATTCAAATATAATAGGACAATGGAAACATGTTCCATAAGTAATAGGAAAATGGAAAATATTATTTTAACTATGTACATGTAAACTTAACTGGAGTCATTAACTTCAGCTGTTGCAATACTTAAGCTCTGATAAAAAAAGAAATGATATGGAAATTCGCACACTGAATGGGGCTGATCCTCTGACATTCCAATAACGCGCAATGTAAGTGGAAAGAATGAACTAGCATCAAGTCAGTGTATCTCCCTCGTAACTTAAATCACAGTTAAACAATTGCCAGGGTCTTTACCCGAAGACTTTATTTAGACATAGCATAAAAGTTCGAAAGCTTTTTTCCAGCTAGTTCTATTCGTGGTTCTTCAACCAGTCTACCTGGCGAAACTACTCTTTAGCCCTTTATCTACAGCATTATGATTTACTGCATTTTTTTTCATGCAATAGATTTTTTTTATTACTACATTAAAAATTAAGGGATATACATGTGGGAGTCCGAATAAATCTTCGAATAAAAATCAGACTCTTCAGAAGGCGGGATTTTAGATTGGCGAGGTGGTTGTCTAGGGGTAAGTATTTAAGGGTGAGTGATGAATTAATTGAATCAAAATCATTTAAACACAGATACTTCATTTAAGTAAAAAATAGTTTATTTAAAGCTAAAGGGAAATATTTACAAAAGGGGAATATTTACAAAGAGAAAAACATGCAGAAATTAGGTTAATTAAAAGTTGAGTTATACCTTTAGAAGACGGGGAAATTAATTATCTTTCTCATTCTTGGACGTTAGGACTGGTCGTATCGCGCAGGGCGCGAAATGCGCTAAAAAAGTGACGTGTTGAACCGGCGGTGGTTAGTAGGTCTCTGCCGAAAAATTATTCAAGCAGGAGCTGCGAAAGCTCACTAGACGGCGCTGCTTCGGAATGCGATAATAAATAAAATTGAGATTAATGGTCCTCTGAAAAGGATATGACTCCACCTTTTAACAAAATGTTTCAAAGGGAAAATCCTACATACATAAACAAAATACACAACTTTGGGAAATTTAATTAATTATAGCTAATTAATTAATTAAAGATATTCAATTGTAAAGTTAATTATACTCACTGTTCCCTTAAAATAAATTTATCAAATCTTTTTCTAAGGTCTTCATTAACATACAAAAAAAAAATTAGACGCTTAAATTTGGCATTAACTATTTTTTCGGGACAAAAATAATAATCTTCGCAATCCGCTGAAAACGCAATTTCTGCTATAAAACTATTCGCCTTCCCCCCTAAAATACTCATCATAGAACACGTGCTGTCATATATCTTAGAAGAGTGGATTTCAAAGAATATTCCTACTAAGTATCGTCAGAATATTCGTAAAAATGGTTATTCTACGTAATTTTAAAGCGAATGGTACTTATAAGTACCGTCGGTAAATAAAGGGTTAACTGGGATTTTAGTTTAAAAAATCGCTTTCCATAGACATGACTTAGTTTTATGCAAATATAAATGCTAGTTAAACCCTGACAATGGGTGTGTGAGGTTAATAGTAAAATCTAGGAATAGTAGAAAATGAACCACGATCGTACAGCTAGAAATTAATATTTGTTTTAGAGTCCTCCTAGAATTGTGGACGGAAATAACATTGGAGCTGTACCGAGCTATCGTGGGTCAAGAAGGACTGGTATATAAGTAGCTCCTACTTCAATTAAGTCATTTTGAATAATCTTAAAAATTATGTAAAGGATTAGAGAGAGGATTTAAGACTGCTCCCAAGGTTAGGCAATAAAGTTGTATTTCCTTCATAAAAAGTTAGATATAAAAATAAACGTATCTATTTTTAAGATCATGTCTGCTTCTACTCCAAACCCTTCTTTCTACACCTGCGATCTCTGGGTCGCGATAACGGTACACCAACATGATATTCATAATATGATCTCGTACCCTTTTTAAAATGTAATATTTAGTACTGCTGAGGAACTATTTTAATACCTTAAGGATGTGTCTTTTACTAAAATTTAATTTATTCAGTTCCAATTTCTTACGTTCTTGCCCCCCTCCCACCCGAATTTCTTCATGCACCCCAGGTTTAGAGCGTTGTCCTGGAGATATCTCAATTCAAAACAAATCTATTTTCTAAATCCATATTTAATCATTAGGAGTCCAAGGATCAAAAACAATTTTTATCTCAATATTAAAAAAAATAGAATATATTCGCTTTTAATCGTAAGGAGTAAACTTAATATTAGAAAATAACATCAGTATGATTAAAATCATCATCAAAACATCAATATTACCGTCATATTTGGGTCAAAACAACAAAATTATAATTTCGTTGTTATTTCATACATTTCTATTGGAGAATAAAGGAAAACTAACCTTTCCATAAAACTTCCTCTATTATTAAGAAAAAAGAATAAAATATTTTCTATTGGAAATAGTATTAACTTTTTTTATGTACTTTTATATTTCTTTTTCTTTCTAATTTCTCGTTATTGTTTGCATTTCATTTTTTCAAGCACGAAACTAAAATATTGGTATCATAATCTAAAGAAAGTATTTGTTGCTTAAGTGAACAAAATAAAAAGGTCGCATAAAATTTAATCAGAGACTTAAAAAAAAGCACCTGGAAACATATTAAAATATTAATACAGGAGTAATGTATATTGGAATAAGTTACATAATGTAGATTTTTAAAAATATTTGCTATTTATAAAAGGAATTTAATTGTAAAACATTATGAAAAGGTTAACCTTTTTATTGAATTTTTGCACAATTTTTAAGAAATGGTGGTACTTTGAACGAATACATCGTAGTTTTAGAGTCTATGCTTCTTTAAATTGTAATGTATTCGAACAGAATTGCATTCAGTTGATTGATAAAATGAAGAATATTTCCTCATTTGTTTTATAATGAATATTATAGCTTACAAAACTAGTTAGTTTATAGTCAGTGTCGATTTAACCATTGGGCGACTTAACCAGGTTTTCTGGTAATAAATTTCGATCCGTCAATGCCCGAAATGAGCTTAAACCAGCACTGTTTATAGTTAAGAAAAGCTTACAGATCAAGACTAAAGTTGGATTTATCGCTGAACACCCTGCGAGACAAGTTTGTGGAAATTCAGCTCTACTACACTTCCTTTAGAAACACTCTGCTGATATTTTGGGGTTAAACGTGGACGTATTAAAGGCTGCTGCAAGTGAAATCCCGTCACAGCCAAATTCTATGTGATAGTGGATGGTAACATGAGTGGTATGAAAAAAAAACTGTAGCACATTACATAATGGGCAATGCTGACATTGGAGCTGTTAGTGCTTAACGCACACTCATTAAATCTTTTCTCATAACTGCGTAGTTTGACCATCCAAAACCGATAGTTCATTTCTTGAAGCAATCATTGTGACCAGCCCAATTGTACAACCGCAATCATACGGTTCATGTGCAAGATATTGCTCAGGATGACTAGGAAGTTTCACGCATCCTGACTATGGAACCATGCTCAAAGTTGCCCAATAGTCAATAAAGTCATTTGTTGCATCGTAATGGCATTATTGGTTGTTTTTCCAGGTACACACACCTTTGATGCAGGCAATGATAAAATAAACAACGCATTGTTAGATACGTAGTGGAGAACGCTCTGAAACAGTTAATATTCATTAGGATTAAACATTTAATCATGTGTATTTTTTTCTTTCACATGGCTGAACTGTGACCTTACAGTAGATCCCAAGTCATGTTGGGATCCCCTATAATGAGAGAGCCGACCAAAAAGCCAAGCAGGGAGCCAAGTCGTCTCAACCGAAAGTTCCCTTGACCTTCAGAATAGCAAAGAGGAATATATCCACATACATTGACAAATGCATTACCGTGATCCAAAAAAAACCCAAGAGCCTTTGGAAAGCCACGGGAAACCCTGACCACTGCATATTCTATCCCGAGGCACCTGGAAAGAGCCGAGGCCATGCCCGCTTTCACTTAACCATCGGACATGACTTTTGGAGAGTATACCTCCACTGGCTTGACATGGCTACTGTCGTGGCCTTCCTGCTCTGCAGCTATACCAGGATGGATGGTGACCACTTGCTTAAATGCACTGGACTTGATGAATACCAGACTGACAACGTCGTCAGTCGGTACAGGGAGTTTTGATGTCCAATGGTCAAAAAGCCAAGCACGGGCGTTCGATAAATAAAATAAACATATTTTTCCAACCATCCTGTTTTCAATTTTTGGAAGGTTCTGGAAGAAAAGCCTCAACCAAGAAAAGGCATTACCAAGAGTATCTCTCATATGCTCTACAGATTAAAGATCTGCATGAACAATACCTTTGCTTTCACGAAATCCGTAAGCAGATGAGTTCCAAGTAGACGAGAATTATCAAAAAGGACATCACAGCTAACTGTATTTTGGAAACGACGAACATAGCGCATCAACATTTTTGTGGAGAAGGACTGGTGAAATGTTATTAAAATTTTTCAGAGTTATATAACTGGGAGATTTTATTTTAAATCCCAATGCTTTTCTTAACAACCTGAATACAGTGCATTTCCTTTTAAAGGAAGCAATTAACGCATGCACCAGTATATCCAATTTAAAATCACACAAAAATGGAACACGCGAAATCAAATACCAGGTCACAGAATTGCACAAGGTAAATGAAACTGTTCTTGTCAAAATCTGATACTGAACAGCTCTTTCTAATGCAATAGTCTTTATGTAAACATTCTTACATTATGGAAGCCATATACTAATTGTATTACTTTAAGATTACTATTTCATTATGGAGAATAATAACTCAATTGCTTTTTTAGATTTATTTCGAGGTATTTAATTTGGCATCCAAATTTAGCAACTTGGCGATATTTGGTAGCAAAATTTGTCCCTTTTTCTACCATTATTGAAAAAAACAAGTATTCTCTCTGCATGAACAACATCTTTCCACTCATATCTTAGCTTTCATGCTGGCAAGTGAATAAATTTCAAACTTTTCACAGGTAATTTTTAAAGTGTATGTATTTTTCAAAGCAATTTCTCATGATGAATTATTTAGGAAATAAAAGAAACAATTTCCGTTACTCCAAAGGTTATATTTCGAGTAATCAAGCTCTTGATTACTCGAACCTTCAGACAGCTAGGCCTTTATTTTGGGCTCTTTTACTTTTATATGTGAGAGATGAAACTGTAAGGCACCGCTGCCTGCACCTGGCAACAGGTCGAACGAGAGACGATATAGAGGGAAGGATCTGGCAAGGACAGAGGAGAAAGGGTCGGAACGGGGGAGAGAGAGAGAGCGGTGGCGAAGAAAACCGGGGGTTGTGAAAAGTAGAGACGGCTGAACGATGTATCGTAATCTTGTAACATTTCAATATATTCTTTATTTTAAGAAATGTCCCATAGAAGGTGTGGAATAAACAGTGGGACAAAACCCTGTCTGCAATTATTTTCAATTCACAATGCGAACACGATCAGAAAAGAACCCACAAGTTTACTCTGGTGTCAGAAGTGCGATGCAATGGAGCAGAAGTTAAATGAACAAAATATTTCAAATTGATCGGTGTTCGTACTACATAATTGTGAACAAGGTTCTAGTGGACATGCAGTTTGAAAGAAAAATTTTAACAAGGAAATAGAACCCTGCAGTGTATCTTCAAGTTGATGACCACGTGCATCCCGGGAATTGCCCTGCAGCAGTTTCAAGTGAAAAAAACAAGACCTTCTTCATATGGAGTTTTACCATCACCTGCCGAGTTGGGCTATGAACGAACAGATGTCGTATTTTTCTTCATTTTCTGATGAATGGAGCCGTGATCTGAAAACAACGAAGGAAATCCCAGTAGTGTTCAAGTACAGAAACAGCTTTCATGTCGAGGTAAGTGGCTATTGTTCCCCTAAGTTAAAATATTGTGTGAATATTTAAAACAGTAATGGGATGCAGTCATATTTAATTTGTTTTTTAAAAAATAAAATAGAAAAAGCAGATATATCTGAAAAAAGAAAATTTCATTGGTTTATTGCAATATTCTAAGTTGTTGATTATTGTGTAGATGAAATAAGAAAATTGTGTACTTATTTTACCTGGAAATGATAGGGTATCATTTTAAATGTTGTAAAATATGGTATTTAGAGTTCTAGTCTTAAACTATAATTTCTTTTTTATCATCATTCTTTACTGTTTTGAAGTTGTCTCAAAAATTAAAATCTGGGTATAGAAAGTGTTTTGCATAACAATTCAGTTTGCAGAATTTAAAAAAAAAAGAATTAGATTAATTTATCTTGAAATAATGGTTGCGAAAAATGTATGTTTGAGTGGGTGAAAAATATCCATTAAAAAAATGTGTATATGTATTTCAAGTAGACGGATTTCCTGTTAAAATGTTGTAAATAAGAGATTTTGTAGGTTATTTATGACTCAGAATATGGCATGTTTTTTTTTTTTTTGAATATTATATTATAGTTTTTCATTTTAAGCAAAAGTGTTGCAATTTGTCAGTTAGTTGATAGTTTAATGCAATCTGAGGTTATTTCCTTTGCCCGTAATTTATGATGTATATATATATATTGGTTTTTTTGTTTCCTGCATAAGATTCTTCTTTTAATTAAAAAAAAAAAAGAAAAGAAACTAAGAGTAGATTTATGATTTGAGAAATAATTCTATGGTAATGTAGCTAAAGTATGTTGTTAATTGTGTTTTTTTTATTTTGAAAAAGGTTCTGCGTTCTGATTAGTAACAAATAACTGTGTCTCATATAAGTTTTATTGTAAACATATTTCGTATTGTGTTTCTGGAATTTGAGTACTCTTACAAAAAACGAGTAGAATTTTTCTTGCTTGTTAAATATATAGTACTAGGTCATTTAAGTGTTTGTAGTTAAATTTGTCAGAAGGTAATTTGGCATTAGGTTTAACTTGATTAAAAATGGCATTTCTCATTAGAAGTAAGAAAATTGACTTAATTCAATTAGCGCGGGACTTAGATGAGTCATCTGATCCGTCTATGTCTAAAATTGTTTTAAGGAATTTAATAATCTCTAGTAAATATTACAAGGAGGAAGAGGCAAAAGAGTTATTGGAAGTTATTACAGCCGAAAGGTTAGAGACAGAACAGCAGCAAAAACTAGAACAACAAGAACAATTATCAATTGAAAAATTACGCTTGGAAATAGAATTATCTAGGAACGCTAATCAGAGTGCTACTCAAAATAATGGTCAAACCTCACGTGTAAAATCTTTAGATGAAATAGTTAAAATGGTTAGGCTCTTAACTGTAAAGGTACCCAGTAAATCAGACGGGTGGGACTATTTCTTTTCTAGTCTTGAAAAGGCTTTCGCTAGTGAAGTGGTTAGCGACGAGTTAAAACCGAAGGTTTTGTTATGCATGTTAGGAGACAAAGTGTCAAACTTATTAGTTAACCTAGGCGAAGAAGAATTAAAAGATTATGAATCTTTAAAAAAGGTTGTGCTCAAGGAGTATGAACCCTCACCAAAAATATGTTTAGAAAATTTTAGAAAGGCCAAACGTAACTTTCTCTCAGTTCGCGTCCCGTTTAACATCGATGTGGTTATACTACTGTAAGTTAAGAGAAGCGAATGATTTTGAGTCAGTTAATCAACTGAACGCAGCAGATAAAATGTTTGAAATGTTGGATTCTGAGACGGCGACCCATATTGGTGTGCTCCAAGGGGAAGAATGGTACAAACCCAGGGACTTGGGCAAACAATGTGATATATTTTATGCTTCCAAAGGGAAATCCTACGATGAACCTGAGAGAGCTAAATGGAATGATAGTGAAAAGAGAAGTTTTAATGGTAGTTGGGGTAAACAGCCATTTGGGGAAAAAAAGTCAGATAATTTTTCTTCTAGGAAAAACTTTGATAAAGGTCAAGTAACTGAAATTAAAAAATTCGCTTGTTTCACCTGCGGATCAGATAAACCTTTTAAGCGGGATTGTCCGAAAAACAAAGAGGTAGATAATAAAAGACTTAATGTGAATAAGGTGTCAACAGAAGGGACGGAATTGGTAGATGGGACGGTAGCTGCTAGATTTGATTTGCTAGGTAAAGTCATTCCTAGACGGGCTATTGAAGACAAATTAAGTCAATTAGTGAAAACATCTATCAGTGTAGATGGGAAGTTAGTCCATGCGTTAATGGATTCTGGTACGGAAATTACTGTTATCAAGAAAGACTTAGTTCCTGGAATATCGGTTGAAGGAGCTTCCACGATTTATTTGAAAGGTATTTTCGGTCCACAGCGGTTAAATGTCCTTTAGTATATGTTCCAATTGGTCTTGCTACCGGTGGCCAGGTTAATGTGGTGCACCAGCAAGTGTTATGTGCTTTGGAAGAAGTTTTGGTAGAAGACGTGTTGCTTCCACCAGAGGTTTTGGATATGTTGGGAGGAGCCCAGAGTGAAGAGAATTCACTGGCTCAAAGCTCTCAGGACCTGAGGGTTGACTCAGGAAATGTAGATGAAACCGAGGTTTCATTGGGTATTCTGCCAGAGAAAGCACAGGAGCACATTGAGGATTCTCAAAGGAATATTACTTCATGTCTGAATGAAGTGGGAACATTGGGTACTAAGGATGAGGAGGTGACCGCTGAGATGGATAAAGGAAGCATGGTGGCTGATAGTTTTCATTCCGAACAGGAGTGTTGTGCCGAGTTAGCATTGGCTTGGAAGTATGCTAAGGAAGGCAAAGGAAACTACTACGAAGTAGATGGGTATCTATTTCGTAGGGATAAAATACTCGGAGAGAGTATTGGGCAACTGGTAATTCCGAAATGCAGAAGAACTGAGGTGTTGAGACTAGCGCATACTTCAGTGTTCAGTAGTCACATGGGTCCCAAGAAGACGCTTGAACGAATCAAGTATTCTTTATTTTGGGAGGGTCTAAGTTCCAATGTGAAGAAATTTTGTGAATCATGTAAAGAGTGTCAGCTCACTCGATCGGTTAGGATTAAAGACCGATCACCCATTACACCTGTGGCAAGGTCTGAATTGCCATTTCAGGTGGTGAATATGGATCTGATAGGTCCAATTGATCCGCCAAGCTCAAAGGGACATACATATATTTTATGTCTGGATGATCAGCACACTAGGTGGGGCGAGGCTAGACCGGTGACTAGTCTCAGTGCGAAGGTAACCCGTGAAGCTTTGTTAAAGATATTTTCGAGAACCGGGATTTATCTTTTGTTGAAAAGGGAAGGTTTTGTAGAAAAGAATAGCGCAGCATCGTGGGTCACGGTACTGGATTTGTGGAAGTGGTATTTTTGTCGTTCTTTCACGAAGAATTATGCCGCATGCTGTATGTCGTTTGGAATTTGCATGACTAAAAAAGTGAGGTTTAAGATTGAATACACTTCTTATGGATGTAATTTAACGGCTCAGGTTTTAAGAATGTTAGAGCAGTTTGTTATATCTCGAATAGTCGATATAGACCTTCTGATGCAAATTTGGAAAAATCGTGTAAAACAAATTAACTTTGTATTAGAATGGGCGAGATGGGTTGGGTCGGAAATCATACCGGCCAAAGGCAAATTAGAGCCGTAGGAAAGTTTTTACTGTGTACTTAATATAGATTTAGTGAACTCATTGAGCATTCATTCATGAGTTAACGAAATAAACATTGTCTAGATTAAGATAAAAACTGTAATGTATATTTTTGGTATTGTTTTATTTTGTATAATGTGTGTTTTTTATGTATCTGTTTGCAATCCCATTACAGTTTAGATCTTTCTGGGAACATAGTCACTTATTTCAATTGGGTGAACTATTAATATTATTTCATGTGTTTGTTTTAAGGAACTTTGACTAGAGAACAATCATCAAGACTTTCGACTGTTGCAATTATTGTGTGTTCTGTTTGTGGATTTTCTGTGTCACGGTTTGTGAATTTTCTGTTCCTGGTGTCTGATATGGTAAAATCAGCCACAAGGGGCAAATTTTACTCTTAGGTGGGGCGTGTAAGGAACCGCTGCCTGCACCTGGCAACAGGTCGAACGAGAGACGATATAGAGGGAAGGATCTGGCAAGGACAGAGGAGAAAGGGTCGGAACGGGGAGAGAGAGAGAGAGCGGTGGCGAAGAAAACCGGGGGTTGTGAAAAGTAGAGACGGCTGAACGATGTATCGTAATCTTGTAACATCTCAATATATTCTTTATTTTAAGAAATGTCCCATAGAAGGTGTGGAATAAACAGTGGGACAAAACCCTGTCTGCAATTATTTTCAATTCACAATGCGAACACGATCAGAAAAGAACCCACAAGTTTACTCTGGTGTCAGAAGTGCGATGCAATGGAGCAGAAGTTAAATGAACAAAATATTTCAAATTGATCGGTGTTCGTACTACATAATTGTGAACAAGGTTCTAGTGGACATGCAGTTTGAAAGAAAATTTTAACAAGGAAATAGAACCCTGCAGTGTATCTTCAAGTTGATGACCACGTGCATCCCGGGAATTGCCCTGCAGCAGTTTCAAGTGAAAAAAACAAGACCTTCTTCATATGGAGTTTTACCATCACCTGCCGAGTTGGGCTATGAACGAACAGATGTCGTATTTTTCTTCATTTTCTGATGAATGGAGCCGTGATCTGAAAACAACGAAGGAAATCCCAGTAGTGTTCAAGTACAGAAACAGCTTTCATGTCGAGGTAAGTGGCTATTGTTCCCCTAAGTTAAAATATTGTGTGAATATTTAAAAGAGTAATGGGATGCAGTCATATTTAATTTGTTTTTTAAAAATAAAATAGAAAAAGCAGATATATCTGAAAAAGAAAATTTCATTGGTTTATTGCAATATTCTAAGTTGTTGATTATTGTGTAGATGAAATAAGAAAATTGTGTACTTATTTTACCTGGAAATGATAGGGTATCATTTTAAATGTTGTAAAATATGGTATTTAGAGTTCTAGTCTTAAACTATAATTTCTTTTTTATCATCATTCTTTACTGTTTTGAAGTTGTCTCAAAAATTAAAATCTGGGTATAGAAAGTGTTTTGCATAACAATTCAGTTTGCAGAATTTAAAAAAAAAGAATTAGATTAATTTATCTTGAAATAATGGTTGCGAAAAATGTATGTTTGAGTGGGTGAAAAATATCCATTAAAAAAATGTGTATATGTATTTCAAGTAGACGGATTTCCTGTTAAAATGTTGTAAATAAGAGATTTTGTAGGTTATTTATGACTCAGAATATGGCATGTTTTTTTTTGAATATTATATTATAGTTTTTCATTTTAAGCAAAAGTGTTGCAATTTGTCAGTTAGTTGATAGTTTAATGCAATCTGAGGTTATTTCCTTTGCCCGTAATTTATGATGTATATATATATATTGGTTTTTTTGTTTCCTGCATAAGATTCTTCTTTTAATTAAAAAAAAAAGAAAAGAAACTAAGAGTAGATTTATGATTTGAGAAATAATTCTATGGTAATGTAGCTAAAGTATGTTGTTAATTGTGTTTTTTTTTATTTTGAAAAAGGTTCTGCGTTCTGATTAGTAACAAATAACTGTGTCTCATATAAGTTTTATTGTAAACATATTTCGTATTGTGTTTCTGGAATTTGAGTACTCTTACAAAAAACGAGTAGAATTTTTCTTGCTTGTTAAATATATAGTACTAGGTCATTTAAGTGTTTGTAGTTAAATTTGTCAGAAGGTAATTTGGCATTAGGTTTAACTTGATTAAAAATGGCATTTCTCATTAGAAGTAAGAAAATTGACTTAATTCAATTAGCGCGGGACTTAGATGAGTCATCTGATCCGTCTATGTCTAAAATTGTTTTAAGGAATTTAATAATCTCTAGTAAATATTACAAGGAGGAAGAGGCAAAAGAGTTATTGGAAGTTATTACAGCCGAAAGGTTAGAGACAGAACAGCAGCAAAAACTAGAACAACAAGAACAATTATCAATTGAAAAATTACGCTTGGAAATAGAATTATCTAGGAACGCTAATCAGAGTGCTACTCAAAATAATGGTCAAACCTCACGTGTAAAATCTTTAGATGAAATAGTTAAAATGGTTAGGCTCTTAACTGTAAAGGTACCCAGTAAATCAGACGGGTGGGACTATTTCTTTTCTAGTCTTGAAAAGGCTTTCGCTAGTGAAGTGGTTAGCGACGAGTTAAAACCGAAGGTTTTGTTATGCATGTTAGGAGACAAAGTGTCAAACTTATTAGTTAACCTAGGCGAAGAAGAATTAAAAGATTATGAATCTTTAAAAAAGGTTGTGCTCAAGGAGTATGAACCCTCACCAAAAATATGTTTAGAAAATTTTAGAAAGGCCAAACGTAACTTTCTCTCAGTTCGCGTCCCGTTTAACATCGATGTGGTTATACTACTGTAAGTTAAGAGAAGCGAATGATTTTGAGTCAGTTAATCAACTGAACGCAGCAGATAAAATGTTTGAAATGTTGGATTCTGAGACGGCGACCCATATTGGTGTGCTCCAAGGGGAAGAATGGTACAAACCCAGGGACTTGGGCAAACAATGTGATATATTTTATGCTTCCAAAGGGAAATCCTACGATGAACCTGAGAGAGCTAAATGGAATGATAGTGAAAAGAGAAGTTTTAATGGTAGTTGGGGTAAACAGCCATTTGGGGAAAAAAAAGTCAGATAATTTTTCTTCTAGGAAAAACTTTGATAAAGGTCAAGTAACTGAAATTAAAAAATTCGCTTGTTTCACCTGCGGATCAGATAAACCTTTTAAGCGGGATTGTCCGAAAAACAAAGAGGTAGATAATAAAAGACTTAATGTGAATAAGGTGTCAACAGAAGGGACGGAATTGGTAGATGGGACGGTAGCTGCTAGATTTGATTTGCTAGGTAAAGTCATTCCTAGACGGGCTATTGAAGACAAATTAAGTCAATTAGTGAAAACATCTATCAGTGTAGATGGGAAGTTAGTCCATGCGTTAATGGATTCTGGTACGGAAATTACTGTTATCAAGAAAGACTTAGTTCCTGGAATATCGGTTGAAGGAGCTTCCACGATTTATTTGAAAGGTATTTTCGGTCCACAGCGGTTAAATGTCCTTTAGTATATGTTCCAATTGGTCTTGCTACCGGTGGCCAGGTTAATGTGGTGCACCAGCAAGTGTTATGTGCTTTGGAAGAAGTTTTGGTAGAAGACGTGTTGCTTCCACCAGAGGTTTTGGATATGTTGGGAGGAGCCCAGAGTGAAGAGAATTCACTGGCTCAAAGCTCTCAGGACCTGAGGGTTGACTCAGGAAATGTAGATGAAACCGAGGTTTCATTGGGTATTCTGCCAGAGAAAGCACAGGAGCACATTGAGGATTCTCAAAGGAATATTACTTCATGTCTGAATGAAGTGGGAACATTGGGTACTAAGGATGAGGAGGTGACCGCTGAGATGGATAAAGGAAGCATGGTGGCTGATAGTTTTCATTCCGAACAGGAGTGTTGTGCCGAGTTAGCATTGGCTTGGAAGTATGCTAAGGAAGGCAAAGGAAACTACTACGAAGTAGATGGGTATCTATTTCGTAGGGATAAAATACTCGGAGAGTATTGGGCAACTGGTAATTCCGAAATGCAGAAGAACTGAGGTGTTGAGACTAGCGCATACTTCAGTGTTCAGTAGTCACATGGGTCCCAAGAAGACGCTTGAACGAATCAAGTATTCTTTATTTTGGGAGGGTCTAAGTTCCAATGTGAAGAAATTTTGTGAATCATGTAAAGAGTGTCAGCTCACTCGATCGGTTAGGATTAAAGACCGATCACCCATTACACCTGTGGCAAGGTCTGAATTGCCATTTCAGGTGGTGAATATGGATCTGATAGGTCCAATTGATCCGCCAAGCTCAAAGGGACATACATATATTTTATGTCTGGATGATCAGCACACTAGGTGGGGCGAGGCTAGACCGGTGACTAGTCTCAGTGCGAAGGTAACCCGTGAAGCTTTGTTAAAGATATTTTCGAGAACCGGGATTTATCTTTTGTTGAAAAGGGAAGGTTTTGTAGAAAAGAATAGCGCAGCATCGTGGGTCACGGTACTGGATTTGTGGAAGTGGTATTTTTGTCGTTCTTTCACGAAGAATTATGCCGCATGCTGTATGTCGTTTGGAATTTGCATGACTAAAAAAGTGAGGTTTAAGATTGAATACACTTCTTATGGATGTAATTTAACGGCTCAGGTTTTAAGAATGTTAGAGCAGTTTGTTATATCTCGAATAGTCGATATAGACCTTCTGATGCAAATTTGGAAAAATCGTGTAAAACAAATTAACTTTGTATTAGAATGGGCGAGATGGGTTGGGTCGGAAATCATACCGGCCAAAGGCAAATTAGAGCCGTAGGAAAGTTTTTACTGTGTACTTAATATAGATTTAGTGAACTCATTGAGCATTCATTCATGAGTTAACGAAATAAACATTGTCTAGATTAAGATAAAAACTGTAATGTATATTTTTGGTATTGTTTTATTTTGTATAATGTGTGTTTTTTATGTATCTGTTTGCAATCCCATTACAGTTTAGATCTTTCTGGGAACATAGTCACTTATTTCAATTGGGTGAACTATTAATATTATTTCATGTGTTTGTTTTAAGGAACTTTGACTAGAGAACAATCATCAAGACTTTCGACTGTTGCAATTATTGTGTGTTCTGTTTGTGGATTTTCTGTGTCACGGTTTGTGAATTTTCTGTTCCTGGTGTCTGATATGGTAAAATCAGCCACAAGGGGCAAATTTTACTCTTAGGTGGGGCGTGTAAGGAACCGCTGCCTGCACCTGGCAACAGGTCGAACGAGAGACGATATAGAGGGAAGGATCTGGCAAGGACAGAGGAGAAAGGGTCGGAACGGGGGAGAGAGAGAGAGAGCGGTGGCGAAGAAAACCGGGGTTGTGAAAAGTAGAGACGGCTGAACGATGTATCGTAATCTTGTAACATCTCAATATATTCTTTATTTTAAGAAATGTCCCATATAGAAGGTGTGGAATAAACAGTGGGACAAAACCCTGTCTGCAATTATTTTCTTTCACAATGCGAACACGATCAGAAAAGAACCCACAAGTTTACTCTGGTGTCAGAAGTGCGATGCAATGGAGCAGAAGTTAAATGAACAAAATATTTCAAATTGATCGGTGTTCGTACTACATAATTGTGAACAAGGTTCTAGTGGACATGCAGTTTGAAAGAAAAATTTTAACAAGGAAATAGAACCCTGCAGTGTATCTTCAAGTTGATGACCACGTGCATCCCGGGAATTGCCCTGCAGCAGTTTCAAGTGAAAAAACAAGACCTTCTTCATATGGAGTTTTACCATCACCTGCCGAGTTGGGCTATGAACGAACAGATGTCGTATTTTTCTTCATTTTCTGATGAATGGAGCCGTGATCTGAAAACAACGAAGGAAATCCCAGTAGTGTTCAAGTACAGAAACAGCTTTCATGTCGAGGTAAGTGGCTATTGTTCCCCTAAGTTAAAATATTGTGTGAATATTTAAAAGAGTAATGGGATGCAGTCATATTTAATTTGTTTTTTAAAAAATAAAATAGAAAAAGCAGATATATCTGAAAAAAGAAAATTTCATTGGTTTATTGCAATATTCTAAGTTGTTGATTATTGTGTAGATGAAATAAGAAAATTGTGTACTTATTTTACCTGGAAATGATAGGGTATCATTTTAAATGTTGTAAAATATGGTATTTAGAGTTCTAGTCTTAAACTATAATTTTTTTTATCATCATTCTTTACTGTTTTGAAGTTGTCTCAAAAATTAAAATCTGGGTATAGAAAGTGTTTTGCATAACAATTCAGTTTGCAGAATTTAAAAAAAAAGAATTAGATTAATTTATCTTGAAATAATGGTTGCGAAAAATGTATGTTTGAGTGGGTGAAAAATATCCATTAAAAAAATGTGTATATGTATTTCAAGTAGACGGATTTCCTGTTAAAATGTTGTAAATAAGAGATTTTGTAGGTTATTTATGACTCAGAATATGGCATGTTTTTTTTTTGAATATTATATTATAGTTTTTCATTTTAAGCAAAAGTGTTGCAATTTGTCAGTTAGTTGATAGTTTAATGCAATCTGAGGTTATTTCCTTTGCTCGTAATTTATGATGTATATATATATATATTGGTTTTTTTGTTTCCTGCATAAGATTCTTCTTTTAATTAAAAAAAAAAGAAAAGAAACTAAGAGTAGATTTATGATTTGAGAAATAATTCTATGGTAATGTAGCTAAAGTATGTTGTTAATTGTGTTTTTTTTATTTTGAAAAAGGTTCTGCGTTCTGATTAGTAACAAATAACTGTGTCTCATATAAGTTTTATTGTAAACATATTTCGTATTGTGTTTCTGGAATTTGAGTACTCTTACAAAAAACGAGTAGAATTTTTCTTGCTTGTTAAATATATAGTACTAGGTCATTTAAGTGTTTGTAGTTAAATTTGTCAGAAGGTAATTTGGCATTAGGTTTAACTTGATTAAAAATGGCATTTCTCATTAGAAGTAAGAAAATTGACTTAATTCAATTAGCGCGGGACTTAGATGAGTCATCTGATCCGTCTATGTCTAAAATTGTTTTAAGGAATTTAATAATCTCTAGTAAATATTACAAGGAGGAAGAGGCAAAAGAGTTATTGGAAGTTATTACAGCCGAAAGGTTAGAGACAGAACAGCAGCAAAAACTAGAACAACAAGAACAATTATCAATTGAAAAATTACGCTTGGAAATAGAATTATCTAGGAACGCTAATCAGAGTGCTACTCAAAATAATGGTCAAACCTCACGTGTAAAATCTTTAGATGAAATAGTTAAAATGGTTAGGCTCTTAACTGTAAAGGTACCCAGTAAATCAGACGGGTGGGACTATTTCTTTTCTAGTCTTGAAAAGGCTTTCGCTAGTGAAAGTGGTTAGCGACGAGTTAAAACCGAAGGTTTTGTTATGCATGTTAGGAGACAAAGTGTCAAACTTATTAGTTAACCTAGGCGAAGAAGAATTAAAAGATTATGAATCTTTAAAAAGGTTGTGCTCAAGGAGTATGAACCCTCACCAAAAATATGTTTAGAAAATTTTAGAAAGGCCAAACGTAACTTTTTCTCAGTTCGCGTCCCGTTTAACATCGATGTGGTTATACTACTGTAAGTTAAAGAAGCGAATGATTTTGAGTCAGTTAATCAACTGAACGCAGCAGATAAAATGTTTGAAATGTTGGATTCTGAGACGGCGACCCATATTGGTGTGCTCCAAGGGGAAGAATGGTACAAACCCAGGGACTTGGGCAAACAATGTGATATATTTTATGCTTCCAAAGGGAAATCCTACGATGAACCTGAGAGAGCTAAATGGAATGATAGTGAAAAGAGAAGTTTTAATGGTAGTTGGGGTAAACAGCCATTTGGGAAAAAAAAAAGTCAGATAATTTTTCTTCTAGGAAAAACTTTGATAAAGGTCAAGTAACTGAAATTAAAAAATTCGCTTGTTTCACCTGCGGATCAGATAAACATTTTAAGCGGGATTGTCCGAAAAACAAAGAGGTAGATAATAAAAGACTTAATGTGAATAAGGTGTCAACAGAAGGGACGGAATTGGTAGATGGGACGGTAGCTGCTAGATTTGATTTGCTAGGTAAAGTCATTCCTAGACGGGCTATTGAAGACAAATTAAGTCAATTAGTGAAAACATCTATCAGTGTAGATGGGAAGTTAGTCCATGCGTTAATGGATTCTGGTACGGAAATTACTGTTATCAAGAAAGACTTAGTTCCTGGAATATCGGTTGAAGGAGCTTCCACGATTTATTTGAAAGGTATTTTCGGTCCAGCGGTTAAATGTCCTTTAGTATATGTTCCAATTGGTCTTGCTACCGGTGGCCAGGTTAATGTGGTGCACCAGCAAGTGTTATGTGCTTTGGAAGAAGTTTTGGTAGAAGACGTGTTGCTTCCACCAGAGGTTTTGGATATGTTGGGAGGAGCCCAGAGTGAAGAGAATTCACTGGCTCAAAGCTCTCAGGACCTGAGGGTTGACTCAGGAAATGTAGATGAAACCGAGGTTTCATTGGGTATTCTGCCAGAGAAAGCACAGGAGCACATTGAGGATTCTCAAAGGAATATTACTTCATGTCTGAATGAAGTGGGAACATTGGGTACTAAGGATGAGGAGGTGACCGCTGAGATGGATAAAGGAAGCATGGTGGCTGATAGTTTTCATTCCGAACAGGAGTGTTGTGCCGAGTTAGCATTGGCTTGGAAGTATGCTAAGGAAGGCAAAGGAAACTACTACGAAGTAGATGGATATCTATTTCGTAGGGATAAAATACTCGGAGAGAGTATTGGGCAACTGGTAATTCCGAAATGCAGAAGAACTGAGGTGTTGAGACTAGCGCATACTTCAGTGTTCAGTAGTCACATGGGTCCCAAGAAGACGCTTGAACGAATCAAGTATTCTTTATTTTGGGAGGGTCTAAGTTCCAATGTGAAGAAATTTTGTGAATCATGTAAAGAGTGTCAGCTCACTCGATCGGTTAGGATTAAAGACCGATCACCCATTACACCTGTGGCAAGGTCTGAATTGCCATTTCAGGTGGTGAATATGGATCTGATAGGTCCAATTGATCCGCCAAGCTCAAAGGGACATACATATATTTTATGTCTGGATGATCAGCACACTAGGTGGGGCGAGGCTAGACCGGTGACTAGTCTCAGTGCGAAGGTAACCCGTGAAGCTTTGTTAAAGATATTTTCGAGAACCGGGATTTACGCATATTTTTGTTGAAAAGGGAAGGTTTTGTAGAAAAGAATAGCGCAGCATCGTGGGTCACGGTACTGGATTTGTGGAAGTGGTATTTTTGTCGTTCTTTCACGAAGCAATTATGCCGCATGCTGTATGTCGTTTGGAATTTGCATGACTAAAAAAGTGAGGTTTAAGATTGAATACACTTCTTATGGATGTAATTTAACGGCTCAGGTTTTAAGAATGTTAGAGCAGTTTGTTATATCTCGAATAGTCGATATAGACCTTCTGATGCAAATTTGGAAAAATCGTGTAAAACAAATTAACTTTGTATTAGAATGGGCGAGATGGGTTGGGTCGGAAATCATACCGGCCAAAGGCAAATTAGAGCCGTAGGAAAGTTTTTTACTGGCTTAATATAGATTTAGTGAACTCATTGAGCATTCATTCATGAGTTAAGTGAAATAAACATTGTCTAGATTAAGATAAAAACTGTAATGTATTTTTGGTATTTTTTTTTTTTTTGTATAATGTGTTTTTTATGTATCTGTTTGCAATCCCATTACAGTTTAGATCTTTCTGGGAACATAGTCACTTATTTCAATTGGGTGAACTATTAATATTATTTCATGTGTTTGTTTGAAGGACCTTTGACTAGAACAATCATCAAGACTTTCGACTGTTGCAATTATTGTGTGTTCTGTTTGTGGATTTTCTGTGTCACGGTTTGTGAATTTTCTGTTCCTGGTGTCTGATATGGTAAAATCAGCCACAAGGGGCAAATTTTACTCTTAGGTGGGGCGTGTAAGGAACCGCTGCCTGCACCTGGCAACAGGTCGAACGAGAGACGATATAGAGGGAAGGATCTGGCAAGGACAGAGGAGAAAGGGTCGGAACGGGGAGAGAGAGAGAGAGAGCGGTGGCGAAAAAACCGGGGTTGTGAAAAGTAGAGACGGCTGAACGATGTATCGTAATCTTGTAACATCTCAATATATTCTTTATTTTAAGAAATGTCCCATAGAAGGTGTGGAATAAACAGTGGGACAAAACCCTGTCTGCAATTATTTTCAATTCACAATGCGAACACGATCAGAAAAGAACCCACAAGTTTACTCTGGTGTCAGAAGTGCGATGCAATGGAGCAGAAGTTAAATGAACAAAATATTTCAAATTGATCGGTGTTCGTACTACATAATTGTGAACAAGGTTCTAGTGGACATGCAGTTTGAAAGAAAAATTTTAACAAGGAAATAGAACCCTGCAGTGTATCTTCAAGTTGATGACCACGTGCATCCCGGGAATTGCCCTGCAGCAGTTTCAAGTGAAAAAAACAAGACCTTCTTCATATGGAGTTTCACCATCACCTGCCGAGTTGGGCTATGAACGAACAGATGTCGTATTTTTCTTCATTTTCTGATGAATGGAGCCGTGATCTGAAAACAACGAAGGAAATCCCAGTAGTGTTCAAGTACAGAAACAGCTTTCATGTCGAGGTAAGTGGCTATTGTTCCCCTAAGTTAAAATATTGTGTGAATATTTAAAAGAGTAATGGGATGCAGTCATATTTAATTTGTTTTTTAAAAAATAAAATAGAAGAAGCAGATATATCTGAAAAAAGAAAATTTCATTGGTTTATTGCAATATTCTAAGTTGTTGATTATTGTGTAGATGAAATAAGAAAATTGTGTACTTATTTTACCTGGAAATGATAGGGTATCATTTTAAATGTTGTAAAATATGGTATTTAGAGTTCTAGTCTTAAACTATAATTTCTTTTTTATCATCATTCTTTACTGTTTTGAAGTTGTCTCAAAAATTAAAATCTGGGTATAGAAAGTGTTTTGCATAACAATTCAGTTTGCAGAATTTAAAAAAAAAAGAATTAGATTAATTTATCTTGAAATAATGGTTGCGAAAAATGTATGTTTGAGTGGGTGAAAAATATCCATTAAAAAAATGTGTATATGTATTTCAAGTAGACGGATTTCCTGTTAAAATGTTGTAAATAAGAGATTTTGTAGGTTATTTATGACTCAGAATATGGCATGTTTTTTTGAATATTATATTATAGTTTTTCATTTTAAGCAAAAGTGTTGCAATTTGTCAGTTAGTTGATAGTTTAATGCAATCTGAGGTTATTTCCTTTGCCGTAATTTATGATGTATATATATATATTGGTTTTTTTGTTTCCTGCATAAGATTCTTCTTTTAATTAAAAAAAAAAAGAAAAGAAACTAAGAGTAGATTTATGATTTGAGAAATAATTCTATGGTAATGTAGCTAAAGTATGTTGTTAATTGTGTTTTTTTTATTTTGAAAAAGGTTCTGCGTTCTGATTAGTAACAAATAACTGTGTCTCATATAAGTTTTATTGTAAACATATTTCGTATTGTGTTTCTGGAATTTGAGTACTCTTACAAAAAACGAGTAGAATTTTTCTTGCTTGTTAAATATATAGTACTAGGTCATTTAAGTGTTTGTAGTTAAATTTGTCAGAAGGTAATTTGGCATTAGGTTTAACTTGATTAAAAATGGCATTTCTCATTAGAAGTAAGAAAATTGACTTCATTCAATTAGCGCGGGACTCAGATGAGTCACCTGATCCGTCTATGTCTAAAATTGTTTTAAGGAATTTAATAATCTCTAGTAAATATTACAAGGAGGAAGAGGCAAAAGAGTTATTGGAAGTTATTACAGCCGAAAGGTTAGAGACAGAACAGCAGCAAAAACTAGAACAACAAGAACAATTATCAATTGAAAAATTACGCTTGGAAATAGAATTATCTAGGAACGCTAATCAGAGTGCTACTCAAAATAATGGTCAAACCTCACGTGTAAAATCTTTAGATGAAATAGTTAAAATGGTTAGGCTCTTAACTGTAAAGGTACCCAGTAAATCAGACGGGTGGGACTATTTCTTTTCTAGTCTTGAAAAGGCTTTCGCTAGTGAAGTGGTTAGCGACGAGTTAAAACCGAAGGTTTTGTTATGCATGTTAGGAGACAAAGTGTCAAACTTATTAGTTAACCTAGGCGAAGAAGAATTAAAAGATTATGAATCTTTAAAAAAGGTTGTGCTCAAGGAGTATGAACCCTCACCAAAAATATGTTTAGAAAATTTTAGAAAGGCCAAACGTAACTTTCTCTCAGTTCGCGTCCCGTTTAACATCGATGTGGTTATACTACTGTAAGTTAAGAGAAGCGAATGATTTTGAGTCAGTTAATCAACTGAACGCAGCAGATAAAATGTTTGAAATGTTGGATTCTGAGACGGCGACCCATATTGGTGTGCTCCAAGGGGAAGAATGGTACAAACCCAGGGACTTGGGCAAACAATGTGATATATTTTATGCTTCCAAAGGGAAATCCTACGATGAACCTGAGAGAGCTAAATGGAATGATAGTGAAAAGAGAAGTTTTAATGGTAGTTGGGGTAAACAGCCATTTGGGGAAAAAAAGTCAGATAATTTTTCTTCTAGGAAAAACTTTGATAAAGGTCAAGTAACTGAAATTAAAAAATTCGCTTGTTTCACCTGCGGATCAGATAAACATTTTAAGCGGGATTGTCCGAAAAACAAAGAGGTAGATAATAAAAGACTTAATGTGAATAAGGTGTCAACAGAAGGGACGGAATTGGTAGATGGGACGGTAGCTGCTAGATTTGATTTGCTAGGTAAAGTCATTCCTAGACGGGCTATTGAAGACAAATTAAGTCAATTAGTGAAAACATCTATCAGTGTAGATGGGAAGTTAGTCCATGCGTTAATGGATTCTGGTACGGAAATTACTGTTATCAAGAAAGACTTAGTTCCTGGAATATCGGTTGAAGGAGCTTCCACGATTTATTTGAAAGGTATTTTCGGTCCCAGCGGTTAAATGTCCTTTAGTATATGTTCCAATTGGTCTTGCTACCGGTGGCCAGGTTAATGTGGTGCACCAGCAAGTGTTATGTGCTTTGGAAGAAGTTTTGGTAGAAGACGTGTTGCTTCCACCAGAGGTTTTGGATATGTTGGGAGGAGCCCAGAGTGAAGAGAATTCACTGGCTCAAAGCTCTCAGGACCTGAGGGTTGACTCAGGAAATGTAGATGAAACCGAGGTTTCATTGGGTATTCTGCCAGAGAAAGCACAGGAGCACATTGAGGATTCTCAAAGGAATATTACTTCATGTCTGAATGAAGTGGGAACATTGGGTACTAAGGATGAGGAGGTGACCGCTGAGATGGATAAAGGAAGCATGGTGGCTGATAGTTTTCATTCCGAACAGGAGTGTTGTGCCGAGTTAGCATTGGTTTGGAAGTATGCTAAGGAAGGCAAAGGAAACTACTACGAAGTAGATGGGTATCTATTTCGTAGGGATAAAATACTCGGGAGAGAGTATTGGGCAACTGGTAATTCCGAAATGCAGAAGAACTGAGGTGTTGAGACTAGCGCATACTTCAGTGTTCAGTAGTCACATGGGTCCCAAGAAGACGCTTGAACGAATCAAGTATTCTTTATTTTGGGAGGGTCTAAGTTCCAATGTGAAGAAATTTTGTGAATCATGTAAAGAGTGTCAGCTCACTCGATCGGTTAGGATTAAAGACCGATCACCCATTACACCTGTGGCAAGGTCTGAATTGCCATTTCAGGTGGTGAATATGGATCTGATAGGTCCAATTGATCCGCCAAGCTCAAAGGGACATACATATATTTTATGTCTGGATGATCAGCACACTAGGTGGGGCGAGGCTAGACCGGTGACTAGTCTCAGTGCGAAGGTAACCCGTGAATTTAAAAAATATTTTCGAGAACCGGGATTTATCTTTTGTTGAAAAGGGAAGGTTTGTAGAAAAGAATAGCGCAGCATCGTGGGTCACGGTAGATTTGTGGAAGTGGTATTTTTGTCGTTCTTTCACGAAGAATTATGCCGCATGCTGTATGTCGTTTGGAATTTGCATGACTAAAAAAGTGAGGTTTAAGATTGAATACACTTCTTATGGATGTAATTTAACGGCTCAGGTTTTAAGAATGTTAGAGCAGTTTGTTATATCTCGAATAGTCGATATAGACCTTCTGATGCAAATTTGGAAAAATCGTGTAAAACAAATTAACTTTGTATTAGAATGGGCGAGATGGGTTGGGTCGGAAATCATACCGGCCAAAAGGCAAATTAGAGCCGTAGGAAAGTTTTTACTGTGTACTTAATATAGATTTAGTGAACTCATTGAGCATTCATTCATGAGTTAACGAAATAAACATTGTCTAGATTAAGATAAAAACTGTAATGTATATTTTTGGTATTGTTTTATTTTGTATAATGTGTGTTTTTTATGTATCTGTTTGCAATCCCATTACAGTTTAGATCTTTCTGGGAACATAGTCACTTATTTCAATTGGGTGAACTATTAATATTATTTCATGTGTTTGTTTTAAGGAACTTTGACTAGAACAATCATCAAGACTTTTGACTGTTGCAATTATTGTGTGTTCTGTTTGTGGATTTTCTGTGTCACGGTTTGTGAATTTTCTGTTCCTGGTGTCTGATATGGTAAAATCAGCCACAAGGGGCAAATTTTACTCTTAGGTGGGGCGTGTAAGGAACCGCTGCCTGCACCTGGCAACAGGTCGAACGAGAGACGATATAGAGGGAAGGATCTGGCAAGGACAGAGGAGAAAGGGTCGGAACGGGGGAGAGAGAGAGAGAGAGCGGTGGCGAAGAAAACCGGGGGTTGTGAAAAGTAGAGACGGCTGAACGATGTATCGTAATCTTGTAACATCTCAATATATTCTTTATTTTAAGAAATGTCCCATAGAAGGTGTGGAATAAACAGTGGGACAAAACCCTGTCTGCAATTATTTTCAATTCACAATGCGAACACGATCAGAAAAGAACCCACAAGTTTACTCTGGTGTCAGAAGTGCGATGCAATGGAGCAGAAGTTAAATGAACAAAATATTTCAAATTGATCGGTGTTCGTACTACATAATTGTGAACAAGGTTCTAGTGGACATGCAGTTTGAAAGAAAAATTTTAACAAGGAAATAGAACCCTGCAGTGTATCTTCAAGTTGATGACCACGTGCATCCCGGGAATTGCCCTGCAGCAGTTTCAAGTGAAAAAAACAAGACCTTCTTCATATGGAGTTTTACCATCACCTGCCGAGTTGGGCTATGAACGAACAGATGTCGTATTTTTCTTCATTTTCTGATGAATGGAGCCGTGATCTGAAAACAACGAAGGAAATCCCAGTAGTGTTCAAGTACAGAAACAGCTTTCATGTCGAGGTAAGTGGCTATTGTTCCCCTAAGTTAAAATATTGTGTGAATATTTAAAACAGTAATGGGATGCAGTCATATTTAATTTGTTTTTTTAAAAAATAAAATAGAAAAAGCAGATATATCTGAAAAAAGAAAATTTCATTGGTTTATTGCAATATTCTAAGTTGTTGATTATTGTGTAGATGAAATAAGAAAATTGTGTACTTATTTTACCTGGAAATGATAGGGTATCATTTTAAATGTTGTAAAATATGGTATTTAGAGTTCTAGTCTTAAACTATAATTTCTTTTTTATCATCATTCTTTACTGTTTTGAAGTTGTCTCAAAAATTAAAATCTGGGTATAGAAAGTGTTTTGCATAACAATTCAGTTTGCAGAATTTAAAAAAAAAGAATTAGATTAATTTATCTTGAAATAATGGTTGCGAAAAATGTATGTTTGAGTGGGTGAAAAATATCCATTAAAAAAAATGTGTATATGTATTTCAAGTAGACGGATTTCCTGTTAAAATGTTGTAAATAAGAGATTTTGTAGGTTATTTATGACTCAGAATATGGCATGTTTTTTTTTTTTTTTTTTGAATATTATATTATAGTTTTTCATTTTAAGCAAAAGTGTTGCAATTTGTCAGTTAGTTGATAGTTTAATGCAATCTGAGGTTATTTCCTTTGCTCGTAATTTATGATGTATATATATATATATTGGTTTTTTTGTTTCCTGCATAAGATTCTTCTTTTAATTAAAAAAAAAGAAAAGAAACTAAGAGTAGATTTATGATTTGAGAAATAATTCTATGGTAATGTAGCTAAAGTATGTTGTTAATTGTGTTTTTTTATTTTGAAAAAGGTTCTGCGTTCTGATTAGTAACAAATAACTGTGTCTCATATAAGTTTTATTGTAAACATATTTCGTATTGTGTTTCTGGAATTTGAGTACTCTTACAAAAAACGAGTAGAATTTTTCTTGCTTGTTAAATATATAGTACTAGGTCATTTAAGTGTTTGTAGTTAAATTTGTCAGAAGGTAATTTGGCATTAGGTTTAACTTGATTAAAAATGGCATT
This sequence comes from Trichonephila clavipes, assembly GCA_019973935.1. Taxonomy (NCBI): domain Eukaryota; kingdom Metazoa; phylum Arthropoda; class Arachnida; order Araneae; family Nephilidae; genus Trichonephila; species Trichonephila clavipes. The sequence goes on from BMAU01018604.1 coordinate 434,090, forward strand.
TCTCATTAGAAGTAAGAAAATTGACTTAATTCAATTAGCGCGGGACTTAGATGAGTCATCTGATCCGTCTATGTCTAAAATTGTTTTAAGGAATTTAATAATCTCTAGTAAATATTACAAGGAGGAAGAGGCAAAAGAGTTATTGGAAGTTATTACAGCCGAAAGGTTAGAGACAGAACAGCAGCAAAAACTAGAACAACAAGAACAATTATCAATTGAAAAATTACGCTTGGAAATAGAATTATCTAGGAACGCTAATCAGAGTGCTACTCAAAATAATGGTCAAACCTCACGTGTAAAATCTTTAGATGAAATAGTTAAAATGGTTAGGCTCTTAACTGTAAAGGTACCCAGTAAATCAGACGGGTGGGACTATTTCTTTTCTAGTCTTGAAAAGGCTTTCGCTAGTGAAGTGGTTAGCGACGAGTTAAAACCGAAGGTTTTGTTATGCATGTTAGGAGACAAAGTGTCAAACTTATTAGTTAACCTAGGCGAAGAAGAATTAAAAGATTATGAATCTTTAAAAAGGTTGTGCTCAAGGAGTATGAACCCTCACCAAAAATATGTTTAGAAAATTTTAGAAAGGCCAAACGTAACTCTGACGAAACTTTCTCTCAGTTCGCGTCCCGTTTAACATCGATGTGGTTATACTACTGTAAGTTAAGAGAAGCGAATGATTTTGAGTCAGTTAATCAACTGAACGCAGCAGATAAAATGTTTGAAATGTTGGATTCTGAGACGGCGACCCATATTGGTGTGCTCCAAGGGGAAGAATGGTACAAACCCAGGGACTTGGGCAAACAATGTGATATATTTTATGCTTCCAAAGGGAAATCCTACGATGAACCTGAGAGAGCTAAATGGAATGATAGTGAAAAGAGAAGTTTTAATGGTAGTTGGGGTAAACAGCCATTTGGGGAAAAAAAGTCAGATAATTTTTCTTCTAGGAAAAACTTTGATAAAGGTCAAGTAACTGAAATTAAAAATTCGCTTGTTTCACCTGCGGATCAGATAAACATTTTAAGCGGGATTGTCCGAAAAACAAAGAGGTAGATAATAAAAGACTTAATGTGAATAAGGTGTCAACAGAAGGGACGGAATTGGTAGATGGGACGGTAGCTGCTAGATTTGATTTGCTAGGTAAAGTCATTCCTAGACGGGCTATTGAAGACAAATTAAGTCAATTAGTGAAAACATCTATCAGTGTAGATGGGAAGTTAGTCCATGCGTTAATGGATTCTGGTACGGAAATTACTGTTATCAAGAAAGACTTAGTTCCTGGAATATCGGTTGAAGGAGCTTCCACGATTTATTTGAAAGGTATTTTCGGTCCCAGCGGTTAAATGTCCTTTAGTATATGTTCCAATTGGTCTTGCTACCGGTGGCCAGGTTAATGTGGTGCACCAGCAAGTGTTATGTGCTTTGGAAGAAGTTTTGGTAGAAGACGTGTTGCTTCCACCAGAGGTTTTGGATATGTTGGGAGGAGCCCAGAGTGAAGAGAATTCACTGGCTCAAAGCTCTCAGGACCTGAGGGTTGACTCAGGAAATGTAGATGAAACCGAGGTTTCATTGGGTATTCTGCCAGAGAAAGCACAGGAGCACATTGAGGATTCTCAAAGGAATATTACTTCATGTCTGAATGAAGTGGGAACATTGGGTACTAAGGATGAGGAGGTGACCGCTGAGATGGATAAAGGAAGCATGGTGGCTGATAGTTTTCATTCCGAACAGGAGTGTTGTGCCGAGTTAGCATTGGCTTGGAAGTATGCTAAGGAAGGCAAAGGAAACTACTACGAAGTAGATGGGTATCTATTTCGTAGGGATAAAATACTCGGAGAGAGTATTGGGCAACTGGTAATTCCGAAATGCAGAAGAACTGAGGTGTTGAGACTAGCGCATACTTCAGTGTTCAGTAGTCACATGGGTCCCAAGAAGACGCTTGAACGAATCAAGTATTCTTTATTTTGGGAGGGTCTAAGTTCCAATGTGAAGAAATTTTGTGAATCATGTAAAGAGTGTCAGCTCACTCGATCGGTTAGGATTAAAGACCGATCACCCATTACACCTGTGGCAAGGTCTGAATTGCCATTTCAGGTGGTGAATATGGATCTGATAGGTCCAATTGATCCGCCAAGCTCAAAGGGACATACATATATTTTATGTCTGGATGATCAGCACACTAGGTGGGGCGAGGCTAGACCGGTGACTAGTCTCAGTGCGAAGGTAACCCGTGAAGCTTTGTTAAAGATATTTTCGAAACCGGGATTTATCTTTTGTTGAAAAGGTAAAAAGGTTTGTAGAAAAGAATAGCGCAGCATCGTGGGTCACGGTACTGGATTTTCCAGGTGTATTTTTGTCGTTCTTTCACGAAGAATTATGCCGCATGCTGTATGTCGTTTGAATTTGCATGACTAAAAAGTGAGGTTTAAGATTGAATACACTTCTTTGGATGTAATTTAACGGCTCAGGTTTTAAGAATGTTAGAGCAGTTTGTTATATCTCGAATAGTCGATATAGAGTTCTGATGCAAATTTGAAAAATCGTGTAAAACAAATTAACTTTGTATTAGAATGGGCGAGATGGGTTGGGTCGGAAATCATACCGGCCAAAGGCAAATTAGAGCCGTAGGAAAGTTTTTACTGTGTACTTAATATGGATTTAGTGAACTCACAGAGCATTCATTCATGAGTTAACGAAATAAACATTGTCTAGATTAAGATAAAAACTGTAATGTATATTTTTGGTATTTTTTTATTTTGTATAATGTGTTTTTTATGTATCTGTTTGCAATCCCATTACAGTTTAGATCTTTCTGGGAACATAGTCACTTATTTCAATTGGGTGAACTATTAATATTATTTCATGTGTTTGTTTTAAAGGAACTTTGACTAGAACAATCATCAAGACTTTGACTGTTGCAATTATTGTGTGTTCTGTTTGTGGATTTTCTGTGTCACGGTTTGTGAATTTTCTGTTCCTGGTGTCTGATATGGTAAAATCAGCCACAAGGGGCAAATTTTACTCTTAGGTGGGGCGTGTAAGGAACGCTGCCTGCACCTGGCAACAGGTCGAACGAGAGACGATATAGAGGGAAGGATCTGGCAAGGACAGAGGAGAAAGGGTCGGAACGGGGGAGAGAGAGAGAGCGGTGGCGAAGAAAACCGGGGTTGTGAAAAGTAGAGACGGCTGAACGATGTATCGTAATCTTGTAACATCTCAATATATTCTTTATTTTAAGAAATGTCCCATAGAAGGTGTGGAATAAACAGTGGGACAAAACCCTGTCTGCAATTATTTTCATTCACAATGCGAACACGATCAGAAAAGAACCCACAAGTTTACACTGGTATCAGAAGAGGGATGCAATGGAGCAGAAGTAATATGAACAAAATATTTCAAATTGATCGGTGTTCGTACTACATAATTGTGAACAAGGTTCTAGTGGACATTCAGTTTGAAAGAAAAATTTTAACAAGGAAATAGAACTCTGCAGTGTATCTTCAAGTTGATGACCACGTGCATCCCGCGAATTGCCTGCAGCAGTTTCAAGTGAAAAAACAAGACCTTCTTCATATGGAGTTTTACTATGACCTGCCGAGTTGTGATACGAACGAACAGATGTCGTATATTTCTTCATTTTCTGATGAATGGAGCCGTGATCTGAAAACAACGAAGGAAATCCCAGTAGTGTTCAAGTACAGAAACAGCTTTCATGTCGAGGTAAGTGGCTATTGTTCCCTAAGTTAAAATATTGTGTGAATATTTAAAAGAGTAATGGGATGCAGTCATATTTAATTTGTTTTTTTTTAAAAAATAAAATAGAAAAAGCAGATATATCTGAAAAAAAGAAAATTTCATTGGTTTATTGCAATATTCTAAGTTGTTGATTATTGTGTAGATGAAATAAGAAAATTGTGTACTTATTTTACCTGGAAATGATAGGGTATCATTTTAAATGTTGTAAAATATGGTATTTAGAGTTCTAGTCTTAAACTATAATTTCTTTTTTATCATCATTCTTTACTGTTTTGAAGTTGTCTCAAAAATTAAAATCTGGGTATAGAAAGTGTTTTGCATAACAATTCAGTTTGCAGAATTTAAAAAAAAAGAATTAGATTAATTTATCTTGAAATAATGGTTGCGAAAAATGTATGTTTGAGTGGGTGAAAAATATCCATTAAAAAAATGTGTATATGTATTTCAAGTAGACGGATTTCCTGTTAAAATGTTGTAAATAAGAGATTTTGTAGGTTATTTATGACTCAGAATATGGCATGTTTTTTTTTTTTTTTTGAATATTATATTATAGTTTTTCATTTTAAGCAAAAGTGTTGCAATTTGTCAGTTAGTTGATAGTTTAATGCAATCTGAGGTTATTTCCTTTGCTCGTAATTTATGATGTATATATATATATTGGTTTTTTGTTTCCTGCATAAGATTCTTCTTTTAATTAAAAAAAAAAAAAAAAGAAACTAAGAGTAGATTTATGATTTGAGAAATAATTCTATGGTAATGTAGCTAAAGTATGTTGTTAATTGTGTTTTTTTTTTATTTTGAAAAAGGTTCTGCGTTCTGATTAGTAACAAATAACTGTGTCTCATATAAGTTTTATTGTAAACATATTTCGTATTGTGTTTCTGGAATTTGAGTACTCTTACAAAAAACGAGTAGAATTTTTCTTGCTTGTTAAATATATAGTACTAGGTCATTTAAGTGTTTGTAGTTAAATTTGTCAGAAGGTAATTTGGCATTAGGTTTAACTTGATTAAAAATGGCATTTCTCATTAGAAGTAAGAAAATTGACTTAATTCAATTAGCGCGGGACTTAGATGAGTCACCTGATCCGTCTATGTCTAAAATTGTTTTAAGGAATTTAATAATCTCTAGTAAATATTACAAGGAGGAAGAGGCAAAAGAGTTATTGGAAGTTATTACAGCCGAAAGGTTAGAGACAGAACAGCAGCAAAAACTAGAACAACAAGAACAATTATCAATTGAAAAATTACGCTTGGAAATAGAATTATCTAGGAACGCTAATCAGAGTGCTACTCAAAATAATGGTCAAACCTCACGTGTAAAATCTTTAGATGAAATAGTTAAAATGGTTAGGCTCTTAACTGTAAAGGTACCCAGTAAATCAGACGGGTGGGACTATTTCTTTTCTAGTCTTGAAAAGGCTTTCGCTAGTGAAGTGGTTAGCGACGAGTTAAAACCGAAGGTTTTGTTATGCATGTTAGGAGACAAAGTGTCAAACTTATTAGTTAACCTAGGCGAAGAAGAATTAAAAGATTATGAATCTTTAAAAAGGTTGTGCTCAAGGAGTATGAACCCTCACCAAAAATATGTTTAGAAAATTTTAGAAAGGCCAAACGTAACTTTCTCTCTCAGTTCGCGTCCCGTTTAACATCGATGTGGTTATACTACTGTAAGTTAAGAGAAGCGAATGATTTTGAGTCAGTTAATCAACTGAACGCAGCAGATAAAATGTTTGAAATGTTGGATTCTGAGACGGCGACCCATATTGGTGTGCTCCAAGGGGAAGAATGGTACAAACCCAGGGACTTGGGCAAACAATGTGATATATTTTATGCTTCCAAAGGGAAATCCTACGATGAACCTGAGAGAGCTAAATGGAATGATAGTGAAAAGAGAAGTTTTAATGGTAGTTGGGGTAAACAGCCATTTGGGGAAAAAAGTCAGATAATTTTTCTTCTAGGAAAAACTTTGATAAAGGTCAAGTAACTGAAATTAAAAATTCGCTTGTTTCACCTGCGGATCAGATAAACCATTTTAAGCGGGATTGTCCGAAAAACAAAGAGGTAGATAATAAAAGACTTAATGTGAATAAGGTGTCAACAGAAGGGACGGAATTGGTAGATGGGACGGTAGCTGCTAGATTTGATTTGCTAGGTAAAGTCATTCCTAGACGGGCTATTGAAGACAAATTAAGTCAATTAGTGAAAACATCTATCAGTGTAGATGGGAAGTTAGTCCATGCGTTAATGGATTCTGGTACGGAAATTACTGTTATCAAGAAAGACTTAGTTCCTGGAATATCGGTTGAAGGAGCTTCCACGATTTATTTGAAAGGTATTTTCGGTCCACAGCGGTTAAATGTCCTTTAGTATATGTTCCAATTGGTCTTGCTACCGGTGGCCAGGTTAATGTGGTGCACCAGCAAGTGTTATGTGCTTTGGAAGAAGTTTTGGTAGAAGACGTGTTGCTTCCACCAGAGGTTTTGGATATGTTGGGAGGAGCCCAGAGTGAAGAGAATTCACTGGCTCAAAGCTCTCAGGACCTGAGGGTTGACTCAGGAAATGTAGATGAAACCGAGGTTTCATTGGGTATTCTGCCAGAGAAAGCACAGGAGCACATTGAGGATTCTCAAAGGAATATTACTTCATGTCTGAATGAAGTGGGAACATTGGGTACTAAGGATGAGGAGGTGACCGCTGAGATGGATAAAGGAAGCATGGTGGCTGATAGTTTTCATTCCGAACAGGAGTGTTGTGCCGAGTTAGCATTGGCTTGGAAGTATGCTAAGGAAGGCAAAGGAAACTACTACGAAGTAGATGGGTATCTATTTCGTAGGGATAAAATACTCGGAGAGAGTATTGGGCAACTGGTAATTCCGAAATGCAGAAGAACTGAGGTGTTGAGACTAGCGCATACTTCAGTGTTCAGTAGTCACATGGGTCCCAAGAAGACGCTTGAACGAATCAAGTATTCTTTATTTTGGGAGGGTCTAAGTTCCAATGTGAAGAAATTTTGTGAATCATGTAAAGAGTGTCAGCTCACTCGATCGGTTAGGATTAAAGACCGATCACCCATTACACCTGTGGCAAGGTCTGAATTGCCATTTCAGGTGGTGAATATGGATCTGATAGGTCCAATTGATCCGCCAAGCTCAAAGGGACATACATATATTTTATGTCTGGATGATCAGCACACTAGGTGGGGCGAGGCTAGACCGGTGACTAGTCTCAGTGCGAAGGTAACCCGTGAAGCTTTGTTAAAGATATTTTCGAGAACCGGGATTTATCTTTTGTTGAAAAGGGAAGGTTTTGTAGAAAAGAATAGCGCAGCATCGTGGGTCACGGTACTGGATTTGTGGAAGTGGTATTTTTGTCGTTCTTTCACGAAGAATTATGCCGCATGCTGTATGTCGTTTGGAATTTGCATGACTAAAAAAGTGAGGTTTAAGATTGAATACACTTCTTATGGATGTAATTTAACGGCTCAGGTTTTAAGAATGTTAGAGCAGTTTGTTATATCTCGAATAGTCGATATAGACCTTCTGATGCAAATTTGGAAAAATCGTGTAAAACAAATTAACTTTGTATTAGAATGGGCGAGATGGGTTGGGTCGGAAATCATACCGGCCAAAGGCAAATTAGAGCCGTAGGAAAGTTTTTACTGTGTACTTAATATAGATTTAGTGAACTCATTGAGCATTCATTCATGAGTTAACGAAATAAACATTGTCTAGATTAAGATAAAAACTGTAATGTATATTTTTGGTATTGTTTTATTTTGTATAATGTGTGTTTTTTATGTATCTGTTTGCAATCCCATTACAGTTTAGATCTTTCTGGGAACATAGTCACTTATTTCAATTGGGTGAACTATTAATATTATTTCATGTGTTTGTTTGAAGGACCTTTGACTAGAACAATCATCAAGACTTTCGACTGTTGCAATTATTGTGTGTTCTGTTTGTGGATTTTCTGTGTCACGGTTTGTGAATTTTCTGTTCCTGGTGTCTGATATGGTAAAATCAGCCACAAGGGGCAAATTTTACTCTTAGGTGGGGCGTGTAAGGAACCGCTGCCTGCACCTGGCAACAGGTCGAACGAGAGACGATATAGAGGGAAGGATCTGGCAAGGACAGAGGAGAAAGGGTCGGAACGGGGGAGAGAGAGAGAGAGCGGTGGCGAAGAAAACCGGGGGTTGTGAAAAGTAGAGACGGCTGAACGATGTATCGTAATCTTGTAACATCTCAATATATTCTTTATTTTAAGAAATGTCCCATAGAAGGTGTGGAATAAACAGTGGGACAAAACCCTGTCTGCAATTATTTTCAATTCACAATGCGAACACGATCAGAAAAAAACCCACAAGTTTACAGAAACTATGAGTTCTCTAGACATATGAAATTATTTGTTCATTCTTAAAGATGAGTATGCAGTCAACAAATATACACTACTGTTTGTCAAAAATGCAACATCATGAAGGAATCACCAGAATTAAATGAACTTTGCAAGAAATATCAATTACAAGATGTTACGCAAAACAGTAAAATTTCAGAGCCACCGCGCATGCGTGGCGTGCGCAGCGCCCTCACATACGGAGAATATTTTCACTTTGCAGTGTGTCTGATACCTCAACGCTTTTGTGTGGCCGCACATTATCGTCCATTTACAAAAAGTATAGACCTACAGCATCCCTAAAAACACGAACATGATTCAGAATAATCTCTACAATACCGTTGTGGTGTAACTCTTCCTCGCTCAAATATGTGAAGCGTTGTTCTGTCATTGTGCGCGATGTCTGCTCACACCTGCGTCGTAACAATCACGTTCACAAACAAACTTTTGTGCATAACGTATTCACAGTAATTGGTGGCTAGAATCACTTGTCGCACTGAAACGAAATTCGTCGGAGAACATAATTCTAGACCAACAATACTCAACCTGCGGCCCACCGAGCCTTTTTAAGTGGCCCGGTCATTGCTCTGAGAAATTTACATACTTAAGAACATTGTACTAAAAATTTGGTGGGAAATTCTTTACCAAGAAATCAAATATATAAACTTTGCTTTTTGCTGTCTGTGTCGTACAGGTACGAAATATTCTTTTTCTATTTGGAATGGTTACGGTTAGTGATATCAGACAACATTGGAGTAGCAACAATTTTATGGTTGGAATTAATTTTTAACTATCTTTCATATCTTACAAGCGAAAAATATTCGAAAAAAATAAATCGTTTCAAGACGACTAGGAGGTTGAATATTTTGTAGTGAAAAACAAACATGGGGGGATCAATAATTGTTTGATTTGTCACGAAAGTGCTGTATTTAAAAAATACCAATAAACATGAATCATTCAATGATGCTTTTCCTCGAAGATCTCTTTCAAGAGGTTTGTTATATTATTGGTAATTATATGAAACCGCTTATTGATGCAGAAATTGTAAAGGAGTGCTTCCTAAATGCTTCTAATTTAATGTTAGTGACAAAGTAAAAAAATATAAAAAGTAATAATTAAAAATTAAAAAAAGCAAAACAAGAGTTATAATATTTTGACCAATTTACCACATTTTAAATTTCTCATCTCATGGTATCTTGATCTTAAAGCATTTCTGCCCCCCTTCCCCATCTATCCTCATGCTGCGGCCCACGTGAAATAACTATCATATGTATGCGGCCCAGCAGAAAAAAAAGGTTGAGTACCCCTGCTCTAGACCCCAACCAACATGTTCCTTACACCAGCGTAATCTCTCTCAAAGATGCCGTGATTGAAGTGGGATGCAACGAGCAGTCTTCCATGCGCACAAACCAGCTTGATTCAATCGCAGTGAGATGTTTCTTGCTGAAACATGCGTGCCTGTAATGGTTGCAAGGTTTGCAGCTATTTGTCCAGAAATGAAATTTCTATTCCCTTTTGTCACGAGGGCTACATAGCGATCTTTAAAGGCATGCTTTCTCAAAGCATTTCCACCTACAGGGAACTTCTTTACTTCTTTAATCGCGAGATGACACTCTTTGATACACCCATTGCCACAGCTATAGTGGTGACACGTTGAAACTGCTTCCAGGCGTCCAACTGCTCGCTCACGATCATAGTCCTTCAAATGATGTCTTGCTGACATTTTGCTCTTAATTATTGTAAGAACCAAACAGAATTTCAGAGAAAAAAAACTTTTATAACGTCCAGCACTATTTTCGTCAAACAATAAACAGCATGAATTGTTTTTTTATACAGATAACGAGTCCTGGTCCACCACACCCTCTGAACTTGAATTTACTTTTATTGGTTAGCCGTCTGAGACGCAATTTTACATAAACCACTTTTTCCTTAGCAATTGTCAAGCAGTGTAGAATATGTGATTGTATTTATCATGGAACATTAGGTATTTAGTCCAATATACATGATGCAATATCATTCTGTTTTTATTCAAACTTCAAGCTTTGTGTAAAACAGATATGGTTTCTATATATTTATATGTATACAACGCACTATAATTTGAAATTTGGGGAAAAGTTGAAAAATTTATTCTATAACCTCATGATATTTCATCAAAAAAATTTATTTACAGAGCAAAATCAAATATAGATAAAAAAATTTAATTTTGTAAAAAAATAATATATTTGCTGTGCATATAACCATAATGCATTAAAATCCCTTATTAAACTTTTAAATTTATTCCATCCTTTTTTGGAATTATCGATCAAAACTAATACTCTTCTTCGATTTGCTTTTCATGTGTACATCTCACGACCGAACGAAAGTCCCACATTCCCGAGAAGCTGAAACTATTTTCCTAACAAAGCTCTAATCGGTGCTTTATCCCGAAAAAGTATTATACTTCACATTTCGTGAGCCTTATTTGATCAGTTGGTGCTCATGTTTCTAAAACCGCTGCTAACCTGGCTGTTGAAACAGATGCCTACGCCTACCCTGCTGTGACAACACGAGTTCCAAGGACGAGATACGTCTTAACTGCTCGCCTGAGGATTCTCTCGGAAATCTTTCTGAATTAAAAATCAATTGATTGGATAAAAGTGTGTGTTCATCTTGACAGTAAAGGGAGTTTTATGGCCCTTTTTTTGGTTTTATGACCATATGTCTTTTTTAACCACATCTATTAGTTGGTTGTGGTTAAATCACTGTAACATCTTCGATATATTCTTTTTTGCCTCGAAATTATTCGTGTGAAACAGTGTTGCCACTTATTCTAATGTAAATAGAATTATAATGAAGCAATGGAAAGGAAATGAAAATGTAATCACCACCTAAGGAAAAAAAATACATACCTTTCTTTTTAAATTCAAATCCACACTTCGGTAAACTTATAATATTTGTTTAACTCTGAATTTTGAAAGAACAGTTCTTGATATTTATTAATGAAGAACTTAATTTACAGTGAAGTGATATTTTTATTACATAAAATTTTAACTGTTATTTAGCTTTGAATAAACAAAGTAAATAATTAAATTTTTTGTTCTCTATTGCATAAATGAGCACGCATAGTTTATAAAATATTACATTATAAAGTACGTAGAATGGTAGTTCTCAAACTTTCACTACTGGTGACCCAATTTTCAATCATAACTTTTATCGCGACCCCCCCTAAAAATAATAATGTATTGAATGCAATAATAATGCACTTTGGCGCTAAAGCTACAATACGATCATAATTATAAGCCATACAAATTAACAAGATAAATATCAAATTTTGTATATGTTACTTTTAAGTAATATATATATATATATATATATATATATATATATATATATATATATATATATATATATATATATTACTTTTTAGTTCGATTCACTATAAAAGCGTGTTTTTTAGTTTGTTCTAAAACTATAATTTATTTTTCAATAATTTTTACTATACACGATAAAAATCACAATTTGAGTGAATAATTAAATTAAGAGAAAATATACTTACCTACTTTCAAGGACTTTTCAATTTTTCTTTGAAAATTTGAGAAAAATCCAATAAAACTAAAGAAAATGTTCCAAATGTGTGTGTCCTTAATAAAGGACATAAATCACAGACACTTTTCGCTAACAACACAGGAACGTTATTTTACAGCAAAACTGTCATATTTTGTTCACGTTCTTGTAGTTTTGAAGTTGTTTGATGATCTACAAATAGCATTTTGAGCTTCTTCCTTGTGTCTTTTTGACAAGGCGAAGTGCTACATTACGGCTTCATAGTTTTCTTCATAAAAATCTTTAAGCAGCATTTGAAAATTTCAAATCAACTCATACGTTTCATGTCTAACGCTTTTCTGATATTTAATTTCGCTATATATATATCTTGATTAATATGTATTATTTCAGTAGGTTCTTCAATTGCTTTATCAGTTTCAACTTCCTTCAATAGGGATCACAGATGCCCATTTTTTTTAATAATCCGCTCATTTACATTTATAAACCATAATATGTCATACAACACAGCAATAACAACCACAAAATTGTTCATGGGGAAAGTGTAGCAGGTTCTAAAAATAAATGTGTAAAATGTTTTTCATTATGCATCATATGTTTCAGAATACTCATAAAAATAAATCTTGGCCAAATAATTCTTCTAAGTGCTCAATATGCTTATCCATATAACATAAAACTCTTTAACATGGAAAAAGGAGAAACAGAAATATATTATATATATTTACAACTTCCCTAAGAAAAAAGGACGGAGATAACCATACCAGTAAGTTCGAAGGTCAGCTAAAGTAATATTTTAGGTTAAAAGAAACGTAATAAAAAAATCTCTCATCGTGGGATTACAGCAGAGCAAACAAAATATCTTTTTAATTCGGTTATAGGATCAAAGATGGCTAATGAGCGTTTAAAGTGGAATCTTTTATTTTTGATGATCACCAGATGATAAAAATAAATTATATCAGTGTAAATGTGTATTTTTTTAATGTCAGAAAGCATTTTGTTTTACCTCATTCCAAAAAAAATTATTTTTTTAAACCTTTTATTTTCAATATGATCGCGCTCCCCTCGCTGGGTTACAGCACCCCCCCCCAGGGGGCGCGCCCCACAGTTTGAGAAAAACTGATGTAGGAGAAGGATATATATATATATATATAACTAAATTCCATAATTAATTAATTACTGTAGAACCTAATATATTGTTACAATTTCATTTCTACAAGTAATATTTTTATACGATAAGTAAGCTAATAAAACATTAATTTATTGTTTTTATTCATTTTTTTATGTAATAATATTAGTGAGAGGGATTTCTCCTTGTAAAACTGTAATTGTTTTTTTTTTAAATTGTAATCAAAAAAGTGTTTTGACCATCAGTTTGGTGACGTCAAAGGGAAATGACGCAGCAATTGAGCGTGCATGGAATAACATTGTGTGTGTGATAAGGTTATATATCCTTGTTGTATGAAACGATAGTCAGAATCATATGCTAATTTTTATTCGTTGTCCGAGCAATTCTCTGATGTACCTGAAGTTATATAATAGAAATTACGAAAAATCGGCTTTTTTCCAATTTTTTTATTATTGTTATTATTATTTTCAGCCTTTTTTGCGCAATCAATACATTGAAAATTACATCATAGGAGCCTTTATATTCTCAGAAATAAAACGGATTACTTACCGCAAATGCATCGCGATTTCTTTGTATTTTTTAATAACGTAAATATATTTGATTTATACTATTATCCTTTTCTACACATAAAACATTTGTTTTTGATGCTTTGCTTTTCCAACTAATTTCTTTTCTCGCTTGAAGTAAATATATGAAATATATCAAATAAATAATGAGCAAAACATTTAAGTAAGATATATTTATATGCAAAAGTTATAGTTTATATAATTGACAACGTGTCACTGATATTTCAAGACAAAGGTAGTTTTTTTTTATTTCCTACGCTTCTCATTAATGGCAATTTCTCACAAGCTTTAATATCCTCTACGTCTTCTGGGTTTTTTTAAACACTATCCCTCAGATAGAAATTTGTTTTACGCTTAACGATGTTAATGACTCCAATCTTGAGAATTTTGTTTTGAGAAAAGGAACGTGGATTCTTATTATTATCAGCTGTTAACTTCGTATGTGTTTTAAAATGAATGTTAATTTTTGGGTTTTTTTATATGATGTAACTGCTTAGAAAATCAAGTGTTTAAAGCTCTCTTTGCAAAATACACTAGAGCACTGAAAACTTGTGGACCGCATGTGATTTTCTGAGTGGCTCGGTCATGTCCCATTGCACTGAGAAACTCAATTATTTAAGATTATACTAAAACTTTAGTGAGAAATTCTATCAATGAAGCAATAAAATCTATCAATTTGCTTTTTTTCATAGCTGAATTTAAACAAGAGGCTTGGTCATGGATGAAATGAAATCGAATCTACCCCATAACTCAGTAAAAAATGCATAAAAATAAATATTTTTTCTGCCTGTTTGATATCCTTTTAAGACCCGAATTATTTTTATCTTCAAATATTAAATTCTTCTGGTTATTAATACTATATAGACCCCAATGAAATAAGGAAAAATAATTAAAAAATTCCCGCTCTCCCCCTCCCCTGGAATGTAGACGGTATCCACACGATCGTGCGGGTTGGCGTTATCTGTGAAACAGGTCACCTATTAAATTTTACTAAGTAAGTCTCCATGTGAGTTATACATTTTTAGCTCTAAGTTGATAGAAGAAACAATCTTAATTCAACAAAAATTGTTACAAATAAGGAAATTATTGATATATAATTAACTCTTTTATTAATTCATTATTTATTTACTGCAAAAATCTTTTGTTTTGTTTTTGACAAGTATAAATAACCATTGCATTTTTCGCAACATGTTTTCGAACTGCTTTCGTAGTTTTCAAATCTGCACTTTCGAGGCCTTGAAATATCATCAACACATCAAAATGGCTATACATGTCAAGCCTTTTATCCTGGAATGTCCAGAATAAAAGCCATGACATGTATAGCAGGTGGATTATAACTCCTCAATCATTTTGCGAGGGGAACTACACACAACACTGTTATCTTCAACATAAGTTAAAATACTTTTGTTAGTAGATGGAGAGGCTGATAACGCTTCAACTATTTTTAATTTAAATTTTAAGCGATCCATTTTGATTTTTATAGGAATTTTATTTGATATTGCATCTTGTTTGCACAGAAACCAAGAATTTTCAACAGCTAAATCAATGTAATGAATGTGTTCAAGAGACTTTTATGGCAAATAATGATCTAAATTTCCATTTCAAATATTCCCATGTGTTTCTTCATCGTTCTTATGTGAACTTGATTCTCCTTCCAGTATACGCGATTCATGTGTTTTGTTCGCAGCATTATCGTCATCTGAGAGATCACTAAGTTCTGATCTAAGTTCAATCTGATTTATTCATCAATTAAAAAATTTCTTCTGTGATAATTCTTCTCCTTTTAGACACCTGAAAAAGTTTTTGGTTAAAAGTTAACACAGTATTCCATGAAAAATAGTAAAATGTATCAGAAAATTTTATTATTTAAAATATATATATATATATATATATATATATATATATATATATATATATATATATAAACCACGCCTTACTAACTACCACCGGAAAACCCAGATTTTTTTCGGGGGGGGGGCAGACATGGATGCAGATATCTGTGGAGAGGATAAAAAGGCAATATTCATCAACAAATGTATGAAAAGAAAATTAATTGCAAAAGAGAGAGAGAGAGAGAGAAAGAAAAAAAAGGGACTCATCCCCATGAAAATTTGGTATTAATTATATAACTATATATTTCATTTTTATGTAGGATTTCATCAAAATTATTGAAACAGAAAAGAAAATTCGCATGGTAAGTACTTACCTTCACAGCTGCAGTGACTCAAGTAACGCCCAATCCCCCGCACGATTTCGCGGCTAACGAAATCCCGAGCCCTAGAAGCCATATGAATAGAGTATAATTAATATTTTTTCTATTTTACAATTATTTGAACATTAATACAAAAATTTGTATCAAGCAATTAGAAATACATTGATAATTACCTTTTTACGACAGATAAAAAGAAGACTTGTTTTAGTTGTATTTAAAAACAAAGCTAGATTTGCCAACTGAAAGTAAAACATGGAACACAACCATCGTCTGTTGATAAAAAGTAACACTTTACACTTTCTGCAAACCGGCTCAATCGTTAGATTCGCGATTTTCTTACATAGGACTATTCCAGAAGCGAAAACGTATAAGAATATCGAACCCGCACGATCGTGCGGGTTGGGTTTTAAAGGGATATAAGGGTTAATATAGTATCAAAATATAAGCCAAATTGAGAGTTTTAAAATTTTGGTTAATTTTGCTTAGTCCAATATTGCTTTGATCTTATAGGGTTATCCTCATGTTGTGGTCGGCGTGAAATACCTACCATATGTATGTGGTCAATGGGAAAAAAGGTTGAGTACCCCTGTACTAGCGTATGTATCAAAGACAGAAAAATGAGATTTTCGAACAGAAAAATGTCTAAATTTTAATGAAAATTTGTAGCGTTGTAATTCATGCATCTGATAATAACAAAGCATTTTTAAAATGACAAAATATTCCATAAATGCTTATTTTTTTTTATTTTAATAAGTAAGAGGTGAGTTCATTTAGCATTATGGAAAAGAAGAAAAATTGGGAAACACATTTTATATAAGAAAAAAATTGATCCACTCGGATAAAAAAGAGTAGTATGATAAAATATGCTGCTCTCTATAGCTAAAATATTATATTAGTGTTGGAATACATTTATATCTGAAAAATATTTCATATTCGGATCCTATTTTTTAATTCCTACTATTAAAAAAAAAACTCACACTCTCTCTCTATTTTTATTTAGTTGTTTATTTATTTATCTTGATGGAATTTTTCAATCTTTAATAAAATACATTTTAAAGCGCTCAATTGAGCTGAAATTTTATGTACATGATCATTCTGGATAACAATATAATAATTTAATTATAATTAATAAAAATTAATTGATTAAAACTAATTATTTAAAGAATTACAAATGCAGTCACATTGGCATCATTTTTGGCGACTTATGTCAAAATTTGAAAATATTTTTTTCTCACGTGTTAAAGCATTCAGTTGAAAGGAAATTTTATATACACGATTGTTTTGGATGCCAATACGATACTTTAATGATAATTAATAAAAATTGATTTCCACTTAATGCTCTGATTATGTCATATGTATATACATATTTATATTAAATGTAACTATTTAATAAAAAGTAGCTAAAATAAAATTTTTCTTTGTTAATCTAAGTAGGAATGTACTTAAAATTTTTTATATTACTTGTTAACATAAAGTGAAGACAGCTCCAATGAATTATTAAAGAAAAGGGACGAAAAAAGAAAGATTGAACTCAAAATTACTCTAATTAAGAAACAATGTTTATTTTTTTTCTCCAAAAGATATTGCAACGTTTTCATTTAACTTACAGAGCCCGGACAATAATGACAAAACCATTACATTTCCTATTAAGAAATTTGAAAAACGTTGTAAAATGCTACCAAATTATTTGTAACTACTTGAGAATAATATCATTAGTAAATAGATTTATATATCAAGTGACAATAATAATAATATTTGCAAAGCTGCGGTAATAATTAAATATTTTTATTTTGTTTAAGCTCTCGATCAAAGCATCCTCTCAAAAGTTCTAGAACTTGAATTGGATAAAGTTACGTACAAAAAATACTCTAATATGTATGATACGATAAATATATATATCTCAAGATTTTAACATTAGCTAAAACAGTCGAAAATTTTTTACAGTTTTTATAAAAAAATGTCAGAAAATTTTCAGAATTTACGCACAAGCTAACAGTTAGGGTTCCTTTCCCGGGAAATCATAAGATTTCTATACTTTTTCTATTATCGGGGATCCCCGGGACCAAAACACGCTGGAATAGTTGTTGTCAATACTTAAAAGATTTTTAGAAATAAAGTCAGCAATTTTAAAAGCATTAATTGACGTTAAAGAAGAACAAATGAGGGCCAATGTAGAGTTTGAAACTGGGACTACAATTGTAGCAAGCTTAAAGCCAGTAAAAATTGGTTTAGAAAAATTATGCAGTCGAAATGAAACTTTGCTAACTGCAGAAGTTTTATTTTCTTTCGTTATTGGAAAATTGAACAAACAAAATTCAGAATTTGCGAAAAATATGAACTGTTCTCTAATCAAAAGAATTAATGAAAGACGCAACGTTAATCTAATAGTATTAATGCAATGCCTGAACTTTGTGACAAAATACGAAGTAACTGCAGTTACTGTCGATGTTTCGCGATTGCCTAGTAAAAATTAATTGGTTAGACAAACCCAAATGAGAGAGAGAGAGAGATAGGGAAAAGGCTTTTCTGTGAAGAAGAGGAATCAATATCCAACTCTTCGTTCTCAGAAGAAGAGATCATGGAGATTTTGAAAGAAAAACCTCTGATGTGTTGGACTAAAAATTAGAGAAAGCAATTTACTCTAACGTTTTGTATTTTTCAACCAAGAAAAGTACTAGTTTTAATAAAATCATGAAACAAGAGATTCAATTGTTTGACTCGATTGAAAATCCATCCCCAAACATTCTAAAACTATGTGAGGCTTTAAAAACAATTCCTCCAACGTCAACAGAAGCCGGGATAGCATTTTCTGCTGCCGGATTGTTCGTAACAATGCTTAGAACTACACTGAGTGATAAAAGTATATATATATATATATATATATATATATATATATATATATATATATATATATATATATATATATATATATATATATTGCTTATACTTTTCGAAATTCTATTTTAAAAATGAATAATCAATTTATTATATATTTTTTGTATTTTTAGCTCATTATAATAAGTATTAATTTTGAAATTTATATGTAGCCTTATTTTATATAATTATTATTGGTTTTATTTAAAAATAACTAGTTTTTAATTTTTTTTTAAATTTTGATGTACTTCCGGGAATTCCTAGAACGAAAATTACATTCCCGGAAATGGAAAAACCCGGAAAATTAGAAACCCTACTAGCAATGTCTATATTGCATCAATTTAAGGCTGTCTTCGGTTAATGTTAAAGAATAGGACACAAATTTGGAATACTTTTTTTTCAGCCATAAAAGTACTCAAAAATTAATGTTATATTCTGGCCTCACTGTCCTGTAGAGACACATTTTCTTTTCTCTTATATCATAATGCTAAGTGAGCTATCCCTTAACTATTCAAAAAATTAATTATTTATGAAATATTTTGAAATTTTAAAAACGCTACATTATAAACGAATGTATGAGTTACAATACCACAAATTTTTATAAAAACTGAGGCGTTTTTATGTCCGAAAATGTGTTCCGCGTTAAGTCCACGCTCTCGTACATATGGCGAAAACAGCCTTAAATGCGCAATTCAGAACTTGCTTATAAGCCAGATGAAATCCGACTAATGTAACAAGTAAATATACGGAGATATTTTGAGAGGAATTTCCTTGACAAGGTCTTGGATTATGTAGGAGTAAGAGGATTTCTCCTAACAGGAACGCGCTGCTAGACTTTTAATGGTCTCCTAATTGTAATATTTCACCTGCTCCATGAACAAAGATTCGATGAATGCCGTATGTCACTTTGAAGTACGGTAGAAAGTCTGATGAAACTAGATTTTCTTTGTTCGAATTGGTACTGTACGGTGTAAGTATCACTGCATCAGCGAACGTTGTTCGGGAAAAACAGGCATTGCACAAGACCTACAATTTAAGCTATGCGAAATGCTTGAAGGTAATCCTTTCTATATCCGTGATCTGAATATACTTCTACAATGCTGGTTATTCCGGGAATAAGAATAAATATTAATATATGTTGTACCAATTTCATTTTGAAAAATAGTCATGCACGACAATTGATACATTGACTAAAATAAAAGCCCCTTTAGGAGCGAATAATTAAAAGCCCTCAAAACTTTTTGTGTAGTGTAAAACGAAACTGAAGAGACTGAAATATTTGTTTCTGTTAAAGGATATTGAAAAAAAAACGACATATATTCAACAAAATTGAGTATATTACAGAACATTTTACGTACATAGACGTGCATGTATTTAATCAAAAATAATAAAACAAAAACATTCAAGAGAATTTTTGATAAAATTTAATACAACATTTTTAAAGTTTTTTGAAAAAAAAAACACTTTTACCAAGATTTTGGAAAATCCTCTAATTCTTTTCTCTTCATTTGTCTATTTAGTAACAAATTGTCCGATGTCGTCCGTTTTTTCACTCATTTCACCATTAGAATGTGCGTCTAAATAACTGCGCATGCTTTACATGATGTTCCTCGGTTCGGACAACGTGGGAATCTTCATTTTCGTCATTCATATTTGAGCTTTGAACAAACTCCAAAATGTGTTTCTCTGCCATAATTGGGGCTTTATTATCGCTTACTGCGATGAATTCTTTCGATGAAACAGTAGGACCAAATCCAATAATACAGTAACATTCTCAAACTTTTGATGTAGCGTCTGGTGCTTTCCGTATTTTGTTCATTCCCGGAAGAGGAACCTTTTCGTGTTAAGAGAAAAAAATGCCAGAAAATACATAGTAATTTGCCGGGACCGTTGTATTATTTCGTGTTAACCGATATTTCGTCCTAAACATTTTCACGTAAAACGTATTTCCCTACCTTTGATGCCTAAAACAAAACAGGTATAAAAAATGTTTCATGCTTTTAAAGACTTTTTTTTAGAAGTAATTAGTACTTTTACTCCACGTAAAAGATGTTTGAATATAACATTCATTATTAAGTGTCGCGCTGCGTCAATTGCGAAGGGTGTCGTCCACGTCACTTGACCATGGTTCAAAATTACGTGGTCCGTCGCCAAAAGCCCTCGTGTAGCTGAACAGTGCGACGTTAATATTCAATCAATCAATCAAGCGTCAATTGCGAAATAATTTGATTTATTCAATCAATTAACAACGTTCTTAAGCTAACCTTGGTTGCGTGCGTAAGAAAACCGAGAATTTTTCTAACATCTGTAATGTTCTTCATAACTACTTTAAATTTCATCATTTCATCTAGATGAGGGTACTCTATCTTTTTTCTGCTGGGCCGCATACATATGCTAGCCATTTCACGCGGGCCGCATACATATGCCAGTCATTTCACGCGAGCCGCATACATATGCTAGCCATTTCACGCGGGCCGCATACATATGTCAGTCATTTCACGCGGGCCGCATACATATGTCAGTCATTTCACGCGAGCCGCATACACATGTCAGTCATTTCACGCGAGCCGCATACATATGTCAGTCATTTCACGCGGGCCGCATACATATGCCAGTCATTTCACGCGGGCCGCATACATATGCCAGTCATTTCACGCGGGCCGCATACATATGCCAGTCATTTCACGCGAGCCGCATACATATGTCAGTCATTTCACGCGGGACGCATACATATGTCAGTCATTTCACGCGGGCCGCATACATATGCTAGTCATTTCACGCGAGCCGCATGTGTTAGCTATTTCAAGCGGGCCGCATGTGTTAGCTATTTCAAGCGGGCCGCAACATGAGTTGAAATGGGGGAGAGAAATGCTTTAAGACCAAGGCAACATTGGAAATTTAAAATGTGGAAAATTGATTAAAATATTACAACTCCTGTTTTGCTTTTTTTAATTATTATTTTTTATATATTTTCATTTTTGTCACTAACATTAAATTAGAAGCACTCCTTCCCAATTTCTGAATCAGTAAACGGTTTCAAATGATTGCCAATAATATAACAAACTTCATAGGATATCTTTATTACTGCTGTATCATTACCACTGAGAAAACACTTTGTTGATGTTGCAAAGAGTATTCAAGAAAGCCTATTTACATCTCTTGAAATAGATCTTGGAGGAAAAGTGTCATTGAATGTGTTTCCCGTTCACTGATATTTTTAAATACAGCACTTTCATAACAAGTCGAACAAGTACTGATCCATGTTTGTTTTTCACTACAAAACAGCCAACCTCCAAATCGTTCGAATATTTTTCGCTTGTAAGGTATGAAAGATTCTTAAAAATTAGTCCACCCACAAAATTGTCACTACTGTTATCTGCTATCACTAACCGTGACCGTTACAAATAGAAAAAGAATATCCATTCGCAGCCGTGCGACATCGACAGCAAAAAAGCAAAATTGATGTATTTAATTTCTTGTCAAAGAATTTCCCACTAAATTTTTAATACGCTGTTCTTAAATAAGTTGATTTTTTCAGAGCAATGGGTCATGGCCGGGCCACTTAAAAAGGCTCCGTGGGCTGCAGGCTGAGTATCTCTGATCTAGAGATAGTGCAAATTATATTCTTCTCTATATACGCACACTGTGTGGTTTTATTTTAATAAAGTTATTATGTATGTTTTCATAGGATGAATTAAATAAAAGCATCTCATACAGGTAGGTTGTCTTCGGAGAGTGCTAAAAAATAGGACCCGAATTTGGAACATTTTTTCATATATAAAATAACTAAAACGTTAGTATTATATTCTGGCTTCACTATCCTATAGAGAGCAGGGCATTTTATCATGTTTTTCATTTTTAAATGAGTTGATCCATTTTTTTCTGGTACAAAATGTATTTCCCTTTTTTTCCCCATACCGTAATGCTAAATAAGCTATACCGTTATGTGTTAAATTTTTTAAAAAAATAAGTATTCAGGGAATATTTTGAAGTTTTAAAAACGCTATATTCTTTATAGATATATGTATTATAATGTTACAAATTTTCATGAAAATTGAGGCATATTTCTGTCTCAAAAGGGGCTCCACGCTTAGGCCAGGCTCTTATTCATTTGCCGAAAACAGGCTTAAGCTAAATTCGGGTTACTGAACGGAATAAACCTATAATAATATTTTAGAATCATTCATTCGTGTTTTTATGGATAAGTTTAAATAACTAGATTCTCAAGAAGATGAATGTCTTTTATTTATCTGTTCTAACTAATGCTTAAGGTTTAGAGTCTAGTTTTGTAACCCTTTTTAGACAAAAATAAACTTTTTTCGCAGTATTAATACCGTTTCTATACCTCGTATAGAAAATGTTTTACTTTATAATGCTATTTGCGTCTGTTGGAATTTTTTTTCTTTTATAAAGTACATTTCATTGTATTCTGGTTTCTTTCAGTACTAAAGTTGTTTAAATTTATATGTTGGAGGTTTCTTCTCTTAGCCATCTTGAATTCTTAAACGTGATATATATCCAAAATTTCTGATAGGTTTCATGAAACTAGTCAATTAGATACCCTTTTCATTGCAATAAAGTTTATCTAAAAATGTAAAAGATAAGATACTTCCAAACATATTGCGTTACATAATTCAATTTTTCTTATAATTATACATATAATATATATATATATATATATATATAAACATTTTTAACTATGTTTTAAGAACCTGGATGACTAAGAGTAAGAACTCCCTAAAAATTATCATTAAATATATATTCTTTAAAAAAGAATGTGATAAAAGTAAACTCACCCCCTTTTATAACTTTTTTGGCCGACTACGGTGGCTTAGAGGCAGCATGCTCACTTCGTAAGCCCAAGGTTGCGAGTTCAATCCCGGCTGGAGTCGCAAGATTTTTTGGATGCGAAA
This sequence comes from Trichonephila clavipes, assembly GCA_019973935.1. Lineage (NCBI taxonomy): Eukaryota > Metazoa > Arthropoda > Arachnida > Araneae > Nephilidae > Trichonephila > Trichonephila clavipes. Next base: position 457,468 of record BMAU01018604.1, read on the forward strand.
ATCGTCATGATTATATGACATGTGAAAGATTCCTAGAGTATCAATTTTACTCTGGTGCTCTCAGCAAAATTAAATTAACGTAATATTTAGCATCCGACGAGAGCTTGAATTTAAAAAAAAGTTAATTCAAGCGTCCAAATTTGGTAATGAGGTCGCCACTAGATGGTGCCACCAGAAAATAGCTCTCAGGTTTGGCTACTTGCTGTGTCTGCAAATGCTAAGTTGCTAAAATGCAACCCCATTGGGAAAAAATAATATAGTTTTTTAGAAATTTTTGGGTATATATTTTAGAGCTTTTAATAATAGTTTAAATTTGAGAGGATAATTAAAACTCCATGGGATTAGCATTTTCACCAATTCGAAATGTCCATTAGATAAGAAAATTAAACTTATTGATTTTTTTTAATTTTGAGACAAAGTATAATAAAGGGGAATATGTGTCATAATTTTACCGAAATATAAGGATTTAGGAAAAAATTTCACCCTGAAAATTTGTTCTAAGATCAGTTTTTTTAGCATAAAACTAACCTAATCTATAAATATAATGGGTGGATAATGGATATCCAGAAACAATGGAAAAGTAACAAGCCTCCATTCTTATCGGTTAAAGAACTTCCAAGAGAACGACAAAGACGCAATTAGGCAATGAAATTACCGTTACTGTCTTTATGTTGTTACAACAGTTAATTTTTCTTTCGTTCATTACGGCTTAACGGTAAGTCCCCTTTTGCTCATTATGTATTCGAAAACAGAAAGTGAAGTAATTAACTTCAAATATTTCAAATGAGATAAGATAGGGTTATCAGAATCGATCGGTTGAGGAAGGGAATTCTATTTACATTTAAAATTTACAATTTGGATAAACTTTCGTTTCAACTTGAAAAGTTCTGCGTAAATGTATTTTAAATAACTAAATGCATATTTTCATTTTAGAATTGAAGTAACTAAAATTTTTCGAAAATAATATTTTTTAATAATTTTTTCGTTCTATGTCCTTTTTCAATTCCTACTATTAACTCACACTCTCTATATATTTATTTATTCATTTGTTTGTTTATTTATTTATTTATCTTGGTTAACAAAATACATTTTACAGCGCTTAATTGAGCTGAAATTTAATATACATGATTATTTTATTTAATTATAATTTAATTATAATTAATAAAAATTAATTGATTAAAACTAATTACTTAAAGAATTACAAATATAGTCACGTTGGCGATTTAGCGACCATTTTGGCGACATGTGTCAAAACTTGAAAAGGTTTTTTTCTCACATTTTAAAGCATTCAGTTGAACTGAAATTTTATATACACGATTGTTTTGGATTACAAAACGATACTTTAATGATAATTAATAAAAATTAATTACCACTTAATGTTGTTATTCGGTCTTATGTATATACAAATTTATATTAATTGTAAGTATTTAATAAAAAGTAGCTAAAATAAAAATTTTCTTTGTTGATCTAAGTAAGAATTGACTTAAAAATTGTTTTTATATTACTTGTTTTAGCTTCAAATTACCAACAATCAAATTATCAATTTTCTAAAAAATTTAGCAATACCAAAATCTTTACAGATTTTCATTTTAGTCATCTGTTTTTGCCTGAAGAAGCTCCATCTGCATTTTAAGCGCAATAGAAGTTTGTTTTCATCTTAAGGTTTTTGTCATTGTTCTAGTAAAAAAATTCTACTAAAATAGAAAAAACGCTAAACCAACTCATTTATTTTTACTCACATTGCAATATATACTCTTTACCTAATTCCCAAACCAACTGTTGAGAGATTAGATGTTTTTGTGTGCCGTTTTTAGGTGTGGAAGATGAAAGTATTTTGGATAAACAAAATTAGCTCCTTTCACAGTCTATTCCGAGGGTATTTCAAAGCTAAGTTAACCTCTACGAAACATGTGAAACCACCTCTCTTTCTTTTCAAGCCCCTTCTTAAATCTCGCTTAGGGAGCTGGTGTTTTCCGTATTTTGTTCGTTCCCAGGATGAAAATGTTTTCATGTTAAGCGATATTCCTTTCGTGTTAAGAGAAAAAATGCATGAAAATATGTAATAGTTTGTCGGGAAAGTTGCTTTAGTTTGAGTTAACCGATATTTCGTCTGAAGCGTTTTTGCGTTAAACGTATTTCACTGTAGTTCCATAACTGATTCTTTGTGCTCAGAATTTAGACGTTCGGATGTTTTTTATCAAAAAATATAGCTGATTTTGATCGCAAATTTTATTGACTGAGATGGAATACTCATTCCAAAAGTATACAGAATTTAAAAACCTTTCTAACATCACTATACGGTATTTATTCGAATCTAAGTTGTCCCTTTTTTTGCCATGTTAATGACTCTAAAAATTGGGTGTGGCTTAGAATTGAAGGATGGGAAATTCATTGGGGGGGAATTGAACATGATAGTGACGGTTAGAGCAATTACAGGTTCTTGTTATGTATTTAAAAGTTTTTAATACTAGTAAAAAATAAATTAATTATTCCCTTCTTATTATTTCTCCTTTTAATTTTTTTCTTCAATTTCTTAAGTATCTAATATCGATAAACAATTGCACACTATTTTTTATTTTTTCACAAAAACATTTTAAGAATTGGGGGTTGCGCTTTGAATTGAGGGTGACTTAGATTCAAGTAAATACGATAACTTAGGTAAAAAACAAGTGTAATATATATATAAAAAGTTTAAGTCAAATCCTACTTTGATCAACAAAGAAAAATTTTATTTTAGCCACTTTTTATTAAATAGTTACAATCAATATAAATACGTATATACATATGACAGAATCACAACATTCAGTGGTAATTAATTTTTATTCATTATCATTAAAGTATCGCATTGTCATCCAAAACAATCGTCTATTTAAAATTTCAATTCAACTGAATGCTTTAAAACGTGAGAAAATAAGCCTTTTTAAAATTTTGACACTAGTCACCAAAAGGGTCGCTAAGTCGCCAAAAATGATGCCAACGAGGCTGAATTTGTAATTCTTTGAATATTTAGTTCTAATCAATTAATTTTTATTAGTTATATTTAAATTATTGTATTGCCATCCAAAACAATCATGTATATAAAATTTCAGCTCAATTCTGCGTTTTAAAAGGTATTTTCTTAACGATTGAAAATTCCACCAAGTTAAATAAATATATAGAGAGTAGGAGCTTATAGTAGGAATTCAAAAAATGGGAGGGAGGGGCAAACAATTTTTACTCGATTTAATACATGTATAGGAATTGAAATTGTAGAAATATTTAGAAAAATAAACTTCAATACAGTTTTTAATTAAATTCGACGATTATTAGTATTATATATATATATATATATATATATATATATATATATATATATATATATATATATATATATATATATAATACAAAAGTCGAAAAATCAACCTTTTACACTTTTATATGAATGTAACTGAGAATCTTTTTTAAATGCAAAAGTTGTTTCTAAAATTAAATAAGATTTTAAACAAAACAACAGAAAACAAGGAAAATAATGAAAATTTTAAGAAAATCAGTTTTTATTTTAAAAGCAGATGAAATGTTTAAAATCAGTTTTTATTTTAAAAGCAGATGAAATGTTTTTTTCATATAATTGTAATATAATGCATAAAACATACGTATTAGCATAAGAGAATTGGTACTTTCCCGTTTCGCCTGCGCAGGCAATAAAGTCGCCAAAAATGATACTATCGACGTCAAACGGAGTATTCCCAATGGTAACCTTTCACTGCCACATTTTCAAAACAATTTGTGGTCTTCCCTTATTGGTAACGTCTTTTTCACATGATACATCAAAAATGGATGAAAACCAAAAGTATTAATATTTTCCATGTGTATATTGTGTATTATCGCCAATAACGCCAACTTGGAGAGATTTGAGCCAGCGAAACGGAAGTACCAAAGAATTTCATAAAAGAGCTCAATTTGCGTGCTATAAAAAAGCTGGTATTGAATAAAAAGAAAAAGCCTCATGTTTTAACTTTACTCCTTTTGATTTCAGCATTTTCTTTGAATAAAAGTATATTATTGTAGACAAAGTATCCTGTTATTTCTAAATAATAATAATATTCATTCCTTTTATTTAAAGAGGTAAATAAATGTTGGTAAAATTATAGGTAGCGAAACTAATTGAGAAAGAGAGAAAAATGACTAAAAGTTCGCCTTGAACCTATGGTTGGGTCATTCTAAATTTATACCAACATAATGCGAAACCGGAAAAAATTTTTTTCTTCATGTCATTTTAGTCTTACTTATGCACGCATTGTTTTTATTACTAGTTATTTATATAAAATAGGTTTTTTTTTCAACCCATAGATTACGTTGTGATTATTATTGTTGTCTGTGACCAATATTACAGCTACCTTCATTATTTTTTTTTAATTTAAATCTTATTTAACTGATTTGAACTTAAATAAATTATAGAAAACATAGACAGTATGTGAACATAATGCTTAAAAATTGACATGCAATGAATATTTCTTTAAGAGTCAGTTGATTTATCTTTTCCTCCGTGTTGATCTCGAGTCCTGTATTAGAATCGTGATTGGATCAATAACTGAAACATGGTATATCATACATTACTTTGGTTTCATTTTTCGTGGTGTATAAAAGTTAAGAGAGTGAATTACTGTAATATCTCTACTTACGCGAATTCCAAAGTTACACGATTTTCAAATCTCGTCGATTCGTCCTTTTATTTATTTATTTTTTCCATCACTAAAAGTCAGTTGGAATCAGTGCTAGAGACTGCTGAATTTGGTAATTTGAATGAAGAAGTTGTCGATCTTGCCAGGAAAACAAATTCAGAAGTGGATAATGATGAGGTTCACGAACACAATGAAGAAGTTCACAAGAGGTTCACACAATGATGAGGTTCATTACCACAATCGGGAGCTATTAATTGATGATATCATAGAAATGCATGAGCAAGAGCAAGTCATTGAGGAACTTGAGTCTTTAGACCTGGTTCAATCAGAAAATCGAATGATGGTTGGTAATTTAACAGAAGGTCTCAGAGTTTAGTTGAAAAACTGGTACTTTGTTATATTTTGGAAAATATAGACTCCAACGAAGAGCGTATTTTTTTCAGCAAGCAAGGATCTGTAGGGAACGAAAAAATTTTGCGGGAGAAAGAAAATAATTGAGCCGGCAGAGATTACTTGTTAGATTTTATGAAACCTTCTATATCAAAATAACTTTGGGACTTTGCTATGTTGTATTTGTGTTATGTAAAATTTTATAAACCATGTTTTGTTCTAAATTATATTTTTTCGTCTCCGGTCCCAACTAAAAATAATTCATATGTATTTATATGCGAAATTATACCCCGACTTACGCCAACGTTTCTCAAACTGTGGGGCGCCCCCCACCCTAGAGGGGCGTGATAACACTACAAGGGGGGCGTGAGCATATTGAAAAGTCAAAAACAAAAGATTATTTTAAAAAAAGTATTAAGTTACTGGAAGTAAACAAAATACATTCTGACATAATAAAAAAATTAACATTTACGCTGATATAATACACTTATAAATGTATCATTATTGGACAATGTATTCTATAGTTAATTTAGCAATGCTAAGTTAAGAACAAATTTAAAAATTACCAGTGACTCCATGGGCTTGTGACATATAATATATACAAAAATTAACACTGATCTTGATAGTTTATACGGTTTATAAATTATAAATAATCCCTTCATTGCCGATTAAAAGTTACGGGATCCACTCCCCAATGCCCCCATTTTCCACGTAGGGAACATGGAGGGGGGAGAAGAAAAGGAATAAATAAGGAAATCATCTGACATATAACTAAATCCTCCACAAAAACTCTCAAGGGACTATTATTGCATTTAAAAGACTTCGGAGTAATATTATGGATAACAGTGCACAGAAAAGATCGTATTTCGGAAAGAAGTATATATACGTCCGGGGAATTCAACGCACCAGTTAAGCGAACCGTATATATACGTCTGGACGTTTAATACGCTGGTTGAACGAGACGTAAATATACGCACTTAAGAAGTTAAAGTCATGCCGTAGCTTTAGGGTCAAATTATAGCATGATTGAATTCAATGCATTATTATTTGTATGGAGGGGGAGGGCGCGATGAAAATTATGATTGAATATTGGGTCGCAAATAATGAAAGTTTGAGAAGCACTGACTTACGCGGTTGTCACTCAGTCCCACTCATAGCATAAGTTCAGGGTATTATTATAGTAACATATGTATCTCACTCATCCTCTGATAGAAGTTCTAAGTTAGAAGATGAATTTCTAAATCAACTGTGTGATTCAATTCTACTCCTTAAAAAATCAAAGTCCAAAAGGGAAGTAATAATGTGCACATTTGAAGAAGTCTCCATATCATATATCTTTATTGAATTATACTTGAGCTAAAATAAAAGGCTCAAAAGTAATTCACTAACAGTCTATAAGTAAATTTAATGCATCGAAGTCAGATCAAATTAGGGTTTTAACTATTTTTGAATTTCTACAGGAAGATAGTATATAGATTTCATTAATCATCTTAACTGCATTTAATTTCCAAATAAATTCATGTTAGAATGCAGTGGTGCTCCTTTCAAGGAGTAGAGATCTGTGTTAATTACAGGCTTTGCAAAAATAGATCCCCACAGGTGTTTTACAAGAATATTTTATATTAAAAAAATTCCCTTTTACGAACTATTAAACCTACAACCTTCAAATTTGGAAAACATGTTACTTTTGCTTAGCAGAAAGGGGTTTCAAAAGTCGAACCACAAGTAGGTTACGGGGAAATAAATAAGAGAAAATCCCTTTTAAAATTTGGGAAATATGACTGTTTGTTGAGGAGAGATATGCTTAATATTTTTTGTTGTTGTTGCTGTGGTTGTTTAATTTGCAATTCACTTAAAATTAACTCATTAAAAAACTTCTTTATCCTTCAATTTCTATTGCTTTATTTTTCAATTCACCCGTGAGAAAAACGGGTGCACCACAGCTAGTATATACATATAATTAATTAATTATAAAGTGTGGGGTATTTGTTAAAATTTTAGCATCAATTTCTTTGTCTTAGAACCAAATTCGTCCTTTAGGAATCGGGATTAATTTTTAGATAACTATTCTTATTTTTAAAAAAAATTGTGATGTCTTACGCGTCTTTTCTTTAACAAGTCCTTTGGGTTCTTTGGGCCAGAATTAATGGCAACTCTTTTCCAACCAAATCCAAGAAACGAGAAGTGAAGAGATGCAAATAATATAGGATAAATATAGGATCTTAGAGTAAGCGTAATGGTAGTGTAAAGGAATGTTAGACAATTGAAGTGCGTTGTGGAAGTGGATGATTATAGAAGTTCGTCGTTTAAAGAATCAAGTTCTACGTGTCGAGGATAAACATATTGGTGATCGATTAGAAGTTAAACGTAAAACTGCAGACCTTGTAGATAAAGACAAGTTTATTACAGAATAATATAAGGTAGGATTGATTACTTATTATGTATTATATTTGAAGATTAGGTGGTTCAATTATTGAGATTGGTCTGTATTATATTGTGTTTTGCGTATTACGTCATCGTAGATTCTCTCATTCATTAATAAGATTATATTTGCTCAAAGTTTAAGAGTTGAATATCTTAAATATCTTAATAAAGTCATATTAAGATAATGTTTGATTCTAGTTCTTACGATAACCCTACACCTCTAGCTCACGCTGATACTTCGAGGGATGTACTTCCAAGGGGAGGTACATCACAAAATTGAGTCTTCAATTTCATTTAAAACAGAACAGGATTGAATACATATATAATAGAGACTGCAAAATATAATGAACAATGTTAATTTTTGAAAGATATAATTTAAGCCTAATAATTCGTGAAATTTCATTTTATACAATAACTAAATAATAATTTTCATTGCAGAGAAAACACCAATTTTAGATGAAATTTTAAAGAATATTCTTATTAAATATATTTCTTAGAAATTGGCGTATTATATCCTGCTATTTCTGTGTCTATTAACGAAAAGCATTGCGTGACTCTGGTATTCTTCAGGTGTTGTTCGAAATTCATAAAATACGGAAGCATTCTTCAGGTTGTACACATGTTAGTGTTACTTCTATCTGTGCAAAACATAAATTTATGCTTCGACAAAGACTTGATGTTCGACTGTGGAGCATTCAGAATCTTCTTTTTAATTTCCTAACATGAATTAAATTGATTTCCTTACTTTTAAAATGATTCCTAAGACTGACAACGCAAGAAGTTGCTGTGGCACGAATGTGATATCGAGATCAGAAGTGTTCTGAATTCGAATCTTGCTGCCACTGAAGATCCGACATGTAGAGAGAGACTGATGCACATTAAATCTATTGAGACTCCAAGTTCTAACGTTGGCGTGGTGGGGAAGTTTGGCGCTGCAAGTGCCGTCATCATCACTTAACCACTGTTCAAAATTATGAGTCCGTTGTGAATAACCCTCGTGTAGCTTCTGAATACGACGTTAATAAGGAGTCGCAATCGACAAGTTGCTACAATATCCAATAACATCAATGAAGTAGAACAGTGCTTCTTAAACTTTTAATATTTGCAACCTAATTTTTCAATTCCTACTAACATACCTCACACTCTCTCTTTATTTATTTATTTATCTTGGTGGAATTTTCAATTGTTAATAAAATACATTTTAAAGTGCTCAATTGAGCTGAAATTTTTTATACATGATTATTTTGGATGTCAATACAGTAATTTACTCATAATTAATAAAAATTAATTGATTAAAGCTAATTATTCAAAGAATTACAAATACAGCCACGTTGGAATCCTTTTTGGTGACTTAGCGACCCTTTTGGCGACTTGTGTCAAAACTTGAAAATATTTTTTTTCTCACGTTTTAAAGCATTCAGTTGAACTGAAATTTTATATACACGATTGTTTTGGATAACAATACGATACTTTAATGATACTTAATAAAAATAAATCACCACTTAATGTTGTGATTCTGTCATATGTATATACATATGTATATTGTAACTATTTAATAAAAAGTAGTGTAACTATTTAATAAAAAGATCTAAGTAGGAATTGACTTAAATTTTTTTTTATATTACGTGGTAATCACAATTTTCATCGCCCCCCTTTAATACAATAACAATGTATTGAATGCAGTAATAATGTTTTTTGACGCTAAAGCTGCAATACGACCTTAATTATAAACTGTACTGATTATAAAATAAGTATTAAATTTCTTATACGCTACTTTTCAGTAATAGATATTTTAAGAAATTTACTCTTAATAACAAGTGCTATATTGGTATAGTAGTTAATAGGATAAATATATCAAGTGAGAAAAGATAAATTAATTATTAAATAGATTGTGCAGTACTCTGATACACTTATAAGTATTATATACGAAAATTGTATCAGCGTAGATGTGCATTTTATTTTTCACAATATCAGATTCTATATTTTGTTTTATTTCCTTTAAATCAATATTTTTTTAAATAATCTTTTATTTTCCATAAGCTCTCTCCCCTCCCCCACCCTTGTAGGGTTATCACACCCCCTGGGGTCACCCCATACAGTTTGAGAAACACTTAAGTAGAATATTCAGTGCACATGAAAGTGTGAAGAACCTATTTGAAAAAGTTTCAAAACAACGAAACGCTATTATTAATTTAAAATAAATCTGCTTGCGTTATATAAACGCAATTCAGTATTTTTATCTTTAACTGAAAATGTTAATTTCTTTTTATTTGCAGTTAGAAATTTAATTCATATCACATTCTTTCAAATGGATTCACAATAATTCGCAAAAAATTTAAGAATATCGTTGAGAATTTTCCTATTAATTCTCTATAAAAATACATTTTTAGCTTCGATTATGACCTTAGCAAAAATATTCTTCGAATATGTAGGTAAATCTTTGCTCTTCTCTCTCTGTCACTATTATTTTTTTTAATATTCGCATATTTATATCGTCATTAGAGGCTTTTAAAAAAGTGAGTTAAGAAAACAGACTTCCGAGATCCTGCTTCATTTGACAGCAAACATGCAAAATTCTTCTTTTTATGTCTATAGACTTTATTTTTTTTCTCCAGATATTTGCATATATAAACGTTATATTGGAAACGTTATGAAGATTTCTTTTCTTTTTTTTATGTCATTTCTGATGTTACTGACTGAATCTGTTATCAATTCAGAAGGGTTAGCATTCTTGCGCTAAAGAGGGCTTCTCAAATATTTGAACTAATCATCAAAGGATAAATATTCTTTTTTTTTCGTCCTTCCACGACTAGCAGCAGTTTTTGTTTGCTTTCCCGTTTGATCTTTTAAAATAAATTTGTTTCAAGTTCTATTCATACAGTTGTGAACCTGGCAACAAAAACATAATCAAATATTGCAATCTTAAGAATTAGCAAACATAAGATGTGTAGGAAGAAAGCAACACCTGTTATGGCACTGAAAAAGTTTCGAACGAAATATATTTTATAAATTTAAACCTTTTTTTCGTTAAAACAGACAATTTAAAAAAGAATAAATTTAACATTCATCATAATTTTGTGTGTGTGTGTGTCAACAAGCTCTTGAACATTTACTGTTTATTTTGAAAGCATGCGTTAGAAAATTCAAATGGACAAAAACATTTCTTTCAGAAAGTTTTCAAAGTTATAAAGATTTTCGGGCAAAAGTGTAGGAAAAAAACTACAGTGGAATTTTGATGAGAGTAGAAATTTTAAGTTTATCAAGTCTTTTTGGATTGATGGTTAAAATATGTGTTCTGTAAATAGCGCATTTTGTTTATTGCTATTGCTATACAAACAGTGCATCTTGAAACTCCACATAAAGAGAGATATAAATTATAAATCAATGTGTAAAATATTCACAAGGGGAATGAAAACATGTAAATGCCAACTAATGCAGGTAAGCAGAGAAAAAACACGCAGCATGGAACACTAGATAGGTATAATGGTACTATACAGGTTTGAATATACAATAAATCGTGACACAGTACACGGATCGACATAAAATGAAAGGCCCGTTACTTTTGGCATTACATCCTCAAGAATTGTCATCGCCGTGAATAATATCTGGGAAATTTCAGATTCATTGATCGTGTTCGTTGACCGAACGCTGCCAAATCTGCAACACTAAAAAATGGTCAGAATTTTTAATGCAGTTTTTGAATCTGGATAATGTATCTACCACCTCTTGTTCTATTCAATTTTACCCATTAAAAAGCCGTCTGTCTTGCGCTCATGCTGTGACTTCATGTACCATAAAATCTGGCCTGTAATGCACACTTTTAGCGCAAAAAGTAAGATCGAAATTTACGGGTGCGAGTTATACGCCGGATATAAAAATGATAACTTCAAAAATAAAGAAAAGATTAGCACACACACAAGTACTAGACTTCTGCATAGATCAAAACACTGTTGATTTAAAAGAATTGACGTTTTTTATGAATTTAAAGGGTTGTAGTTCTAGAATTATACTATTTTTTTTTATCTAAAACTTGGAATACAATCTGGAATAAATGAATTTAAAACATAAGAGCATTACGCAAGTACATTTCAGGTTCTTCCTAAAAAAATTGGGTGCGCATTACACGGCAAATATACCTAGAATTCATAAACTGCGGCTTGAAAAGTATAGGTGAGCATTATACGCCGGATTTTACGGGATCTGAATCTGCTGCTTATTCTAATACTGTACTAACGGTAAGTGTTTCTGTAGGAATATAATTTCAAATGATAGGCTTCTAAATCATGTTTATACGCGGAGTTTTAAGACATGCTGCATATTCTAAAACTCAGTAGAGTAATTAGACTTCTATTTGGGGGAGGAGTTATTTTATGAAATATGCAAATGCCAGTGCATAGGTGTAATCTTTATGCTAAAAATTAAAAATCTTTTGATCTATGAAGAAGGGGGGAGGGTTGAATGCCTCCACCCACACCTTGTGTACGTCGTTGCCTATGTAGCAAAATTCATTTAAAACTTTAAATGTTATTAATCGTATTATAAACTTAATTCTCAATAGAAGGGAAAACAATTTTATCTACCATTAGCTTTCCTTCTTACGACTTTTTTCAATTAGTTTCTAAACCAACACAAGCACTAATAGTGAATCATTGATTTAACATTATATCGTTATGGTAATATTTCAGTTGGGTATTACATCAATATGATACTATTTCAGTTTGGTATTACATCAATATGATACTATTTCACACACACACACACACAGTTTGGTATTACATCAATATGGTACATATTTTATGAGATGCGACATTCTAACAACAAGATATAATAAAGTGTGTCTTTTTAAAAGAAAAATAAATTAGTCAATGTGAATGCTGGAGTTGTTTTTAAAAATTTTCGTAAAATTCGTTTTATTGTTTTCTTTAGACTTTGTTTATTTTAATAAACGCACAGCCTATCAACTAAAAATTGACCTTAACATGATTAAGATCCTCAAGAAACCAACTGCGCACAAGAAATGAGCTGCAAATGTCAGCCTTAAAGAGTCGTGACATTTCAAAGTATCTGATATTCATACACTCATTGATTTTTCAACGAAGGCTCAATCATTTTTTTTTTCTTTCGCAGCGTAATCGATAGCCCGTTGTAACGAGTTAGCCAAAGTAAGCGAAAAAGTATTTTTCTCAGCCTGTATATTTTTTATTCGAGATACGGAGACTTTTAAGTAGTTAGTTTCATTGACTTTGAAAACAACTAGAGGGTAAACAGCTTTGAAAGAAAAAAAGAATAGCGTCATGTAGTACATACTTTACACATTTTTTCTGAAAAGAGCGCATATTTTAGAAACTGCTTGGCATACAAAAAAGTCAAAATATCTATCTAAATACCGTTCGCGCTCTCTGCAAAGTCTCAGGAGGACTAAAGTTTAAACGCTAAGCTACGGTGATAAAAAAGAAAAAACTTTACTCCTCTAAAATTGCATTGAGGAAAGGAAGAAATATCAATTGGATTTTTCCTCCTTTTCAGGTTTACTTTTCTCTGTTTAAAGTGCTTTCATGTTTTCTCTCTTTACATAGCTTTCTAATCTTTTAGAAAGAAATGGATATCCATTTTCTTCTCTGGAAGTTATTGCTATTTTTCATGCATAAATCAACATGCATGCAGCGTCATATCGTCTTTTAAATAAAGAAAATAAAAAGAGATTCCAATGCTGATTTTAGGCATAGTTCTGACGCATTGCTATTATTCTTAAGCAGGTAGCTGTTTTAATTTTCTTCAGTGTTGGAGTAATTATTCCGGAATTAATATTTATTCTCGCGTTGTGAAATCCAAAATTCGAGAAAAATGAGTATGCGCCATATAATCCGGAATATAAGGTTCACTATTAACGCAAAAAATTAGATCGAAAGTTTCGAAATGATAGCTTTAAAAATAAAGAAAAGATGATTATCAAAAAATTAGATTTCTACATGTAAAGAATGTTTTTTTCCCAGGTATAGAAGTTTAAGTTGGCATTACTTTCCAAGATGGCGACCGATTTAACAGCTGTCAAGTGATTTATTCTCAGTTTGGTTTGGCAATTCATCCAAACGATCATCAAGCAAGGCGTAGATTCGTCGAATGGGCCCAAAACGAAATTGCCGTTGTTCCCGATTTTCATAAGCGAATCTTGTTTAGCGATGAAGCGCACTTCTGGTTGAATGGCTACGTCAACAAACAAAACTGCCGCATTTGGAGTGAAGCTAATCCACAAGTGTATGTCGAAACACCGTTACATCCAGAAAAACTGACTGTTTGGTGAGCTTTATGGGCTGGTGGAATCCTTCTTCAAAAACGATGAAGGCCACAACGTTACAGTCAAGGGTGATCGGTATAGAGCCATGATTACTAACTTTTTCATTCCTGAATTGAACAATCGTGATGTCCAGGAGCTGTGGTTCCAACAAGACGGCGCAACATGTCACACAGCTCGTGCCACAATCGATTTATTGAAAGACACGTTGGGTGACCGCCTAATTTCACGTTTTGGACCTGTGAATCGGCCTCCAAGACCTTGTGATGTAACACCGCTAGACCATTTTCTGTGGGGCTATGTAAAGGCATGGGTCTATGCGGATAAGCCACAAACGCTTGACCCTTTGGAAGACAACATTCGCCGTGTTATTGCCGATATACGGCCACACATGTTGGAAAAAATCGATCGAAAATCGGACGTCCAGATTGGACTCCATCCGAGCCAGCCGTGGCAGTCGTATGCCAGAAATGCTATTTAATGCCCCAAGATTATGTTTGGAATAAAAAAGAATTCATGCCAATCGAATACTACATGGTTGTTTTATTGCAATTTAGAGCTCCATACCTCTAAGAAAACACCCTTTATCCCAGTGCTATTTGTTTCCAAAAAAATGGCATACCTTCTGAACTTGAGTTGTACGTGCATGAAACTCGTCGAATAATCACTGTGGCTCTACTCCCTATCTCCCTTCCCATTGAGATAGTGAGATGTACTGCAGTGAAAACTGCTTAACAAAACTGAGGGAGACTGAAATATTTTTTCATGTTATAAGAATTTCGTGTTTATAAGGATATTGCGAAAAAAATTCAACAAAACTACGTTTATAAGAATACATTTTATTTACATAGACATGTGTATATGCATTTATTTAATAAAAATCAATGATGCAAAAACGTTCACAATGAAATTTAATACAAAATTTTCAAGGTTTTGAAAAACAAAACTTTGAGATTTTGGAAAATAACCTGATATTTTTTTTCTTTTAATTGTCTTTTTTAGCATCAAATTGTAGATAAATTGTTCGATGTCGTAAATTTTATTATTCATTTTACCATTGGAATATGCATCTAAGTAACTCCGTACACTTTTCATAGTGGTCTTCATTTTGGATGACGTGGGATCAATTTCGTATGCAGGAATCTGCATTAATAATATTTTTCGAGCTTTGGACAAACTCCTAAATGTCTGTCTGCCTTAATTGGGGCTATACATACATTATCATTATCTACTGCAATGATTTCTTCCAATGATGAACCTGCGTGGCTGGGTGTTTCGTATTTTGTTCATTCCCAGAACGGAAATTTTTCGTGTTAAGCGACTTTCGTTAAGAAAAAAATGCATGAAAATGCATACTAGTTTGTAGAGACTTTTGTATTATTTCATGTTAACCGATATTTCGTCTTAAACGTTTTCGCGTTTAACGTATTTCACTGTATATGTTTTTGTATTATTTTTTAATTATGTCCGGTTTAATTTCATTCGGTGCTTTAATTACCCACTCTCGGACCTTTTCTACACTTCAAAAGATAATAGTAATGCACACATACATTTCAGATTTCCTCTAAAAAAATGTGTGGGTTATACGGTGAATATACCTGAAATTTAAAAAAGGCAATTAAAAAGTTCAAATGCACATTATAAGCCGGAATGTACAATACGTTAGAGATATAAGCAGTAATGCTATTAAGATCTTAGAGATATTTTATAAAAAGTGTTTTTAAAAGAGACAAAAAGTAGATATTAAATTACATTTTTGTCAGATTTACTATTGTGATGTCGTGAGCCTTCAAAGTTACTTTCCTATTGGTTCTTTGAGACAATAGGCCGGAGCGACTGAGATCAAATGCATCACTGTACGTTGTACGCTATATGAAGGGTCTATCATTCGACCTGCCATTGTTTCACTGAGGATACCCTCCAGGGTATGTCTTCATCACCACAGGCCGACATTTTTTTCGTTCGAATAATCCACACTCCAAATGTGCAAGGGAACGAGACAATAGAATCTGTTTACAGGAGTGTCCTTTCTATAGATCGTTGAGATTAAAATTGTCTAAGTGTCAGAGAAGGAAAAAGTGTGGCAACATCAAAGCCGTTTTCAGAATCGGCTCACATCTGTTTTACCCCAGGCATGAAGGACGAATACACGGTATCTTTTGGAAGATTACAATGTCCCATCTGGGCATTCTGCTCACCCCTTTGTATCAAACTTGACAAGTATTGCTGGGAAGTGTTCGTCTAATGAGCCATCGCTACACCATTGATTAGGCCTTTTCGTTTAACTTAAATGTGTTTAGCTGGAAAATTTTCATCGGAAACAATGATAGCTTGTTACATCACTAGAAAAAGAATGACGATAAAGCTTGCTTCACCTTATTATACCAGCAAACATACAGGAACACTCTCAAAATAAAAAAAGTTCCAAGATTGAATATTATATTTCTTCTTCATTCACATTTAGAAAGGAACATGAAAAAAAAATGTCTTCCCAAAATCAATTATTGATATAGTGCAGGGATGGCGAACCAGTGACACGCGGGCCATTGATGGCAAGCGACACAATCTTTTTTGCACGTCAGGGATCCAAATGCTGTGGTATGCATTTTATTTCAAAATTTCAAAGTTCAATGTGAAGTATTACGAACAAACGCGAGTGATCGGTGGCAGGGAGCACGTTCGTTTGTTATTGTCTTGCCTTAGTTACGTCGTAGACTACAGTTGTTTTGTACGATGTAAAGTTTGCCTACGCATAGCATAGTCAATTTCATTGACACAAATGTCTTTTAAAGTTTATCTGCGTAATATTTACGTTTTTAACTGTTATTTAACATGTAAAAGAACAAAAAGCAAAAGATCAGAAAGTGCAGGATAGTGTGTAACTGAGTAAGTGTAACAGTGTAGAAGTGTAACAGAGAATTTCAAATTTGGTGTACTGAGAAACATGGCATTATTAGTAAAGGCGATAAAGCGGTGCGTGTTTTATGTTCTGGAATAGTGGTATGCAGAATATCATCTGTAAAACGGTATTTTGAAACAAATCACAAACCCTTTTGTCAAAAAAAGTGAACCACTGCAAAAATAATTAATTGCTTAGAAACCGTTCGGCAGGACTCAAATTCAGTATGCATTTTACAAAAAGTAACATCTTACAATCCTGATATAAGTTAGTTGTGTCATCCAATCTGCAACAACAGAAGTCACACTAATGTTACTTTAATTTGAATTACACGAGTATAACTAAAACATTTATAACTATACAGTGCTAAAGGTATTTTTAGTACTAAATAGAGTTTTGTGTTGTTAGTTTAGTATTATTATTTTCGCAATAATCGCAAGTCAAAATTATTTGACGGCACGTCTATACCTGATTAAACACTTCTTTAGAAAAAATGGCGCGTTGATCCATAACGGTTCACCCCCCTGATATAGTGTATCGCCAAAATTATCAAATACTTCAGAAATTTAATTTAAAAAAACAACTAATAAATCCCTGAATTTAATATTTAGGCAAAATAAACACATGGCTTTGGTAGAATCTGGCAATACATGAACTTTTATGTAGCATTTTTTTTTCAAATATATGATATTTTTCCATCATTTGCAAATAAATTTATCCCTTTTTTTTTCTATATATTTGATTCAAAATTATTTTTTAACTCTCTCTAGCTTTTGAAAATATTTGCTTTCCATGCACAAAATTTATTGAAAATTAACGAAAAAACATAAGAATTATTTTTAAGCAGGAAGAAAATAATTTAACGATAAAAAATGCGGCTATAGGCAGTCCTTTCTGATAAAGTTATCTTTTTCGTATACACGAGTTAAGCAGTATTAATGGAATAGACAAAAGACACACATTTAAAAAAGGTGATTGACAGCGTTAGAAATCGTGAATTCGAAAAAGGGTATAAAGGGATAATCTTTTTTATATTTAGTGTCCGTTGAATTAGACTACATGTATGAAATTGTTTTCAGAATAGTATTACAAGAAAAAATTGTTTAAATGCCATTTTTTTTTGTAGCAAAAATGAAGACTGAATGAAATATTTTCAAACCATTTACCTCTTTCATGATTAATGCTTCCATAATAACAATATTTTATAGATAATACTTCTATGCCTGGGTCAAGCTAGAATTATTGAAATTTATAATTTATAAGGGGAGCTATTCATATTTTCATGTAACAGAGAAAAGAAATTTTAACAAAAAACTTGAATTATTATTTCATTTGATCGTAACTCTGGAAATAATGCGAATTTTTCAAAGATTTTAGTGCAATCCCGATGTACGAGGTAGGATTCAAAAACTCACGGACTAAGCCTGTAACGTGAAAAATATCTGTAGTAGAGCGACTACGATAACATTTCTGTGTCATTGCATTCCTCCCCTTTTCTAAAAGAGGTTGTCCTAAATAACGTGGTCGGTTTCTTACCACGCGGTCGTATTTTGTAGGTAAATGCATATAGTAGCCGACGATGGAAAGAAATTGCGTTTGTTGAGCAGAGAGTAATATAAATTTTGACTTGGTTTGGAAAAGAGTGCTATGGAGACAAACGAAATGTTGAAACATGTTTAAGGCAGTGATAGATTATCGCGAATGCAAAATTCTGAGTAGCATCGAAGTTTCAAAGAAGGCAGGGAAAGTGTCAAAGACGATGAACGCTCTAGACGTCCACAGACTTCCCACACTGCTGAAAACATTGAAAAGTTTTCTGCGGCGGTACGTAAGAACATGATTCAAACAACGACAGTTTGAAAATTGAAAGAACTGTTTTGCCACACCCTTCTTACTTTTCTGATTTCAACCCCTGAAGCTTCAGAATATTTCTTGAACTGGCACGTCACGTAGGGTCATTGATTTCAATCTGCAGGTAAAGTTAAAAGTGTACCGCAGGTTGAATTAAAGGACATGGTTAAAAATTTATTCCAAAAATGTTTCGATGAACTTTACAAGCGATGACCAAGTGCGCTCTTACTCTAGGCCAGTAGCGCACACAGAAATTTTTCAGGGGGTCCGGTGTCGAAAGTTCACTATTCTTGTATCAACAAATACTTAATTAAATTTTTCGTACTATATACTTAAAATTGTAATCAATCGGAAAAATAATCAAGGACTTTGGGGGGTTCCGGACCCCCAGGATCCCCCCCCCTTGTGAGCGCTACTGCTCTAGGGTCTTACTTCGAAGTAGGATGTGTTTCAACTACTTAACTGTTAATATTTTTTAAATTATAGTCTCAGTCCGGGTACTTTTGAATCCTATTACGTAGAAATCCTTTCCTAGCTATATATAGTCTATAGGCAAAGTATTATTTATAGAAGCATTTTTCATAAAAGGAGAATGTTTTGAAAACATGAAATGCTTCATTTTTTCCCACAAAAATTGCATTTAAATATTTTGTCTTTTAATAATATTCGTAAAACAATTTTGCACGCATATTTTAATTCAACTGACTCTAAATATATCGGAAGATTATTTATTCTCATGCGCTTTTTGAAAACTACGGTTCCGAACGTAGATAGTCACTTAAGCAAAGATTTAGTCTCAATAGATGTAACAAATGACATACTTACGGGAAAATAAATGGATAGTTGATATGACCCTGAACTATCCTATTTTGAAGGAGTTGCTCGTTGCAATTTTAAATTTGTATTATTTATTTGCCTCAGATCAAACTAAAGTGACGAATTTTTATTCCTTTAAAACAGTAAAAGGAAGCCACGCTTTTACTTTCAAATAAATCCCTTCGAATTTCTTTAAAATTTAAAATAATACAAAGAGCTTTTTGACAATATTTAACGTAAAGTGAAAAGATATTACATTATATTTGTTTGTATGAAGGGGGGGTAATTAATGCAATATTCTGACATTTCTAATAAAATATTTTGTAAGTTACCTTCTGAAAATCATTTTAATATTGATAGTCTAATTCTCTACAAACAAGTGATATGAACATCCCTCAATCAAAATCGAAATATATATATATACTATATATGTATATAGATTTAATATATATATATATATATATATTGTGTGTGTGTGTCACTATGGTCATGGTTTCAGAGGAACCGAAGTAATACAATTTTGTGATGTTGGCATAAATTAAGTTTATATACTTTTTAATTAGTCCTATTTATTAAGTCAATTTTATTATTTTAAGTTACATTACATGCAGAAGAGCACGTAAAACTTTACGGCAAGAAAAACTTATTTTACGGTTTATTGGTTCACACATCATTGTTAATATATATTTTGAGTTACATATGCATATTACCAGCACGTGCGCGCGTACATATATATTCTTTAAGAGCTTGGGGCCTTTAAGGGTATTGATCCGACATTGTGCCTGTAACTGGAATTTATTAGAAAGTTTTAAAAAGTCCCGATTTTTTTCGTATAATCTATTTTCATCCTAAATACTAAAGCTTAATATAATTTTATTTTAAATTATAAGCTCAATTTTTAAACAGGAAGAGAGAAACAAGCAGCTTCCTAGAACATTACAAAAGTAATTGGAGAAAAACGATTTTAAATGAATTGATCAATGCCATTATCATCTGCCACTTTTTTTATTTTTAAATTATAGCGGAGTTTAAAATACCGTTTGCATATTTTTGCTTATTTACAACGAAAAAGAATTTTATTTAATTTTGTAAATGACACGTAATAGTAAAAAAACAAAGAATGACATTCAAAAACTGATTATTTTTCATCATGAAAAGGGAAAATACTTTTAAATGGCTGCTAAGCTTCTAAATTCGTTCTTTTTTTTCTTGTTTATTGTACGTGAAGGTGCTTTTAAGAGTAAAATAAAATTTTGCAGATAAGACGAAATTGACCGTTCAGCCGAGATAATTCGACATGATGGAAGATTCATTGTTAGAAAAGATGTAAAGACCCCGCTTTTGAGTACCATAAAAATTTCTACGGTATTAATTCAACAATTTTCTTCTCTCTATTTTCACTTGTAACTACAGTCGGACCTCTATTTAACGAAGTCGCTAAATCTCGAAAAAAATTCATTTTAGAGAAAGTTCGTTAGAGCTTGATCCCTTAATATATGTTAGAAAGCCCATGAAACAAATTTTAAATTCCTAAACACACTAAATGTTATTAAAAAAAGTAATTATTCCTACTCTTTTTTGAAAATTAATATCCATTTATTTTATATATCTTACCAGACAAAAAGAAATCTGCAAAGAAAGCAAGGGGAGGGGGAAACATTGTTCAAGAGAACACTATATATATATATATATATATATATATATATATCAGTAGCGCACACAGGAATTTTTCAAGGGGGGGTTCGGGGTCGAAAGTTCTTGTATTATGCTCCTTTTGATTTTGTCGATTTTGGGGAACAAAACACAGTAAAAAACTAATTTTTGAATAAATAATTAGCATTAATTAATAAAATTAATCATTAACAACAAGTAATTAATTAAATTTTACGTACTATATACTTAAAATTATAATCAATCGGAAAAAAAATCAAGGACTTTGGGGGGTCCGGACCCCCCAGGAACCCCCCTTGTGTGCGCCACTGATATATATACGTATATTTATATATATATATATATACGTATATTTATATATATATATATATTCGACTTTAAAAAATAATTTTATATTAAAATTAATGAGAATTTTTTAATGATATTTTCTAATTTTGAACCTACAAGCAATTTCAAATATATATTACTTTTTTTATATATAACGATTAATTTTAAACCTTCACTCTCACATGCGTCCTTAAATTTAATTACTCGTAAAATCTTTTAATTTTATTTGAGTTTTTGTTTGAAAAATTATGACAATTTCATTGTTCTAGGTGAGATAGGTCTCCGGTAAAATTAGTTAAAGGTCATTGTTCACCATAAAATGGTCCAATTGAGATAATAATTAGAAAAAAATACTCTGAATTATCTTAAAAATAGGGAGAAAAAAATCGAATCACAAGAGAAAACGTTCATTAAATAGAAAATGCACTTAGAGATTTGTAGATTATTTTATGAAAAAAATAGTAAAATGTTCTTCGTTCCAGGAAAAAGTTCGCAGCGCACACAATACAAA
The DNA here is from genome assembly GCA_019973935.1 of Trichonephila clavipes. Lineage (NCBI taxonomy): Eukaryota > Metazoa > Arthropoda > Arachnida > Araneae > Nephilidae > Trichonephila > Trichonephila clavipes. The sequence continues at coordinate 479,310 of BMAU01018604.1, forward strand.
GAATATCACACAATAGAGGTTCCTTATATGTATGGAGGCTCGACTGTACTAAATGAATGGAGAGATCAGCTGCTTTGCGTGGCCATTCCAAAAGAAGAAAGCTTTTTAAAAACCCTAAGGAAAAAATAAGTTAATATCTTACTGGAATTATATATATATAATTACGGATAGAAATTACGAAATTATTATAACGAAAATAATTAGTTAATTCTAAGTATAATCGATAAAAAGCTGTTGTAAATTCAAAAATACCTTTTGAATATTAGATAATCAAAGCATTGTAATATTTCTTTTTTTTAATAAAGGGCTGATTTTGATAATTTTTGTGAAGTAACTAGTAGCGTAACAGAAAATATTTGGGCTTCCCTTCCCTGCAAAGTCAGAATTTGAGCCCCAAGCCGTATCTTAAAAAGGGTACGTGCTTGTCGTCAGTCAGGCCTTGCGCCCACTAGATTCCTGGCCGCAATGCGGAGGTTGAGGGGTGTTCGTTGCGCCACTGGAAGTAATTCTAATTACTTGACTGTTCAAAAAATTTGTTATATTTCACATTTGAAATAATTTTTTAATAATTTGTAAGAGTATAAGATATTACTAAAAAATTTTCATTCTGGAATATCAAATTTAATTAGACAGAGTATAACTTCATTGAAATTCGAAAGTGTCCGATTAGTTTCTGATGCCACCGTATCGTTTTAACTCGAATATAAAGTCTGTGAAACAACGTTATATTTTCTTGCAATTCGACTCGTACACATTACCATAAAGAGTAAGTTCACATTGTTAGTTAAAAAATTGCAGATTTAAGCAATATATCTAGATTTTTTTACACATTATTACTAAACACGGTTTATTATATTTTAATTTATGAAAACTTTGGAGCTTTTCTCTATCTGAAAAAAATATGAACACTGAAGTGGAAATAAATTTAGCATGAGGACTATGTAAAGAGTATCCAAGCTTTGAGTGGGAAAACATTAATTACGCAACGGGATTTTGATCCTTATACCTATTTAAGTGAGACTCCTCTTCGGGACTAGTGTTCCTCTCAGTCATTACATTTCGAATTATCTAATCTGTGATTTCGAAACTGGATCCTTTAAATGGTGTCTTCAATTTAGAAAACAATCAGAAGTCGTAATAAGACTTGTCTGGAGAGTAGGGAAGTATGGACCAATCAAAATTCTGTTTTTCGCCAATAAAGTCTGTATCACTTGCGATGAATGAGGTGAAACATTGTCACGATGCAAATGCGAGTTTTTCAGTGTCTAGAAGTCTGATCTTTCGTGCCGAACTGCATCAATGAGTTGTCGCACACAGCAGTGGCGTACATTCGGTGGGTTTGAGGGTTCAACACTCCATATGAGAGATCTGTATACGCCACTGATATATAATATTCTTTGGTCGACGTTTTATCTTTCTAATGCATATTTATGATGAACAATTCCACGGATATCAAAGAATTCAATTAGGATGGCCTTGGTTTTTTCTTCACACATTTCGCGTTTTTTCGCGTGAGGATTCAAGATGCTTCCTTTGCAATAAATGTGCTTTTATTCCCAAATCACAACCATACCTTCCCAACTCATCATCCTCAGTTATCATGGTGCTTAGAAAATCAGAATAAATGTTGGTAATATCCAGAAGGTCCTATGATATCACAAGACGGAGTTATTTTTTCTCAGCTGACACAATCTTGAGAATAAAATTCGCAGCCTCTTAGTGTGGGTTCAAATCTACGCATAAAATTTCATGTAAGGATTAACTGATCCCAACCTCTTAGGTTATCTCACGCGCGGTCAAACGGTAATATCCTTTTAACACATGTTTCGCCCTTTCAACAGCAGTTGCTTCGTAGAACTCTGGTCACGGCTGGTGTGCAGCCGTTTTTGAACTGGTTTAATCACTCTTTTATTTGCGATACTTCAATATCACCGTCACTTAACACTTGTAAAATCTTGTAAACTATTTCACTTTGAGAACTACCAAGCTTTTGACAAGATTTGATGCACTTACCTTTGCTTAACTCTCGTTCACTCATCTTAACAGAAATCAAAAATCCAACGAATACTTAAAGCAGTACCTCACCCGGCGACCAAAAGATTGCAAAATTGGTGCTGTGACGTGGTGGTAACAATTCTGGTAGCGCGTAGGGTTGTTTTAGAAATAAGAGACTATTTAACCAAACTTGGTTTATTATTTACTTACACGTTTACAGACACATCTCAAAACTTTAAAGAACCATATTTAAATTCTTAAAATTATACATTCCGACGTTCTCACGAAGTTCTCGTCCCGTCTTTTCTCTCTTCTTCTACTCTTTCATGTTGCCATCCAGCACCAACTGAACTTAAGTGTTCCTATTGCGCCCTCTCACCAAAAGACTAGTTCTTCCGTCCTTGAGTGGGCTAGTCCTTCAAGTCATTACAGTGCACTTGTTCAGAGATAACAAAAGTCCAGTATACGTATTTATCCAGTATGCGTATCTCTTTCCACTGGAAATGATACCGCTAGTATCACGAAATTTATGATTGTAGCAATACCCGGAGTAACACCTTACGGTCAAAACATTAATTCTTACAAATATTTCGTTATTAATAGCTATATTCTTCATAACAAAACTGTTAAATGTATCAAAATGCCTCATAACATTCGAAACTTATATATTTCTCTTAAACTAGTAATTTTTATATGATAAATCTGGCGATTTTCTATCCATATAAGGCATTCTGCACACATGGTTATCTTATATGCTGTCGTTTCTTAAGTATAATTAAATGATATTAAGCTTAACAAAATCTAGCCCCTTTAACATTGTTATTCTCATAGTTTATTCTTTTAATGTATGCGTTTCATGAACGCCAATAACTTTAACTACAATTATATTTTGTTCTGTTATTTTTTCGAGCTCATGGAAATCAAATTATAAGTATAATTATTATTATTTTGCTTTGTTTTTATGCTTAATGTAGCTTCTGTCTTTATGGACCTAGTTACAGGCTCAAAATTTATTTATTTTGTATTTTATTTTATTTATTTTGTATTTTATTTGTTTATTTTGTATTTTATTATTCATTTTATTTTGAGAATACTTGTATTTTTCTTGTTGCCCCCTTGATAAAAGATGACCTCTTCTCGTTATGAGGTTGAGCACGGGGGGGGGGTAGAAGCTCTAAAACTCCTGGGTAAGTTCATTTCCCTGAAACAAATTCATGTGTTTGAATATTTTTTGAATAAGCCTTGTGTTTATTAAATTTCTAAAAAATGAAACAGAGGAAACCTTATTAAAGGAAAAATTTCATCATGTAGTTGTTTTTAAATAAACTTATTTGAGTAGTTCTAAACAAACTGAGAAGATTATATATATATAGTCTTATTCTCTACAAACAAGAGATAAACATCCAACAATCACATTCGAAAAACACATAGACAGTTATATATACAGTGGGCCACAAAAGTGTTCGTACACTTGCAATTTCCTGTAAAATTTAATGTTTTCTACTAATAAAAATTAATATTTCTCTCTCTCTCGGAATTGTAATTTTTTATGATATTTGTAACTTATCCTTAATGCAGTGTTTCTCAAACTTTCAATACTGGCGACCCAATTTTCAATCATAATTTTTGTCTCGCCCCCCTGTACAACAATAATGTATTTACTGCAATAAAAATGCACTTTGAGAGAGAGACGCTAAAGTTACAATACGATCTTAATTATAAACCGTACAAATTAATACGATAAGTATATTAAATTTTGTGTATATGTAACTTTTAAGTAATATATATATTTTAAGAAAATTACTTAAAATATATATTACTTAGAATTATCTTATTTTTCTTTCTCTAATTTTTAAATTGGAACAGATCGCAAAATGAAGTATTTAATTAAAGATTTATTTCCTTCAGCATTCATTTCTCAAAGTACAAATGTCATTAGAAAAATAGTCTAGTCAATGTCGCTCTCTATCATATCCATCACATCTGGCATTATAGGGTACGTTTGCGTGAGTCTGGGCAACCTATCGGACGTCTGCGCAAAACATGTAAAAATGCTTTTCCTCGTACAATTCCTGTCAGTTTTGGTAGACTCGATACTCCTATAGCTACCGAATCTAGCTTGAATGTACATTTTTTTTAATTTCCACGTTAATTGTAATTCACGGTAATTAAGTATTTACGGCACAGTAGATTAAAACAATATCATACATACATTTTTAAGTCGTAAGCAAACATTCGACCATAATAAAGAATCAACAAGTACACAGACGAACGAGCATGGTTCCGAAAATTAAATCAAGGCGATCTTCTCAAAAATACTTAAATTTTGGATTTACCACTACTGAAGTAAATGATGGAAAAAAAGCCCCAGCTCGATATGTGTTAAAACTTACAAATCTGTAGAACAACATGTGAAAGTTGTTTTTAAAACATGTAAAATCATTTAGCTATGTTGGCAAAGAATTTTAAAAAGTATTTTCTGGATGAGGACAGCTTGGTAGCAAGTTACGAGTGGATTAGGGATCTATTTCAAGATACTCCAGAAGGGCTCTCAACTGCCAAAGAAGAAATCTTCATACATTTCACATTCAGTGAAAACTTAAAAGGCAATTTTGTAATAAATCGCTCTTTGAATTTGGGGTAGAGGTGGATGAGGAATTATCTGTACTGAAAACAAAAGCACTTCGTATACTATTACCATTTTCAACATCCTACCTTTTTTAAGTTAGTTAGTTAGTTAGTTAATATTAACGTCGCACTGTTCAGCTACACGAGAGCTTTTGGCGACGGACCACGTAATTTTGAACCATGGTCAAGTGACGTGGACGACACCTGAGCTGGCACCCCCTCTCCTAACTACCACACCACACAACGGGAGGACGTTTCAGCTCTCGACAGATTTAACGTGCATCGCTGCCCTACACGGCGGGTCTTTAGTGGTACTGGGATCGAACTCATGACATGCCTGCCATGGTTGGATACCTTAACCACTGGGCTACCGCAGCCCTCCCTACCTTTTTCAAACCGGATTTTCTGCAGTGGATGCCTTGAAGACAAAATATAGATCTCAGCTAAATATAGAAAAATAACTCTTTAAGTGTCAATTTCTGATATTAAACCTTCCTTTGAAAAACTTTCCTCTACAAGACAAGCCCGTGGAAGTCCCTAATAATTATTAAACTTGTTCTTAATTTAGTAATAAGATTGATTGATTGAATATTAACGTCGCACTGTTCAGCTGCACGAGGGATTTTGACGACGGACCACGTAATTTTGAACCATGGTCAAGTGACGTGGATGACACCTGAGCTGGCACCCCTCTCTCCTAACTACCACACCACACCAACGGGAAAACGTTTCAACTCTCAACAGATTTAACGTGCATCGCTGCCCTACACGGCGGGTCTTTAGTGGTACTGGGCTTGAACTCGTGACAAGGCAAGCTACGATCCGATACCTATACCACTCGGCTACCGCGGCCAAATTCAGTAATAAGAAATTATTTATAAAATACCTTCTTTAGTACTGATACATTAAACGTATACTGGCTGAAACACCGACTCTTCACACGAGCTCATTTTTTTAAAAAATAAAACATTATTCTTGATATAATAGCTGAACTGTAAGGAGAGTAAAACTGTGTGCACGACATTGTATACAAAAATGTAAAATGATTTTTTTTAGATAAATGCTATAATTGTAAATAACTGTTTAAAAGAACTGTAATTTTTAACCTCACACAATTAGCATTTAGAATTAATGTTAAGTTATGAAAAAGAATATAAAATTCCAATGAAGAATAATTGTGTTACTTTTTAACAGTTAAAGCGAGAAAACTTCAAAATGTTTTAACCCGGGTGCAGGCGCGTACTCGATACTAACATTAATGGTAGTGCGGGGGGACTCAGTCACCCCAATCATTTGTTTAGAATTATTTTTACTGTACACGATACAAATCGGAATTCTAGTGAATATTTTAATTTATAGAAAGTATACTTACCTTCTTTCAAGGACTATTCAATTCTTTGATGATTTCAGAAAAAATCCAATAAAACTGAACTAAAATGATTCAAAAGTACAAGACCATAATAAAGGACGCAAATCAGACACTTTTCAATTATCCTACAGAAATGTTAAATCAATCAATTCTTTTCCAAATATCGCAAAACTCAATTATTTACAATTTCCCTAAGCGAAAAGCAAACGCATAGAAGATGGGAGGGAACTAATATTGATAATATAACCATACCATAAGATTGAAGGTCAATCAAATGATTAGCAAACGTACTATGCAGCCTGGCTGAAAAGTGAATCATGACTTCCTTTTCTTTTTCTACAACTAATGTACAGTATTTCAATAATATTACAGTGGTGAATTATTTATCTTCTTAGAATTTTTCTCAGGGTCTGGGTTTCGTTTTTTCTTTTAACGAGTAATATTTTATTTTAAAACGTAATAAAAAAATCTCTCATTGAGGAAATACAGCAAATAAAACAAAATGTTTTTTTTTTCTTTAATTTGGTTTTGGGATCAAAGATAGCTATTTGATGACGGAAAAAAGCCAGATAATAAACATAAATTATGCCAGTGTTGTTGTGTGTATTTTTTTTATTATTATGGAAGAAAGCATTTTGTTTTACTTCTCTTTCCGGTTATTTTTTTTAAAAAAAAATCTTTAAATTTTGGATACGCTCGCCCCTCCAGGGGGGCGCGCCCCACACTTTGAGAAACACTGCCTTAATGGAATTAAATAATAAATTCTTTAAACATAGTATAACTATTATTTTTAAAAATTAACAATCAAAAAGCTACTACAAAATTGCGCCACAAAAGTCTTCGTACACTTTACGAAAATCTCAACATAGCTTTAAATATTGTATTTTTTTGTTAATTTAGTTCTTAATAAGATATCTTTTAGTATCCACAACAACTTTTAAACGTTTTGGTATAGATTTAATCAGTTTTTTGTAATTTCTGCATCGATTTTCCTCCATGCATCTGTGACTACTGTTTTAACTTCCCATTATGTGTTTATATGTTATGTTTTCTTTATTTAAAAATCAAATGCTCACCAAATATATTCTACAGTGCTAAATAAAGTGATTGAGGAGGTGTTTTCAGAATTTGGGACAGTAACAGAAACGCCAGCGGCATACATTTAGTGCAATGCGAATGGTGCCATTACCCTGTTAAAAAATGAAGTCGTCTCCAATATCCAAATTTTGGACGAATAATTTAAAATTTCCTTTTAAAATATTTAAATAGAGCACTTGAGTCTCAATACCATCAAAAAATATCAAATTACTTAATTCTGAGGCCGATTTACACCCCCACGCAAGAACACCTCTACCTCCATATTTCAGGATACAGAAGGAGGAGTTGTTGTTCTACACTAATTCATGGGATAAAATTCCTCATTTTATCATTTACAGACTATTATGCGGTTTTCGAAACCAAAAACGTTGAATTTTCTGTCAATTCAATCAATTTGCTGTCAATTTTGAATTTTCTGAAACTTAATCCCAAGAATCTAGTTCGATTAATGAACAATGGAGGTGGAAGTGTTCCTGCGTGGGGACTTAAAGCGGCTTCAGAATTAGATAATTCAGTATTTTTTGACGGCATTATGAAGCATGAGCTCTATTTAAATATTTTAAAGAGAAATTTTAAGTTATCCGCCCAAAATTTGGATATTGGAGATGACTTCATTTTGAAAAGAATAATGACGCCAAGCGCACTGCTCTCAGTGTACGACGCTGGTATCTATATAACTGTCCCAAATTCTGAAAACACCTCCTCAATCACTTTATTTAGCACTGTAGAATATATTTGGTGAGAATTGGATTTTTAAATAAAGAAAACATGACATATAAACACATAATGGGAAGTAAACACAGTGGTCACAGATACATGGAGGAAAATCGATGCAGAAATTACAAAAAAAACTGATTAAATCTATGCTAAGACGTTTAAAAGTTGTTGTGTATACTAAAAGATATCCTATTAAGAACTAAATTAAGAAAAAAATACAATATTTAAAGCTATGTTGAGATTTTCGTAAAGTGTACGAAGACTTTTGTGGTGTAATTTTGTTGTAGCTTTTTGATTAATTTTTAAAAATAATAGTTATACTATTTTTAAAAAATTAATTAATTAATTCCATTAAGGACAAGTTACAAGTAGCATAAAAAATTTCAATTCTGAAATATTAATTTTTATTTGTAGAAAACATTAAAATATATTGGAAATTGCAAGTGTTCATACACTTGCAATTTCCTATAAAATTTAATGTTTTCGACTAATAAAAATTAATATATTGTAACTGTAATTTTTTTATGATATCTGCAAATTATTCTTAATAAAATGACATAATTAATTTTTTAAAAAAAGTATAACTATTTTTTTAAAAAAATAATTATCAAAACGCTACTTAGAAATTACGCCACAAAAGTCTTCGTACACTTTACGAAAATCTCAACATAGCTTTAAATATTGAATATTTCTTTCCTAATTTAGTACTTAGTAGGATATCTTTAAGTGTCCACAACAACTTTTAAGGGTCTTGGTATAGATTTAATCAATTTTTCGTAATTTCTGCATCGATTTTCCTCCATGCTTCTGTGATTAGTTTTTACTTCATATTATGTGTTTATATGTCATATTTTCTTCTTTTTTTAAAATCAAATTCTCCCCAAACATGTTCTACTGGGCTAAATAAAGTGATTGAGGAGGTGTTTTCATAATTTGGGGACAGTTATAGAGACACCAGTGGCGTACAATGAGAGCAGTGCACTTGGCGTCATTACCCTGTTAAAAAATTAAGTAGCCTCCAATATCCAAATTTTGGGCGGATAATTTAAAATTTCTCTTTCAAATAATTAAATAGATCTCATGATTCATAATACCATGAAAAAATACCAAATTACTTAATTCTGAGAGGCCCATTTACATCCCCACACCAGAACTCCTTCACTTTCATACTTCAGCATGAAAGTGAAGGAGTTCTTGTTCCACATAAATTCATGGGATTAAACTCCTTATTTTTTCATTTACAAGCTATTATAGGTTAATCGAAACTAAAATTGGTGAATTGTCTGCCATCCCAATCAATTTGCTGTCAATTTTGAATTTTCTGAAACTAAATTTCAAGAATCTAGTTGGATCAATAAAATATGGAGGTAGAAGTGTTCTGGCGTGGGAGTGTAAATGGGCCTCCGAATTAGGTAATTTGGTATTTTTTCATGGTATTATGAATCATGAGCTCTATTTAATTATTTGAAAGAGAAATTTTAAATTATCCGCCCGAAATTTGGATATTGGAGACTACTTAATTTTTTAACAGGGTAATGACGCCAAGTGCACTGCTCTCATTGTACGCCACTGGTGTCTCTATAACTGTTCCCAAATTCTGAAAACACCTTTCAATCACTTTATTTAGCTCAGTAGAACATGTTTGGGGAGAATTTGATTTTTAAAAAAGAAGAAAATATGACATATAAACACATAATATGAAGTAAAAACTAATCACAGAAGCATGAAGGAAAATCGATGCAGAAATTACGAAAAATTGATTAAATCTATACCAAGACCCTTAAAAGTTGTTGTGGACACTTAAAGATATCCTACTAAGTACTAAATTAGGAAGGAAATACAATATTTAAAGCTAAGTTGAGATTTTTGTTAAGTGTACGAAGACTTTTGTGGCGTAATTTTTTAGTAGCTTTTTTTGATAATTATTTTTTTAAAAAATGGTTACACTATTTTTAAAAATTTTTAATTATGTCATTCCATTAAGAACAAGTTGCAGATATCATAAAAAATTTACAATTACAATATATTAATTTTTATTAGTTGAAAACATTAAATTTTATAAGAAATTGCAAGTGTATGAACACTTTTGTAGCCCACTGTATATAAGTATTATTAGAATTGAATGCTTTTCTCCTTAATTCTTCAATAATAAATTGTAAAAGATTTATTTATATTTAATGTACTAAGAATTATATTTATATATATATCTGTATCCATAGTTACCCATTTTAAAAGAAATTCTGCGCATACACTGTAACATTTGTGAATTAGAGTTTTTATTGCTGAATTTCTAATATTAAACTTAATGCAAACTTTTTAAGGATTTTATTCCTCTCCTCCATTTTTTAAAAAATTTTTATAGTTATAAAATCGAGCAATGGCACTGAAGATTATTTTCATTAAGCTATATTTAAAAATTTAATTTTTAAAAACAAAAGCAAATTCAAATGAATTTTTTTTTCAAAATTTTCTGTAATCAGTTAAAAAAATCAGTATTTTATAATACAGAATTTGGATCTTTTATTTTATATGCATGCAGATTAATTGATTTAATGAATAAATATTTCTTAAGCGAGTCCAGCTTAAAAATTATTCTTAAAATAAATTCAAATGTACTTATGAATAGTAAACATGTTCACATATATTCAATTTCTTCACATTCCTTAAAACGAAAATTTGCGAACTTTATTTTTTTAACATAAAATGATAACAATTAAATTTTAAAAACAATACAATACGTAGAACCAGAAATTATAATTCTTTTTTTAAAATTTTATATTTTAGAAATAAATTCCAACAAGTGAATTAAAATCTAATGATTTATTCTTCAAAGGAATATCTTTTTCTTTTATTTCAATCTAATCGTATTTCTCCTCCTAGTATCTTTATTTGTATTTAATTTTATTTTAACTTTTTCCTGCAAACGATCTTTTTTTCTTAAAACTTTAACGTCTATTTCTACTTTTACATTTCAAACGATTTTATTTGGCTTTTCTTCCTCAGAACAAGCTGAGTGCGGGAACTTAAGAGTTCAGCTTGTTAACTAGACTCGAATTTAAATTGAATGTTTGCAATGTAAGAGAATTCAACTCTCTTTCATCAAAATAATTCCATTAAGGTTTTTTTATTTATTTTTTTAAAAGAAAGAAAAGAAGACGAAACAAATGGATAGTAGCAGCCAGTTGATTCGACAGAAACATTAAGAATAAATGCTAAAAGTAAGTTATTTCATAATTTCATGTGCTTTTATGTTTCTTTTTTTAAATTCTATTATTTTGGTTCAACAATTTCATCTTCAGAAATACTTTTTTAGAATTTAAGGGAATTGAACTGTGTAATGGAATAGAAATAAAATCACTGCATCGTAATAATTCCTCAAATATTTTGCAAATTAATCTTGATCATATTTTAGACTTGAATGGTTTTGAAAAATTACAGATTAATGTGCTTTGAATCGTTTCTGGGCCTTTCTGTCTAGTATATAAAATTATATTTAAAGAAAAGGAGCTGAGATAGAGGTCTTTAAAGGCCTTTATTTAGCTTTGTTATTTCTATTCAAATAGAAATGTTATGTTTTATAAAAATGTATCAAAAAACTAAACGCAGCTAAAAAACGTTACTAAAATAACGTTATGAAAATTATTGGAAGGTTAACACAATGAACTTATTTTATGTTTAGTCAAATATTTTAGGAGTTGGTTAATGTCCGGTGATAGCTCTTCCATTGTATTCAATATAAAAACAAATATTTTGCATTCGTTTGTGTTTTAAACACACATTTATACTATGTTTCCTTTATATAAGTTTCTTAAATCCGGTTTATCTCTAACCATTCCCTTCTCACTTTTAAAAAAACTGAAATTCCTTAATTCTAGGAAAAGACTAAATAATAATTGAATTTTTTTTTTTTTTTACATTTTTAATGTTAAGAACGTATTTACATTATTACTTTTTAAGCAAATTTTGATAAGAAATGCTAAATAGAATAATATATTTTGATAATATAATGTTGGATTAAGTTTTATTGCAGTTAATCACAATAAAATATTATGAACTGTTTCTAAAACATGGAATTTAAATATCGTTTTAATATATCGCTTCGAATGCAAAGCCCATAAAGTTCGTAAAAATATTTCAAAACTAATTATTTTTAAAGAAATTATTGAATCGATATAATTCCTTAACTTTAAAGAAATGAAAAATTTGAAGAAATAAAACTACACAAAAAAATAAATCAAGAAAATTTGAATATCAAATATATCAAATTTTTCAATTAAAATATGTTTACATCAAGTATAAACATAGTAAAAACAATAAAAAACTTTAAAAATTCTATCTTATCTTGCAAACTAAAAAAGATACGATGTATCTTAATGTTATTTACCAAAATTCTACAAAAATATTCTTTCTGAATTTTTTTTTTTTTTAAGTTTTGAAATCTCAAGCACATAAAAATAGGATTTAATATTTATTTTTGAGAATGAAATATATTTTGTGAAGACATACCAAAATCAATCAATAAAGCACCTTTTAAACGAAGTTATTCAAAAAAAAGAGACGAGGAAAAGACATAAAAGAGATTACCAACGCTTTAAAACCATTTTTATAAGAATTCTTCTTGCTTTCTGATTTCGCATTAAATTGGATTTTTCTGATTGGATTTTTTCGATTTATTATTTTCTTAGACATCTTCATCATTTCAAATTTTCATTGAAATATTGAATCCAATTCTTTATTTGTATTAGTTAAATTTAAAAAAAAATGAATAAAGAAAATTATTTGACTGTCAGATTCTATTTTTAAGAAAATCGTTTGAAGTTTATTTTGTTGAAACTAGAATTATTATTTTTAATTTCATAATTAGTTTCCACATAGATTTCAATTTTGAATGCAATATCTTACAAAGTAATTTTAAAAACAGAAAAATATGCTTGAACATAGCGATGAAAAATAATTTGGAACGAGATTTTTAAAAGAGAATAATATTTTAAGAGTAAAATTTTATAACTAGTTAGATAATAAGTATGTTATTATAAGTGCTCAAAACTTCGAGTTTTTTTTATAGCTTAGCATTTATAAGGCCTGAAAAACAATTTTAGAATTCAATAAGCTGAGTAAAAATGTTTAATCATTCATTTTCTGATATGATATAGACGGATAATTTTTTTTACTTGATAAAAAAATGTTTAAAGTACTCATTTAAGATTTTAAAAACAGAGCTCAAAAAAAAGTGCACAGAAAACATTCGAAAAACTGAAAATGAATAAAATTTCAAGATATTATTTTTTTCCCCATTCAAAGTATAAACGATAAAAAAAAGAGTTTTATGAGAATCTTAACATATCGATTTCCAGATAAGAATTTTCTTTTTGGATTTTTTAAATATTAGAAACTTAGAAATGATCCAAATATAAGGAATTTATTAACAAAAAGAACAGATTAGTAGGAGAATAGTGAGATTTTCACAACATTTTGTTTTATTCATTGAATATTTATACACATACACGTATATAATTTTTCAAGTTCTTTTATGCTTAAAAAGGTAGTAATTTATTCATCATAAATATCCATATGACTACATTCGTTCAGAGTTTACTTATAATAACCTCTCTGAAGCTCTTTTTAACCTTAAAGAACGGAATTGAAGCAGCGTTACAATGGGCTAAATTATTGACAGATACTTGATAAATGCAAGCACATGTTTCCCATAGAATGTAAAATTGACATTAAATTTTTAACTTGATGTTCTACTTATTAAGTTTAAATAAAGTATCAAATTATAAATTTGGGTAAATATATTCAAGTATTAAGATTCTTTTGAAATGTTTTCAAAATTGAAAAAATATATATTACACATGTATGTTTAAATCAGTTGCATTTTGCTTACTCATGTGAGTTATTATTCTTGACCAATACGTACGTTTTAAAAGAAAGTTTCTGCAAAAAGCAAAAGTTGGCAACAACGAAATGCATGAACTGATTGGTAGGAAACAGTCACTTGATTCCATTTACCATGTGACTATGACACGTCAAAGGAATTTATTAACTGATCGGCATAATATATGAGATTGTACTTATCATGCGACTAAGATGTCACAATTGGCTAAATAAATTTGATATAAATAGTTCCATGAGCATCAAATGTAAATCAAATTTAGATGTGTGTGTCACTACAATGTACTATAGTACAGCGGTCACCAAACTTTTTGACCTCACGGATCAATAAATTCATAATTAAAATCCAACGGACCACTAATAGGATTTTTTAAGCGTTCAATATATTTATAAAAAAAATTGTGTTCTAAGAACACACACATAAAATGTACCTAGTTAATAAAATGAAACTATTAATTGTAACCAAATTTCAAAAACTTTATTAATAAACCATAAAAAAATTAACAAAAACTTTTAAAACAAAACAAAAAGTGGTTTAAGTATATCAAACTTTTAGCATTATACATTCCTAGTGTGATGGAAGTTCCTGCTTACTTGAAATAAGATTAAGGATATTTTTTTGGATCTATAATGTTGTTACTCAAAAACCGAGAACAGTATTTATTTCAAGCTGAGATAAATGTTGTGTTTTGATGGCTGTGACAGATGAAAAGGCCTTTTCACATAAATAAGTTGTGGAAAATTGAAACAGAATTTTGAACGCTTGTTCACTAAGAAAAGGGTATTCACTTTTTACGGAAAGCCAAAACTGATATCTTGATAAGGATGAAGGAAATTTAAATTTGAGAGTTTCGTCGAACGACAGGTTGATGAGGCTTTCTTTTAGAGATACATGCTTAAATTATTATCCTGAATTTTCACTGCAAACGGATATATTATCCACATATTACTATGTCAGTACGACTTATTTACCGTAGCGTTATTCTATGAAGTAGCGTTTTTATAACTTTTTACGTATTATTATGAATTTAACTATTTTTTACCACGGACCACCCCTTTGGTGACCTCTGCTATAGTACAATGCGCTTCATTACTGGTTACTTTTTCTTCGTATATATTCCAAAGGATATGTTATATTTACATATATCAGCGTTTCTCAAACTGTGGGGCGCACCCCCTAAGGGAGCATAATATTTTTACGAGGGGGGGGGGTGCGAGCATATTGAAAAGTCGAAAACAAAAGATTATTTGAAAAAATTATTCACTTGCTGAAAGTAGTAAATAAAATACATTCTGACACAATAAAAAACAAAATACACATTTACACTGACATAATGTGCTTATAAATGTATCAGTACTGCACAATGTATTTTTTTCAATTTATTTAACAACACCAAGTTGAGAACAAGTTTTTTAATCACCCCAGTGACCCTATGGACTTGCCAAATTAACACTTATCTTGATAATTTGTACGGCGTAAAATTTTCACTTTATCGCCAATTTAAAGTTACACGATTCGTTCCCCCGTGCCATAGTTTTCCACGTATGTGATGCGCATGTGATGTATTGGAGGAGGGGTCAATTCGCAATAATCAAATTCTCTAATAATTAAATACTTCGCAAGAACTTCCAATGTAATTTTATTGCATTCCAAAGCCTTCGGAATCTTTTTATGGATAGCAGTGCACAGAAAAGATGGTACTTCGGAAAGACGTATATATACGAACTGGGCAATGAACGCTTTAACTGTGCGAGACGTTAATATACGCCGGTGACGCTTAAAATTTAAAGTCGTATTGTAGGTCTTGGTTCAAAGTGTAATATCAATGAATTCAATAGATTTTTACTGTGTGGAAGGGGGGCGTGATGAAAACTCTGATTGAATATTGGGTCACTAACTATGAAAGTTTGGGAAGCACTGATATGTATACATCTAATACTTATGATGCCTTAAATGAATGAATGAGGAACAAGTTACCTCTGCTTCACTTGCATCAATCTGTAAATTAATATTTAATAATTATTTACTCGAATCGTTATTTGGTAGCGATTCAGTTTCAGCTCATATGAAAAGGAGAAAAAAACCAGCTCAGCTTTCATCTCTTTTTTTTTTATGCGAATTAGGAAATGTTAGCGGTCACCTTAAGTAGCAATTTTCGATTACGTGCTGTGTTATCTCGCGTGAAAGCTGATAATGCTCTCAGCCCACTTTGCCCTGAGCAACATTATCTATCGCGAAAGGTCAATTGCCTACAGAAAATTCTGTGGCCTTTCCTTCGACTGAATTTGCGACTGCGTTTCGGTTGTAAGTAAAATGGATTGAATTCTCAATTATGTAGAGCACACAACGACGCAGTTTATACTTCTGAATAACGACACGTGTAAATTATTTACCATAGAAATGTGAATTTTATCGGACTGGCATTATGTTTTATATTACTGACAATTATCATTTATTGTCAATAATCAATTAATTACTGAAAGTATTCTACAAAAGAAATCGAACTTAAAAGGCCCTAATTAAATTATCTATGCAATTGTTGTTTATAAGCTTAGTTAGTGATTATACGAACAAAAATGAGGAATGCTTTTGTCAAGCATGCTGATGATGAAATTTTTATTTTGCATCAAATGGTTTTTTGCTATAAATATATGCAAAACAACGGCACACACAAAAATAACTCTATTTTAATGATTATGTTACACCATGCAATTTTAAATTTCCGTTAAAAAGATAATACATAAATTAATGTCTTGTTGTTCAATTTAAATACGCGTTTTCTGATATACTTTAAAGAATAAAATAATCTTAAATTAGCTCAACACACACAAGCAAATCTCACTCAGATATTATAGTATAGCAAAAACTACGATAAGTTAACAAAACCTCCATAAATGATTTTTTTAAAAAAAATCTCAATTTTCAAAAAACAAGAAAGGAACTTTAATGTAAAGTTAAGTTATAAGATTTAAATATAACGATACAAAGGGGCTTAAGAAAAATAGGTTATCATATTTCTTTTGTAGCTAAATGTTGATATTTTCTTGCGTAACATATTTATGAAAATATTTGTATGCTCTCTGTATAATTTTCAGTATTTTTTCACACTTTTTTTAATTTTACTTGTTTGTACCATTTTACAGGGGAAAAAATATATTCATTGATATAACATCCAAATTTATCTTGAATTGCAGTTTTGAACAGGAATCATAGGCATATCATCATCATTCTTCGAGCAGTTATTAGACATTTGAAAAGATTATAATGAAAAATATATTTCTTTTTCTTCCATTTATTTAAATAACCAAGCATATTCTGATTAATAACGTGTTTTCAATCCAACTTTTTTTCATCTCTCTCTGTCCATCCTTAAATTTACTCTGTTCTTTTACTTTTCAATACTATTCACCGTTTGTTCTTCTATCTATCATTAAAATTTTATCAACTCTTTTGTGTTCTGAATAGGCATTGTTGATCATATTATATTCCATTTACATTTAATGATTTTAAAAAGAAACACACTTTTCTTAAAAACAATAAAAATATGTTTAAAAAAACTTGTTCGTTTCTAAATAACAGTTTTTTAGATACTATAATGTCCTAATTTCTTTTACTTATATCTAAGATTTAAATTTAATGAAAAAATAAAGAAGTAAGAATTTTTTAAAATTATTTAGTCATTACTTGCACTAGAAATGAATAGCAGAAGACAATGAACGTTTTAAAAAAATGCAATTGCTCTCTCTCTCTCACACTTATACACACGCATAAATTTTATATCGATGTGTCTAGGAGAATTTAATTGACTAAAGTTGTTCACAAACCATATACTTCTTGCATTTAATTGAGAGAAACACCACGAACACTACAACAATTATGAAGTGGCCGCTGTAGACTAGTGGTTAAGATAACGGACTCGTAGCTGGCGTGTCATAGGTTCGAGCCCAGTACCACGGAAGACCCGCCATGTAGGAAAACGATGCACATGAAATCTGTCGAGAGCTCAAACGTTCTCCTATTGGTGTGACGTGGTAGTTAGGAGAGAAGGGTGCAAGCTCAGGTGTCGTCCTCGTCGCTTAACCATGGTTCAAAATTACGAGGTCCGTCGCTAAAAGTCCTCGTGTAGATGAACAATGTGTCATTAATATTCACTTAAGAAATATTTTACAAGGGTTTATACAGTTTTTGCGCTGAGAGACGCCAAGAGAGAGAAATATAGAACCACCTTCGTATGGGACAACGCTTGTTCCTGCTCATATGACTTTACTGTTAGGTGCACCCTCTGTTGGGAGGATGGAATTCCGGAAGGGCAAGATTCTGGAGGTTTCCCTAAGAGATGGATTACTACATAGATATATTTCATCTGCAGTAAAGAGTTTTTTTTCTTTGCTGGTGGGAAAATGTAATTTTATAAGAAAACCATGTAAAATTTTTATAAGTATTGAAAAAGCACCAGCTAGAAATTATTAAAAAAGGTTGTATTAATATTATTATTCCCCTGAAGGGTATTTCTTCTCATTTCAAACTTTGAAGAGTCGAAATAAATCGGTGGATGGTTGTTCCATAATCATAAAAACAAGAAAACATACATAGAAGAAACATAGCAAGAAACATAGCTTAATTTCAAATACATTTATCATAATTGTTTATTACGGAACACGGCACACAACAGATATGCAGTTACATGCAAATAATAGATCTGTTCACCATCAATATCTAGAAAACACACATCTCATCTTTCGTCAAATACTTCTGTCGTACATCACAACTCTTCCGCATCCGCTTCGTCTTCTTGGGACGTTTTTCTACCTACTCAACTGAACTGTTCCCTGACGCAGGACATCATTGTAAGTATAACTGCCAGTGGAGCCTCAGATGTTTACAAATATGTTTATGAATGTACCGAGATAGAAAGTAGCTAACAGAAAGTGTCTGCAAAATTACATTTTCCGCTCGAAAAAATATTTTTCATTAACTCTTTTTTTAAGCTTAAATAAACAAATGAATAGTTAAGATAGGCGAAAAAACTCAAGTAATAAAAAAAAGAAGATATTTGTTCGACTGAAATTTTTTCTGTAATTTGTGAAGGTATTTTCATGTCTATATTTTAGTGCTCCACTTTCGGTTTCTTAAAAATTTGAGAAATATTTAAAAATACTTCCTAAAATTGAAAGCTTTTCTTATTTTGTACTTCTCCGCAAACGTATTTCATTTCAATTAGTACAACTGTCTAAACTTGAAAATATAAGTATAAATTTGATATAATTAACAGTACTTTCAAAAATTCAGAAAACCTAACAGAAAAGAGCCAAAATTGAGGCAATTATGCAGGTATGACAAAAATCATGAACGGGCCGTAATAAAACTTTTAACATTCATGAGAAAAAAAGTATGAATATATTCTAAGTAAAATGGATAAATTCTAAGCAAAATGAATAAATTCTAAGCAAAATGAATAAATTCTGATTAAAAATAATGATGAATTAAAAGGCTACGAAATTTTTTATAAGCAAATAGTTACACATTTAAACTCACCAATGTTCAAAGAAGGCACATGTTAATGTTAACTCGATTAACAAAAAATTGACTCCCAATCATTAAAATTTCAAATGTATACATACTCTTAAGCGAAAAAAAAATCTGGTTACTAAAAAAGCACAAGTATATATGAACATGTAATTCCTTAGAATAAAAATTAATATTTCCAAAAAACAGAAAAAAGAAATCATGTTCTTAAAAAGAAAGATTGCTTATTCTTTCAGAAATAAAGTCTCCAACTTACTTCTACCATAACAACAACTGCCTAACATTTCGGAAAAAATGAATAAAACGTATTTAAGATATATGAATGAAAAGTAGCGCTCTTTCAAAGAACGTACTTTCTTTATTCCATAAACTCCATCCTGAGTTTAAAGAGAAAAAACTGAAACTGAATTCAGTGATTATCCTAAGACAAAAAAAAATGTTCTGCATAGCATTATACGTCAAACACCAATGCGTCTTTAGAGTATTGGATGATCTTGGAAAACTCTAAAATTCCATCGAAAAGTATATTTAAGTAAAAGCATGTGTTGTGAATAATCACATTTCTTCCTAATAAATTAAATCAAGAACTATTCTCTTATATTTATTTTCAACTGAGAAACATTTGAAATGCAGTACAGGACTTTTTAGATTACAAAAGCTTTTTCATTTTCAGATTTATTTGCTTTTATACTTTCTTTTTTTTATTGCAATATTTAATACATTCATAGAAAAAAGTATTCCAAGGGCATCAAGATGTGGTTGCTAACTTCACGATTAAATTCTTTGTGAAAAATGCAGTTTGCTCATTCAGATAACAGAGACATGAGCTTAGCTTTTAGAAAAAAAAATAAAGTATTTTTTGTGTAATGCTTTTCACAAGCTAGATTATTTTACATGACGATTCAAATTTACGAGCAAATGTCAAAATTTAAGCTAAAGATATTAAGATTTGAGAGTAATAGCCATGGACTGATAGAATGTATATACCTTATGATCTCATCGTACCAAACATAATCCCTTTAAGACCTGAATTATTTTTATCTTCAAATATTAAATTCTTCTGCTTATTAATACTATATGAACCCCAATGACATTGCGAAAAATAGCAAAAAAATTCCCGCTTCCCTCCTGGAATGTACACGGTACCCGCACGTTCTTGCGGGTTAGGCTTATCTGTGAAACAGGTCACCTATGAAATTTTACGAGTTATAAATTTTTAGCTCTAAGTTGATAGAAAAAACAATCTTTATTCAGCTAAACTTGTCACACAAATAAGGAAATTATTGATGTATAATTAACTTTTTTATTAATTCATTATTTATTTACTGTAAAAATCTTTTGTTTGGTTTTTGACAAGTATAAATAACCATTACATTTTTTCACGACATGTTTTTGAACTGCTTTCGCAGTTTTCAAATCTGCACTTGAAAGGCATTGAAATGTTATAAACACATTAAGAATGACTATGCATGTCAAGCCTTTTATCCTGGAATGGCCAGAATAAAAGCCATGGCATGTATAGCAGGTGGATTATAACGCTTCGATCTTTTTGCGAGTGGATTTACAGCACTATTATCTTCATCATCAGTTAAAATACTTTTGTTAGTAGGTAACGCTTCAAATATCTCTAACTTAAATATTAAGTGATCCATTTGGATTTTTAGAGGAATTTTATTTCATATTGGATCTTGTTTGCACAGAAACCAAGAATTTGCAACAGCTAAATCAATGCAATGAATGTGTTCAAGAGACTTTTATGGTAAAGAATGATCCAAAATTGTCTTTCAATTTCAAATATTCTCATGTGTTTCTTCATCGCTCTCATCTGAACTTGATTATCCTTTTAGTATATGGATTCATATGTTTTATTCGAAGCACTGTCATCATTCGAGAGATCACTAAGTTTGTGAGGGGGCTTTATCGATACTTCTAGTAATAGTCCTCTTGGGATTTCTTTGGGGCCAGAATGGCATTTCTTTCCAACCAACCCAAGAAGAGAGCGTGTTTATGCAGATTAGGACTCATATATATTGGAATGTTAGCATTCGCGAGGATCGCTAAGTAAGCTAAGTGAAGTGAAATAAAGTTCTAGGAGAAGAGTCTTAATTCTGTGAGCCGGTCTAGTAGTGCCAGTCCAGTGAATTATAAGTGGGTCCGAGACCAGAGGAGTATTGTCTTAGCCATATCAAGTCAGATTAAAGGATAAATTGATGTTTTACGGGCCGTAGCTGTTTGTTCAGGAAATAGCGGTAAGCTTGTTCATTTAAACTTTAAGAATAGAGCGGATACTATTAAGTTAGGAATTAATCTATTAAGATAGATTCAGTGGTTAATTGCGCTATTTATCAGTAATACGTTTAGCGTCTCATCATTCTTGATCATTATACTCCTAGACTAGTATTGTTGTTGTAATGTATGTAAATTAAGATCATAATAAACTAATTTTATTATGACAGAATTTAGTGGATCCTCATTCATTCCTTCAGACGTAGGTCACGTGGATAGTGGAGAGAGGATATCCCCAACAATGGGGATATCACAAGTTCTGATCTAAGTTCACCCCCAAAGCCCTTGATATTTTTTCCGATTGATTATAATTATAAGTATATAGTACGCAAAATTTAATTATTTGTTGTTAATGATTAATTTTATTAATTAATGCTAATTATTTATTCAATTAATTTTTTACTGTGTTTTGTTCCCGAAAACCGAAAAAATCAAAAGGAGCATGATACAAGAATGGTGAACTTTCGACCCCGGAACCCTCCCTGAAAGATTCCTGTGTGCGCAACCATCGTCTGTTGATAAAAAGTAACAGTTTGCACTTTCTACAAACCGGCTCAATCGTTAGATTCGCGATTTTCTTACATAGACTATTCCAGAAGCAAAAACGTACAAGTATATCTAACCCGCACGATCGTGCGGGTTGGGTCTTAAAGGGATATAAAAGGAAATAGTGATGCCAGTCATTTAAAATGATCAGAACTATACTGAGTATTTTGAATATTACTTTCCCAAAACTGAAATGAATTCTAACTCATGTTTATGAACTTCTTTTTATATGTGAGTGTATTTTATTCATTTCCATAATTAATAGATAAAAAAATATATATAAATACAAAATTTTTTAACTGTCTTCCTTTTTTTTTTTATGTTTAAAAATATAAACCTTTTGGTTCCTATTCTTCAACAAGACTTTTTTTTTTTTTGAGGTAAAAAATGCTTTAGAGTCAATATCATAACTTGATTTCCTCAACGTGCAGAAAATAGCATAGTTTAATTATCATTCACATTTATCTTTGAATTAATCTTTTTTTATGTGTGTGTAGAGTATAGTCCATATATATTTCCTCTCTCAAACTTTAATTGCAAATAGTAATACGTTAAATTTAAAATGTATATATTTAGCAAAAATTTCTTAAATTTAACGACGCAGTATGAGAAATGTGCGTATATCGTAAACCACATAGACTAATATTAACCCTTTAACTGCCGATTAAAAGTTACGCGATTCGCTCTCCAGTGGCTTTACATAAAGGCGCGTATGCGGTGTATTCGGGGGCTGGGAGGTACAAAGAAGCAAATCTTTCTCTGACATAAGTAAATTTTTCGCAACTGTCAAGGTCACTTTATGGTATTCCACACCCTTCGAAATAGTTTTAATAATAGCAGCGCAAAGAAAAAAAACATGTTTCGGAAGGACGTATATATACGTCGGGGTACTCAAATCAACGGTTGGGTCAGACGGATATAAACACCGGTGGTCGTTAAGGGTTAAAACAGTTTTTTTTCAAGATTATATGTTCTTTGTTTCTTTTTTTAAAAATTAGGTAAAGGTAGTTTGACGTAGGCTTTAATTTTGACTATCCACTTAAAAAATAATGAAATTTGTATTAGTAACAACCCTACGTATTTCTTTCAAATTTTCCCGAGTCCTTGAATATCCAATTAATCTATTTTTAACCTAAAGGGAAAGAGCTTCATTTAAAAAATAACGGGATTTTATGATTTTTTCGTATCATTTTCAGTCAACAAATCAAATAAAGTATCTTAAATGCATTCTTGCTCTGAATGCAAAGGTCATCCGTTCAAATAAATCAATAAAACTGAATTAATAGGAAAAAACGGTTAATTCAATAAAATATTTAAATTTTATTGCCTTCAGCCATTTTATGGGTTGGATCGCGAAGAGAAAAGGTTCAACTGAATCTTAATTGAAAATCATTTGTAATTAAAAAGTCACTTCTTTCATTCATGTATGTATATTTTTTTCCTTCATGACAGATTCGATTTTAATATACCTTCATATTTAAAGCTCTTATTCATTGTGTGTGGAACACTTTTGATTAGTTTATGCGAATAAGTGGGCGATACTTAGTAAGATCCTAATTACACGTTTATTTATGATGCATGCCAGCAACGAAGTAATATAAAAATAGCTCAAAAGTCATAGCAAGATTTGAGATATATAATGTAGTAGTTATACTAAAAAAATCTATATTTAGTCAACTTTTAACTTTTTTCATAACTTTTTGAAGTAAACATGGAACAAAATTCAAAATCAAATACTATAAATTTTTCAATTTTAAGTAAGTAAGACTTAACATACATAAACCTGTTCGAATCTTAAGAATATTATTTTTGATGTCAACTTTTTTTTAAAATTTATACAGAGGGCCAATCTATACAGCTGTATTAGTTATGCCACTCATCCCTTATAGTGGCTACTAATGCTGACTATTGTACCTTTGGGCCTGGGTTAGAATCCCGGAGAAGGCTTGGATGTTTGTAAATGTATAGTGCCTTCGCAGCAGGGGGGTACTTTAAATAGTCGTCGAGTCGTAAGTCCTCTCGTGAGGATGGTGAAAAGGGAAGAAAGGTGGGAGACCACTGACCACCCACAGGATGTTCTTCCTCAAAACCGGGGAGGAACTGAGCCAAATCGCACTGTCAATTGTATGGTGCTCAAAACTACGGCTAACGATAGACATATATGTAGTGCGGGCCTTGATCTTATATTAATGTCGATTAGGTGGCATAAGTAACAAAACAACACATTACTTATTAAGAGTCATTAAAACCTGAATCAATTGTTTAAAAAAGGTAATTGTAACTTTCGTGGTTTAATTTTTATACAGTTTTTGTACATATCTTACAATACAATTGGTAAAATGTACAAGTACAAAATTATATTAAAATAATTTTAAAAAAAATATGAGAATAACTAGGTTGACTGAAACCACATATTTCTGCTTTAAGTAATAATTTTTGAACATTGCTTTCTTTAATATAAGTACAAAATATATTTCACGCCTTAAGTATTGAACGTTGTTGTAAGCATATTGATAAAAGTATTGGGCATTGTTGTAAGCATATTGATGCAAGTATTGGACATTGTTGTAAGCATATTGATGCAAGTATTGGACATTGTTGTAAGCATATTGATGCAAGTATTGGACATTGTTGTAAGCATATTGATACAAGTATTTATGTGTTAAAACGTACAGATAATAATATTTAATTATAAAAAACCTGCTGAGTTTTTTCAATTCCTACTTTTAGTTCACGCTCTCGCTCTCTCTATAATTTTTATATATTTTGTTCAAATTTTCAGTCGTTAACAAAATACTTTTTATTCATCCACTCAAGTTTAAATACTATTTTTTAAACTTGTAGTGGATGACACTGGATGTTAATACAGTTTTTTCAGGTATTAATTCATTAAATTTAGTTAACTATTTATAGTTTAAGAGAGATAAATTCCAGACGATATTATTTCTCTAGATGGCAGCACTATTGGATAAAAAACTTTTGTTAAATTTGTGATGAAGATTTAATTTAACTTAAGTCATTATATACTAGTTAGACGTCAGCATTAGTTTTTACACTGGTTTTAAGATAAATTCTTTCCTTTTTCATTCAGCTTTTGTTGAAAAAGGTAATTACAAATTTAAAGTGGTTAAAAAGTTTTTAATGTTAATTTAAAAGATGTTTTGCCTCTTAATACTGTGATTCTGTTATATGTACATACATTTTTATATTAATTGTAATTATTTAATAAAAAGTAACTAAAGTAAAATTTTTCTTTGTTGACTTAAGAAGGAATTGACTTTATAAAAAAAATATTACTTGCTTTAAACTAGTCCCGAAATTGTCAGAGCAAGTCTAATTTTGTTCGAGCTAATGAAGTAACGTATATCCGAAATGCTCATGTCCAATGAAAATACTGGTCCAATTAGCTCTTTTTATGCTAGAACAAATGAACCAATCAATATAGAGCAGTAAATGTTCCAAATACAACAACCTTTAATGAAACTGATTCGAGGAAATATTTCCTTGTGCGTCATAACATTTGCAGTATATGTTTGGAAAAGTACATCGTAAAATTTCAACAATACTCTCAACATAATTTTAGTTTAATTTCTAGTTTGAATTTAGTTTGCTAGTTTAATTAAGTTTGGTTTAAGGTTAATGAATTAAGAAAAGATTAATTTATATATATATATATATATATATATATATCACCAAGTTAAACTATTCTTTCACTTTAAGTTTAATTTAAAATTTTTTTACACTTGAAAAAACGTTCTTCGTAACTTTGTAAACATTTACAGCTTACTATTTTGCTCATGTGATCACTGAAATCAAGCAATTTTTATATTTAATTCGAAATTGTATAGCAATTTTCCTCCTTTCAAAGAAAAATTCATAGTTAATTTTCATCATGCTACCTCTTTAATTTAAGGAATTATTCAAGCTGTAAGAAGAGTGAAGTTTCGTAGTTTTATCAAAATTATAGTATAATTTCCTCATTATATTGAAACTAGAGCACTTCTACCAAGCGAATTGAAAGCGGATTATATGTCGGTCAACTAAGCAGTAGTAACCTTAGATGGAATATATTAAATGATACAATTACTGTAACCTTCACTACAGCATTACAAAATTTCGATCATATACAAAATAATTAAAAAAAAATTCAAGATATCGAAGCATTTTTGAAAAATATTTATCATTCCTTATTACTTTCATACTCATCAAATCTGCATGAATGGTTAGAGGATCACAAAATGTCTAGATATATCTCAGATTCGCTCTAACCGTTCATAATCAAGATTTTTTTAAAATATTCTGTAGAAAAAAAAAGGTGAATTTCTTCTTACAATGGCGTGCAAATTCAAGAAAAAACCCGTTTCGTGGATCTTTCAAAAACTACTTTACCAACTCAAGTGAAATTTTGTATGAAAATATTTTAAAAAATATTACTAAAAGGTAATGGTATTCATTCATGATCATGATTTATGCTCATGAAAACATGATTGTCCAAAAATGATGCAGCAAGATAGCACTTGTGAAATGTTTAACATGTGAAGTAACAACAAGTGAAAGAACTCTCTGTTTACGGGAACTGTTACAAAGAACTGCTTACGCGGCAGTAAACGAATTTTTGGAAGAATAACTGCCCCTCCACCCTCTGTGAGATTTAAGGCTGGAGATCTGACCATTCCATCCTCAGTCTCATTGACCAACCAAGCCATGTGTGAACGAGCACTGTCCCCCATAAAAATGAATTGGGGCCAACTAAACCCTAAAAGACGCGCAACTTTGTGCGCTCACCCAACATTACGCTAGCCTAGACCACTGGTGCACTTTCAGTTGTTGAAGGGACGATGCCTGATCCTTGGATCTCTCCATATATGAACATGTCGAGAATCAGTATCAGATTCGATCTCGATTCATGAGTGAAAAAAAACACTGGCTCCCGTGTTCAGGTATGATGTCTGCGCCATGCCAGGCAGGTTCTCCTGTGACCTGGAACGAATGCAATGCACGACGTTGGTCTCCTGGTGTAAATCCCTGACTGAGAAACATCAGAGAATTCATTTGCGAGTTGAGTTGCAATTGTCCTATCCCCTTGCTGTGCCTTCTAATTAAAACCAACCATTCAGAATAGCTTTTGGGTTCCTGTAACTTGTCTTCTAGATACTGTTCCTGTCTCCTATAACTTGTTTTCTGGATACTGTTCTTGTCTTCTGTAACTGGTTTCATATATTCTGGAGACTTCCTTTTGAGGAATATGGAATCCTCTTGATACTTCTTCTTGGAATTAGCCTGCATCTAATCTCCATACTGTTCTTCATTGTAATCCATCTTCCAAATATTATCCTTGTGCCATTGGTCTCAAGAGTTGCAAAAATAATTGTAAGCCTGAAAATTAAAACTGCACAGTGCAGTGTTGAAGTATACGACTTACTAGCTTTCTTAATGTGCATAGAATAAAGAAACAGAAAAAGAGATCAAATATGTTTGGATAGTTAAGAAGAGCATCTTTTTTCTTTGTTGTGTTTATACCAAAACGGTTTAACAGTTTTTGAAACATCCACGATAATATGGTTGTTCCTTAAATTTTGCTCACAAGTGTATGTGTGGTATTATATCAACACAGTGTATAATATATTTACAACTTACATACCCGCAATAATATTATTAAATATAAAATACGTATATAAAGAAATGTAAGTATATTAAGAAATATCATAATAGTAATAATAATAATTCTCCGATTATATACATCAATTTTAGATATGAAAGTAAGAAGTAACTTGTGTGATATATCTTTGTCTAACAATTAGCCATATGGTAAAAAAATACCTACAAAAATGTTATTTTTAAAATATAATTTATCTTAAAGTTTCTGAAGGATTAAAGTGAAAGAAGAAAACTAAAAAAAATTATCGCAGTAAAGTAACAGATCGAAAACAAATCAGCTGATCTGTAAGCATTTCAGACATGATGCACCTAGTCTGTCCAGAGTTGACTAAAGAAAATTCACCTGTAGACTAACGTGTTATTGTGAGCACGAACATATCCCCCATTTCACTGTAAACAGGGTAATCAAAGAAGACACACTGAAGGTTGAAAATCTAAACAAAAATTCACGTGTCTGTAATCCAACACCAAAACACATCTTCAAGAGAGACAGATAGAAGTTTATTACTATCGACTTTATGAATGTTATCATAGAATGGTAACGTACAGCTGAAGACAAAATCGACAGTTGTTTTTTAACTAGTCCAAGGTTTTTGAAGTACAGCTAAATTAGGTTGTGACACGCAGAGAAGTTTGTTTCTCTTGAACTTACTATGACAGACAATTTTTACTACAAAGTTTTATATTTGATAACTAGATGTATAAATGAACAAAATGTACTATTATGAGCATTTTCTAGCTTAACGCCTCATACAAGTTTCGTACTAGTACCTAGAATAATCACGAGACCAAAATCATTCATTTTGTATGTGTACATAGCGTGCCTTCAAAGCGAATAAAGTGTGATATTCCCAATAAATCGTATGTTATTACATCAGAAACTATTTTTTTACGTTCGAGTATCAGGAAAAAAATGGATTATTGGACATTTTTCACTATTTAAAAATAAACTAAAGTATACTCTAGGTAAAACATTTTGTTACTGTAAAAAAAAGTTTGTATTAAAGAACTCTAGATCTATTATACTGATTTCAGGCATAAACTTTCACAGATTTGAAAATAATCATTTAAAATATTTCAAGATTTGTGTTCTATTCAATTTCTGAAGCAAAACTATTCAGCTTCAAAGCCAGCAGTTTTTCTCAGTATTTTTTTTATAAATACATTCCAAAGATTCGCAACAGTTTGTTCTATAAGTTTCTAGTCTCAGAATTTGAGAATTTTCATTACATACAGAAAGTAATAACTTGTATATACTCGTTTAACATTTTTTTTAATTTCCTTCTAATCTATCCTAAATTAAAAGAAATGTTCTTAATCGACCAGTAGCATGTTAGAAAAAGTTCCAAAGAGAAATTATAATTCCATCATTAAGTGACAAATTGGAATCATTTTAAAATATTGAAATTCCTGTCCGTAAAATTTTATTATAAATGTTTGTAATTTTGTGTAGTTAGTAATCAAGTAATTAAAAGTTTCGATTCCGTGAAAGAACGTACAGGTTTTTTATGACAATAATGAACATTATTTTTAAGGATCTTTAAAATCTTCTAATGTTATCCGAGAAGGTAGGGCTTGTGCTACTATTTATTATAAAATATTTATTTATTGAAATATATACCAAGCTATAATTTATATTGTTGTTGTTAGCATGTCTTTCCCGAAGGAAGAGAAGGTAAGTTGCCAGAGCCTGAGACAGGTTGGACTTCTACACGATATATATATAGAGAGAGATGGTGACACCACCTATATCTCCATCTACACAATTTAGGCATGGACTGGAGGGGAGGGAAATAGTTTCTAGCACTCTGCACCTGTGGTTTCTGCTGTGACCACCCACAAGACTTTTGGATCCACTGGTTTAACGAGTACATGCTCCGTGTGGACTTGGAAGGTATTTTGGGGGCATCAGGCATCAAACCTAGGCCCACCGGTCTGGAGAGTCTGATTCTTTAACCCCTAGGATGCCCACGACCATAATTTCAATTACATCTACGTATTATTTTCTATTTCGATGGAACTTTATTTCGAAGGAAAAAGCTGTGGACTCGAATATTTTAAGTAATGTATCAAAAATATATTCCATGTACACAGTTTTTACAAGATAATACTTTAGAATTAATGTACAAATAAGTCCTTAAAAATAACATTAACAACGAAAAAAGAATTTACAATTCGTTCAAATACTTATTTGGCATTAATTGCAAAAGTCTTTTTATTCACTCAGCATAATTACTGTCTAATTTGCTTGGCTCGTTCAATGCAAATGTAGGGATGGATGGATTTATTTCTAACGCCATCCAAGTGTGCTTAGAAACATCTTATCTGAAGGTGCTTCCACTCGAAAGCAATAAAAATGTTATCTGTTCCCCAGCAGTAAATATACATTGTATCAGAATTCGTCGACTATTTCCGATCTATAAATAATCGTTCTTTTGAGCATGTGAATTTTGATAAGGAGAGGCCCGAAGTAAGATTGAACAACTGTTACGAGTGACTTTTCATCGCCTCGGAGCCCTTGAGAAGTCCTCTCAGAGCGAAATTGATTCCGATGGTGAAATGTGCCTCGAAGAGAATGTACTAGGCCTTTCATTATGTAGTATTATTCAATTAGTATTTTCTCAACAATGCACAAAAATCTCGAATACTTATATTTCTCAATAATTACGATATTTATAACATATATACATATTCCTCAATATAAGGTATGAGGGGATATTTCATTTAGTGCATTCTTTTGTCCTTTTAAACGATAAACGTGTAAATAACATACATTAAAACTATCCTATTAAACAATCGTGCATTTATTATAGACGGAAATGTCTTGCAGACAGTGACGCACTCAAGGAAGGTGCCCTAGGTGTCCGCACCCCCCATAGGCCTTGAATTTTTTTCGATTGATTATAATCCTATGTATATGCAACGTAAAATTTAATTACGTATTTGTTACTAATAATTAGTTTCATTAGTTAATGAAACGTTAGTTAGTTAATGCTGATTATTTGTTCAATAATTAATTTTGTATTGTTTCTGCTCCCCAAAATCGACAAAATCAAAAGAATATATTGGGCGGCGCATTGCAGCATGATACCAAAATGGTGGACTTTCGATCCTGGCCCCCCTAAAAATTTGTTGTGTGCACTACTGCTTGCAGACTTTGTGTGATATCTGTATAACTTTAGATAACTAAAATATTTTTTTTATTTTACATTGAGTCGTATTTACTTCTAACATAAATCTGCGGTTTCCACAGCCGACTGTTTATGGTAGCGACCTCGTGGCAGACGTTGTAGAATTGCGGGCTCAAAACCTAATGGCACTGAATACCCACCATGTAGAGGGGAGGATGTGCTTTAAATCTATCGAGGCTGCGACGTTTGGGAAAATCAATGGTAGCTTGAGAGTTAAGAAATTAAATAATTAATTTATTTACGTCACAGTCATTAAATACAACATATTTACATTTTTAATAGAAGTTATTCATTGCTTCAATTCTACAGAATATGTCCTTTGTGAGGGAGAAGGCAAACACAAACGATATAGTTGGGGTTTCAAAACAGACTCTTTCCACTCTCTAGGGGTTTCTGATACCCCGAATAACGCTCGGGATTCCAGCTAGTACGTGTGTTCCACCGTTGAGTTTCTCATGGTCATCCATTGACTTAGCGATGTCAGATGAAAAGACCCCGCAATATTTATGGATGCACGTTTGGATGGGATGCCATGCTATCTATATCAGAAAGCCGATTTTTGAGCTGTGTGACGTAAAAACGTCGCAAGGCTCAAAGTCTTTCCCTTGGTGTGCTATGGTAGTTCGGAGGGTAGTAGTAAAGGGCCAGCTCAGCTGTCATCCTCGTCATTTGACCATGGTTCATAATTACGAGGTCCATCTATAATACCCCTTATTTTGCTTTACAATACGAAGTAAATTAAAATATATAAAATCAAAATCTAACGTAAATTTAAGATAACACTAGCTATATTAACGATGAACCTTGTAATTTTAAGCCACAGTCAAATGACGAGGATGGCATTCTAGTTGATGCCTCATAGTTCAAAGTTGCGCATAAACCACGTGAGGACCAAGCTGCTTGTTCGATTTTAAACAAAAACATATTCTATTAATCAAAATGATTGGTGATTTGGTTCTCGACGTGAGAAACTCTTGACAATCGTATGGTTACAGATTTATTTTAAGAAATCACGGTAGTAAATAGAACAGGAGGTTTTGTTTACGCAATTCGTAAGTTGACATGGCAAATTTCTTTTTAAAATAATTAACATGAACGCGCATTATTTTGCTATATATATTCTGCAAGCGAAATAACGGATGTGTTGAAATAATGTGTTGAAAATATACTTACCACTTTATTTTATATAGCTTTCAGCAAACAAACACTAATTTCCGCTATTCAACTTTAATTTGATTTATTTAACTTCACAGTAAAGCTCCTTATAGAGGGGTATTGATGAAATATTTAACTATTCAGAATCAAAGTTGAATGATACAGGTGGAAATCTAAGCGAATGGCTCGAATGCCCTTAGTACTCCCGTAAAAGACTTTATTATTTTCTAACTTGCTATATGTATATCGGTACTTAGAACCAAACATTTTACGACTTTTCAACATTATAATTTGAAAATTGTCGCAAATATTTGTATTATTAATGCATAGCAGTTAATGTCGAAATACTTAAAATATGAAGCACTCGCTTATATTATAAATTTACTGCTGACAATGTACTACGGAAAAACAATTAAATCACTTCAGTTCACAAGGAATATTAATAATTTTTGGGAAATAATATCATGATTTTCTTTATCAAAAAATTAGAATAAAAAAAAACAAGCAGTGAAAAATATTTTTTGCTTACATGATTTTATTTTATTTTAACTAATTTTAGAAATTGAAACTAACATCACCGTTTGCCTGATTATTATTGATATTTGATAAGATAGGTAACAGATTAAAACAGCAGGATATTAATTTTTTCTCTCATAATGATAAACAATCAACATGAGTTTATTTTTACTGCCCAAGTTCAATAATTTTCAATAAATAATAATTGAATAAAATAAAAATAGTAAAACATCTAATTCATGACGCACACACTTTTCATAAATTCAGTTGAACATGAGAAGCGTTTTAATTATAAATTTCAATTAATTTAATTTATAGGAAAACATAGCAGTTAGAGTATCTTTTAAAAGAGTGGGAAAATATAAAGGATTTTAAAGGTATTTTCTTAATCATTAGACCATAGGGGGCCAACCCAAATGACCTTGTGTACCACTTCGGAAAAATATTATAATCCCGTAAACCGCATATAAAAATATACAGTGGGTGTGATCGGTTAACGAACATAATCCGTTCCAAGACTATGTTCGCTATCAGAATTGTTCGTTAACCGATCATCGATTCACCATAGACTTCTATGCGAAATCGATTAATTCGTTCTGGAGATCCTAAAAATTAAATTTTAAAAAATGTATAATTTCTCAGTAAGTTTTTAAAAAAATAATACATACCTATAGTCTTTCATATTAATCAGTCCTTTTCATTTTTTGCTTATGGTGCGTTGAAGAACATGTCCAATGTCGATTGCTTTTCTCTCTTTTTCAGGATTTTTCGGAAGTAATTAATAGCATTGTCATTGTAAAGATCCCCAACCCTACTGACATCAGCTTGGTTTGGGTGCCATTCTAAGACCATTGCTCTGACAGCCTCCCACTTTTTCAAAAGATCTTTAATGGCAGATGTCGGCATTGGTCCTCTTGTTCAGAAGGAGACACATTTCGTTGTGTTTCTTGGTGTTCTTCATTCAAAATTTCTTGGAGTTCTTCTATCGTCAGTTCATCTTCATGTCCCATTATGATCTCTTCTATGTCATCCTTGTTCACCTCCAATTCCAGATCTCTACCAGTTGTCAAAATTTCATCCATAATTTAAGAGGTGTATCCCTGATCACCTCCGAGTATGTGTTCATTGTCGAAACACAAAAAATCTTTCTTGAAAGTGTTCGTTATCCGAACACAAAAATCTTTCTTGAAAGTGTTCGTTAACCGATTTGTTCGTTAACCGATCTGTTCGTTAACCGATCGCCCACTGTATAGTACTTTTATATTAGATTCGGATCTATTACAAACAATCATTGGATTGAAAATTTAAAACAGAGTCACGTGTTATCATTGTTTTCATTATTTTTCATATATACATAGATAATATAATAATAATTAATACAAAGATCAAATAATGTTTTATTTATTTAATTAGTGAGATATTTGCCTCTCAACTCTTTAACTTAGTTTTTACAAGTCGATGTCACTACATGTATTTATGCATCGTAATTGATGGTGCGGATTTTCGTCCGTTAAGTTTGAGCGCGATTTATGTTTGATAAATTTCATTTTCGAAAGAAAAAAAAAGATGTTGGCCACCCTCGCATTAGATTAAAAAACAGAACTTCAAAGGAACAAGCATTTAAAGAATACCAGATAAACGAAATATTTTTCAACATATACTGTATGAATAAGCATTTTTGACCCAGTTCACAATTTTAAAATGTTCGATGGTTGCTGAAAAATGGCACTTGGTGCTCTTTATTTAACGCCCGCACAAAAAGAAAAAAAAGGCGATACCATTTCCAGCTAACAAGCCTTGGATTTATCATAAAAAGTGTTATGAAATTTCTTAAAATAACTAGAAATATGACCCAGTTTTGAAGGAATTTAACTGTGTTATGCAATTTTTCATTCTTTATCTATTTTAAAAAGTAATTTTTAAAAACCATTAGTCTGCAGTTTGCACTTTTTAAAATTTTTTGTTAAATGTCTTGTTAATTTTTTGTTAATCATGCTAATAAATGACTCATTGAAAAAAAATTAAGTTTAATGTTTCTTAGAGTATTGTAATATTATTTTAATTTTCTTCGATCAAATGATGAAACATTTCAATTTCAATAAGTGTTCGATTGGAATGATCCTATTTGTTTTATTCGGCGCAGAAATATTTCCTCCCATTGCATTTTATTTCTTTTTGCATTTTTACTTCTTTTTTATATTCATATTTATTTCAATATATGTATCAACTTCCGCTATAGCTACCATATAATCTCGGGAAAATGTGTACTTCCTTTTCAACAATTGCAAAAGCTTTTTCAATTTAAAATAGGGTTTATAATCAGATTAAAAATTTAATTAATTTTTTAATCCATTGCTGTAAAAATGTTAAAAGTACGTTTCTATCCCCACTCTCTTCTATTTTGAGGATTATCGTAAGATAAGTGTTACTGAATACGTATAAACAAAGAAGCATAGAAAGCAC
The DNA here is from genome assembly GCA_019973935.1 of Trichonephila clavipes. NCBI lineage: Eukaryota > Metazoa > Arthropoda > Arachnida > Araneae > Nephilidae > Trichonephila > Trichonephila clavipes. The sequence goes on from BMAU01018604.1 coordinate 514,354, forward strand.
AGATACTAAGATGTACTGATTTTTGTCAAACACAAAGATTAAAACAAAAATCGACTGCTATTCGAAAGTGGGTGTATTTTTGAGGTTTTAGAATTTTGAGTTTTTAAATGTATTGCATTGTTTGTGTGTGTGTGAAAGCCATTTTGGCTAGGCAGTTTTATCCAATAAGGTTCTTTGGCACTCATATTATGAAAAAGATTTTTTTTTACATTATTATACTGCACCTGATATTTACCTAACAGTTCTAGTTACTGAAACTTTATTAAACATTTATACTAAGTATGGAAACGATTCTAAAGTGATGAAAATGAAAGTCTACCTTCCAAGAAAGTATCGCTGGAAAGTATATGTAATACTTTTCTAGTTGAAATGTGACATTAAGAATATTACTGGTAATTCTATTTTTTTTAAAAAAATAGTCTGGAGGAAAAGCGTGGTTTTATAAATGTTATAGAAATTTGGGTCATAACAACTAAAAAGGGCTTAGATCAGGGGTGGCTACCCCACGGCCCACCTTGAATAGTTGTGCGACCCGCGAGATTTTTTGCAAAATACGATTGTTTTGTGTTATAGTTTTGTTTTTGGTGTAGTGTTTTGTAACAAAAAAATCCCATAAATGTTCCTATTTTGTCACGTTTATTCTGTTTTTATAGACACTTAAAAGTGGGCAGTATTGTATTGCAGAGTGATACCTCGCAGTATTGTACTTGATTTCTGTACCTTTTTCTGAATTACACCTGCAAATCATTTTCTTCGAAAACGAAATTTACCAAACATAAATCGGACATTTATTTCATTGATCGGACGAAAACCTGCAACAATCAATTACGATGAGCAAATACGCGCTTTGAGAACGACTTGCAAAAACTAAGTGAAAGAATTTAGAAACACACACACACACAAATATCTCATTATTAAAATAAATCAAACATAATTTGTTTGTTGCATTATAATTATTACATTATCTATGTTTATATACATGAAAAATATTGAAAACAATAATAATAGCTAATTCTATTTTAAATTTTCTCTACAATAAATGGTTGTAATGAGTCCAAATCTAATATAAAGATACATATTATTTTATATGAGGCCCGCAAGATTATATTGTTTATCTGAAGTGGCCCACAAGGTCATTTAGGTTGGCCACCCTAGGTTTAGATCTATTTAAAAGAATGTTAAAAGTACAAATTTTAGTACAATAGCATATAATATATTTTTTTGTTCTTCAATTTGAGGATTATTTAAAGAGAATTTAAAAACATTTGAGATCCAATTTTAAAAAATTAAGTCAAAAAAGCTCTTAAAATACTTCTACAATAAAAACAATGAGCCCAATTCTTTATTGATATAGCATAATGTGTATTATATAAAAATATTTATAATATAACTAAAAAATGGTTTTTTAAGATTAAAAGTATTTTGTAAAGCAAAAAAAATGTAATTTTCAAAACCATCGTAAATAAAATCATTTATTTTTATAAAGTAAAAAGAAGGAAGTATAAAATAATTATGTGGTATAGAAAATCTCATATTATGAAAGGCTTTATGAATGAGAGGAAGTGAAGAATCATTCAAATTAAGGAATCTTTCATTTTTTACAGGAAAAAAAATCAAAAGGTTTTTAAGAAGATAATTTTAAAATTATTATTATTTTTCTCCCGTTTGTTGCTTAATTTATCTCTTCTATAATGTTTTCAGGGTTTTAGGATCAATTTCGCTGAAATGTATCTAGAACACGTTTTGGATTTAACGCGAATTAGAAAAAAGTAACCATTTTCTTTTTATACGACTTATTTTAATTTTTCTAAATCAACCTAAATTCTCAGCAACTAGTTTTACTTTACTTTCATTTTTAAAATTGCGACATTGGGGACCAGAAATGTAAGGAGATTCGTATTTGTGAGAAATCCCGAAATTTTACAATACAGATATGGAATTTTGTCTGCTTTGCGAGTATTATGATACAGAGTTCACAATATCCCAAACACAAAGCAATAAAACTAAGAAAAATACAATTAAACTTTTTCTTGAACCTCTAGCGGATTAGTGAACAAGTGGCTTGGCAGACTAGCCATCTTTAGCTGTATTTTTAACATTACTTCTCGAACAGAAAAAGCACATGCTCAAAGGAACGAAGACTGTTAATGACGTTCTATCGGCTGTAATTCATTAAATGGTTCACCAGCTAATCAATTTAAGTACAGCAATGAGCTTTTGCAAGCAAAGAAAGTTAATTACAGACTCACCGTAGAACACACAATGTGTTCTACGGTCAAAAGAGGACAGAAAGGTTTATCAACATGCTTTTGAGGTATTAATGACATGCTGGTCTCTTTTTCGAATGGTAATTTACTTTATATGGTACAAGGACAAAAAAAATCTTAAAGAAATAAAATGTTTAAAATCCTAACGTGAAAACTTGTAGTTCATTGTATTATTTTTGCTGATTTCTTAGGACTGGAACCAATCTTCTTCCCTCCCTCGAATTTTTGTACGCGTATTTTTCATGAACGTATCTATCGTGTAAAAATAGAATATGATGTATTCCCTTCTTTCTGTACACAAACACGGGTTAGCTTTCCTTGAAGACAGTGAATAAAAATAAAATAACTTATGCTGTATTCCCTAATCGTCCGCCTTTGTAAAATAATCAAGATTTTCGATCATTGGCATAGTGTAGAAGTTTAGAGGGTAAGGTACCAGCATAAGTGTCTTCTTAGTCAATTGACCGAGGTTTAGAATTACGACGTCTGTCGCCAAAAGCTTTACTGTAGCTTGGAAAACCCCATGTTAATGAAAATTCTCAGATAAAAGACTATATATCTCATTGATTACTTCCTTGATAAGGTCGCACTTTAAAAGTATCACAAGGGCTGTTGTCGATGTTGAACAACGATCAAATGACAAGATTTGATCATTGATTCCTCTCTCCAAATTTCTATACCACACCCCACGTGAATATTTTCAGTCTCGACAGAACTTAACTTACATGAAATCTTCTTCATCCTTGGTTCTTGAACTGTGGTCTATGGATCCCAGGGGGTCCTAGCGCTTTTCTTGAGGATTCACGAAGGTCTCTCATTTAATAAGATTTCGTTTATAGAAAAATTGAACGATTTACCAACCTAAACAAGATCACTAAATTGCCCCCAATGAAAAAACTCTATTAAAATATTAAGGTTGTTTTCGGCAAAAGTACGAGAGCTTGAACTAAACGCGAAGCTCCTTTTCAGACAGAAAAGTGCTTCAATTTTTTTTTCATGGAAATTTGCAGCATTATAACTCATACATCTGTTAACAATATAGTGTTTTTAAAAATTTCAAAATACTCCGTGAATGCTTTTTTTTCATTTGAATACGTGAAGAGACAGTTCATTTAACATTACGGTATAGGAGAAAAACGCAAAACACATTTTATACTAGAAAAAATGGATCAACTCGATTAAAAATGGGAAGTACGATAAAAAAAATACAGCTCTCTAAAAAATAGCGAAGCCAGATTACAATATTAATTTTTCATTTCCTTTTCATCTGAAAAAATATTCCACATTTGGATCCTATTCTTTAACATTAACCGAAGACAGCCTTTATCAAGAATATCAGTTCAATCGATATTTCAATCAAGAATATTAATTCAATTTTTTTATTGTTTACAACTACACACCGCCCCATTACTACAATGTAAATTTTTTAATCTCCCGTTTTCTTAAAGGAAAAAATGAGTATTAAAAAACCGTATAAGTAGCAGAGGCAGGATTATAGAGGCACCCTTAAATTACTCAACCATTTGTTGGGAATCAGGGAGAGGTGTTAAAATCTTGGGGGTCCGCGATGTCAGGCTGATTCATAAAAGGAGGTCACGATGATCGAAAGTTTAAAAACCCCCGTTCTATATGACTGATTTTTAGTGACATCAGGGTTTGAACCCATGACAGAAATAACGTTGGCCACGAGTTCGAGATCATGATCACTTGGTTACCAATGCCATACTAAATAATGGCCGTGGTAGCCTAGTGGTCAAGGTATCGAATCGTGGCTGGCATGTCACGAGTTCGAACCAAGTACCTCTAAAGACCCGTCGTGTAGGGGTGCAATGCACGTTAAATCTGTCGAGAGCTCAAACCTCGTCCTAGTCCAGTCATATTACGGTTTCACTGCGGAATGAGAGATAATGAGGTGAAAATTCGTATAGAACTTTATTTTGGCACTCTAAATGTTGTCTCAAAAGTCTCATAAACTCGTGTTCGCGTCTTTAGATATTCAAGGTCAAAAAATCCTTTTTTATCTGCAAATATCTCGTTTCCTATGGCTTAAAGTTATATTTACATTTATTATAAATATTGTAGAGAATAAAATTTTCTATATCTTCTGTTTGAAACATTTTTTATACATTAAACCATTTTTGAGATAGAGAACGTTGATCGCACAGCTTTCAGCTATCTACAGCATAATGCTTGGCCAACCGTTAATCACATACGCCGTATAAAATCTATAAGCCTTAAAAATATACATAGTTTAAAACATTTGGTATTTTTTATTCGTTATTACATTACATTTACACTGCTGGCCACCGTAAATGCCACACCAAGAAAGACAAGAGATAGCACAACAAAATTTATTTTGTAGATAACATGTTCACCAAATATCAAATGATTAAATTTATAGACTTCTGTGAACTGCGGTTCCTACCAGAATCAGTAGCCAGAGTAGCCGCCATTGTTGGAGATCACCGCTGTCACACGCCTCGGCATTGATTCAAAGAGGTTTTGGATGTGTTCTTGGGGTACAGCAGACCAAAAGCAGCTTCCACACGTTGCCAAAGTTGATCTGGTGTGGCAGCTGGGGGTGTAATCTGGGTCCTAATCGTTGAGCAACCATGGACCATATGTTTTCTATCGGTGAAAGATCCGGAGAGAAAGCCGGCCAGGGAAGCAATTCAATCTGGTGATTGACGAAGAACCTTTGGACAATGAGTACCACGTGTGGTCGCGCATTATCCTGTTGAAATATGGCCGTGGCCAAGCCCTGAAGGTAAGGAAGGACAACTGGCTCCAACACCTCGGAGATGTAGCACTGGCTGTTTAAAGTACCGGCAATGCGTATCATAGGAGAGCGAGAGTGATATCCAATACCGCCCCATACCATAATACCCGGTGCAGGACCAGTGGGGCTGTGCATAACGCAGCTGTTCAGTATCCTCTCTTCACGGTGTCTCCAGACTCGAATCCGACCATTGGAGTGTTGCAGACAAATGCGTGACTCGTCAGTAAAGACAACTTCATTCCATTCTGCCGCACACATCCTTCTCTGATCGCACCATTTTCAGTGGAGACGTCTGTGGTTCTGCGTCAAGGGTAGACCAAGAAATGGACGTCTTGCGGACAGACCACTCTGTTGTAAACGGCGTCGAATGGTACGCGCAGACACTGAATGATGCATTACAGACTCAATTGCCTGTGCTACGGTTCATAATGTGACTGAGCAATCCATCGCTGCCATGCGCACAAATTACTGTCCTCACGTGAAGTGGTGCACTGAGGTGGATGCGATCGACCACGTCGATCCGTCGTACCCTCATGCATCCAACGATCACATATCCACATTACAGTTGTTTGGTTTCGTCCAACACGACTACCGAATTTTCTGAAAGATAATCTACAATCTCGGTAGGCCACTATCCTTCCTCTGTCGAACTCGGATACTTGATCAAAAGCTGATCCCTGTTTTCTACGAGACATATCTAATCGTTTTTTGAAAAAAACGCAAGAAAAACACATTTGCCGAACTTGAAATCGTCGAAATCTCCAAGCCTTAAATAGCGCTTTGAGGTGGTGCCACAGGCGCGCGGGATGTGTGTCTGCGCTGAAATTCTAATCATTTGCATATCTCACCTCCGCTAATGCATGTTGTAAATTTCATGTTACTTGCATGCTTCCATCAGGGTGTTGCATTTACGGTGGCCAGCAGTGTAGTAATAGATTTTTCATTAATCAAATATATATTTCTTTTATAACTAACTTTTGAGAACTAATCTGTAGATCAAAAGTTGTTGACAGATATGTCTAGAGTATTTTTTAATTATATTCTATTACAAAAATTTTAATAAGACGAACATGAATGTTAATTTTTTTTTTCTTCCTCTTCTTCATTGTCTTCCAGTCATTCGAAAATTTCTTATTCATTCCCATTATTTTCGTCGTCAAGGATATTTGTCTCCAAATCTTAAGGGATCAAGAGTACAATATTCATCGAGATCGCTCACATAGCGGGAACCATTGAATAAAGCTTGCCCATTATTCTGGTCACAAGCTGAAGAACATTGCACCCCGATTTCTTACATCCACAGCGTGAGCCACAACCATTTTTGCAGTTGCAATGTATTGTTTCGAGTAATTCATTTGGAACAGGCGGTAATACTGTCATAATCGGTTTCAAAAATTCATTCCGCAGAATCCAACCCCATTCCTGGGGCTCTGAATGATTCCCTAACCAAGTCTGAACTTGATAATATACACAGGTGATGTGTTGATGTGCCGCTGCACTTGTTGGCGGAATATTGAATAAACTGCACGGATGTATTGAGCTTTGTTGACTTGATGAATTGAGTGTAACGAAGATCATCAATACTGTTCTCAGATTGAGGAGCATCGTATATTGCCAACAAGACTTATACTCAATTTTCACGCAATGTTTGTACAGGACAGGTTTCTTCTTGGAATACTTGAGCTAGTTGATCCAAATTCGGAAAATTCTCTAATATTCTAATGAAAGTTCCCCCTCCCCCTTTTTTTAAAAAAAATGCAGATGTCGTGTCACAGCCCCTAAATGCGAGCAGAAATAAAATGTGCTTTTTACAATGCGAATTATTATCAAAACTTTTGGAAGAGTATATTTGAGAGTGTGTTTTAACATTCCCCTTGCCAACTTTTTAAAGAAAACTTCTTCTTGATGTGATTGAGTACATTCAATTAAAATGTCGAGAAAATGAATATTTCTACTACGACGGCAGTTTTGTAATGTTCTGATTCTTCAATAGCTGTTTCTACGATAAGAACATCTGCATCATCTTTGGCCTTTTTTTGTCGTGATATCAACAGATACTAATTTCCTTTTAGAGTAGTACAGACTTTAGAGTAGTAACTTCAGAGCAGAGAGGTTGATCAAGAATAATTAAACACGTTTTTTGGCCGTGTAATTTTACGATATTTGTAGCGCAATGTAAAGTAGCATAAATTGTGTCTGCGTTACTGGCAGGATGATACATAAAAGAAAGAAACAACCCGAGAAGAAGAAAAATCCTTATTATTTTTAATGAGCTATTCGAGAAAGCCATTCCAGACAACGATGAAATAATCTTCAACTTTCCGTGTAACCACAAAAATCAACTCCGTTAAAATTCTTTTCTGTTAATGCTTGATCATCATGTAGAATTTTGCTGTGTCCAGGTACAATTGGTTTTTCATATGCTAGAAGAGACATATGCGATATTGGTCTTATGGTTTGGTTGTACATTTTTGTATACGGTCAGTATATATCTTTTGGAGTAACAATCTCCATAACATGGAGAGTATTATTACCATCAAGAATATGGACATTTATATTGGCATTGTCTCCAACATATTATTCTAGCGTACTTTATTCCGATGATAAAATACGAGGCTGTGTGGATGGTAATCTGTTGAAATTTCGTACTGCACAGTCTTACCATACGAAGCTGCAAATCCCAAGCTATATGGCGCATCTATTAGTCTTTCAGATCCATATCCTCTATAAAGAAATACAGAAAGGCTTAATAGTAGCTGTGATGAAAATGATCGTTCTATTAATGTACTTCTCCTTTTTTAATTCTCTGCTGCTTCATGAGCTACTTAACCAAAAAATAAACAGAGCTTTTTGAAATCAAAGGCTTCACTTCGTCTTTTACAAGGTACACTAGGTGATGATAAATGTTCGCTGTTTTCAATATGTCATTTCGATGTTGAAATCAAATTTTTACTAACTTACACTTTTCGGCGCTTGGTATGTATATTCTCGGGGGTTGAAGAATTTAAAAAATCAATGTGACCGTCATTTCTTTCAATACTGGCTGCTTTCAAAGTTTTTAAACCAAGCCCTATATTAAAAGGATCACCTTATGATAATGATTCATTACATATAAAACACAAATCAGCCATAACTCTCAAAATAATAACCACAACGTCCGTCGTTGCCAAAATACAATTCAAAACTAACGAATAAACTTGGCTAGTAGAACCCGGTTTGTTGAAAAAGGAATTGTGGTTTTTACTATACAGCTAAACATTTGTCTTTCAGCTAACTATAAATAGGACGTTCATATTATAGGAGTCCGCACAGGTCCAGGTATAATCAGTACAGAAAGGAACAAATTGGAAGGTTTATACATTTTAAAGAAATTTTACTTCATTTTTTCCGCTTAAAATGCAATTAACATATATTAAAATATAATTAAAGTCTATACTTTCAGTTAAATATTTTTAATTACACAAACAGATGAGGGTTATTAAAAACATACTTGATTAAGGAAAATTATTACTAAACGTAATATAATAATTAATAAAAAATGCCAAATATTTTTAACTATGTATTTTTTTAAGGTGTTTAGACTTTATATGGCGTATTATACCATGTGACTAATGGTTGATCTTGCATTATGCTAAGCGCTGCGCATTTAACGCCCTGTCTCAAAAATAGTTTGATGCATAAAAAATGTTTCAAACAAAAATTATAGAAAATTTTATTCTCTACAATATTTATATTAAATGTAAATAGCATTAAGCCATAGAAAACGAGATATTTGTAAAAAAAAACAACCGATTTTTTTACCTTTGACCTTAAATATCTAAAAACGTGAACACGAGATTTTATGAAACTTTTGAGACAACATTTAGAGTGCCAAAATAAAGGCCTATACGAATTTTCAGCATATTATCTCTCATTCCGTAGTTGACCCTTATTTTTGACAAATATGACAGGACTATCCCGTTGGTGTAGTGATAGTTAGGAGAGGGGGGTTCGAACTAGGTGTAGTGATCATCACTTGATCATGGTTCAAAATTACGAGGTCCGTCGCCTCAAGTATCTGAATATAGTGCGACGTTAATATTCACTCACTCGCCATACTAAATATCTCAAGTGCAGCATTCATAAATGCAAGCATTTATAAAATTCACAGAACCTTTGAAATTATAAATTATTTATTATTTTATTAAGTTTTCAATGCATTAAATAATTATTTTGAACAAGAATTATTAAGTTATTATGCATACAAGACGCATCACAATTCAATAAATATTTACTTTGCACGAGTAATAGATCCTGTAGCATTACGTGTAGTACATGTAAATACTGATTTTCTATCATATTCATGTCTACAAATACATAACACAGCTTTAACTGTAAAAACAGATTTATTTCGCTCTTAAAATTCATCGATTAGGAAATCAGAAAGCAGAAAAATTACGATTCTTTGAATTTGAAAGCATGAGACGTTTATATAAATAGGAAAAATACACTTTTTTTATAAATGCAAATACCTCAATTCTAGAGCTTCAAAATTAAGTTGAAAGAGATAAAATTGCGGAGAAAATAAATTATTTTTTCAAATCACGCGTTCAGCGTCTTACCACTAATTTAAATATGGAAATTTTTGTTTAAAGTGTTATTTAATGAATTAAGAAAACGAACTAAATTGCAAAAATTCGTTATGCATTCACAATATATTTCGAATTTAAATAATTTTAATAATTTCTCCATTTTAAGTAGTGTATTTTTACTTTCTATTTGAATAAAGCGTTAGATTTTTGGTAAAAAGGCATTATCTACCAGAAGCGTAAAATTTAAGAAGAATTTTAATTTGAAAATAAAGAATAAAGATTGGGCAGAAACATATGCAGTGAGTTCTTATCTGATCTTCACGTTGAATTTTTCAGTAATTTCTTTTTTATGAAATACAGTTTATAGACATAATTTTAAAAGCTTCTGTTTTACAGTCTAAAAGAAAATAAATTATTATTAACAAGTATGTATTAGATTTACAGTTTCAGTAAATTTTTTATGTAAAAAAAAGCTATTTGAGAAAATATCTATTTAGTATGATATTTTTTTAATGTGAAGTAATAAGCATATTTAAGTCAACACATTCAAATAGCGGCAGGTTTTTTTTAATGTTTCAGTGCATTGATGCATAAAAAATCTGATTTTAAATTAGTAAAATAAATTTGACTTGTGTGAATAATATTTGCTAATGTATTCCTTCTCTCTTAAAAATGAAATGTTAAAAATCAAAAATGCCACTAAAAAAACCTTCATTTGAGAGTGTTTTGCGTTATGTGTTCGTTCCTATTTAGTTTTATAAATTGCAAGAGTTTTAAATCTGATATACAGATTTCTAACAAAAACAGAAAAAAAAATCAACAACATTTCATGAATGCAGATGTGACAAAGTTGTCGTCGTCTTCCAAGTAAATTAAATTTGGCAATTTACATAAAAAATAGCATCAATGGTGCATAATAAATTAGGACATGTAACAAATTCATCATTAATAGCTCTTGTGGAAACAGTGCTCGATTTTATTTCAAAGCAACTACTGAATATTTTGTGACATGAAAGGATCACATAGCCATATAGGATGTTTGGAGAAGTTCTCTCCTGTTTTTTTCGGAAATGACTTCAAGCTATAAAATTTCTTTTTAATCAATTAGACTATACCCACACACAAAATGAATCCTCATATTTTTCCTCATCCAATCATGTTCACTGGATCTAGAACTGTGATTGCTTGTTTGAGCGTATGCGTAGAGCTTCAATTCCTTTTGATTTTTTATCCATTGTTCTTCATTGTAATGTAAAATGTTATGAGGTTAAAATCTACACAATATAGGGATATTTTTAAATCCTCAATTCTCAGTCGCATACCGCTAGAAAAGAAGTAAATTTTAAAATTTTTTAATCATTTTAAGTATCGTAACAATCTGTTTAAATAGGGAGTTTTAAAGATATATATAAAGAACTTGTTATAGTGATTAGCTACATAATATTAAATGAAGATAGAAACTTTTTATTAAGATCTTTGATGCTAAATTTATTCCGGTAGTTGTAATAGAATTATAAAACAGGGGACCTCGATATTTATAAAATGTGTGTTCCTATTTTGAAGTTCTTTACAAGATTGCATGCAAATTGATTTATAAAAGTCTAAAAAAACTTACTTTTTATTATATCACTTTTTTTGAGGCTGTTAGTTCTTTGTTACTATTTATGAATTTTCTCTTATGAAATAAGACAAACAAAAATTCCTTAGCTCTCAGTACATGCTCTAAATCCTATATATTGCTTCCGTATATATTGCACAGTTGTGTACTTACACTTAAATAATGTTGTGTAAATAGTAGATTAAAATGTAGAAATAATAATGAAATAAAATTTTTTTCCCTTGACTAGTATACTCACAAAAAAAATTCTGTTTTTTGTCCAGCCCATAAAATTTAGACTAAATATTTAGTAATCAAATTTTATATCCATGAATTTTATATCCATTATTTGATGAAACGTTTAGTAATTCAATTTTATATTCATGCTGATTAAAGGGGAACTAACTTTAAAATAAAAGTGTGTAGAAATTTTTATTTGATTGCGGAAAACCTTAGTTAGAATTTTTGAATTATTATTTTTTTTTCAATAAGTTAATATGAATTGTTCATAAAACTAGAAAAGCCCTCGAAAAAAGTTAAATTAGCTATGCATGTATAATTTAAAGAAAGCAATTTAAAGAAAAAAAACTACTCCTTTTCTCCGTGTTTACATTATCTTCAGAACTCTACTCATACCCTAATACAAGCTTTGAAATGATGTCAAGAACTCGAAGATAACTGATGACGTCAAGAGACTAACGATAAGTTACCGATAGCTTATCTCCACTGACAATATTTCTTTGCCAAATGGATTTGAATGCACATATACTCGCATTCTAAAGTACAGGATATTGCATCCCCTGCTTTACGATCGTTTTGTTTAAATACCTTTGCTTTTTATCCGAGAAATGAAATAAAACGGGCTTTTTCTCTTTCTGCTAAAAAAAATTAGAAAAATTGATTTCAAAAAATATCCCGCCGTAATAGTCCTAGAAAAAAACCATTCGTCATTTCTATTTCAAAAAAATGAGTCGATGATTATGATGATTAAGATTGTTGATTTTTTTGGCGCATGAGCCAAGTTTGGCTATACTGCGCCACACATTCGTTAGTATATTAAAATTTTAAATATATATACACACCATGTATATATATATATAGAGAGAGAGAGAGAGAGAGATATGCATTTTAAAATGTCAGAATAAAAATATAAAGTTGAGCAAAGTATTTAAAAGTGCATAAATGTAAAATTTTATAGTCTAATGGTACAATAAAATCCTTATAAGAAAATTGTATTTCATGTAAAACATCAATTGAGAGTAAAAATGCAAAAAGGTTTGGATGGGGAGTTTCCCCTACCAAATCAGTCAAAGTTAAAAGATTGGTTTTAAAAAAGGTGTTTCTTTTAGAGGAATATTTTGGATATTCTATTAAAATGTGCAAAATGGAAAGGTCACAATGACAAAAGTCGCATACTGGGGGACTCTCTCCTAGCTGCAAATGTCTATGCGTTAGGCGGGTGTGCCCGATACGAAGTCGAGTCAAGCGGACATCATGTCTTCGAACTGGTACTGCTGCCCAATGAGCAGTGGAAGGATGAATGCCATGTAGTTTGTTGATGACCTGTTGATCCCAAGTCTCTTGCCATATATGATGGACATAGTGCTGTATAGAAATACGTCGAAATAACAACGCAATAATTTACGTTTCATGCATACAGTTTTAATTCAAAAAAATATTTTGTTCACATATATTAAGCTTTATATAAAAGTTTATTTATCCTTTCTTCCTCCATTTCCTACTGGCCACAAATGTAAAATTATTCTGTAAGTTTGTGTATGTGTGTGTGTGAAATTTACCTTTTCTTCTTTTATTTAATTATCTGAATTTAAATGTAACTGTGCATATATTACTTTAAATCGATAATGTTTCGATCTTTGTTGTTTGCTTGCACTTTTATGCTTTGTATTTGCCTTGTCACTAGAAAGAAACTAAAAATTGTGACTAAAAACTTTCTTTTTTTAAAAATTAAATACAAATTTAAATAAATACCTGTGTCTACATTATTAACTTATAAATAATTTAAGTAAAGCTTTATGCAACTTGAATTTTAAATTATATTAAATTTTCTTAATATGTGCCTCTTTCTGAAGAAGATACACTTCTATTTAAAGGACCAACTATTTGATCTAGTGGGTGTGTGTATTTTATTGGGAGAGAAATACTATATATGCTCTCTTTCTCTTTTTTATATACTTTAGTATCATAAAATCCATTCTTTTCCTAGCACTTACTGAGAACATGGCATCTTAAAGAAAGGCTTTTGTTTGACGGAATCCCACGAACACATAAAAACAGTACATAAAGCTTGAAATAAATACATAAAATATTTAACAGGAAGTATATTTTCAACAACAGAGGGAAAATTAGAATTAAACTGAAAATAATACTTATATTAAATATATTGTATCCAACGAAGAATTTTAAAATAAAAAGTTTAATTTGAACTTTTTATAATTGTTTTGGATGAGCTGCTAGTTACAAATAAAAATACTAGTAAGAAGAAGAAAAATTATGGAAATATGGTTCCTATTATTAATAATGATTTGATACCTCAAATTGTATTCAAACATAAAAAAAGAGATAATGGAGTTGTAACGTTTAAAGCCTGCAGCACAACAGTACTGTTTGCAGTTGTATGAAAAACAAAATCTGGATAAAAGAAAAGCATACAACAATAATAAAGACAATTGTAAGGACGCCCCCCTCGGGTACCCTTCTCCTAAATTATCAGCGTGAGCTAGAGGTGTAGGAATAAATGAAGAACTAGAAGCTGTCATAATCTTAATATTACTTTATTAAGATCCTTAACTTAAACCTTTAACAGATTAGATAATAATATGATATGTGAGAGAATCTACGATGGCTAAACACACATTATAAAGAGTGTTTTTTTTTCCAGGTATAGAAGTATAAGTTGGCATTACTTTCCAAGATGGCGACCGATTTAACAGCTGTCAAGTGATTTATTCTCAGTTTGTGGTTTGGCAATTCATCAAAACGATCATCAAGCAAGGCGTAGATTCGTCGAATGGGCCCAAAACGAGATTGCCGTTGTTCCCGATTTTCATAAGCGAATTTTGTTTAGCGATGAAGCGCACTTCTGGTTGAATGGTTACGTCAACAAAAAAAACTGCCGCATTTGGAGTGAAGCTAATCCACAAGTGTACGTCGAAACACCGTTACATCCAGAAAAACTGACTGTTTGGTGCGCTTTATGGGCTGGCGGACCACTTCTTCAAAAACGATGAAGGCTACAACGTTACAGTCAAGGGTGATCGGTATAGAGCCATGATTACTAACTTTTTCATTCCTGAATTGAACAATCATGATGTCCAGGAGCTGTGGTTCCAACAAGACGGCGCAACATGTCACACAGCTCGTGCCACAATCGATTTATTGAAAGACACGTTTGGTGACCGCCTAATTTCACGTTTTGGACCTGTGAATTGGCCTCCAAGATCTTGTGATTTAACACCGCTAGACTATTTTCTGTGGGGCTATGTAAAGTTATTGGTCTATGCGGATAAGCCACAAACGCTTGACCATTTGGAAGACAACATTCGCCGTGTTATTGCCGATATACGGCCACAAATGTTGGAAAAAGTCATCGAAAATTGGACGTCCAGATTGGACTACATCCGAGCCAGCCGTGGCAGTCATATGCCAGAAATCATATTTAAAATGTAATGCCACACGATTATCTTTCGAATAAAAAAAATTTATGTCAATCGAATAATACATCGTTGTTTTATTGCAATTTAAAGTTCTATACCTCTAAAAAAACACCCAGTATAATACCGAAATAACGTAACTCGAACCACTATCAATAACTAACTCGCCTAAGCTCAGTTTCACTGCAATCACAGATCCGAATATTTGAATAGTCACTCCTACCTTAATGTCCAACGCAGTATCAATCTATCTGATCCTAGCTGTAGTTGCGGTTCACTGGCGTGCAATGGTATGCACCTTGACTAAGGGCTCTCTGTACCAAGTAGCCTCTCTTGACTGTGCCTTAACTTCGCGAAATATTCTTTACACTTGCCACACGCACTAACATAACATTCCCCAAATGCCACATAGCTTACTCTAAAATTCTGTTATTTAAAAGCTTCCTAATTGGCATCTTTCCTTCGCGATTTTCTTCTTGTGTTGGTTGGAAAAGAGTTGTCACTCATTCTGGCCCCAAAGAACACAAAAGGGCATGTTAATGAAAAAACGCGTGAGCCCGTCACAAGGGGTCTACCTAAAATCCAAGAACATGGTAAGGGATCTACGAAACAGGAAAGATTGGGAACCTCTGCTCTACACGATGGTAAGGAGGCTCTTCCGTTCACAGATAGGAGCAAAATACAAATAGCAGGCTTCCCTGCAATCATGAACTGTCTCATATAACCCATTGCATACAGTATATCTGATTGTGAAGATATTGTGTTCACCTTTTTAGTAGATATTCTCATCCTTGTGATGGTACAACAATCTGAGAAAAAAGCTAAAGCTCGGTAATGTTCCTTCTCTTTCGAACTTCAAAATAGCTACATTATAATCTTGTACATGAGTTATAACTGGTGGGTGGCCTAAAATAGGTAATTTTGATTCTGAGTGAGTGAATGAATACTAACTTCACTCTATTCAGCTACTCGATGGCTTTTGGCTACAGACCTCACAATTTTGAACCAGGGTCAAGTGAGGAAGAAGACATCTGAGCTGGAACCCTCTCTCTTAACTTCCACACCATACTAACGTGAGGATATTTGAACCTCGACATATTTAACATGCATCGGTCCCCCTCTACATGGCGAATCTTTAGTGGTGCTGGAGTCGAACTCATGACAAGCCGACCAAGAGCCCGTTACCTTGACCATTAGTCTATCGCGGCTGCAGTTTTTATTCTGAACTTTCAGATTCAAGTTCCTTCCAGAGTCTTTGAACACATTAAGAAGTCTAATATCATCAGGATATGTTTTAATTAATCTGTTTTTTTATCTATTCGATTGCCTGCCATCTTTACAAATCAAGTAAACGGCATCTTCTAAGCGTGATTAACAATAATAAGATCAACAAGCTTAAAAAATTCACCATAATTTTAAAAGTTGTATATATTCAATTTCTTCTGACTGCTGTACATATGTCAAATTTCTTAAAGCTATCTTCGGCTAATGTTAAAGAATAGGAGCCAAATTCGGAATATTTTTTCAGACATAAAAGTACTCAAACATTAATATTATATTCTGGCTACACTATCCTGTAGAGAATCACTTATTTTATCATACCACTCATTTTTATACGAGTTGACGCATTTTTTCTTTTATAAAATGTGTTTTGCATTTTTTTCCTATACCGTAATGTTGAATGGGATATCCGTTCACATGTTAAAAGGAAAAACTAATTGTTTATGAAATATTTTGAAATTTTAAAAACACTTTATTAGGAACAAATGCATGAGTTGCAATGTCACAAATTTTTATAAAAATTGAGGCATTTTTCCTGTCCGAAAATGTGCTCAGCGTCAAGTTCACGCTCTCGTACATATGGCTTAAGAAAATTATATGTAGGGTATTATTCTTTCATAACATTTTTATTGAAGTTACTTATGTTATCATTTATCTAAATCATAATCATCACCTTTGTTTTCATTCTTTTAATGGTTAACATAAAAAAAACTAGATATAATTTAACTTTTGGAGGCTCATGAATATAGGTAGACATACATAAATTATAAATGTCACAAATTTTCCAAGATTCTGAAATAAAAGTAATAACTTAAGTTTTTTTCTGTAATAGAATACGTTTTCACAGAATAATTTAATTAAAATTTGGTTACGTCTGAAGCTGTGGTAGAAGATTTTCACACTTTTAATCCGATGCGAATCTTTAATCTTAAATTAGCCATCAAGAAACCATTTTTTTCCCCATCTCGGTTTGTTCTTCTCGTTTTTATTCCGGACGCGATAGTCGAATGCTCATGGTCATGAACTCATGACCCATATCATCTAGTCATACGTTCATGCAGTGCTGGTTTAAGCTCATTTCGGACCCTGGGCGCAGAAGACCTGCAGCCCTCCTTGGCAATGGTGGATCGAAATTTATAACTAGAAAATATGGTTAAGTCCAGCTTATCCGGGCCCTTCCGGGGCCCGGACCTCTGGGAGCCAGCCCGAAGCACCAAATAGATTAACCGACACTGAATTTATGCCCTGGTCTCATTGAAAACCCACCCGCCCAGAGCTGTGTTCCCCAACCTTTTCATCGCTGCGGACCGGTCACCGTTGGATAATTTTACTGCGGCCCGCTGAGGGGGAGGACGCTGATTGTTTATATTTCAGATTGTTTTATTTTAATAATTTTATGTTAATTGTACTTAAACGTGCCTTCAGAATAAAATATAGCTACACCAAAAATGAATACAAGTGATTTAACAAGGAATATAAAGTGACTTTCATAAAAAGTAGCCCAAACCGAAGAAAAATATGCCGCAGTAAATAAACTGGGACCATAAAAAGGTTGCGGAACACTGGTCTAGAGGATCTGACGGACATTAGATCTGTTGAAGTTCAAAATCCTTCGGCGTATAGGGGAAGTGGAATTCCAGTTAAGGTGTCGTCCTCGTCACCTTACCTAGGTTCAAAATTTAGAGGCCAATAGCCCTCGTATCGCTTTAGAGGGTGACTTCCATTAAAATCTAATCATATTTATTTTTCATCGTTACGAAAAGAAAAGTTCATGCAACTTACTTGGACATGTAAGCAGAAGCACTAAAAATATCCAACTCAGTTTAAAAGAAGATAAAGAAAGTAAAAAAAATCTCATAGTATATATCTATTTGAAATTGTTGCTAAAAAGTTTTAAATGCTGAAAAAAAGATAAATATCGAACTGACAGTGGTAAACTTTATATAAGATCTGATATAACAAATATTAAAAAGAGAAATCCCAATAAACAAAAGTTTCAATAGATAAAAGTAACCCCCCGTCAATAGTCGTCAAAAAGATCAAACACCTATGAATTTTTCGTACATTTTCAAAAATTCGATTCATGTCAGACATTTCCTGCCACAACAGATTATACATCTCAACTCATTCGTTTGTATTGTAACCTTTGTGTAACAGTAGATATTCAGAGTTTCAGAATTCGCATAGCGTCACATATTGTAAGAAAGTGCAGTTGGAATTAATGTCTCACGTACAGCAAGATATCTCATCAATTGTCTCCTATCATCTAATCTCCCTCGAATATATTATATCATAACAAAGAGCCGGCCTAAGATGGACTAGGCCTCTTCTACTGCAAGGTAGTTTCCTGTCACCTCTAATCTCGGTATTTCCGAACACTTTTTCTACTGCAAATGTTTACCACCTTCTAATAATGGAGCTGAATTTTTTCCAGCATCCCATCTATAATCATGTGCAACACTACAGAAAAGAAGGAAATATTCAGTAGAAGTCAAGAATAAGAATAATGGATTGAAGAAATGAATAATTAGAAAGCGAAAATCCAATCCACACTAGGGATTGCTATATCGGACCAAAAGTTCGATACCGGTATTCGGTATTTTTTAGATCTTACCGGTTTTAATACCGGTAGTAGAAATTTTAGGAAAAGAAAGAAAACACGAGTGTTTCTTTGTTTGATTTGCCAGTTTCATTGGAGAGTGTAAACATCACAAAAAATAGTTTGTAACTTATAAATTATAACAGTATATAAAGAATCACAAAAAATAAAAGGAACATCTTATTTATTTAAATCACAAAACAGTGTAAATATCGTTAATCAGTCTGTGGTACTATTAAAAAATTTTGAAAGTGATTTTAAAAAATATAATGCATTAATTTTGTATTGTCATTAAGCCTGGAACGTAATTTTGTGTAAAAATTACCAGTTGCCGAAAACGCTCTTTCGGCATCTTTCTAGTTGATGGTATTGTTAGTAATGCGCGATATACACTGGTGTGCAAAAATTAAGGACGAAGTCGAAAAATTAGCATATCAGCTGAACGAAGAGGCAGAGAGGACAGAAAGTCCAATCAGGAGATTAAGTAAGGTGATGTACGGCAGCACATGCGCAGATATGCAGGTAGACGTAATGGGGGAGTGTCTGAGTAGTATAAAGCATGTTGTCAGTGTAAGATCAGTATTTCTGGCAAAGAGATTGCACGCCGTATAGCAGTTAAAATCCCACCGAGTTGCTGCCTCAGCGAGAAATGGCGAATAATCAATCTGTTAGATGACATCTGGAGGCTTTTACCCGAGGTCGAATCATTGGGAAGTTGGAGGAAGGCCGCAGTGTGACAAGTGTGGCTGCAGAGTTCGGAATTGCTCACAGCATCGTTTCACGACTTTGGAGACCATTTCAAACTACAGGAACAGCTATCCGGAGGTTTAGTAGTGGTCGTCCACGAGGAACCACACCCGCAGATGACCGGTACATTGTCTTACAGGCCAGAAGAAACAGGCGGCAGACAGCGGGAGAAATTGCTAGACACACGGCACAGGCGACTGAACGACCGATATCGCGTTTTACCGTGGCCAGAAGACTGCACGGTGGTGGTCTGTTTGCACGTCGCCCTGTACGGTGTGTACCTTTAACGCCTGCCCATCGGAGAAGGCGTTCTCTGTGGTGCCGGGAACACCGAAATTGGAGAGACAATGAATGGGGACAAGTACTCCTTACAGATGAGAGCAGATTCAGTTTGAGTAGCGATTCTCATAGCATGCTCATCTGGAGAGAGCGGGGAAGTCGCAATCATCCCTCGAACATCATTGAAAGGGACAGGTATGGAGGTCGCGGTGTTCTCGTTTGGGGAGGCATCATGCTTGGTAGTCGTACAGACCTTCACATCTTCGACGCAGGTTCAGTCAACGGGACCCGTTATTGTAACGAGATTCTTCTTCCATATGTGCGTCTTTTTAGAGGCGCTATGGGTCTGCAGTTCCTTTTCATGGACGACAATGCACCATGTCATCGCACAGTAGCTGCCGAACAGCTCTTAGAGAGTGAGGATATTGAACGTATGGAATGGCCGGCACGATCTCGGGATCTCAATCCCATCGAGCATGTATGAGATTTTCTAGGCAGACGCTTGGCAGCTCGTACCTTACCACCAGTAACGATTCGGGAGCTTCGATTGGCGCTGCAAGACGAATGGGCAGCAATGCCTCAACTACTCATTGACACCCTCATTTTCAGCATGGGCAGACACTGTGAAACCTGCCTAGCAGTCAAGGGAGATCATATCCCCTACTAAAGACCGGATGTTTCTTGCTGGACACCCATCACAGGGATGTTTCGGCCTTCAGTCGCATTGCACTCCATGCTACTTTTTCAATCAAGCTTCTTTTTATCCCTCTGATTTCTCTTTTAGTAAGTGTTGCTTACATTACACATGTCCTTACGTATTGGGGATCTTACGGTATTAAATGTGTTGATTTGGAAAGCTTTTGTACAAAGTTATATTGAAAAAACCGTCTCGTCCTTAATTTTTGCACTCCAGTGTATTTTCCAAGTATTTACATCTAAATCCCTCATCTTCAAATAAATGGATTTCTCACCGGATGGTTTTGGATATTGCTGATTTCTGTATTGTATTTCGGTTTGTTGAAAATCCATTTTTTTTCATATTTTATCACCTTTTGATTGTATGATGCAAATTTATATTCGCAATCTAATTAATTTCGTCCGTTAGGGAGACATTAAAACAAAACCGCATACTATTTTGCTAAGTTGATGATTCCTGAACGCATAGTGGAAGCAATTTTAAAAAATTCTAGTAAATTCCGAAAAACTGGTATTTAAACTTGTGAATATACCGGTATTACAAAATTGTACAAATGTCTCAAAATACCGGTATTCGGTATCCCAATATACCGATATTGCATTCCCTATAATTCACACTAAGCAGAAAGATATGTCATCTTAAAAAATATAAAGTGGTTGAAGTAACTGTCAAAAGCGCAGAATCACATACTTACAACATTCCAAGTTATACAAGCGCGCGACATATATTAATCTAATCAATAAATAAATGATCGGCAGTTTTAAGAAGGGATGTAGAATGAATCAAGAAATTCGAAGAATTCGGTATCTCTCTGAATGATGCAACTGTTTATGAAATGGACTAAATAATTTTTAGAATTGTCTTTTCATAAATATTGCAACTAGCATCCAAGTTAAGGATTCCAAAGGAAGCAAATTATGAAGCTTTAATAAATTAACTGTCTAAATTATTATAGTTACTTCTAAAACAGGATTTTTCCGTCAGGGAATTCAATTTTTTTACAAAATTGGGAAAAATGAGTCCCCTAAGGTCTAAAAGTATCTCAAGCATTTGATGATAAAAAAATTTCTTCCTAACACTTTTCAAACTTTTTTGCACCAAATGATTTAATAATTTGTTTTCAATTTCATAAAAAAACATAAAAGAAGGGAGATGTATGTCGTATCGTTTCGGAAAATATTAATTATTAAATACAGTTGCACAAGTAAAATATAATTTTTCAAAATTTTTATGTGTGTGTGAATTTGGATTTTTCCCCTTTAAATTATTAAATTCGAATTTCAATGCTGTCTCCGCCAAAAGATAAACAAATATTCAAAGTCAACCAAGTAATTGGAAATCGTAATACCTTAAAAGTTCACATAAGCCTTTTAATTATATCTATCCGCCTACCATTTGCAATTTTTTTTAAAAAAAATGGGGAAATATTATGAATGGTTTTTATTTATTTATTTACTCGGGAGAATCGAATTCATTCCAAATGTTTATTTAGAGCTGCCAATCAGTTAGTTCTCCGAGAAAAACATGAAACAGTACAAAAAAAAACATAAACAGGAAAAATAAGGTAAAAAAATCATGCCTAGCACAAAAATACACAGAGTTATCTTATATCAATTTATCTCAGATTGTTTGGGAAATACGGAAACAGAAAACTAATGCATTGTGATTAATATTGCAGCGAGAACAAGAGTAATATATATAAAAAAATTTAAGACAATTCCTACTAAGACCAGCAAAGAAAAGTTTTATTTTATTAAATAGTTACAGTTAATATGAATATGTATATACATAGGGCAGAATCACAACATTAAGTGGTGATTCATTTTTATTCATTATCATTAAAGTAACGTATTGTCATACAAAACAATCGCGTGTATAAAATTCCAGTTCAATTGAATGCTTTAAAACGTGAGGGGGAAAAAAACCTTTTTAAGTTTTGACACAAGTCGCGAAAAATGATGCCAACGTGGCTGTATTTGTACTTCTTTAAATAAATAGTTGTAATCAATTAATTTTTATTAATTATAATTAAATTACTGTATTGTCATCCAAAATAATCATGTGTATTAAATTTCAGCTCAATTGAGCGCTTTAAAATGTATTTTATTAACGATTGAAAATTCCAAGATAAATAAATAAACAAATAAATAAATATGTAGAGATTGTGAGCTAATAGTAGGAATTGAAAAATAGAATATAACCAGGGGAAATAGAGAGCTTCCTGAATAGGCTTAACAGGATTGAATTTGATAGTATAGGACAGTGAAGAACATTACAAAGTTTTTGGATGAAGTAATGTGTAGAGTACATAACGGTTTCAGCGGCCGCAGTAGATTAGTGGTCATGATCGCGATTTTGAAGCATTGATACAGTTCAATCGTGGGTTAGCCCTTCAAAGTCGGAGATATAGAGATATAGGTCTTTGGTAATCTAGGCCTAAATATTTTGTAATCGCGAAACTTATCCAAGAATATACTTTTATCTAATGACTTCGTTAACACTGATAAATGGTGGCAGCGGTAGTCAAATGGTCATGGTCGAGTCGTGTGTTCGAATCGTGGTACTAACAATGGCCTGCCATGAGGAAGATTCAGATGTCGTTCTCCTCACTAAACCGTGGTTTAAAATTGCAGAGCCAATAGCCCTCGTGTTGCTTCAAGTACGACGTTAATAAATAATCAATCAATGGAATTTCTCTTGAACAGTTTATTGAATTTGAATGAAATTTAAAACATTGACTACTTAGACCAGCGATCACCAATCAGTGATCAGTGTAAATGTTTGATAGTGCACAGAAAAATTGGGATTTTTTTATTTTTATATTTTTATGTGTGTGTGTGAGGTTTATTTTATGAAGTCTGATTTCTGTTTATATTGTTTTTTATTCTGTTTCAAAATTGATCAGAAACAATGGATAACATAATAATGGGATAGCACTTTTTTAAAAGAATTTTTAATGTAAGAATAAAATGATTAAAGAGGAAATTATATATATATATGTAATGTCTTTGTGGTAAAAGCGTAGGGTGCTCGATAACAGTTATTGTATTTAATTTCTTACTAGTTCTATTCCGAAATGCTGAGTTAGTGCAAAAATGTAGTACAAAGCACACTCCCACGCTTTTATCACAAAGACATTAATTTTCTCGTTAATCATTTTATTCTTACATTAAGAACTGTTTGTTCCTTTTTAGTTCGATTAACCATAAAGGTGTGTTTTTTAGTTTTTTTAAACTATAATTTATTTTTCATTTTTTAGTTCGATCTACAAAAAAGGCAAGTATTTTTAGTTTTTTAAACTATCATTTATTCATTGATGAACTAAATGCGTCATTTCGTAGAACCTGGAATGCATATTGGCATCCTATCAGTGCGTCGATACGGCCTGGTTTGCAAAATGAAGGATCAACCAACTGAAGGAAATCTAGAAAAGTTTGAAATATTTGTGGAAGAAGGTGTAAAGTTAGTCAGTGATATTTTTCCTTAAGGAAACAGAACACCTTCTAAGAAAATTTTTTGAATTAACCTGAATTTTACCTGTAAACTCATATTTTAAGATCTTATGTGTCTCTAAAATTGGAAAAACACCCAAGAAAAGTTTTGTTAGTGTACATTTTTACTGTCACAGGTGAATTTTGTAAAAAAATAAGCAAAAATAAGACTTTACGCAAAACAAGATAACTGAAAAGAAAATAAATATATTGACATTTTGTAAATTATATATAAATAATATAGCATACAACCGTATCTAGGGAATAGACTCTTATTTTGGTAATATAACCATTACATGGGGGAGTTATTGTGTTTCGAGCTTCTGAACGTTGAAATTTTCTTTAAAAGCTATTGTAATTTTCACTTTATTGCTATATAAAAAAATTTGTACTCAACATAAAATCTTAAGAATGGTCTATTCCCTGTATGTATTTAAAAAACATACATATAAAATTTTTATTTCATTCAAGCATAACTTTTTGAGATATTGTGTTTTGCGGTAAGAAAAAATGTAAAAAAACTCATTTTGAGAAAACGACAAAAATAACATGAAACTAATCTGATTACAGGAAAAATACTTACTTTCTTAATTAAATGCACCAGATTTATAATTCTTTTTCTCTTTAACTTCTAAAACACTATTTTTTTTTAAGTGTTCTTAAAAATTTTCTGTGTTTCTTTGTTTCGGGGTTTACGTTACGAATCGATTCACGGTTTCTGCATTCATGTAAATGTTTATACGACCTTTGAAGAAATTTTCTTGAATTAACCTGAATTTTGCCTGTAAATACACATTTATGACCTTATCGGTCTCTAAAATTAGAAAAATACCCAAGAAAAGTTTCGTTAGTGTACTTTTTTAATATCAAAGGGGTATTTTATAGGGGGTTTATTTAAGGGTATTATTTTGAAATTCTATTTTAATTTCTGACTAAATATTTGTATATTAATTATAATATTTCATGTCATATACCATGAAAGAGAAACGTAAACAAAAAATAACTTGGGCCACTTCCGGTTAGCAGAAAACCCTTTCCTGTCAGAGAAATTCATGATCAAGTAATATTAAAAAAGCAGTAACTCGGCTTCTAATTAAGATAGAAACAAAATTTAAACAGATTTATAAAGATAAAAAAATTGAATTTTAATATATGACTAAAAATGAAAAATTGATATTTTGACCAAAAATTGAGTTTTAAAGGTGTTCTGTTACCTTAAAAAGAGCTCAATATTCTCTCTGAAACTTGCATCAGCATTAGATATAAAAGTACACGTTTTGAATCCAAGAGTTTGTGAGAAATAATTTAATCCAGTTTTGGATTAAATAACTTCTCATGGTTTCTCATAAACACAGTTTTTCATAACGTCTCAGCCGTTTTGGTAAAATAAAACAATGAATGATGTTTCATTCCACAGATTCATCAAGAGAATTTAGAAAAACAGACTTTATGTCTGAGCTTGGCAGTTAAAACATAAATAATTTTTTTTCACGTGCCCGAGTTTTTTTTTATTTCCATTTTTAGAAAAAATAGACAATTTTTTATGTTATGGTAAGAAATTGCTGACGCACCCTCCATTCCTCACATAAAGAACGCTTTTTGTTTGCTTCTTGTATTTGTATTAACCACGAGCATTTTTGCTTTTAAGATTGTAACTTAAATCCGGATAAATTTAATCACCAAATAAGGAATTAGTCACCAAATCTGGAAATTGTTATTCCTGATGATCCTAATCAAGACAGTGGAACAAAATTATGAAATTATTGTATTGTCATCGGTCCTTGACACGTGTACAAAATTTCGAATTAATCTGACTTTTTAAAGTGGGTAAAAATCGAGTTCTAAGATTCCTTTACATACAAATAAAGCTTATAAAAACGTGTTAAAAAAAGCGTTACTAATTTTAGCGAAATTTCTTCTTATATTTTAGCGATTTTTTAGCTACTTTCATAGACGCATCAAGCGACATTTGAAAGTGAGAGTTGGCAACCATGATATATTGGTGACAGCACATCAGTTTACTGATATTGCCTTGCTCTGCCGGTTTGTACTTGCTTTTTCTGAAACTTCTTTTCATTGATATGGAAATGTAAGTAGAGACGTAAATAAGTGACAATTGAAGTTGCAGTGGTTTTCCAAATATAAAATTATACATTTGGTAGTCCGTGAAATTCTAAAGGTTGTTGACCGCTTATTTAGACCATTCTCTATCAAATTCTTCTCAAAAATTCTATATTAATAAAATACTTTTATGATAATGATTAGTAATGTAAACTAATAAATCCATCAACATTTTAATTTAATTTCTCTTTAAAGCTATTAACACTGATATCAGTTTTGTTAAAAATTGTTGGAAAGTTAAAATCTTATTTTTTTAAAAAAAATTTGAGATTTTCACATTTTCAAATTGTACAGATTTTAGCCTTTCTAAAAATACCTTACTTTAACCTCTAGGGTAATTAGGGTCCCCTAAAACCTATTTTTAAATAATCGTTGAAACTGGGCCACGCCCATTTGTAAGGTGAAAAATGTAAACAAAGTACTTCGTTTTTGCTTAAATATTTAATATCAGATATAAACCCAAACATGTATCTTTTATTGTAAATTGAGCCTTTTATTTTTTTTTTACTTACTAGCCGGTTAGAATCCTCACTGTATACATTAAAATCAATTTATCTCAAAATGTAAATTTTGATGTTCATGTACCTTTTCTGAGAAACTACTGTTCACAGGTATGTAAATTTTTTTATGATATATTTATAATGATGTCTAATATATACTGAAATGAGCTTTTTGTAAAAAACTGAAAAATTTATTTTTACAAATTTTTTTATGAGAAAAATGGGACAAATTTCACTATGTTTGTTAAATATTTTGTAAATTATAAAAAAATTCAAAATTAGCTAAAAGCTCATTTTAGTATAATGAGAAATTTGTACTTAAATTGTATGAAAAATTTCAAGCATGTACGTATAACAGATTTTGAGAAAAGGTACATCGAAAACAGCCAATTTAACATTGTCAGTATATATAGAGAGGTTTCCTACTCCTCTTAAGCTACGACGAAAATAGTAAAAATTTTGAAGTATTTCCTTTTTTTTAATATCTGTGTGGGAAAAGACTTTTTATATGACTAGTATAGCTATTTAAAAATTATTAATGGAAGGAAAATAGTAGAACAATACATCTCGGCACAACATTCTTCAGGTAAACAAAGAAGAATGCCAGTTAGCCAAAGAATCCCTTGCTCAACAACCCTTCAGGTAAATAAAACATCGTATGTTACTGCTTACACTGCAATTATATACTTTCATAAAGTTCACCTCCCACCGATGTCTCAAGCATCGAATATTGCTGAAACCTATACATTGTCTGCATTATTCACATTATCGTAAGCTACAGACAAACAGAACGTGTCCTTAGTTAGGAAGAAAACATTTTTCTAAAGATATATGCAGTCGAACTCCATATTACGAACCTCTATATTGCGAACTTTTTCTCGGAACCTAGAACATTTCACGATTTTCTTCATAAAATAACCTCTCTATAGCGAAGTGCATTTTCTGTATCACGAGCTTTTTCTCTCTCTCTGTTTTTGAAGTATTTCTGGACATTTCAAGTTATTCTCTCTTTTAACACATTTCATAGTGGTCATAAATCTTAAACTGGTTTTATTGGGTGCCTTACTCCCCGCAAGCAGCAGAATTCTGAGCGTTTCATCCAAGAAGTGCAACCTTTAACCCTCATTGTCCAGTTCACTAGAAACATCTTTGATATCCTCTTAGCAAAGCTGTCCCGTATACTTGAGTAATGTCAATTGATGAGTCGTACTGGAAACTTCGTTTCTTGTGGCTCGAAAACATCAAAGCATAAGTGCTTGAGCATTAAAAAAAATTAATTCTTCTTGAAGGGGATAAAAGCGTAAAGAAACTTACCTTGCAGTTTTTCTTTCTTTCTTTTCTTTTTTTTTTCTTTTTTTTTTTTTTTTTGTTGTTTTGATAAGTAAGAAGAATAAAATAAATGAATATATATATTAATTTACATAAAGGTGTTAATAATTACTTTGTTTAAATACATAGTGTTTATGAGTTTAAAATTTGTTTATGTTGTTTATAAAGAAAATTGAAGGATGAACCTCTATATAACGAATTTTCCATATAACCAAATCTTTCTCGGGATTTAGCGACTTCCTTATATAGAGGTCTGACTGTATTTCAGTATCATAAACTATTCTGGGTATCAATTCAAATGTATAGAGTTTGTGAACATGATTTCATTAGTCCTGTATCATCAGAAAGAAGAAATAGTAAAATGCATCTCGTTTGAGAAAGAGTAATGGAAATGGCAGCTATGTTCTGTTTTTTTCCCTTTAATGGGCTTCTTATAGGCAATTAAGCCTTTGCAGACATGACAAGTCCCCCAATGTGAAAGCCATTTCGTGGTGGCCCCATCTAGCGGTGGCTCTCGCTACGAAATTTGGACGTTTGAATTAATTTTAATTCAAGCTCTCGTCAAATGCTAACTATTGCCCCATGAATAAATATTGTCGAGAGTCCCAGAGTCAAATTGATTCTCAAGAGATTTTTTGCATATCACATAATCATATAACATGCATACTTACGATTTTCGCATCCAGCCGGGATCGAAACCACAACCTCGGACTTACGAAACGGACATGCTACCTCTAAGCCACCGAGCCGACCTATCTGTTCTACACATACTCAAAAAATATAACTTAAACAGAAATCCCTGTGATAAACAAATGATCCTGTTCTGAAGAATCATTAAGGAGAATTTCATTTTTATGGATACTTCAGAGCACACATTAAACTCTTTTTGGAGAAAAATGCTGAAACGTAAAGCTATTCCTCAATTTGACTAGCGTACTTTCCTTATTTAAATCAACAGAATATGTGTGGAACGATTTGAGAAGTGATATCTTTCCGCAAGTCAACACCTGCCGACAAACACCTGGACAATTGCAACAAATGTTTTTTTAGATATGTGTTTACTCTAGAAACCACGTAATAACTTCTTGGCCCTTTTTTTTAACCCTTAAGATACACAATTATGACTGTTAATGAAGATCACATGCTTCTGATTATAGAGACAATTAATTTTCTTTATTTAACTAATATTCAATAAACCCTTCGTCGGGGGCACCTCTAAGCGAAACATAATCAGGCGCACCCATTCTGAGAGGCCACCGACATATTTTGACCTCCCCTCCCCCTAATCTAATTCAAAACTCCTACAAAGGAAAGCAAATATACCAAACTGTACGAAAAAGAACCAGTTTAGTGAACTAAATGAAGCTTAAACTAAAACAATCAAAATTGCTAATTTGACACAAAATGCTTTTGCTGGCCTCTCAGGCCATCTGCGCCTGACGGAGAGTTAAATAAACCCCAAAGTTTCCCAAGGGACTGATTTTTTTTGTATCCATATCACACAAGTTCTTTTTTATGATACCGTAAAATCCGGAGTGTAACACGCAACTCTACTTCCAAGCTGCAATTTTTAGTTTTTAGGTATATTCGTCGTATATAACGCGCACCCCCTTTTCTACAAAGAAACCTGAAATGTATGTGTGCAATTCTCTTACGTTTTGAAAACATTTATTCGAGGTATTATCCCAGGCTTTTGAAAAAATTGTCTACTTCTATAACTAATACAACCCTTTAAGCTTATAAGGAATGTTATTTATTTCAAAGAAATTGTATTCCGATCTATGTAGAAGGCTCAATTTTTGTATGTGCTCATCTTTTTTATTTTTATTTTTAAAGCTCCCATTTTTATACCCGGTGTATAACGCGCACCGGTAAATTTCGATCTTATTCAATTCCTACTATTAGCTCACAGTCTCTCTCTATAGTATATATTTATTTATTTATTTTGGAGGAATTTTCAATCGTTAATAAAATGCATTTTAAAGCGCTCAACTGAGCTGAAACTTTATATGCATGATTATTTTAGATGACAATACAATACTTTAATTATAATTAATAAAAATTAATTGATTAAAACTAATTATTCAAAGAATTACATATGTAGTCACGTTGGCATCATTTTTGGCGACTTAGCGACCCTTTTGGCGACTTGTGTCAAAACTTGAAAAGGTTTTTTTCTCACTTTTTAAAACGCTCATTTGAGCTGAAATTTTCTATACACTATTGCTTTGGGTAAAAATACGACAATTGAATTATAACTAGTTGAAATTTATTAATTCAAACTAATTATTCAAGGAATTACAGATACAGCCATGTTGGTTTCATTTTTATCGGTGACGTGCGTTTAGCGTGCATCGGTTCCCTCTGCATGGCGGATCTTCAGAGGTGCTGGGCTCGAACTCATGACAAGCCAACCAAGAGTCCGTTACCTTGACCATTAGTCTATATCGCGGCTACAAATTTAATACTGAAATTTCAGATTCAAATTCCTTCCAGAGTCATTGAACACATTAAGAAATCTAATGGCATCAGGGTCTGTTTAAATTAATCTGTTTTTTTTTTTATCTATTCAATTGCCTGCCACCTTTACAAATCAAGTAAACGGTATTTTCTAAGCGGGATTAACAATAATAAAATCAACAAGCTTAAAGAATTCGCCATAACTTTAAAAGTGGGATATATTCAGTTTCTTCTAACTGCTGTGTATATGTCAAATTTCTTAAGAAAATTATGTAGGGCATAATTCTTTCATAACATTTTTATCAAAGTTGCTTATGTTATCATTTATGTAAATCATAAGCATCACCTTTGTTTTCATTCTTTTAATGGTTAACGTCAAAAAACTAGATATAATTTAACTTTTGGAGGCTAATGAATATACGCGGACAGATGATTGGAGATCACTGCTATGTATGACATTTTAGTCGTATCGGAACTTTGTCTAGTCGTATACCGTATCCACCATTTTATAACCCCCGATTTGACTTCAACAAATTATACCAGTAAAAACAATGTGCTATATACTTAAAAATTTAAATCATATTAATATATGAAATTTTTATCATTAAAACTCTAACACGGAGAAGAAAGCTTTTCATCCCCCATTCCTTTTTTTTTTTCAAATATAAAATTTTCTTCATATCTATAAATAGATTTTTATCTCTCTTTCTTTTATTATTTAATTCAAAATCATTTATAATTGATTTTAATTTAAAGAAAAAAATGAAAAAAGAAATTTTATTGGGTGTTAAAGTATTGGAAGTACCAGACATACACGCACACACACAGAGGGAAAGCCTAATTGTTTTAGATAAAAATGTGGCAACAGGTGGGCATTCCTTAAAGACCTATCTAGCTAATTTTTCCTCTTTACATACTTAAATTTTGGGTGCTTTCATAAAAATAACGGACAACAGATACACTTAAAACATATTCAACCTCGATGATAAAAACACGTTTCGTATTTCATGGCATTCCTTAGAGCGGATAAAGGATGGTTGAAATGACCAAAAGAAGTCATCATTTTTTCAAAGAAAGAGGGTTTTGCAAAAATTTTAAATCGGTGCTATTTATTTAGCAGCATACACGCACGAGCACGCACACTCATATATGGGGGAGCGGTTGTCGCACGGACGTTTTAAGACTCTTTGAGGGCCTGAGCCCCTATGCAAATGTAGGCCCTACTGAAAATCTTTAAGAGTAGAAAGTATAAAGCATGTATTGCTAAATACTCGTTCAAACGGTAATTTGAAACAAATAAATGTGTACGAGACTCTCAATCTCAAAAACCTGGGCACAAACCGGATCGACCGATGGCTGTATTTCGATAAAATAAGTTGAATGATTGTATATGGTATTAGGTCTAGGCCAAGAGATGGACAACGGTCATCATATAATAATTCATTCTTACCACTTTTACTAGTTGACATGCAGTTTCAAATCCCTTGTTTTTCGGAGAATATGTGAGGAAATAATATATGACCTTTAAAATTATCTGGATCATGATTTTATTCAGACAGAGTCGAAAACGATACGAGGCCCTGGGCCCGGTTCACTCATGCTTTATGTCGTCTCTGAGTAGTCGTAGTCGAGGGGGTCATCGTCACGAAGTCGTTGCTGGAGTGTCATAAGTTCAAGTCCTCGTACATCAGTAAGATCCACCATGTATATGGGGCTGATACACGATACATCTGTCAAGGTTGTGTCTTACGTTGGAGTATGGTGGATGTTCGAGAGTGGGATATCTGCTAAGGTGCCGTTACTTGAATTGCGAGGTCTGTTGCAATAGTTCATACGTTGATTTAGAAAGTGACGTTAAAAAAATGAAATGACACGCACACACATTTATATGCAGCCTAACTTCGTTAACATGTGATATTTACATATACATACATACATATATATATATATATATATATATATATATATATATATATAAATGGATGTTTGTAGAAATGACCTTGTGCTTCAATGCAACACCCTTGAACACCCTTGAACCGATCACTATGAAAAATGGCAAGTATATGTTGTTTTTTTTGTGGAGAAGGCTTTTGTGCTGTCTCCTTTGTTGCAGCTCCCCAGCAAGGGTCACTACAGTATATCAACTTCTGCATCGTCCAATCAATCTCCAAGTCACCAACATGGTCTCCAAAATTGATGCCAACTTGGCACTATCGCCAAAGTTTCGCTATGTTTCTATAGAATCGCCATTATAATGTAAGGAACGGCACTGTTTGTGAATATTACAATTATAACA
Organism: Trichonephila clavipes; assembly: GCA_019973935.1. Taxonomy (NCBI): domain Eukaryota; kingdom Metazoa; phylum Arthropoda; class Arachnida; order Araneae; family Nephilidae; genus Trichonephila; species Trichonephila clavipes. The sequence goes on from BMAU01018604.1 coordinate 547,042, forward strand.
TAAAATAAATACAACAGAAAGTAATGTTAACGTATTACACATCCATATATAAATTATTTACTCTATTTCGAGCGTTCATTACACAAAATTTGTAACAACGCGTTACTTTTGCTGAGCAGAGATCGGCTTAGGAAGGTGTTTTCAAAAATCGCCCCACAAGAGTTATGGGGCGTTACAAGTTTTTTAAAAAGTCCTTTTTATCAGCTATTAGATCCACAGACTTAAAATTTAATAAATAAGGTTGTTTTTTTTTTTTGTTCAGCTGAGGCATGCTAAAAACATTTTTTTGTTGTTGTTTAATTTGCAATTCACTTAAAATTAACTTTTTTATCCTGTAATCTGTATTGTTTAATTTTTCAATTCACTCGTGTGAAGAACGGGTGTACAAGCTGGTATTATATAAATTTATATTTACATGAGTACAGAAATAAACATAAAAAGATAATTTTTAAGAATTAACGTTGCAGTATTGTGAGCAGTAAAATTGCTGTCTAAAAAAAGGTGACTGACTATACGTTCGGAACTGTGATTTTTCAAATTTTTATTATTTTTAGTGTTAGTTAAACAAAAATATACAAATAATTGTTTTAAGAATATCACACCAGTCAAAAATTATTTAAGTGCATTTTTAGGGGGGAGGGGTGGGGCAAAAAAGGAAAAAAGAAAGTGACATATGTTCAAAATATTTTCCTTTTATGAAAAATACTACTATATTATAATATTCCGCCAATACATAGTTAAGACTTCTCGACAAAAACTGAACTAAAATTTTTGAAAATTCATTTCATTTTTAGAGTTAAGGTCAATTGAAATAATAATCAATGCTTTTTTGTTAAAATTTCTCTATCATGACGTATTAAAATACAAATAAACACACTCTTAAATTATATTTCTCAAATTCAGGCTCTTTGCAGAAGCCTTAGCTGTATCTAGGCAAAATATTAACATTGTACAAGTATTTTTTTTTTTTTATAAAAAAAGGTTTTGAATATGTTATTTTTTTCTGAATTTTTTCCAAAAATATAACTTTTAAATGGTTTCTTTTATTTGTTGCAATGTTCTTAAAACCATTTTATATGTATATTCTAATTCAACGGGCACTATATATAAATTCGTTTATACACTTTTTAAAATTACGGTCCCAAACGTAGTCCGTAGGGATTGAAATACCGGTATTTTGAGCCATTTGTACAATTTTGTAATACTGGTATTAACAAGTTTAAATATCGTTTTTTCGGTATTAACTAGAAATTTTTGAAATTGTCTCCACTATGTTCAGGGATCGCCAACATAGCAAAATAGATTGCGTTTTTATTCTTGTCTCCATAGCGGGCGAAATTAATTAGACTGTGAACATAAAGTTGCATCGTACAATTAAAAAAAGTAATAAAATACAAAAAGTATAAAAAATTTCAACAAACCAAAATACAATACAGTAGTCAGCTATATCCAAAACCATCCGATGGGAAATCGATTTATTTGAAGATGAGGGATTTAGAAATAAATACTTGGCAAAAGTACATATCGTGCATTGCTAACAGTACAATCAACTAGCATAGATGCCGAAAGGTGCCATAGGTAGATAGATGCCACAGGTACCGAGATGCGTTTTCGACAGCTAGTAATTTTTGCACAAAATTAAGTTCCAGGCTTAATGACAGTACGATTGATATATTATGTTTTTTAAGATAACATTTCAAAAATTTGTAATAGTACTACAGAACTGAATAGTGATATTTACACTTTTTTTGTGATTTAAATAAATAAGATGTCCCTTCACACTTTTTGTGATTCTTTGTATACTGTTATAGTTTTTAAGTTACAAATAATTTTTATATGATATTTACACTCTCAAATAAAACTGGCAAATCAAACACAGAAAAACCTGTGTTTTCTTTCTTTTTCTGAAATTTCTATTTCCGCTATTAAAACTGGTTTCCCGGTATTAAGATCTAAAGAATATCGAACACAGGTATTGAACTTTTGGTCTGATATTGCAATCCCTAGTAGACAGTCATCTGAGGAGTAAACATGTTTAGACATGTTTTAAGAGTAAAGACATGCAATCCCCTGTTCAGAGTTTGTTAAAGATAATATTATGGATTTGCTATACTTAAAGACTTCATTTCCTGTCACATGATAAAGCCTTTTTGAAAAGATTAGAACACTTTCTAGATTATGAATTCGGTTGAATACTAGATCCATCTCCGTTTTGATATGTTTTATTCCATTACCCCTTTAAATAAAAAAGAACAATTAATTAATGTTCCAGGCAACTGACACACTTTATTCAGTTTAAGTTCCTATCTTGCCAAAATGTTTTTTAAGGCTGTTTTTGGTTAATGTTAAAGAATATAACCTTTTTGTCAGAGCTGAGCCATTTCTTCTGGTATAAAATGTGTTTCGCGTTTTTTCTCCTACATTGTATGTTAAATGAGCTGTCCTTCCACGTGTTAAATTAAAAAAAATAATAATACTCAAGGAATATTCTGAAATTTTAGAAACGCTGTATTGTTAATAGATGTATGAGTTATAATATTGCAAATTTTCATGAAACTTGAGGCATTTTTCTGTCTGAAAATGTGTGCTCCGTGTTTAGTTCAGGCTCTCGTACTTTTGCCGAAAAAAATCTTAATAGATTGATACGAATACGCAGAGTTAAAGACAATTAATATTTTGATTCAGTGTTTTCACCTTTCTTTCTCAATAGACTTTCCAAAATTAACTATCGTTTAAATAAAATAGAGATTTCTGTTAGATCTATAGAACCTTACTTACGACGTGCGATTTCCAATTCAGAAACGAACATAGAAGAAAATGTATATGAGAACATTGGATTCTTATGATGTAAATTTATTTAAAAATAGTTTTCATAAAAAAAAAATTGCATAAGTATAATTAAAGCCATTCCTTCTAAAAATATGTCGTGCCGCTGAGTATCTGACTTATAGAAAGGGCTGATGTAAGTTAAATTTGCCGAGGCTCAAACGTCCTCCGTTTGGTATGGTGTGGAAGTTTGTAGAGGGAGATATCAGCTCAGGTGTCCGCGTCACTTGACCATGGTTCAAGATTACGAGGTCTGTCACCACTATAGCCTTGGTGTAGCTAAAAAGTGCAACGTTAATATAACTTCCATTCATTCACTCACAAAACCGCACGTTTTTTAACCAGATATCTAATAAAGAAACAAATCCAATGTCCCATAATTTCATGGAAGACGAGAAGATTTTAATTAATAATGAAAAGTATGTTGTTAAGCAGGGGTCACGACAATATTTTAAGTAAAATGAGGATTTGGTAATGGAAATAATCTACGCACTTATATGGTGTACTGTGCCAGCGAAATATTTTTGAAGTGATAACTTCTTTATAGGCACGTTTTGCTGAAGAGGGAACATGAGTTGCGCGTTTGTAACGTTCATTCGGCTTTTTTCGTCTTAATTGGAAATCATGCCCAGACAAGGTCGTTAAGGCTGTTTTCGGTTAATGTTAAAGAATAGGACCCGAATTAGGTACATTTTTTCAGATATAAAAGAAATGAAAAATTAATATTATATTCTGGCTTCACTATCCTTTAGAGAACAACATATTTTATCATTCTTCACTTTTTTGACAGAGCTGAGCCACTTCTTCTGGCATAAAATGTGTTTCGCGTTTTTTCTCCTATACCGTAATGTGAAATAAGCTGTCCTTTCACGTGTTAAAATGAAAAAAATAATACTCAAAAAGGAATATTTTGAAATTTTAGAAACGCTGTATTGTTAATAGATGTATGAGTTATAATGTTACAAATTTTCATGAAAATCGAGACATTTTTCTGTCTCAAAATGTGCTCCGCGTTTAGTTCAAGCTCTCGTACTTTTGCCGAAAACACCCTTAAGGTATCCGACTACGTTCGGAACCGTGATTTTACAAAAGCGTATAAATGAATAATATTTATGATATTTAGTGTCACTTACGTTAGAAAACGTATATAAAATTGTTTTAAGAATAGTATTACAATAAAAAATTATTTAAGTTCGGTATTTTGACAAAAAATGAACATAGAATGACCCATTTTCAAAATATTCTCCTCTTGTGAAAAATGCTTCTATTATAATAATATTTTGCCTGTATATAGCTCAGATCTCTGTACAGAGGCTAAACTAGATTTTTTGAAATATACAACTTAGAAGTGGGTTTATTCATGTTTTACTACAACAGAGGGGATTTATTTTAAGAAAAAAACGCCGATAATTATTTCAATTGGTGGTAATTATGAAAATAATGTGAATTTTTCAAAAATCCTAGTTCAGACTCTCAGGAGAAGTCTTTACTTTATATAAGCAAAATATTATTATTATAGAAGCATTTTTTATAAAAGGAGAACATTTTGAAAAAAGGTTATTCTAAGTTAATTTTTTGCCAAAATATTGTATTTAAATAATTTTTTTTTGTCAAAATGTTCTTCAAACAATTTTATACGTGTATTCTAATCTAAGTGACACTAAATATCATAAAAATAATCCATTTATGCGCTTTTTTAAAATCACGGTTCCGAACGTAGTCGAATACCTTAAAATTCAATAGTTCGCGATATACACCACAGTAAAAAAAACCACGTGACCAGAGGAGAGACGTTTTCCCCTGGATTCGAGAAATATTCAGTCTTCCATCTTGTATGTTTATATGGTTTGTTCATCTTCCCACATGTATTTATTACTCAAGATATATCAGTTATGTCATTATTGAATTTCTTTCTTTTTAGTTTTGAGGGCACGGTATACTAAATTGAGGCATTTATGCCAACATCCCTAATTATTTATAAATTTAAGAGTACTCTGTTTTATTGAGAAACTAGTGTTTAAATGTGAAATTAGTGTTTTGTTTATTCTGTCAAATCTTAAAAATCTTAAAAATTTTATTAATAACTTAACCTAAAGCTGCACACATTTTTATAATAATGCATCGTTATTGTTGCGTGCCCAACTGGTCATCTAATAAACTAGGCAACCATACGTTTCGGTTTTATGTTTCCTAAAAGATGAACAGTTGATGCAAACTTCAAAAGAGACAATTCCTAGCGAATTTAAAAATATAAATCAGATAATATTTCAATAGAAGAGTATTAAGTTTTAATGTACATAGCGGGTTATTGCCTTCATAACATAAAATTCGAATGCTCCGATTACAAATATATATTTGTTATTGATAAAAAAAAATTAATTTCGATTCAGAAAATGTCGAAGGGATAAATATTTCAGACAACTGGATAGAGGAGATTTAAAATTACCACAGATATTGTTATGAAAGTCATTTCAACGCAGCATTTTACTTTTAATTTGTATATCGAAAAGAGATTCGAGCTAAAATATCTTAAGTTGATTTCCAATTATCTTGCTTTACAAGCATAACAGAAGCACATCTGGAATTTCTTTTCTTTTTTTTTAGATATTTACGTTATTTCGAATCTAAAGTATTTTTATAACTTATTTCAGCTACCATAAACCCCAATTGTTTTTTTCTTAGAATACAATTAATTCACTAACATGATTCTATATATTTCGCAAAAAAATATTGCTTTATAAGTACAGACACATGAATAAATAATTTTATGTCACCATCCTCTTGTCCCCTTGTTTTTTATTCACCGGACTAATTCCTGAAATAACATTACAAATTTTGAAGTTATCACTTCTATGGTGTGATCATTAGCACACACACTCTTTTCTTATTTCTACCGTTTTATTACTTACCGAAAAATAGTGCTTCTCTTCACCAACAGGTGTCGCTGACGAAGTCTCTGCTACCCGTTCATTCGCCCAACTCTTTAAAAAGCGTGTATCGGTCGCCAATGGCAACGTGATGTCATCAGTGACGTCTACGCCTAATGCGTGAGATGGGAAGCGCAGTACCGGAGCAACTAGTAATTGCAATGTGAGCTGCGAAATGAGTACGTCGCAAAAATCGGTCCGATATTCGTGATCCATACGCGGGTTTGTTGTTGCTTTTTGACCACCTGTGGATTTCGTCCCGTAACTTGAGCCTGAAAGTATCCGAAAAGAGGTTCTCATGATCATCTATTAATTTTTAAAGATCGTGTTGAACGTTATTTAACAAGTTTCTTCACCGCCAATTTGCGATTGGATTTCTATTTTCTCTTTTATTTTTCCCTTTTTTTTTCTTTCCTTAATGAGTGAGTGGGTAACCTTGTAAGTGCGTCGTACAGTTTCGCTGTCCATCTTGCCTGTGTGTTAAGTGACCATTGATTTTTTTTTCTTTGCGAGATCCACCAAAAACTTCATGTTTTTTTCCATCGGAAATGTGTATGCGGCGTTTCTCGGCATGTTTTTTGCCTACCAAGTGCGTATGTGAGAATATGTTACGTAATCGCCGCCAGTTGAAAACAAAGCTGCAGGATCGTTGCCTAACTACCTACTAGTCCACGTTGTACAACTTATACAAAATTTTTTAAAACTTCTTTTATTTTTTGTGCTCAAATTCCAACCTAAAGGTAACTCATTTTTTTTAACTGAAAATTTTATTTCAAATACGAATTGCTATAATTATTTAAGTGGAAAGCTGTGCTTTTTTTTGTATTTGTATTCGAAAAAAAAAAAGAACGTTTTTTTTATCGCAGAGAATGTTTTTGCTACATCTTACGACCTTCATCTATTTAAGGCTCCTCGACTTCGAACAAAACTGACGATTGATCTCTCTCTCCATGTGATTTACCACAAAATCGAAACTGGACATTTTTTCGAAATCAAATTAATTTATTCTTGACTACCGTTTCCCACTCAACTGTTCAAAGTGGATTACCACGGACTACACACCATGGATCCCCTGGACATAGATTCGAACTTCGAACCTCAAATAAGGGCCCGGTCGAACACATGGCCCTTACCGAGACCGGACAATTTCATGGAACCGGACAGCGACGACAAGGGAGTGCTTCCGGTCCACTTGCAAGGTCACAACATGACAGGGGGTCTTGACCCGACCCCTAAAAAGAATTCCTCCAGGCGAAATGCTTGGGGTAACATGTCTTACGCAGATCTCATTACACAGGCTATACAGAGCTCTCAAGAAAAGAGGCTAACTCTGGCTCAGATATATGAGTGGATGGTACAGAATGTCACCTACTTTAAAGATAAAGGAGATAGCAACAGCTCTGCTGGGTGGAAGGTAAGACTTCTTCAATTTTTACATTTCATCCGTTTCTGTTCTTGTTTCAGAATATTTCATGAGAGTATTTTCAATTTTTTGAAAAAATATTTTTCGTCAAACCGTAATAAATTTGGATATGAGCGTTTGTTTATATATATATTTAAGAGTTAACTTATCAAAATTTGTTGGATAATTAGGTTTCTGAAATTAAAATAAACCGATTATTCAAATGTTTGAAGAAAAATATCGATTCTTTTTTCGAAAACGATAATAAACGAATTGAACATTTAAATTAAAGTGTGAAAGATTTTTGAGCCATTCTTTGCACATATTTGAACTTGTGTTAAATTAATACGCAATTTATACGTAATTTACCTTAATGAATTTACGCTTGTTGTACAATAGCATTGTAAAGGTAAAGTGGAAGGAAAAATGTAATGTGTATTCCTTCAAAAATTTGTAATGATAAATAGCTGATCTTTTTGTTTCGTTTTGCCCTTTAACGGTATCTTTTCTATTCACTAAAAAAGTGTTAGCGTGATAAAGATGAAACAATTCCAAAAATGTATATCATAAGTCAAAAAAGATTTTTTCCCCTACTGTGTATTTTTACCAGACATTTCATGTTCGCAAGTTCACGGCCGACTTTGTTGTAGTCGAGTTTTAAGTTCGAGTCCCTATGGTGCGATGCCCCCATGGTTCATGAGGTGACTGATGTTTATTAAATCTTAAGTATGGGCAGGGGCGTAGCTACGGCCATATCAATGATAGGGGGCCCCAACATGTGTAACTACAGTACCACTAACAATGCTTTTTCTAAAAAAGGGCACCGAAGGAGTTTTGATACGGGGCCCACTTAAAATATGGAAAATGTATCAAAATATTAAAACTGCTATATTTTTCTTTTTTTAAAAAAAAATTATTTTTTACATTTTTTTATTTTTGTCACTGAATTTTTTTTTAAAATTGGAAGCATTTAAGAATCACTGCTTCACAATTTCTGCATCAGTAAACAGTTTCATATGATTACCAATAGTATAACAAATTTCATAGGGGGCTTTTGTTAGTTACCACTGTGACATTACTACTGACAAAACACTTTTTTTATTGCTCAAGAATTCAAGAAAGCTCTTGAACCTCTTGAAATGGATCTTCGAGGAAAAGTGTGATTGAACGCGATTCCCTGTTTATTGGTGTTTTTTAAATACAACACTTTCATGACAAATCAAACAAATTACAGAAGCATGCTTGTTTTTCACTACAGAATAGTCAACTTCTCAATAATCTTGAAACAACCTATTTTCTTTGAACATTTTTCGCTTGTAAGATACGAAAGATAGTTAAAAATTAGTTCCACTCGTAAAAAGGTCGCTACTCCACTGTTGTCAATCAGAATATATATCAATTCGCACCCATCGATGGCTAAAATCATAATTTATATTTTTGATTTATTAACAAAGAATTTCCCACCAAATTTGTATAAATAAATTAATTTTTCAGAGCAAATTGACCACTTAAGAAGACGCAATAGGCCGCATGTTGAGTATCGCTGTTGTAAACAATTGCATGGTTTCAGTTCTTTAAGAACTTGGCTCTCTTTATAAAGTCTTATAAATCGCTTCTCTATTATCGGTCATAATATTGTTTTATATTGGGCTTGTATAAAAATTGTAGTTAAGAACTATCCTGTGTTTTTCAGGGTGTAACATTCGATGTTTCGCGTTCTAATTTCGACGTGGTTTCGGTTTCACAAGCAAGACCTTCTATTCTAAGCACGACCTTCATCAACTATTGAACTTAAGTATTTTTTAAATTTATTATGCAACCCTGTCCGATTCGTTTTAATTTGAAGTGAAGTAATTAAGGATAACTAATCAGTAAATGCGTTTATTCGTGGTATAATGAACTGGGAGTGAGAAACAAGTTGCTTAGCACAATCGGGTCGGAAATTTTTATGCAAAATATGTTCGACTCTTTGCAACCACGCCTTGTTGATAAGTGATTTAAAATAAGTTTGTTTTGCTCCCATTAGCTTGTTTTTGGTATCGAAGTGTTTGAAGGCGATTTAAATAAGTTGAAATATTCACACTGAGAAAACAAAATTGACTAAGTTTAGAATTAATTCATTTATAAGGTTCCAAATATGATTTTTTTTATGAGGTCTCCATTTTTGTGTGTGTGTGTTGAACTGCATTTTTATTTTTTGGAATATATAATTTTGGGGGGGGGGGCTTAAATGACAAATAGTTACTTTTAGATGATTTTAGCTATAAATTTAGAGAGTTACAATTGTTTAATTTTAAAATTTACACTTTTGTTCCAAATGCTGTGTAGTAATTTAGGTGTGTTATTTTCTATACGTATTTGGTTATCGGGATATATATATATATATGTATATACTAGCTGGTATGCCGTTCTTCGCACGGGTGAACTGAAAAATTAAACACAGATTGAAGGATAAAGAAGTTTTTAATGAGTTAATTTTACGTGAATCGGAAATTAAACAAAAAAAAAAAAAAAAAAGCTTTTAGCGTAGCTCAAAAAAAAAAAAAAAAAAAAAGAGATAGAGAGAGAGAGAAATAAAACACCTTTGTTATATTTTAAGTATGTAGATCTAATAGCTGATAAAAAGGATTTTTTAAAAAAATTTTAACTCCCCGTAACACTCTTAAGGGTCGATTTTTGAAAATACCTTCCTAAGCTGATCTCTGCTCAGCAAAAGTAACACATTGTTAAAAGTTTTGTGTAATGAACGCTTAAAATAGTGTAAATAATTTTTATCTGAAAGTATAATACATTAATATTACTTTCTGTAGTATTTATTTTATGTTAAAATTGTAATATTCGCAAGCAACGCCGTTTCTTAAATTATAATGACGATTAAATGAAAAACGGCGAAATGTTAACGGTAGAGTCAAGTTGGCAAATGCCTAGCTACTTTCATAACTCGAGCTTTATTAGAGCTTTGTAAGACCCGCCGTGTAGGGTAGCGATGCACGTTAATACTTTATCTAACCGCATTATGATTTACTGCAGTTTTTTTCATACAATATTTTTTTTGGATCACTAAATACAGTACAGTAGTTATTGCGTTTTTAAGTATAAAAATAATTATATCTGCTTATTCAATTAAAATTATAGCGTTATAATAAACTACTAACCACAAACAAATTTTGAAAATTTGTCCAAAATGGTGCAGTGTGAAAGAGAAAGTTTATTTACTTTAAGTATCAGAACTGATAAAAGCATTTATTTGGAAAAAAGATCAATTTCTTACTACCAAATGTGCATAATAAAATCATAAAAAAAACACAGTAAAATAAAGAGAGATTTATAACAACCTCTCCCTTCAAAACTTAGTTTTATTCTGAAATAAAAAAATAATGGGCATTATGCTGATCAGAGGAATTAATTAGAAGTGAGCACCTTGCGTAGCCAAAACAAAAAAGGTTTTTCACAAACAAAAGATAGATATATGCTGTGGTGGGCTTTTTTGCAGCGCACGCCAGAATTGCTTGTAGATGGCAGAATTTTTTCCTTACTTGACAAATATCGTTATATTTTGGACACTTCATACAATATCTTTATTAATTATAGTCTATGCTATAAATTATAGCCTATGTGCTATCCTGATTTATAAGCTATATTACTGTAAAGTTTCATTAAAATCCATTCAGTTGTTTTTGCGTGAAAGACCCACAAACATCCTCACTAACTTTCGCATTTATAACGCATTTATAATATATATTAGATAGATAGATATATTTAACAAGTTGAACCCTATTTCACCGCCCTAAGTCAGTGACAGCTCTCGAAAATATATTTTTCCATTTTGGTCAATTGACTTTTAAAAAAAAAACGTATCTATTGGTTTACAATTCCATAACTTTTTCTCTTTTTGTTTTGTCATATATATATGGAAAAGAGAAGTGTAAAAAGGGAGCGTCGAAAGGGGGTTTGAATTAAAATATTCCCGTTCTCTTTATCGGCTTTTAAAATATTTTTTTTTTATCATTATTCATAGTTATCGTCTATTGTTTAAAATTCTGATACGTTTTATCATCGAACAAGGCGGAAATAAGTTTCTTTTGTGTACATATGAACTATCAACTCTTTTAACTAAATAAACAGAAAGTGTTAAAATTTTTTCTTCCATCGTAATGCAAACGTAATGAGAGCACTTCATCATTTTCCCGATGAGTGAGCGGCCTTGGAGAAAAACCAGTTCTCTCTTTTCATTCCCCATATAATAGTGAACATCGCAAAATAACAGGATAATGCTAAACACACACATGGTTAATCAGAGATTCTAATGGTTTTACCTGTTTGAATTTACCATCAAATTTGTCATTGTATTGTTGAGGAAGACCGGTGAAGAGTAATCCAACTTTAATCGCACATGTAACTAACGATGCCTTTTTGTTCTGCTTGGTTTACTATTCTGAAAAGAGATATATTGCTTTTGTTTATTCGATTTTTATTTTTATGTTCCATGTTTTGTTCTACTTATAGCTTCTTCCTTTTTGTTTATACTAGTTTTTATTATTTTTTTCCATCGGTTGTCGTCGCTTGTGCTGTAATAATCATCGACAGTGAAAGTTCGTGTTCTTTTGCTGATTACGTATTTTGTTTCATATATGTATTGTTTGTTTTTCTTTTATTATTTCTGATCCGCATGGTTTTTTTATTATTATTATTATTATCACATGGGATTAGATGCTAGAATTGAGTATTTGGTTATTCCATGAATTCCCCTAATAGGTTCGTTTCTTTACTTTTTAAAAGTTATTCTACGTTTTACTTTTTGGTGTAACTCTTCCTAAGTTAGCCGTGTATGAAAATTCCTTGGGGTCCCTTTTTCAGAAATTAAAAAAATTATTTCAGAATGTTTAAATATTACTACCTATGTTAAAACCTCGCTGATATGGCTGATACAGCGATAGCTACGCCCTGGAATTCAATTTCAATTTCTTGAGTAAAGTTTTTAGGTTGTTTACGTTTTATCTTGTTTTGCTCAGACGTTAATGAATTCTGAAGCAGAAATTTTTGGGAAATATTAATATGTAGGTTTTTTTTCTTCAACTGGTATTTAAAAGTGTGATTTTAATATTTTCAAAAATCAAAAATTATATCAAAGTAAGCTTTATGTGTGAATTATATATAATAAAGCTTAAAAATAAATTTTGTAAAAAAAAAAAATTAACGTTATTTGTTCGATGTACGTTGCTTGCTGTTTTATAAGTTAATTTTTGGATATTCGCTATCATCATTAAAATGTTTTAATATGACGTTGTCACTCATGTATGTTTGTAAGCAGGTTTTTTAAATGAATAATTTTTATTTTATGTGAAATAGTTTACGAAGACTCAAAGCATTATCATATTTTCAGTGTATATGTGAATCAAATCAGCTTTTAATTTTTAAAAATATGTTTAATAAGTTGCTTCAACAGCCACGTGAACTGCTGACGCATGAAAAAGTATGTAGACGTCTCTCATATTGCGAGTCCTTATTGATAAGTAAGGTGCAAAGGTAAACGAATGATAACATTTCCCCTTCTTGCTAAATGGTTGACTTGCTGCGTGGACGGGTTGTAGCTGTACGTAATGTTATTACTAATGATTGAATGATTGGTTGGAATGTTTTTTACCTCCTCTTTGCTCTTCGTTGTGACGTTTTTGCTTTTAGATGCAAACAAAATAAATGCATTTTCAAAACACGAGATAAAAATATGAAAACGTAATTTCTCGTTTATTATTCAGAAAATTCTTAACGAATTATAATATTTGACTAAAGGAATTGTGAAATCATGAAATCATTTGAGGAAAGGCAAAATTTCAACGACTATTTTTTTTTAAAAAAAGATAATATATTAAAATGTTTGTTAATAGCATGTTGAGTGAGAGAGAGAGATGATAGATTGCATTTTACTGGAAATCAAATTATAGATTTTTTAAGATGTTTTTAATTTTAAATATTTTTTTAAAAAACTTTTATGGCTTACTAACAAAATATTTTTTTTTTAACTTTTTGGATAAATTTTCTAGATATCTGCAACAGTTCTATATAAGTTGTATATCTTGAAATCTTTAGTGGTTATTGACTTCTAAGATACATACATGTGTGTGTGTCTCTCTATTTATAAATCTTGCATTACTCTCTTTTTAGCTTAAATTATTCATACAATATATTATAATGACGTCTATTTTTTACTTAAAAATTTGTTTTTCAAGAAAACAAAGTGCAATTAATAATTATTTGTAAGAAAAAGGTAAAAAACTAAAATTTTATTAACGATGCCACGTTGATTGTCTTTATTCTTGGAAGAAAATAAATATTATTAATTTCATTCGCATTTCACTAAGTGACCGTATATCGTTAATTTAATTATTTTATATTACACTAACTGTTTTAAATATAAAAAAATTATTTGAACCAGTTTCAGAATTCATTCTTTCACTTGTTGAGCCAGTTAGTACATATTTACGTGTAATTTATATATTTACAATTTACACACATACAAAGAATGTACCATAACTTTGTAGGTTTAAATTTTGTTTATACTGAATGTTTTCTTTTTTTCAAAAATGCGTGTTGAGTTGATTTTGAATAGCTTTATCACATGTAAGTTAACAAAAATGTTGCCTTTGAAAAATCATTATTTTTTTTAATAACAATTGAGGAAGAAAATAATATTTTTGCTGCATTCTGTTGTGTATAATACTTATAATGTAAATAATACTCAGCAATTTAAATTTATATTATAATTCCAGTGTATGAACTCTTTTTATGTTTTAACCTTTCATTCTGTGTATGTGTTTAACATTCTTGCGAAACAATTTTGTTTATTAAATATGATGCAAAAAACTCGATAACAACTGCTACCGAAATAGAAGTGTTCCAAATGTATTGAAGTTTCTATAATTTTGAAAAGGAAAAATCGTTTATCTTGAACTATGCGATTTTAATTAGAAAATGAAATGCTTTGTAAAAGTAAAAACTCGTTTCCTTTTTCTTCGACATAGAAAGGCATTTTAACTGAACGATTTCTTTAAGTTTCACTTTGCTTTCATTTTTAAGTTCCATTTTGTTTAAATTCCATGGAATTTCTGGAAGTTTAGAATTGTTATGAATTTTTTATATCGCATCATTTATGTGAAATTATCTTTATAAAATATAATGTTTAGTTGTATTAAGTTTGTAACAAGCAGAAATTAGAGAAATAATTTTTGAGTCTTTTAATAAAAATATTTGCATGAAGCATTTTTTGTAAATAAATACGAAACAAAGTGAAAGCATATTTAAAATAATAAAAGAGTTTGTTTCTGATTTTTAATCCCCCAAATATTCAAATTTAGAGGGGGTAGTATGCATACTACATGTTGGGCATTAAGACCATTTTTACAAGTCGCGATTAGTTGATTCACAACTAGTTGACTGAACAGATGATCGGGAATGTAGCAAGGATTAGTTTTAAATAGAAATCGCCTTTTTCGCCACAGACATAGCATTCAACTCATGGCCTTCTGTTGGGCACATGTATATGCTCATCTCCACTTGTTGAATCGATACAAAAGATTTAGTTCGACTCTAAGGTACTTAGTCTGTCAACTAGTTGATCGGAAATGGACAAAGAGTTTTCAGTATTCTCATTGGAATTCATTCATAGAAGAAATTAGAAATTATCCTGCAATATGATACATGCAATGTAAGGTTTATTATGACAAAATTGATTAAAGTAAAAAAAAAAGAGAGAGACTGGGAGAAGTGTGGTGCATACCACAGTTTTATCCATATTTCAATTCTATTTAACCTGTATTTGAAAAGTTAGATATTTTTTCATAAGCATAATTGTCAAAGTTTTGAAATATGTAATATGTAATTTATAATATTTTTTTTTTGATCCCTAATAATCATAAGTAATCAAAAGTTCTTATTTTGTACAAACATTAGGTATAAATGTTATAAAGTTATCTTTTCGAAAAGCAAATATATTTTCGTCCTCCTTTTTAGATGTTAGATGCCGGTATAAATTTCTGAGTGTATGAGAAATGTTTCTAGAGATTAAAAAATGAATAATTCAAAATAAAGCTTAATGATATATATAGACAATCAGTAGTGCACACAGGAATTTTTCAATGGGAGGGGGGTTCCGGGGTGGAAAGTTCACCATTCTTGTATCATGCTCCTTTTGATTTTGTCGATTTTCGGGAACAAAACACAGTAAAAAACTAATTTTTGAATAAATAATTAGCGTTAAATAATAAAATTAATCATTAATAACAAGTAATAATTAAATTTTACGTACTATATACTTAGAATTATAATCAATCGGAAAAAAAATCAAGGGCTTTGGGGGGGGGTCCAGACCCCCAGGACCCATCCCCTTGTGTGCGCCACTGTAGACAATGTATATAGATTACGATACACAATAAAAAAATGCAAGTAATTTTTTTTTACTTTTTTGTATTTTTTTATTGTGTCTTTATTTCTTTTTCCTATGTATTTTCTTTCTATTTCTTCTGTCCTTTGGGCATCTCTGCTGCCATAGTCAGGGGTTCTTTTAATCTTAAGAAATGCTGATTATCACTATTTTTTTATTTATTTGTAGCCAACACTTAATAACATTAAAAAAACTTGTTTTTCTTTTTTATGTAATATAAGCTTGCGTAGAATCTGTAATTTTTAGACACAATTTTTGATAACAAAGGAATATATATATACATATCTTAACAATGTGCAAATTTTTCGAGAAATAAATGATTTTAGAAAAGTGTGTGATATGAATTATTCGATCTGCTATATTTTCACAAAAAAAAAAAACAAGCAAACAAAATTAAATAAAACGAATGAAAAATCTCTCCTTAAATACAATGGAAAACAGTACAAAAAAAAAAAAAAAAAAAACTGCTGTATGTTATTTTGTGAATGAATTATGTTTTTAAGTTGCAGTTATCTAAATCTTTATTCCGTGTGTAGAATTGTTAAACAAAACATACGTGAAACAGGAAAAAAATATATAATTTATATTGAATACAAAAAAAAGATTCTCTCTCATGTGTATTGATTAAAAACGTGAACGTTACAAAAAAGTTATAATAATAAGGCTGAGAAAAATAATTTTTACGCCTTGAAGGTCAATAAAATAAATGAGATCTAAAATATTGTATTATTTGTTACAAATATATAATATTTGTTTATCTAAATTAGTTTGAAAATAAAAATTTAAAAAATTATCCTGTTATGTATTATGAAAGCAAATATAGTAAAATTAAATGGAATGAAAGATAATATGTATGAAATACATTTTCAATTCATTTTTAGACTTAATAAATCTAAAAATAAATATTTATGCTAACATTCATGCTAATTAAGTTAAAAATACAGCCAGACCTCTATATAACGAAATCGGTAAATCCCGGAAAAAAGTTCATTATATGGAAATTTCGTTATATAGAGGTTCATTTTTTAATATATACTTTATAAACTAAATAAAAAAATTTAAATTCATAAAAACTATACATTAAAAAAAGTAATTATTCACACCTTTCTTAAAATTAATATATATGTTTATTTCATATATTTTACCCATCAAAGAAGAAAAGAAAAAAAAAACCTGCAAGGAAAACAAGAAAGCAGAATGTGGAAGGAATACACTGTGTGTTTTCAATATTAAGGAAATACTTTTACTTTAAGATTAACGAATTTTAAGGACATTTTCTATTTTAAAGCATACAAGTAATATTAAACATACATTACTTTAAAACAAGAACACGGGACAACTCCACTGAGTAGGTGATATCAAATGTGTTTCTAGTGAACTGGACAATGCGGGTTAAAGGTTGTACTTCTTGGATGAAATGTCCAGAACTCTATTGCTCTCGGCGAGTTAGGATCTAATTTTTCCAGTTCAAGATTTATGGTTACCATAAAATGTGTTAAAGAGAGAATAACTTGAAATATTCAAAAAATACTTTAAAAATAAGGAGAAAAAAAATTGAATCACTAAAGAAAAAGTTCATATATCAGTAGCGTACAAAATTTTTTCAAGGGGGGTCCGGGGTTGAAAGTTCACCATTCTTGTATCATGCTCCTTTGGATTTTCTCGATTTTCGGGAACAAAATACAGTAAAAAATTAGTTTCTGAATAAATAATTATCATTAATTAATAAAATTAATCATTAATAACAAATATTTAATTAAATTTTACGTATTACATACATAGAATTATAATCAATCGGAAAAAAAATTAGTGCTTTGGACCGGACTCCCAGGACCCCCCTTGTGTGCGCCACTGTTATGTATAGAAAATGCACTTCGCTATAGAGAGTTTATTTTACGAAGAAAAATTGTGAAATGTTCTTGGTTCCATGAAAAAGTTCGCTATAAAGAAAAATTCGCAATATAGAGGTTCGTTATATAGAGGTTCGACTGTAGTTCAAAAAAAAAAAAAAAAAAAAAAAACCACGCATGTGCTGATAAGTAATACCTTTTTTAAAATTCATTAGATGTTTCTTCATTTTTTTTCTCAAAAATGCATTATTTTCTCTCCATACATTCGCATAGGCCAACAGTATTTTCCTTTTCCTTTGATGGCTATTTATCTGAAAGAAGCTAATCTTCCTTTTGCAAAGGTTCTCAAAATATTGGTATTCCAACATTGAATTCATTCTTTAAAAAAAAAAAGTTAAACAATTCTCAAATAATATAATAGATCTGGAAGCCATACGATTAATTTAAGGTTATAGAAGAAATATCATTATATGTTTTTTACACATTTTCAGTGCACTGTGTCCTCTTCAGAAGTAAAATAACTTTTTTTAATGATTTTTTTCCTCCGTGAATCATCGATTTTAACGTAAAAACTTCCCGAAACCCTTCAGTTTGTGAGCTTTCCCATTTCAATCCTAAAAACAAATTGATTCCACTTGTTGAAAATTACTCGTTGAAAGCGGTCTAAAACTTCTTGTACAAAATATTATACTTCACTTTATTGTAGGTATAAAGCTTAGTAATACACTTTGGCCGCGTATAGCCGAGTGGTATAGGTATCGGACCGTGGCTTGCCTTGTCACGAGTTCGAGCCCAGTAGCACTAAAGACCCGCCGTGTAGAGCAGCGATGCACGCTAAATCTGTCGAGAGCTGAAACGTCCTCCCGTTGGTGTGGTGTGGTAGTTAGGAGGGGGGTGCCAGCTCAAGTGTCGTCCACGTCACTTGACCATGGTTCAAAATTACGTGGTCCGTCGCCAAAAGCCCTCGTGTAGCTAAACAGTGTGACGTTAATATTCAATCAATCAATCAATCAATAGTAATACTAGTAATACACTTTAGAATACGGCACTCACATGCAGGTATGGAATGCTTTTATCGCGTTTATAGTTTCTAATACTATTGTTCGTGAGAATAATGTAGGGGGTTTGGTCCATAGACGACAACGATGAGAAGAGAACATCAACAAAATATATTTTAAATCAAAACAGCACAGCAAAAACACATTAAATTCTTTTCATTCATAACACTTTTCATCCATTACACTTTTCAAAACAAAAACGTTTTTCTAACTGTTGCCACTCCCTCACAGAGAAACTTACCTCTCACGGATTTTGGATAGGGGCGCAACATACTCCCCACCTTGAGTTTGGGGGTGCAAACTCAAAAACAAATAAACAAAGATAATATGTGCATACAATTTTAGATTACAAAAAAAAGTACATACAAATATTTCAAAATATTGGAATGAAATTAATTTCTTAAAGTTCTAATAAGTAAAAAAAAGTTCACAAAGGTGTTTTTTTAAGTGTTTATAAATTTCTTAACTGGTTTGATGTTACTTCCAAAGGGTACAGTCGTTGGATTGGTCTTAACATGTCTCCCCTTTCAGTTCGCACTTTCACAAGCCTAATTATTCCATTTTTTCCTGGAAAGAGTTCTAGTACTCTTCCTAGCAGCCAATGCAGCCGTTTCTTATCATCTGTACCAATTAACACAATGTCACCTTCATTTATTTTATCTTCTCTTTTGATAACTGAAGAACGAAGGAAACCCAGATACTCTCTTTTAAATCGTTGTTTTAGATTTTCGCGAACCTTTTGAATATATCTCCATCTCAAAACAATATTAGTCTTTTGAATTTGATCCAAATCAGGAACATCATTTAATGGAATGTCCTGAAGAAACATTGAGGGAGTCAAGGTTTTCAGCTCTTGTTCCTCGGATATGTAGGTTAACGGTCTGCTATTCATGACCGATTCGCACTCACAGACGAGAGTTTGCAATTCCTCGTAAGACAAACAGGAGCGCCCAAGATTTTTTCTTAAGAGATCCTTCAAAATTCCAATCAAGCGTTCCCAGAAGCCTCCCCACCATGGAGAAGAGGGTGGATTAAACTTCCAACGTATTTCGTGGACTCTAAATTCACTTTCAATTGTAGTCCAATCTAATTGTCTCAAAGCGTTGTTTAGACCTGTGAAATTAGTACCATTGTCTGAATACATCACAGAAATTCGTCCTCTTCTGGCAATAAACCTACGCATAGCTTGGATGAAGTCAGTGGTACTAAGTGAAGTTATTAGTTCCAGATGGACCGCTCTAAATACGGCGCAAGTAAAAAGTACTATCCACGCCTTTTGCTTAGATTTAGTCAACAAAGGTCCAGCCAAGTCTACACCTGAAACTTAAAAAACTGCTGCTACTTCTGTTCGGTCTTTTGGAAGAGGAGGAAAAGGTACCTCAAGATGTTTAATCTTTTGTCTTTTACATGTTAAGCATTCTTTGATAACACTTCGGACAGTTCTTTTTTCCTTTCACTATCCAAAATCTTTCACGTAAAATAGTCAGAAGAGTTAATGTCCCAGCATGTTTGTTAACGAGATGTTCTTGCGCTATAAATCTTCTCACTGCCAGATGTTTCGATGGTAGAATTATTGGAGAAATAAAATCTTTCGATTCTTCTTCATTTATCAATCTGGACTTCAATCGTAATATTCCTTCTTCATCTTCAAATATTAGAAGACCTTTTAAACTTTTTCGTGTTTCTTCATTAGAGTAACATTCCTTTTGTATTAAACGGAAAATAATCTTTTGTGCATTTAACAATTCTTCATTTTTAAGTTCAGCACATTTTCTTAAGTCTTTGGCCTTTGGTTGGAAACGCAGTATCCAAGCCATAACCCTAATCATCTTTGAAAATCTAGAAAATCTTCTGGCTAACTGTGATGAAATTGATTCTACCTCTGTGTTATTAGCAGAGATGACTGACTTTCGTTTTTCTATCTCTACTTCTTTCTCGTTAATATTTACAGCTGATTTCGGCCACTGTTCCTTCGAATTTTTAACCAATCTGGCCCTTGCCACCACTTGCGTTTCTGAAGTTGTTTAGGTCCACAACCTCTTGATAAAATGTCTGCTGGATTCTGGTCAGTTGAAATATGGAACCAATCTTCCGAAGTTGTCAATTTTCTAATCTCACTTATTCTGTTGGCAACGAATACCGACCACTGTTCTCGACGAATTATCCACGTAAGAACTGTAGAAGAATCGGTCCAAAAGTAAGTCTTGATATTGGAAATTTTCAGGGCATGCTTCACAGAACTAAAAAGCCTGGCCCCGATGGTAGCGGCCATTAATTCAAGACGTGGTATAGTAATAGTCTTCATGGGAGTTATTCGTGATCTGGCTTGAAGTAATTGAACGGTCACTGAGCCCGTATTGGATTCACTTCTTAAGAAAATGCATGCCGCATAAGCTGTTTTACTGGCATCGACAAAAGTATGGATACTCAAATTGGATTCCTCCATCACGCCTAACCATCTGGGAATTTTTATATTTTTGAAGTATTTCAGCTGCTCTTTCCCCATTTTAAAAATTTCTTCCTTATTTCATCATTCACTTCATCATCCCATGCTTCTTTAGTTTTCCAAGTGGCTTGCAGCAAAATCTTAGGTTGAATCATAACAGGTGCCAAGAAACCTATGGGATCAAATACTCGACTAACCAGTGAAAGTATTTTCCTTTTAGTTATCTTTTCTTTTTCATCAAATTTCAAAGATTCTGAATCTATTTCTAAAGTATCAGAATTTTTGTCCCAAATCAGTCCTAATACTAGTGATGTCGTACTTTCTGAAGGAATGGCGGAACTTTCCCATCCTCTGAGATCAAACATTCCTTCTTTCATTACATTAGTTGCAGATTCGACGAATATTCTAAGTTCGGCATTATTTTGTACACTAGTTACGCAATTATCGACATAAAAACTATCTTGTAATTTTTTAAGAAATTCTTCAGAGTAACGTTCTTTTACTGATTCTTTTAATAAATGGTAATTAATAACCGCCATTAAGAGAAAAGGACTGCTGGTGACTCCAAAAGCAACTCGAGCATGCCTGTAAGTTCGTATATTACCCTCATTGTCATACCAAAGAAATCTTACGAAGTCTCGATCTTTTTCATGTAAAGATATTTGGAGAAAAGCTCTTCTGATGTCTGAAATTACACCGATCGGTTTCAGTCTAAATCTAGCCAAAATAGCAGGAACTGATTCAATTAAATTGTTTCCAGTCTCTAAACAGTCGTTTAACGACGGATGGTTATTGATCTTAGCAGAAGCGTCGAAGACCGGTCTTATCTTCATTGAAGATGTTGCGGATGTTTCCTTGATGACAGGTCGGTGTGGAAGGTAATGGGTACGAACAGGTAACTCCTTTCCAGGAATTTCCTCAATAACTCCTTCCGCTAACCATTCTCTAAAGACTTCATGATATTTTTCTCTAAAACCGATCTTTTCCAACTTCCTGGTGGTAGATTCAAGTCTTTTTAAGCACAACTCATAATTGTCTGTTAGAAAGGCCCGATCCACTTTCCAAGGCATATGGACCTCGTATCTGCCATCTTCCTTTTGCCGGACTGTTTCTAGAAAGTGAGACATAACCGCCTTTTCCTTTTCCTCTCTTGAATTTTGCTCAATAGTATCCCGTATACCAAGCATTTCTAGATCCCACAGTGAAGAGACAGGAATATCTTCTTGAGATAACATAGTTACAATATTCATACTTGTATCCTTTTTGTCGGTATATCGGGGTACTTTACCCATTAAAGTCCAACCTAACTTGGTTTCTAATGCTACTAAGCCTGTCTTTAATTCTTCTCGTCGACCAGTAATTAATTTACCGGCTACGTCTGCACCCAAAAGTACCTCAATGGGACCTGTGTTTTCTTGAATATCTGTTAAGAATATGTTTTTAGTTTTCAATTCATGTATCCAAGAACCATTTTTTGCACTAGAAATGTCATTACAGATGACATCATGATCTAAAGCATCCAATTTACAAATATAGTTACCATCAAGACTACTCAAGTAGATTTTATAACACTTGTGTTTATACATCCTTGTTTTAGTTCCGCCAAATAAGGAATGGCGAAATTCCTCTTCCCTCTGCAAATTAAAACCCAACTCTTCAGCTGTAGATCTCAAAATATACGATTTTTGTGATCCGGTATCGATGATAGCCCTAGCTTTACGCTCTCTCTTGATGCCATGTACATTTACAACAAGAGTTTGTAATATAACTTCATTCGTTGCACGAGAATGTAACGAATCAACTGTGTTTTCATTAATATTTTTATCATTCACATCTTGTTTGAGAGAATCAGACTTATTACATTCAATATTTGGGCACATGAACTTTACATGTCTTTTAGAACACAACTGACAAGTTATTTGAGATCGACATCTAGAAGCAAGATGACCTTTAGCCAAACAAATTCGGCATAATCCTTTCCTTTTTATTATTGCAATCTTTTCTTCTAATGGAATAAAAAACGCCCTTTTACAAAAGCGAACCGGATGATTCTTTAAACATAACACACATATTTCGTTTGGTTCATTAATGAATAATTCATTAGCAGACGGGAGTGAGCGTTGGCTCTCTGCCAACTGCTTGCATTCGCGCTGATAGGGAAATATGTCCGATCTACTTAATTTTATTTTTCTTCTGATTGCATTTCGCTCTTTAGAAACGAAACGATAGAATCAAGTGTTGCAGTCTCATTATTTTTCTTTGTCTTTCAAATGAACGCAATATATGGGTCGGTAACGCACTTTCGACTAACGGATATAATATTATTCCGCACTGATCCGTGGTTATACCTAAACTACTTAAAGCCCGAAGTTGAGTAGAAAGTTTATTATACAAACCACTTAAAGAATCTTGTTTCTTTTTAGTAGCGTTATTTAAAACAAGTTTTAACAACTCTCGTACATAAAAATCAATTAATAATTCATTTCGTCCATATCTTTCAACTAAGCTTTCTATCGCCAAAGGATAGTTTTCATTTGTTATAGGAAAAGATTCAATAAGCTCTCTGGCTTCCGATTTAATTTTTGTCGATTGAACTAAGTAATGAAATTTATCACAATTAGTTAAATTTTTATTTTCGTGTATGTTTTTAAACTGATTCCAAAAGGTTAACCAGTCTTTTAATTCACCTCCAAATTTATACAGTTCAACTTCAGGAAGTTCGTGGGGTAATCGCTTTATACGGATTTTCGCAATCAGCCAAATGAGAATTATTACCGGAATTACTACCTTCGTTATTATTTTGTTTACTCTTAATATTCTCTAATACACGTTTAGACTTTAATTCTATTCTCAAAGCCTTTTCTCTATATTCTTCTATAATATTAAATTCAATTTTGAATTCTGTTTCATCTGTTAAAGCATCCAAATAATTATTATGTGTTAACTCTAACGAGTTCGTTTTTTGCTTAAGCAAATGTAAACACATATCAATTTCTTCCGCGTCAGCGTTTTCATTTATCAACACACTCTCTAACCTAGTGTATGCTTTCGTAAACGCAGTGCGCTGTGCTGTTTTATTTCGTTTAATAATTTCCATCTTTACTATCTTATTAAATCATTAAATCAGTTCATACATTCAATAATAAATATATGTCTGTGTTCAAGATATAATTATATCAATAACTTCAAAATGGAAATTCAATTCGCTTACCGTTATCAAAATCCAAACCAAAACCCGCCCACCCGGGGGCGCCAGAAATATAGTTTCTAATACTATTGTTCGTGAGAATAATGTAGGGGGTTTGGTCCATAGACGACAACGATGAGAAGAGAACATCAACAAGATATATTTTAAATCAAAACAGCACAGCAAAAACACATTAAATTCTTTTCATTCATAACACTTTTCATCCATTACACTTTTCAAAACAAAAACGCTTTTCTAACTGTTGCCACTCCTTCACAGAGAAACTTACCTCTCACGGATTTTGGATAGGGGCGCAACAGCGTTCTTTATCGAAGAATCAACTGGTGAGTCCTGAATTCGTAAAACGTTCTTTGCTGTAAAATTCGAAAAAAAAAAAAAAGATTGCGCTCCTGCCTTTAAATTTAGAAGCCACAGCTGCTTTTTATCGCGTTCGATCTTTCTCCCTTTTCCATTTTCCTTCATTCCCTGCCCCATTCTTTTTTCCTCCTATGGAGTGTCAGAAGAAGCTTAGGACAACTCTTCTCGAGCTCAAAGGATTAAGAGCTCCGCTGTTACCTCCAAGCTCAGCTTTCACAAAAAGTCATAGAAAAGTAGATATTCGTCTGAATTATAGCCTTAATCGGATTACTAGGGTAGCGAAATCTGTCCGGCGAGAGTTTTTCTCTTTTGAAAAGACAACCGAAAAGCGAAAAAGCTGTTCTTGAAGTCTTCATTAAATGGAGAATTGAATAAAATATATAAATAACTTCCGTCTCCGCGTTCTAATATATATTCCTCTCTTTTCTTTTTCCTCTTATAGTTTCAGAATTCTTTTCCAATAAGCAACATAAAATAAGGTAAAATAGTGAAATCAGCTGAAAAATATTCAAAAGCATTTGATATTAGAATAGCATGCAATAGAACTTGAAATATTTCGCTCCAAATTTTGTTGCTTCATTTCATTTGATTTAATTTTTTGTGGCAATTGCTTTTTATCGTCTGGCTCAGTCGGAATATATTATTCGATTCAAAATGAATCTATGGTAGGGATATTGGCACAATTTTTTTCCCGCCTTAGGCATTGAATAGAATTATGCAAGCTATTTTTTGTATTTTATACTGCTTTATATAAATTGAACATCTTTTTAAAAAGTAAAATATGTTGATAAATGTCTCGTACTAAATTTCTTTCATGGTAAAATATTTTTTTGAAGTAAATTGACTCATGCACACATTCAAATAATAAGATTTTGAAGACTTGGGAGCGATTATGGAGACAATAAAATGTCGTCGCCTTATTGTGTCAATGTACGAGCTTGGATAGGTCGTTTCTTGCCACGTGACTAAATTTGCGAATGTTTTTCCCATTGGCACTGAAGGGCTTGCCAATTTGGCTTCAGCATATATAGAGTTTATTTATAGAGCAGGTAACTTTTGATATTAACGTGCGTTTGTATTGCATTGCAAATCAAGCTTTTGTGAACGCATTTGTACTTATTTTTTTAAAAAAATCGAGCACATTTTACATTTACTTTACAGAGAATATTGTCTGTTTTGGATTCCTTTTATCAAAAGATTCTGGTTCGATCATAGATGAAAGAATAAACATTTTTGTATTGGACTTTTTAATCTGTTATTGATCGCAGCAAAGTAACAGTATTTGAAAACATTACGTTCGACCCCTCATAAGTTGAGTAATAACTTGATAGTCGTAGAATGCTTTTGTGGAAGAAAATCTGGACTGGCTATTCTTTTCAGGCCTATTTCAAAAATATTTTCGTACTATAAATGTTACAATGTTTCACATTTTGTAGGTCATGTTTTTTTTTAGGCGTGTGATTCATACAAAATGTAAACTATTTATTATTTGGTTCTAATATTATAACTTGAAGTGTTTTATTAGTGTATATATATATATATATATATATATATATATATATATATAAGGGGTGTGTTTTTGAGAGGTATAGAACTTTAAATTGCAATAAAACAACGATGTATTATTCGATTGACATGAATTTTTTTTTATTCGAAAGATAATCTTGTGGCATTACATCTTAAATATGATTTCTGGCATAGGACTGCCACGGCTGGCTCGGATGTAGTCCAATCTGGACGTCGAATTTTCGATGACTTTTTCCAACATTTGTGGCCGTATATCGGCAATAACACGGCGAATGTTGTCTTCCAAATGGTCAAGCGTTTGTGGCTTATCCGCATAGACCAATGACTTCACATAGCCCCACATAAAATAGTCTAGCGGTGTTAAATCACAAGATCTTGGAGGCCAATTCACAGGTCCAAAACGTGAAATTCAGTGGTCACCAAACGTGTCTTTCAATAAATCGATTATGGCACGAGCTGTGTGACATGTTGCGCCGTCTTGTTGGGACCACAGCTCCTGGACATCATGATTGTTCAATTCAGGAATGAAAAAGTTAGTAATCATGGCTCTATACCGATCACCATTGACTGTAACGTTGTGGTCTTCATCGTTTTTGAAGAAGGATTCCACCAGCCCATAAAGCGCACCAAACAGTCAGTTTTTCTGGATGTAACGGTGTTTCGACATACACTTGTGGATTAGCTTCACTCCAAATGCGGCAGTTTTGTTTGTTGACGTAGCCATTCAACCAGAAGTGCGCTTCATCGCTAAATAAAATTCGCTTATAAAAATCGGGAACAACGGCAATCTCGTTTTGGGCCTATTCGACGAATCTACGCCTTGCTTGATAATCGTTTTGATGAATTGCCAAACCAAACTGAGAATAAATCACTTGACAGCTGTTAAATCGGTCGCCATCTTGGAAAGTAATTCCAACTTAAACTTCTATACCTGAAAAAAACACTCTCTCTCTCTCTCTCTATATATATATATTATGTATGGCTATTTGACGCAATATTACCATTTAGTAGCTTGGAGAAAATTTTGAGCCATTTTTATTGAGTTAAATTTATCTAGTAAAAAGGAATCTTGTACATTTTATTTGATGGAAGATTCGTAATGAGGATGGAAATTGATTTAATTAAATTATTGGGTCTAGTATAATTTAATTCATAAAAATTGCGCGAACGCGTATTACCTTAAAAAAACTTAAGTTTCCCATCAAATTAATTAGAAATGAAAAATAATTAAAAAGTGGTGTAATAATTCACATAAATGTTGTTAAGATTATCAAAACTCTAAATCCCGATTTTAGAAATTTAGAAAAATAAATATTTTTTAAGTTTGAAAATTTGATTCGTAAATATATATTTTTCAAGTACATTGCAAGTATTTTTGACCATTTCATTTGGTAATTAAGTATATATATTAAAAACATAATATTATATACTAAATTGCCATTAATGTAAAAAGGCAAAGAAAAAAACCTCGCACAGTACATTAATATATGTGTACATAATACTTTTGCCAATCTGTTTGCTCTACAAATTATTTTTTAATTGAATAATTGAAAAGATATTTTTAACTTTTTCCTTTTTTCATAAAAACTGCTAGGGAAAAATTGTTTTTCTCAATATGTACCTGTTAATGTGAAAAGTTTAAAATAATGTATATTGTGAGTTTTTCAATTATTACCGTATTATTATATACATATTTTTATAATTATGTATCTGTAATACTTGTTAAAGCCATCTAAAATCCCATATTAAAAATTCAATGTTATGAAATTATGATATTACTGAAAGTTATGCAAATTATATTGACCTGTATGCTGTTTTAGTGTTCAATATATTCTGAAAGTGTTTTGAAATAAAAACAAGTAATATATAAAAAAAAATTAAATCAATTCCTACTTAGGTCAACAAAGAAGCATTTTATTTTAGTTACTTTTTATTAAATAGTTAGAATTAGTATAAATATGTATATACATGTGAAGACCCCCCTGGGTCACCCTGGACACCAAGGTTAATTTGAGGCAAAGAATCACTAAGAGCCATTTTGTATAATAATAACTCGTATTTATCATATCAATTCTCAAAAAAACTCTAATAGCATATAATATTACTATGTTACCTCAAATAAAAGGGATTTACCTTTTATATTAAATTAAATTACGAATTATGAAATTAATTAATAATTATGCTCAAGATCAAGTAAGTTTTACCGAAATAGGAGGTCCGAGAAATGCACGTACTCGAATTATTAGCTTTCATTAACTTAAACTAATTTTACTAAACTAACGCTTATTTTAAGCGTACATAAATTATAGTTACCGCTGGCTATATGAGCTTTCTTGTTCTTCCGTAGAATAGCAGCAATAAATCTTCACTAACGTAATCTCCTGGAATCCTCTAAATTTGAGGTTACTGTTGCTGGCTCAATAGCCTTCATACATGCTAGCTTACAACGCTCTACTTAAATACCCTATCTACTTTGCATATCCCGTTCACTTTTTGGAGTTGATTGGAAATATACGCGAATTTATAATCCCCAAAGAGACGCCTAAGAATATTAATGGAAAGGTGCCGTACAGATTTGTCACATACATATGACAGAATCGCGCTATTAAGTGGCAAAATAGAAAGCGATTGCCCTTGCAATTTACTATTTTCCTTTCTATATATGAAAGTGGACTATTTTCTTTTTGTTTGTTAACTGTTTATTCAAAAGTGAAATTGAATTATTCTAATAAAATAGTGTAAAAAAAAGAAATCACATTTCTAGAATTTAGGCCATCCTAGGTGTGATTCGAACCCACGATCTTTGGATTAGAAGTCCAACGTGCTATCCATTGCGCTATAGGGACACAACGAACGGTTTTCCTTTCTCTATATGCTGTTGGACTATTATTTTTGTTTGTTACTATTTATTCATTTTTAAATTTAATTAATGAATTAAAGTTTGGAAAAACTGTATTAATATCAAGTGTCACCCACTACAAGTTTAAGAAAAAAATGTATTTGAACTTGAAAGGATGAATTGAAAATATTTTATTAACGATTGAAAATTTGAACTATATATATATACACTCAGGAACATTGAAAATAGCGACCCAAGAAGAAAGCATCGGATTGAAATGAAATTTAATACACATAATGACACAGATGAGAGATTCACTTGATCTCAAAAACAAGACAATTAAACGAATACAGGATGTGCAATGACACAAATGCTGGGCGACTTCAATAGCGCGTTGGACCACCTCCAACTGCAATACATGCCGCCACACGGTCCGGCATTGAGTTGATTAGACACCTTATGTTGTCCTGAGGCAGATGGGCCCACAAATCTTGAACAGCCAACTCTAAATCATGTACAGAGTGACACGATGGCATCTGCCGTTTTAGCTGATCCCACATGTGCTCTACAGGGGACAAATAGGGGGAGCGGGCCGGCCATGGAAGAGTCTGAAAATGACGTAGGAAATCTTGAGCAACTCTTGCTGTATGCGGATGAGCATTATCTTGCTGGAAAATTGCCCCTAGGAGAACATTTAGGAAAGGTCCTATATGGGGTCCAAGGATATCAACGTAATGTTGGCCCGTTAAGGTTCCAAGCATCACAATTAAAGTGGACCGGCTATCATAGGCTATGCCTCCCCCCGACCATTACACCAGCTGTGCGGCAGTGTGACGCAGAACAGGGTGTGTGGGGGAGAATTGTACCGCTCACCAGGGCGCCTCCACACCCGTACACGGTTATCAAAAACAAACCGGGACTCATCACTAAACACAACCTTTTGCCAATCTCTGACATTCCACATTGATCTGGCTTGGCACCACTGTAGACGCAGTTGCCGATGTTCCAGTGTTAAAGGGAGTGCACGGAAAGGGCGCTTGGATTTCATATTTGCTTCGGCAAGGTGTCTGGAAATTGTTTGTGGAACAATTGCTACGCCCACGTCTGCTCGTATCGTTGAACGAGTCACTGTAGGGTCCACAAGTGCTTGCCGCACGATCCTTCGATCCTTTCTCCTCGTGGTCTTTCTGGTCGCTCCAGACCCGGTTTTCCGCGCGTGGGTACCTTCTCGTGTCCACTGCTCCCAACAATTTCTAACGGCACACTCCGAAAGATCCACCTTATACATCAAAGTTGGCCCGCCAGTACTTAAGTTGCGGCCCGCCGACTCTTTAAAAATTTTTTTTTAAGTATCATGATTTTAAAGTTTTTTTTTTTTTCATTTTGAAATTTATTTAAGGGGAAATTTATATACATATATAAATCTACAATGTATTTGCCTGTTAACTGTTCTTGTTTTAAAATAAATCCTTTTTGATAATAGAAACGTCCTTTAGATTAAAATATATTCATATTTTATCAATGTAATAAATTACTTTTTTGATAAATTCCGAATTGCATTATGTGTATCCTTTACTATGGATGGTACATGATTCTCTGTGTGTGCGAATTTCATTTCTCCTCCTCCTCCTTTTCTGTTCGGAGCGCCCAAAAAGCAAGAGGCAGTCAGAGATGTTTTTTAAAGTTTTAAAAAAATTATTCAGAACGGTTAAGATAAAGGTCAATCAGTAGAGCACACAGGAATTTTTCAAGGGGGGAGAGGGGGTTCAGGGTCGAAAGTTAACCATTCTTGTATCATGCTCCTTTTGATTTTGTCGATTTTCGGGAACAAAACACAGTAAAAAACTAATTATTGAATAAATAATTAGCATTAATTAATAAAATTAATCATTAATAACAAATATTTAATTAAATTTTACGTACTATATGCTTAGAATTATAGTCAATCGGAAAAAAATCAAGAGCTTTGGGGGTTGTCCAGACTTTCAGGACCCTCCCCCCTTGTGTGCGCCACTGAAGGCGATGCATACTTAATCGTTTGAGAATGACAGCGCAATCAAATTTCAACAATGAGTAAGGAAAGATCAATTCAAAAGGAACTCCGTAATTTTCAAGAAAATGGCAACTGTAATATTTTAAACAGTATTTGATCATTGCATTATTATATTATATAAACATTATTATATTATCTATGTCTGTATACCTGAAAAATAATGAAAACAATAATAATTCATTTTGTTTTAAATTTTCACTCCCAATAAATGTTTTTTCGTTTCCAAATATGATATACCTTATAAAGGTACATATTTTTATGTGCGGCCCGCGAGATTATGTTTGTCCGAAATGGCCCGCAAAGTCATTTGGGTTGACACCCCTGTTGTACATAATGTAATTTGCAATATATATATCCGAATATTTTTTACTCTGATATACTGTGTGGTGTGCAAAAATAGAATTCCTGACGCAGACTCTTTGGTCTTATTGAGTCTTATCTATAAGGGCAAGACTTTTCAATTTACATTGGTTCAATTCTGACGAATATCATATTAAGGGGGAGAAAATGTTTGTGAAACTGCTTAAATGCCTAGTCTTGTAAAAATACGAACTAGCATTGCATGGTATATATACTTTTTAGGTGTTATTATGTATTAAAAAAATAACCAAGAAATTTCTTAAATTCTTATAATTTCTAGTAAAGTTAAATTAGAAAATCGATGTATTTTCAGGTAATTAATCTCAACTCCATAAGTCTTTTCTGCA
This sequence comes from Trichonephila clavipes, assembly GCA_019973935.1. NCBI lineage: Eukaryota > Metazoa > Arthropoda > Arachnida > Araneae > Nephilidae > Trichonephila > Trichonephila clavipes. The sequence goes on from BMAU01018604.1 coordinate 578,679, forward strand.
AATTCTCTTTTCCGGTACGATTAAAGTTAAACTAAAATTTCGATTCCATAACACAAGACACATAATTGCCATGCATCCTCGCTCTTTCTTTTATTTTACGTGTATTTGAGATCCCTGCTCCATGGCGAAAAGAAAATTCTAGCTTTACCGCAAATTATTTCCGCCTTTTATCGAACCTAATCACACCTTATAAAATTGAGGAACAAATTGAAGAGAGAAAGGTAAGAGAGAACCTTAGGTCGGAGTTGCCCAGTTGGTTGTTCACCTTGAAAACATACGAAGAGGAAATGAGAAGTATCAAAGGATTGAGCGCGTGGTGTGCTTGAAGCTTCCTCCTCTCATAGCTAATTGTTCTTTTGTCGTCCCCTCGATGATGACACTCAGATTGGGGAAATTAATAATGTTAATAATGTCGGTGGTGAGTATATAATTCTAATTAACCACCCTCTTTTATACCCCAAAAGAGTTTCGTTTGAAATTCTGCCTACGGGCTTCTGGTAATGAAGTTTCTGTTTTTGCAGCTTGGCAACTGGAAGGGTAGAAGGTATCACGAAATTAATTTTAAATCTGATTGTGTGTTAGAGAATTGGATACAATTTTGATTTTGATGGGAGTCGTAGCGTCGTACTGAAAAGTTGGAGCGGAAGGTAAACTAATTAAATTATATTTGCGACATATTATGTGAAAGGTTGTATGAAAGGTTGCTAATTGATAGTGTGAAAGGAAGAAAAACATTTTGTTCCCGATTCTGTCGCAAAGTATCGATGAAAGGCGAAGGTAAATGTTTAATTACTGCAGAGGCCCTTCGTCGAAACTGTGAAGAACTTTCATAATTTAACAGTTTATTTACGAAAAAAATTTAGCACGAATGTGTTTGATCTTCCTTTATGAATTAAGTTCACTTTCTATGAAATTGTGAGTTCCTGAGCAAAAAGAAAAAAAATTAGTAATTTTATTTCTTGATGCTTTTTAAAGTTTCTTTTCCATATGTGGCCGATTTTTGGAAGAAAAAAAACACAAACAGCAAACCCATTAAATTATTGAAATACTAATAACTCTCTCTTTTTTTGTGGTCAACTTGATTGTATTCAGCCAGATTATCGATTTGCTGTATAGGAAGTGCTACCCTAAAATGTGTTGCTTGCTTAATTTTCCATGATAATCGTCGAAAATGATCTCTAATAAGCTGACTTTATCGGTACTTTGAAATGAAATAATTTTTGTGATATTAACGTAAACACTTTCGTAAGGGAACCCTTAGTCATTCACTTAGATATTGGTATCGTTTCATTGAAAGAGATTCAATTAATATTCTCGTGAATTGTTAATTATTTAATATTTAAAAAACTGCCTAATTATTCCGTATTTATAGCCTCTATAAAGTTAAAACCAAAAAACAGCGCCAGTGGATCTTTTACTTTCCCTTCCTACACGGAATCAAATTTGCTCAGCTAATTATTGCTAGAGTACTTTCTGTGATTGTCCCCTTCTTCCATCTTCTACCCAACTCCTCTATGACGTCGTCGCTCAAAGCAACAAATTGTCAAAGAAAGAAAAAAAACTAGGAAAAAATTCTTCAGAAGTGAGAGAGGAGTGTGCGGGTTTCTGGAAGACCTGACGAGGCAGAGACCGGTTTTGGGGGCATTCCCTCCTGCGGAGCCGATCGGATAAGGGGGGATGGCAAGAGTAACTGGTTTCCCAATCCACAAAAAGAAGGGTACTTGCAAAAATTCCACCCTCCAGCTGTGGTCCAGATTACTTCTTGAAGAAGGTACTGCAGACAATCTTGTGAAGAAGTTGACTCGATTCCTTGCCTGCTTGGAATGGTTCGCTGGAGACGCCTGACTCCGCCCCTAAGCGTGCCTTGCCTCGCAGAAAAGAAGAATGTTCTAATGGCCATTAGGGCATTTTTTTTATCCGTTTTTCCACGCTAAGAAGTCCTCTCCCCCTCCCCTTGGGAACTATTTTGGAGTACATTTGTTTATTAACTAATAAGAACTAAAGAGAGGTTTATGAAATCCGTTCTGGAGGTTGATTTTAGATATTTCAATGGAGAGCTACTAGATGTATGTTTTAATGCTGGCTTTTGAGAATTTAGATGTCTTAAATAGTTTAAATAATTGTAGAAACATTTTTTTTTTAAATGTATGTGATTTTAAGTAGCTTAGTAATAAATTAAATATTATATTAATAAATTTTGGGAGTTTAATTTAAAGTAAATATTTTGTTTAAAAAACGGAAAATATAGGAGTGTTAAAATTAAACTAAAGGTAGAGACTGTTAATCCAGATTATATTGTGATTTCGCTTTGCATTTCAAGCGAGGATACAAGTAGCCATTCGTTACAAATTTTACAGAAAAACGTGGATCATTTACATCACGCATGGTTCTACAAATCGTCAGGCCAATAGGTATTTCATTCACCATACGTAACAACATGTTGTGGATTTACGACGAGTTTCATCCTCTAGCCTTGCCTCCTAGTTGAACAAGTAGCTTTAGGTGTTAAGTCAAAAATGAACAGTACAGGAAATTTCTGTGAAAATAGATTGTTTTTGCTTTAAAACAACACATCTATTTGGACACCACCGTGTTAATTAATGCATGATGAAGCAACTTATGTGACAAAACGTTCAAAAACTATATATAGGATTCGGATAAATTTCATTGAAGAACATGCAAACTCGCGAACCTTTTATGATATGGGGTGGTGGACCATCCCTCGCGAACCTTTTATGATATGGGGTGGTGGACCATCCAGGTCGCCGGATCTGAAACGTTGTGTCTCCTTACAATGGGTTTTCTGCTGAGATCCCGTATATGGAAGATGTTTGTAGCAATGAAGCGGTTGTAGCCTGCATCGCCTGCCAGCCACGTTTTCCTCGTTTCTTTTGTTGTTTCGCAATAGTACACTGCTGGACAATTGCTAAGGACGGATCACAAATTTCTATGTAGCATAACATTAAGCGAGACATGAGGCCTAGTAGGATAAAATATAGTTGCCACACTGTTCAGACATTAGAATAAAGAATATTTATTGTTCTGGAAAGTACAAAAGCTGTGAAACATCTGAAAGAAAAAAAATGTTCATTTGATCTACGTACGGAGAAATGGAACAATTCATCTAAAAGTCAGAAGGCACCTTAAAGAAAGGTATCAGTACGGGATATGTCCACCGTGGAGTGTGATGCAACATTCCACACGTCGTACCATACTTTGCACAACATTATCCAGCAGCTGTTGAGGCAATTTATCCCATTCCTCTGTGAGTGCACGGAAGAGGGTGTTATTGTTTGTCGGAGGATAGTTTCGACCAGCAACTTGCCTCCCCAAAGCATCCCACACATTTTCAATGGGGTTTAGATCTGGAGAACGCGCTGGCCATACGAGACGTTGAATACACTCGCTGTCTAGACAATCCTGAATAGCGAGTGTTCGATGACATGTTGCGTTGTAGTCCATAAAAACAAATTTATCACCGACAGCACCACGGAAAAGACGAACATGAGGAAGTAGAACTTCATCAATGTATCGTTGGCCCGTCATAGTCCCATTCGCAACCATATGTAGGCGCGTGCGGCCATTGATCATGATGCCGGCCTACACCATGATACTGCATGTCGGATATCGGTCCTTTTCCTGGATATTTTCTGGACGATAAGCAGTACCACTCTCGCGCCAGATCAGTTGGCGTCTACAATCCGATGACAGACTGAACCTACTCTCATCTGAGAATAGTACGCATGCCCAGTCCTGTTCAGTCCAATTGTGATGCTCACGACACCATTGCAAATGGGCAGTACGGTGCTGTCTGGCCAATGGGACTCACACAACAGGTATGCGTGCGTATAGTCCTCCTCCCTTCAAACGTCTGGCAACAGTTTTTCGGGAGATCTGCTTTCCTGAGGCAGCAATAAACTGATTTGCCACCTGCTGAGCTGTGGTGTGCCTGTTCCTTTTTGGTGATAGGACGATATATCTGTCTTCTGCAGGCGTCGTACTTCTAACACGACCTCCCCCCTGCCGTCTACTACACATTCCAGTAGTTTTAAATGACTTCCAGAGCCTTGGAACAACGCTGTGAGTGAAGTCGAACTCCCTGGGGAAGACATGCCAAAAATTTTAAGTTTGTCTATTAAATCTTTCCTGTAAAACTTTGACTTGAAACAACAACTGTCCACACTCGTCAAAACCTTTAAAGCTCTTATGAACGTTATCACGTGATGAACAGACGTGGAAAATAAATTTGCATACTCATACTTCTTCTTACTAATATCCCGCATTTATTCTAATTTTCCACATTTTGCTTCCTTTCATTTTGTGGTTGCTATGGATGATAGTGTTATTCGTCCTTAGCAATTGTCCAGCAGTGTATGTTGATAACGCAATAGTATGTTGTTAACATGCTGTTCAACGACATGGCAGGCTAATCGAATACACATGATGATAATCAAGATCTTTTTTTAACACCACTGGTAATGTACTATAAATTTTATTGCAGCTCCATTTATTGACAGAAGTTCCAGTTATTAATTTGTTCCCGCTAAATCTCATCCCCGTGATTTTCATAATATATATATTTGAAGCTATGGTTCGCGTTCAGTAGAACCAGACCAATGGTCCATCAAGTATTGCCAGTTTAATTTTAACTACTCTGTTTATATACACAAAAGGCATATTTATGATTTTGCCACGTGGATACTTTTTTTTTTATTTATCGTATTATATATACATATTATAGTACCAAAATATAGTTACAAGTGGTGAGTTAAAAGATGTTCTATATTTTCTATTCCAAAAGAAGAAAAACTCTCCCCTGCCTTTATTTTTTAAAGAATAGAATAAATAAAGATTTAATTACACGCTGCAATAAAAACTGGACATCCTTCAAAATAATTTTCATCCACACTTTCTATCCATTCTGAATCTGTCAGTTCTCATCTAAAGGAAAAAGAAAAAATAGCAAGCGAACACTTGGTAATCTTTTAAAAGATAAAATAGAAAAAAGAAATAAAGAAAGCGAAAAAGTATTTGACATGGAACATTTTAACCTTCCAATCAGACGCTGACCAGACAGTCAGAAGGGGACAGGGAGAGTGGTATTAAAGGGAGGAGAGAGAAGCTGGTTCACCAAGTCACAAGTTCTCCCAAGATACAAGCTACTCGTATTTGAATAGAGCTTAGTTTTGGAGGCGAGTCGATATTGTACTTTCGCTAAATTTTACGCATCAGAAAATGAAAATTACGTTACCATTGTGTGATTTTTTTTTCTTTCAAATTTCCGTTTCGTTTTTGATAAGCTATGAAAACTGAGGAATTTTACAGCGTGTTGCATAATCTATTCTTGTGGCTAATGTGCTATTTCTATTACTGCATAATTTTTTAATCAGCTTGTGTTTGCACTTGGATGATATTCAGTGTTTTAAAGTTAATATATAGAGTAAATTACGTATGTAAGAATAAAATGAATAATTTAAGTATAAATTAAGGAATATTCCAAATTTTTAAAATTTGTTGGCTTTGGCGATTCAGTCAATGTCTTACACTAAAGTGCCAAACTCGCAATCCGCATGCGGCTCACAACGAACATTTTTGCGGCCCGGCCAATATATCGGCACTCAATAATATATATATAATAAAATAATATAATATATCTCCCGTAAAATAGGAAAGATAATAGCAGAGAAGAGATGTCAGGACGTAAACATTAAATTTTTCTTATTCTTTTAAATATGTTTATTGTAATGCATTATTCAAAATAAACCTACATTTCTATAAATATTATTATTTTTTGCGGCTTGCTTTAAATTAAACCTTGTTTGCTTGGCCCAAATTAGCTTTTGAGTTTGACACTCTTGCTTTACACAATTTGAAGTCTGCTTCATAAAACTTACCCAAAGAATTATAATTATTGGGATTATTATGCAGTTTATTTTTCATCAATTTTATTCATAAAATCATTAAGTTAGTTCGTGAGTTTCGTTGATTAAAAAATGTTAATATAAATTAATGAATGGAATATATTTTTTATATATTATCTTTAACATAGAGTTTATGAAATTATAAATACGTTCGCGCTTCAGCTTTTCAAAATGTATGCATTACTTAATTTAAAACACGGGTGGGCAGACTTTTCCAGTGAAAGGGCTACTTCTAATTTTTTCGAGACCTAAGTGTGGAGAGGCAAGAAAAATGTCTATTATACTTATTATAACTTAATAATAAATACGGAATATATATATAGGTTCTTACCTGTGTAACTAAAATTTTAAAAAAAAATCTCACACTTTTAAAACCGCATTTGAAACAAAACGCAAGTTACAAACATAATAATAATAGCCACAAATATAATAATATTAAATGATACATTTATTATTAAAAAATTCAAAATACATACAAAAACATTTTCATCTAAAGTTAGCTCTCGTAGTTATAGTCAACAAAAGATTTAGTCTGCATACTGTCAGCAATCTCGAATATATTTCTGTATATAGTTACTAACTGCTAATCTTCAGGCGGTCACCCTAAAATATCTTGGAGGTCCACCGATCGATCACGATCGACTTAATGCCCATCCCTGATTTAGAATATTGCTTCTATTTATTTAGATAAATATCATTCACACGCGTATTCCAACATAAATTAAATACATTAAATGCCAATTTGATAATATTGTGTTATTAATTTATCTAAATGTGTCGATATAAAGAGTCTTACATTTATTTCTCATTTTATTATGTTTTGTTGAAATTATTTACAAATTATTAAAATATGTTTGGGATGGAAAATAAAATGTTACCATAATCGAATTTTGTTCCATTATTTATTTATTCTCTTTAAGTTGTTTGTAACCTTTATCGATGCATTACAACACTCCTTAAGTATTGTATTTACAATATACACTCTGTCGCAAAAAAATATATGCACCCAGAAGAAATCAAGCTACAATCACGAAACTCGGCAAGAATGTAGTCTGGTAAAAGATATGCAAATGATTAAAATTTCGAAGCCAATGAGACAAGGCTAAGTGTGCATATTAGTTGCGCAACTGGGAGAGTTTAAAAGCATGAGTACGAGCGCCGTACGGCTATCCAAACGAATCTGATGACTTTGATAGACGATATTGAGACTTAGGATGCCTCTAAAACGTAACCGGCGGCAGTACGAGCAGCTGACGGACTTTGATAGGGGCCGTATAATAGGCCTCAGAGAAGCAGGTTGGTCGAATAGACGTATCGGCCGCCACCTCGGTCGGAGCGATATGGTAGTTGCTCGGTGTTGGCAACAGTGGATCACAGAAGGTAGAGTGTACCGTCGCAGAGGGTCAGGACGTCCCAGGAACACAAAGGATCGCGATGATCGTGCAATCAGAAGAGTGGCCACTTCGGCACCAACAACGTCGCTAGCATCGATTCAACGCCACTTACCTCCTTCCAGACATCCAGTGCCATCAAGAGAAACCATAAGGAGACGACTGACCGAAGTTATGAGGAGCCGACGTCCGCTAAGACGCTTACCACTGACCCCACATCATAGGCAGTGTCGACTGGATTTTTGCCGACCTTGGAGTGTGACAGACTGGAGACGTGTCATCTTCAGTGATGAATCCCGATTCAGTCTCAGTGCTGATGACCACCGCACACGTGTCTGGAGGCGCACCGGCCAGCGGTCCGATCCGGCATTTATTGTCGAGCGGCATACAGCAATTTCACAAGGTGTGACAGTGTGGGGAGCAATTTCTTGGGACAACGATCATCTTTTAGTGGTCCTTCAAGGCACTTTGACAGCTCGCAGATACGTGGACGATATTTTATTGTGCTACCCATGCTATCAAGTCGCCCAGGTGCCATTTATCAACAGGATAATGCTCGTCCACATACTGCGCGACTCTCCCAACAATGTCTTCAAGGATATGACGTCCTACCATGGCCTGCCAGGTCACCAGATCTTTCGCCAATAGAGCATGTCTGACGCGCTGGGAAGGCAACTGCAGCCGTCCCGAGATACAGGAGAATTAACTGCGCAGATGCAAAGACTATGGCAGGATCTTCCACAGGGAGTCATAAGTGATCTAATTGAATCGATGCCACGCCGAATTTCGGCTTGTATAGCTGCCAGAGGTGGCTTTACTACTTACTGATTTTTAACCTTTGCAAGCTGTAACCGCTTAATAAAATGATATTTTGTTCTGAATTTTTAATCATTTGTTCATTTTCATATACACTACATTACCAAATTTCGTGAATGTAGCTCAATTTCTTCTGGGTGCATATATTTTTTTTGCGACAGTATATATATTATATATATATCCTTCCCCGTCAGTTATGTGTAACACTAAATTGGCTAATATAATGTTTCGTTAAAAAAAAAAATCTTTATTCATATTATTCTCTAAGCAAGCATTCCTAGACTAGACTGTTATTTAAAAATTTTTCATTATTGTGAAATAATCTTTTGTAAAGTTCAAGAACGTATGTAGTGTTTAAAAATCATGCTTTAGAAAATATAATGAAAATTAACACAATCCAAGTTAATCTACTTTCCTTACCTTTAATCTACAGATTTTCCTTAGAATTATATTAATAAATTTCGTCTGAGGTGATGAGTTTAACGGCTGTATTATATTCAAAACATTGCTTCTTTGTTCTTTCCTCTATTCTAAATAATTGTTTTTAATTACGGTCCATGTCTTTCTTGGGCTTAAAAGAAAAAGCAGCGCTTTCTGGGCCTCCTGGCTATTATTAAGAGGCGTAATTACTCCTAAAACCTCGTCTTCTCCTCTTTCTGCTGTCTTTTACAGAACGGTTTGAACGATAAATATGCAATTAAAAATTGCATATTTATCACGTAAAATTAGCTAAGCCTTGTGACATGCTGCTACTGTTTTTCCTCTTGTATAAACTAATGAGTAAGACGATAGAGGGCGCTTCTTGATATATACTTTTGACTTTATCCTTAAGCATTGGATGGATTCTCTGTGTTACGGTTTTAAAACCTTATTTTGTTAATTTTTTGGAAGATTGATAAGTTGTTCGAGAACTTGAATTTTTCTTTTAACTCTTTCTTAAGTATGAGTTTAGAAAAATAAAAGTCAGATAAAATTTTTTGTATTAATGTTTTAGTTTCACCGTTTCGAATGAAAATAAATATTTTTTGCCATTTAAAAACAATTTTCGATGGATAAAACGTAGCATTAAAAGGAAGATAAGTATCAAAATAAAATTTATTGTTTTCTTTATTTTCCTTATAATTATCCCTTAAATGTATTCAGAATTAAATTAATGTAAGGGAATGAGTTTCTTTTGCCTGTTTCAACTACTATCTTCACTCTTAGAATGTTGAGTTTGATTATTTTCGGGTTTTTTTTAAATATATTTGAGTAGACAGTTTCATGTACGATAACCACAAAATAATTAAAGAACTAGATGAACAAAGTTCTCAAGAGCTTTCGCTCTGTTTCAAGCATTTTTTCTGCTATATTTTTCCCATTGTTTTATTCCTTTACTACACTAAATCTCTCTTAGTTGATGTTAAAGGATAGGACCCAAATTTGGGATATTTTTTCAGATATAAAAATAACTCCAACCTTAATATTCTATTCTGGCTTCGCTATCCTATAGAAAACAGCATATTTTATCATGCTACTATTTTTTATCCGAATTGATCCATTATTTTTACTATAAAATGTGTTCCGCATCTTTTCTATTATACCGTAATGCTAAATGAGCTATCTCTTTACGGATTAAAAGGAAAAATTACTTGTATCTATGGAATATTTTGTAATTTTAAAAACCGCTATATTTTGTAAACAGATGTTTTAAATATAATGTAAATTTTCGTGATAATCGAGACATTTTAGAGTCTGAAAATGTCCTCCGCTTTTTGTTCTCGTACGTTTGGCAAAGGACAGCCTTAAAAAAAAAGACTGTCCTATAATTTGAAATCCTAGAATAAATTTTTTGCAACGAAGGTAATTTTCATTTGTTCAATGCGTCATATAGTCGAAAATTTTCCATCTATTAGCAACAGTTCTTAAACTGTGGTCTGCGGATTTCCTTATATATAAGGTTGAGATTTCCTTCTTTTACGAACTCTGAAAGGCTTCGTAGAAAAATTAAATGATGTGACATACTAGACTAGATTACTAAATAGTCCCCAATGAATAAACTTCTGGAACTTATATTTTGATCAAGAATATTAAGTCGAAGAGGGATGCTCGAAATCTTGGGGATCCGCGATGTCACCCTGATACATAAAGAGGGACCGCGGTGATCGAAAATATAACAGCTGTATTAAAGGATTATTCTGTGCGATTTATAATGTTGTACCCACCTTTTGTTTAGATTCCTCCCATATTAACAGCAGAAAGACTTTCATGCCCTCTAGCATGTAGAACAATATTCAATGATGGCTGAGCTTCAGTTCTGTAGGACGTCCGAGCATGAGCTCTGACCCTTTTAATTTTGTACTAAATGTTCGTCCTCTAATTATGTATGTAAATGTTTGTTTTGTTTAATAAATGTGTTTTAATTTCCTTGTGGACTTTGTTAAGAACCCCTTCCTCGCTTGTTTCTTTGTTACATTGGGTCAGTGGCGTACACAAGGGGAATGAAGAGTTTGTTATTAATAATTTTTATTAATTAGTATTGTTTCAATAATTAATTTTTTACTGTTTTTTGTTCCCGAAAATCGACAAAATCAAAGGAATATGTTGGGGCGGCGTATTGAAGCAAGATACGAGAACGGTGGACTTTCGACACTGCACCCCCCTCAGAAAAATTCCTGTATGCGCCACTGCATTGGGTTACCTCTTATAATGTGGTTATTTATAACTGTCAGTCATTTTTATAATCCTTGCATAAATTCTGCATTATAATTTTGTATGATCAAAAATTTAAAAAAAATTTTTTTTACGGCCTGGAGAAAAAATCTTAGAAACACAGTTGGCGTGAATGCAAAATTCGTTTAAAAAGTGTAGCTGTAAAAATAATGAGATTCATTATAATAAATTTCCCCTGTCGTGTCACTCACATGATAGCACTCCGCCAATGCCAACACCGTTTTCGTGAAATCCTTGACAGCTGTGAAATTTTCTTTTCCCTTTCATGTCATTGAAAAGGAAAAGGAGGAATGTGTGACCTTGCGCATTTTTTAAAACTACACTGAGAAAAGGGATAATGATCGATTTGGCTTTTGTTCGATTTCTTTTCTTTCCTTTTTGTGCTTCAGCTTAATCGAAGCGTCGCTTATTGTTCATCTCTCTCCGTTGTTTTTATTTTAACTGGCTTCGGGAGCGAGGGAAGGGGGGTGCAGACCGTTTAAAAAATTAATAGAAAACCACATGGTTGTTAAATAAAAAGTGTTTGCATTTTGAATGGCACTTGACATTTTTATTTTCATTTGAAGAAATTAAGTTTTCAATTCTTTTTTTAAAATTATTCTGGTCTCAATAAAGAATCTATTATTATTCATTTCTGTAGCTGAAGTAAGAATATTTATTTTTGAAAGAAATATGTGAAATTGTTAAAGTGTTTAATACAGATGTGAAGTATTTTCTTTTCACTATTCATCCTATTATCAAATAATGTGAATATGATTTTTATAAGTGTGTGTACTGATTTAAACTTTGGCATTTTTATCCATGTATTGCATGCATGTGGTTTTAAAAAAATTAATAATAGCGCGCGTGTGTGTATCAGGATTATTTTTAAAAAAATATTTAATTTATTTACCTATTTTTGCTTCCTTTCCTAAAAAGTTAGGGAATTAGTTTCTTTTGCTTACACAAAGGAAAATAATTCTGATGATTTAGTGTAGTGTAAGTTACATTGAAGTCTGATGGATATTTCTTTTCCAGTCCGAAATGTAATTCTTGTAAAAATAATTTTAAACACATAAAGCTCGGATTTTTTAATAATATTTGTAATAAGATTACCAGATTTAATAAATATTTGCATTATAGTGACATTCAGTAGCGCACACAGGAATTTTTCAAGGGGGGGTCCGGGGTCGAAAGTTCACCATTTTTATATCATGCTCCTTTTTATTTTGTCGATTTTCTGGAACAAAACACAGTAAAAAACTAATTATTGAATAAATAGTTAGCATTAATTAATAAAATTAATCGTCAATAACAAATACTTAATTAATATTTTCGTACTATATACTTAGAATTACAATCAATCGGAAAAAAATCGAGGGCTTTGGGGGGTCCGGACCCCCAGGATCCTCCTTTTGTGTGTGCCACTGGTGACGTTACAGTAAGGGAGTTTGGGGGTTAAACCCCTTCCCCGCAAAGACAAACATATTTTTAATTTTTAGCATAAAAATTATGTCTGAGCGTTTTCATTCCTTTCCATAAAAGTCTGTATGTATATGTCTCTGGTGCATAATCTGTTATTTATTTCTGTATAAAGCTATCTTTAGAAGTAATTCCTTGAATTCTGATGCACAATTAATGTTATTAAAAGAAAGCATTTTCTTAAATTAAAAAATGCATTGTTTTCCATTACTTTGTCACATCTCATCATGCTTGCTATATACTTTACTAATTTACTGGAGAATCCTCTAATTAAGCTTTTATTAATCTTGCCTCATTCGTTCCATTTATAAGATATAAATTTATTGATAAATTAATTCATCAAATGAGAAGCTATGCAAACAATTTTGAGTGTGTTTTATTATGATTTGTTAAGGTTTAGTTAACTCATTGTAATTAAGTGCAAGACTAATTTTCGTCTTCGAAGGTATTGTTAACCTTCAGAATATTTATTTAATATTTCATTTGTATTTTTTTTAGTAAGTCCTTGTTTTCACAGAAATAGTCAATGAATTTCTCTAAATCCCTTATTGTATATTTTTTTCGTGAAAAAGTATTAGCATTTACTTTAATAACATTTATAATAGTTCTGTAAATGAGTATTTGTCGGAATTTTTTAGAAATATTTTCATCTACTTTAATAACATTAGTTAAGAACTCTGCGAATGCGTATTTGTCGGAATTTCTCTTGCTATCTTTGATGAATTTGTAAAGTCAAGTCTACAGGGTTATTGTATTGAAAGAAATTCTTTTGCTGTTAGTAATCTCTGTTGATTTGAATGATATTCGAAAAATAGTGTTAACAAACGTTCGTGTTATTATTCTTTTGAATGTTGCTACATTTTATTCTCCTCCTATGGAATTTTCGACGTAAGACTACTTAAAATATAAAATATATCTTAAACAAGGGACAATTTTTTTTTTTTTTTTTTTTTTTTGTCATTTCATAAATATTTTTATATGATTTTAAAAAAATCGAATCAAATACCAATCGAACGTTTAAAATCGATTTCTGCGTTATTTTATTCGTTTTGTCCTAGCGGTTAAAAGCCTCCTCGTGCGAAATCTAAAAAAAATAAAAAATGGAACTTTATGACTAATCAAAAGGGATATCGTCCCCTTTTTTTTCTTTTCTTTTTTTTAATTTTGGAAACGCTCTAATAACTCAAGCGAGAAAAGAAAAAGCTTGATGCATGGATCCCAAGGTTAAAATTCTCTTCCTGCTGTTCTTGGTCAAGGACATTGACGTAGCCTACTGCAAAATGATTTTTTTTCTTAAATATTTTTTTCCTATTGTTTACTTACTTTCTCTAACAATTTCAGAAAATTAATTTTGAAATTTTCATGTTGCCAATAGCTTTCAAAGCGCTGTAATTTCTTGCTTCACTTCTTTCACCTTGAACTTGATCCTGCATCTCTTTTGATAGTCCACTGGAAAAGTGGTGCTTACGTGGCTTGTTTGAAGTAGCTGTGCTGGTTTTAAAACTGATGAATGATTGAAATTGTGATACGATCACATTCTATGTGATCACCATATAGAATGATAGATATGGCGATTGAGCTAATAGGCAAAACACTTCATATGTTTTCAGATGTTAATTGCTTTATCATGTCAAATCAGTTGCTTACATTCAATGATGACTGCTTTAAACCAATACCGTGTTTATACACTAATAAGACATGTATTTCTGAAGTAGTTTGTTGGAATCTGTGTATCCAGAGTATTTTACCTTATAAAAATACTTATTTTCAACAGTGACTAAATAAAATTTACGCGGATTTTGTACGTTTAAAAAAATTTTTTTCACGCTTTACTTTTAATTTGGATAATATATTAGAGCATTTTTCTTTCATAATCTTTTCATAATAATAAATAAGATTTTATGTTAAGTAAAAGAAAAAAGAAGAAAATATCGGGAATTTGTAGTACATTTACTAAAGTTGTGCTTAGAGTTGATCACTTTCTTTTTTTAAAAAAAGGCTTAATTTTCGTACTTCCAATGTTCACCATGTCGAAAATCAACTCTCCTATGTGGGAAATCTTTATTTGACGACTTATATTCTTTCAATAGTAAAGGGTATGAGCTCCTAAATCTTATTTTATTAATTTATGCTCGTGTTTTATTGTATTTAAATGTCGAATTATGTTTAAAATTTTAGTTTAATACAGGCTGAAGATTTTGCTTTTTGAATAAATATTTAAAATTGTCCTATACATACGTATATCGTTAAAAAATAGCATTCCTTAGCATTAAAAATATCAATTAGATATCCTGCATTTATTGTGCTTCATCAGAATTCCCACAAATGTTAAAAAATACAGCCAGAATTGAGTGGACCTTTCCCTCTTGCAGAATTAGAGTAAAGTATAAATCAAAATAATTTTTCCTTCCTTGACGTGACTGTTCCAAACCATAAAAAAATGGTAAAGATATTTTCCTGATTTATAGTGTTTACTATGCTTTAATTATATATATATATATATATATATATGATTCGTCTCGTAAATTCTATAAATTTATGCAAGGAAGTAAAAATCATACACGTATCGTCCTTTATAGTTAAGTAAGAGAAAAAATTGCATAAAAATTTATAGAACACTTTTCATTCGTTAGGCTTTACTGTCGTTTCAATAGAAACGTTTTAGGACTGTTGTCATGTCTGTAAAGCAAAAAGGTTACGAAAAAATTGTTACCAAATTTACAAGTAAAAAAATATTCAAAAGATGAATATAGTTAGTTATTATAATACAAAATAGAAAATTACAAATGCCAAAATAGAAAATTATGAAATTCATTTGAGAAATAACGAATTATTTTATTATATTTATGCTCATTTTTTTAGTAAACTGATTTTCTTAAACCTGGCTTAGCTCGTGCTACTATTAGTTGGCAATGAGTTGAACAACTAATTGTCCCAACACAGGCATCTCTACTGTACTAGTCCATTTGCTGAGCAGTTTATTTTTCGAAGGGTTAATTTATAAAACTTTTGCCCTTTTCTCTCAATTTCTCAGATTTGATTATAATAAGTATACTTCTCATGGTATCTCATGCCTTATGTTGCAAATTAAATGTAAATGGCTCATTCTGTTAAAAAAATTTCTATTTTAAAAGATAGGAAAAAGTAGTTAAGCAATGAGTTAGTGTTAAATACTAGCTGGTGGGGAAAATGTTTTATTGTATGTTGCATAATTATTTACAATTTTTAAATGTTACTGATATTGCAGAACATGAAAATGATATTTAAAATATAACAAAATATACATTAAATTTACGTTAATATTTTCTCCTTACATAATTTTAATTTCGTTTTTCCAAAGCTTTTATATAGAAAAAAATGAGTAAAAAAAATGTTTTCTATTTGCTCATTTTAGTTGCAAGATCATTTCTTATTCAACTTTAAAAAACCCAACATTTAATTTTCGAATGAGGGCACAATAATTAAACTTTTCTGCAGTTAAGTCCAATGTTAATAAAAACAAGTGTACGAAATCGTTGCTGAAGGAAAAAAAAAATCTAATGAGAATAGATAAAATGTATTTGTAAAGAAAAGGAAAGTTATCCCACTCTCCCAACACTGGTTATTTCCTTTTAGCTGGGTGTCTCCTAAAGAAATCGATAGGGGGTGTTTGATTTCAATCCCCATTTGAATGAATAAATGAAAAGAAGCGTGAGATGAGATTCCAGCATTTAAAAGGATAGAAATAATCTCTTTTGTCCTCAGTGCATTCTTTTGAGAAAGTGATAATTTGCAGTTGTTAAAAATGCTTCAATGCTTAAGGGTTTTTCGTGATCTTCGGTTTACTAGAAAAAAGGCAGTTTTTGTTTAAAGTTTTAACTTGTTACAATATGTATGGATTTGTGTGCTTGTAATTTTGGAACATATTAAGTATAACAATATTTTAACAAGTAAGTGTACGTCGCAGGTAAATGGCGAATTTAGGAATTTCATCAAATCCCTAAAGTAGATGATCACTTGACGGTGGATGTTAAAATAACGTCTCTTCAAGGTCATTTCCCTGATGAAAGTAAGGGATTTTATCAAATCCCTGAACTATTTCTGTGAAATGATGAACTAATCAGGATTTGCATTGGCAAAATGCTATACCGGGGGAGACACCTGGGGGGTTGAGTCCTTGTGCTTCCTAAACATACAGGTACCGTACTATCGATCCCCTAAATATCAACCCCATATCTTTAAAAAAAATGGCACCGTAGGATTAACATAGGGATTGATTACCAGCCTAATTTTCTAATTATTTTTTAATTAGTTTCGAATAAATCATTTGTATTTCATTGACTAATGTTTTTTTCTTTCTTCTACGTTCAATAATGCTTCCTATTTGTTAAATAAACACATTCAAACTCTTGACAATATTATTTCACTGATACAGCTCAGGGATTCGTTCAAATCCCTTTCTTTTATCAGGGAAATCACCTTGAAGAGAGACATTATTTCAACATCTACCATTAAGTTCCCTTAGGGATTTGATGAGATTCCTAATTTCATCATTTTCCTGCGACATGTATACAAATACGTTAGAGTAAAAATAATTTTATACTTATTGCTATATATTACAATTCGACCTGTATTATCATAGCTTTGGATCCGTATTTTTATCTTGAATCTGGATATAATGCTCGATTCATCGTGGTCTAAGCAATTTTGAATGCATCTTTTGTTGTGACCATTTTCTTATAATGTATTTAGAACTTCTATCAAAATAAAATTTCGATCAGTATTATAAACAAGCGAGAAGGTTGCCTAGCCATAAAACGGCTTAAACCTCACTTTTACGTGAAATTAAAAGCTGACCTCAGTCAGCATTGTTTATAATACTGCTACTTCCATCTTTTGAAGTTTTCAATATCTATGATTCTTTTACCTTTAATCGGCAGGTAATTTCAATCCGTCTCTTTTGTAGAGGTTATTAAAAAATGTATATCAGTGGCGCAAACAGGAATTTTTCAAGGAGTAGAGGGGCCAGGGTCGTAAGTCCATCATTCTCGTATGCTTCAATACGTCGCCCAACATATTCTATTGATTTTGTTGATTTTCGGGAACAAAAAACAGTAAAAAATTAAGTATTGAATTAATTGAATTAGCATTAATAAAATTATTAAGAACAAGTAATTAAATTTTATATACTATATACATATGATTATAATCAATCGAGAAAAAAATCAAGGGCTTTTGGGGGGGGTCTGGGCACTGGGATCCCCCCCCCGTTGTGTGCGCCACTGCTGTACATGTATGCGTACATGCATGCACTTTTTTTAATTATAAATGTCTGAAAATTATATTCGTATATGCTATTTATTGTGTGAAAAAATTCTTTATGTAACATAGAAGAAAATTAATTACTAAATAAACAAGAATATATGCATTAGCTGGTTTATCTTGCTGTATTTATTACATCCATGGGATGTGTGTGTTTGAAGGTAGTATTATTATACACAGTAGCGCACACAGGAATTTTTCAGGGGGTGTCCGGGGTCGAAAGTTCACCATTCTTGTATCATGCTCCTTTTGATTTTTTCGATATTCGGGAACAAAACACAGAGTAAAAAACTAATTATTAAATAAATAATTAGCATTAATTAATAAAATTAATCATTAATAACAAATACTTATTTAAATTTTGCGTACTATAAACTTAAAACTATAATCAATAGGAAAAAAATCAATTTCTTTTGGGGGGGAGGTCCGAAGCCCCCTTTGTGTGCGCCACTGATTATACATATTGAGACACTTGTCTACACACTATGCAGTAGACAAGCTTCCTACAGGCGGCATATTCGATGTTTACCGGTAGACTTTCTCATACTAAGTTAAAAAGCGCTGAGTTGAGCTTTGAAAAGTTAACTCAGCACTTTTTATTTGCATGTTTAGTCTTCTGCTAAAAGTAGCCCGCGGCAGTAATGCTTTCACGAATGTCTACTGTGTCTTTATTCGTCTGAAAAGAATGTGTGATGGAGAGAGTATTGTATCAGCTGAGTTGTGAATGACTTAATTTTTAAGTTCGTGAGAGTTTATATCGTATTAATTGTGGCTTTCCATGCTGTCTTCTACGAATGAGCATCTTCACATATAAACGACGTGATTTATTATCAAAGAATGAAAAACTGATAATAAATACATTATGTCTAGCGGACCCGACAGACGTTGTCCTGTATATACATCTTCAATTCAAAAATGCCAAATTTTTATGAATAAGCTTTAACAATCTAAACCGTTTGGATGAAAATTTGTATTAAAAAGTTATTACAATATCTAACGTCATTACATATACGGTTATCACAATTGGATCAATCGATAATGTCCAGAAATAGTTTGGAATAATAAAATAAAATATAAGCAACGTTAAACCAGATTACATTGATTTTTTTTCAAGCTGAAAAAGAAACGACACAATCAAATCAATATCCAGAAATGGTTTGAAATAATCAAACAAAATATAAGAAAAACAAAAATGACTGTTGCCAAATTAACAAATTAAAATCTGTTGGTTTAACAAAAATGGGAAAATCACTTAAAAATTTAATTTAAAAATAAATCTGAAGCGAATTTCGTAAAAAAATTCGTAGTGCACATCATCTGGACATATAGTAATTATGTGCCAAGTTTTATATTTCTGAGTTGCTTAGAAGTGAAACACACACAAAAGCTGTTTCTCTTATTAGTATAGATTTCCGATAAGAAAAGTTTAATAATGTGTGTAATTAATTAGCTACACAAATAGATTTGTAGTTTAGGATAATTGTTGATCAACGCACGTGTAATTAATATCATTTTAACTAATTGCGATATCGGACCGAATTGTGAATCTAAACCATTCTCGAATTCAGTGGAACAGACACAAAAAATTTCATCAAAATCGGTCCGTCCGTTTAGAAGGAGTTGAGTCACATACACACGAACAGATATTTATATATAAAGATCTACCGTATCGTGGCTTTTCTTGCGGCGCATTAGCAGAAAAAATAGCTCATGGGCTAAGACAATTATGCGTTTTAAGGTTTTTAATTAATATCTTTTTAACTAATTGCGATATCGGACCGAATTGTGAATCTAAACCATTCTCGAATCCTCTGGAACAGACACAAAAAATTTCATCAAAATCGGTCCAGCCGTTTAGGAGAAGTTTAGTCACATACACATGCACAGAAGATTTATATATATATATAAAGATAGTCAAAAAACGATTTTTCTAAAAATAAAAGAATACACAATAAATATAAAACGAAATATTTGAAGAAGATATAAAATTGGGACTATATTCGTGTAATTGATAAACCTTACAGATTGAAAATAGTAGAAAAAAATATTGAAAATAGTAGAAAAAAATTTGTGGCTTAAAATATAGACTATTATTTTATTTGCAAACGATAATGAATAAACGTGAAGGAACAACATATTTTTACATGCTGTTGAATTTTAAAAGCCGTTAGGTAGCTAGCTCTGTTACAGCGAACCACATCTATTTAGAAGGAATCTTGTGGCAACAATCTGCGTGTATCTTTTTTAGAATGTAAATAAATATGTATCTCTTGTTAAAATGCTTGACTTGTGAAATAATTGCTATATGTGAAATATATTCTATTACTCGCGAACCATTCTATTCCTAGAGAAATATTCCATGTGTCGTGAATTCTTATGGGAAATATATTCAAAAACAGATCACACCAACATAGGCTATAATCTTTTCTCACCACACTCACACTTACATTGTTATTTACCTTGTAACGTTTGAAAGAATAACGGTAGCGTATTCTTGGTTAATTTAGATATTGAATTTATTTACGTCACAACTATTTAATATTATGTTATTAAACTTAATTAAAGATTGTTAGAATCCAATATTTTGTGAGAGGAGGAATCGTTGGCCACCGCTTCCGTGTAAGTTCAAAGCATCTCTCCCTCTCATCTTCCAGTCGACGGGGTTCTATTCCTCGGGAGTCAAAAAGGGGTTGCGCTGCAGCTGCAAGATGCACGTGTGGGTGCCGGGTCCACCAAAGACACCGACCGCTGTTGGGAGTTGCTACGTTACAACCTACACCTAATGTAATATTTTATATTCACTTATTTTAAATATCTCATTTAATTTTCATACAATTTATGCAGCAAAGGGCTAAGAGAAAAGTTGAACCCATGTCTCCAGCCAGTTATTTCACGAAATGAAATTGAGCTTCCTTGGCGGAGGGGAGGGGGGAGCAGGTTTTCCAGTAATCCATCAACTTATATATATTCAAAAATATCAAATTGCCGCTTGATTTATCATTGAGTCAATTTCTTTCATTAGACGGAAATTCGAAAGTGAAACTTTTATAGGCTTAATACAATTCCATACAAACCACTACTTTAACCGTTGTGCTTCTGCACATGTATTAGGTAGCGCATTATTTCAACTTTATAAACGATCAAGAAATACATATCGCGTTATTTTTAAAAAATTTTAAAATTCAGGTGGAAGGCTTCTAAAATAAATTAGCACAGAAATTGTTTCACATTGATACATAATGTACGATGGTTTTACTTTTTATTAGCAACATGTTTCGAAATTTAGCATACAGTAAGACCCCGCTTAACGCGGGGTATACGTTCCATCTAAGTTGAGCGTAATATGAAACAGCGTTAAACGAGGTTATCTTATCATGTAAATAATGGGGTTAGGGTAAGATGGGTAGAAAATTGGTCAGGTATTTTACCATTAAATTTTTTAATTATGTTTTTTATAACAATGAAACAAAAATTTATTTCTTACAAATATAGAAACATGGTTAACGAATATACATATAAAATAAATAAGATTCTAAGTCAGTATGTTTACATTTCAAATCATTCAGTTTTTCTTCAGTATTTCCAATTTTCTACCTTTTTATCAAGAAGGTAGATGGGCTTAATGACGTTCAATTTCGTCGTCAATCCATATAGAAAGTCGTTTTCCATTTCCTCTATTGCATTATTTCTAGAATGGGTGATTCTAGTTGCAGAGCTTGACGTAGTTGCAGTTGCAATTGCCAATGGCAATTCTTTTTCTTTATTCTTAAGAATTGTCCTTATTGTTGAAATTGCCAAATTCAATGCTGCACCAATTTGAGATTGGCGTTCACCAGTATTTGATCTTCTAATCGCTTGAATCTAATTTCTAGTGAAATGCTTTTTCTTGTTGCTTTATATTAGTGTTTTTTTTTATTATCAGTCATGATAAAAACTAAAAATCATAATATTTGTGGCCATAGAAATCGTTATATTTATTGTATAAATTTATACTTAAAATAACGTCAACAAATGTTTGAAACGATAAAAATACGTTCGTATATTCCAAGAAAGAAGAAACACAGATAAACTGCTTCGGATATCGGAAAGTCTAACGCTGCGGGCAATTTTGGGGAATCTCACAATTCAAATAAAAGATCGTTAAACCGAAACAGCGTTAAGCGGGGGTCGAACTGTATTCAGTCTTCCACCAACTGTTGACTCGAAAAACAAATTCTACCCGTAGTACATGTAGGAAGAAAAATTACATTTTTATTTTATTCATTAATTTTTCCAAAACTTTTAATTCCTAATTCGTCTTGCAATTCTTCCATTAGTTCATTTTTATTCCTACTGAGAAAATGAGGAAAAGAGTTTGGGGGGTAACCGCCCGAAACCAATAGCGTGACGGCATTGAAGCGACAATGTCACGGAAGAAATGCGTCACACAGCCTGTTGAATTTCACGAATAAATTATAACACGTTTTTTAAATCAATATATTTAGTTATTAATTAATTTTTACAAAACTAATGGTAAATTTTGTCAAATAGTAGCTGGTATCCGGCAACGAAAAATATGATGTACTGTGTTTTTTTTTCAATTCCTACTATTAGTTCGCACTCTCTCTATATTTATCTTGGTGGAATTTCCAATAGTTGATAAAATACATTTTAAAGCATTCAATTGAGCTGAAATCTTATATACATGATTATTTTGGATGACAATACAATAATTTAATTATAATTAATAAAATTTAATTGATTGAAACTAATTATTTCAAGAATTACAAATTTTTGGTGACTTGTGTCAAAACTTGAAAAGGTTTTTTTCTCACGTTTTAAAGCATTCAGTTGAACTGAAATTTTATAGACACGATTGTTTTGGATGACAATACGATACTTTAATGATAATTAATAAAAGTTAATTACCACTTAATGTTGTGATTCTGTCCTATGTATATACATATTTATATTAATTGTAACTAGTTAATAAAAAGTAGCTAAAATAAATTTTTTCTTTGTTGATCTAAATAGGAATTGACTTAATTCTTTTTTTTTTTTTTTTTACATTACTTGTTTTTAATAATGTGAGTGTTGTAACTTTGAAGTTGTTCAAAGGAAATTGTGATAAAATTTTTATTGTTAAAGAATTATGTCTCGGAATTAATTTGTAATGTCCCTTTTTATATTTTTAATTAATGTATGAATAAATGATCTTTTGCATCATTTCGATTGTTTTGAAATTTACCACACTTTTTTCTTTCTTTTTTGTAGGTAAGCAAGTTTTTTCCCCCTTTAATCCTGGTTTAGTTTAATTCATTACTACAGTGATTGGTAAGTTATATCTTTTAACAAATGAAATAACTTAATATGCTTGTATAGTTTGTAGAACGTGGTATTTTCTTTTCTTATTTTCCATATTGATGCTTATAATATTTTAAGGGAAATCTGTATTCCCCCCCAAATAAAAAAAAAATTGGGGTTTAGCTAACATATTACATTGATGAATTTTTTGTATGTTCTCACTCATTTTACATTCTTTGGGTTTTACCTTATGTTTTAATTTGATTTGTGAAATTCAAACTCTGATTTATTTCATCAACTATACAAAAAAATTAGTGTGTGATCATATTTTATACTAACATTAAATATACTGTAGCAAACTTTTAAAAAAAATGAGCCAAAATTAAATCAAGTTGTAAAGCAAAAAGAGAGAGAGTTGTCACACACACATTAAAAAAATATTTACTTTTGTAGTTTGTTCCATATTTCTCGAATAAAAATAGCATGCCTAGAGGAATTTTCTTGCATTTTTTACACAGTTGAAATTTTGTGTATTCTGCTCGTTTTCATTCATAGAGAATAATTTTTAAAAGTGAAAAAGAAAGCAAAGAGAAAAAGTGAAAAAGGAAATAAAGGAAAACGATATAAAGGAAACAGGAAGTAAAGAAAAATGATAAAACCAAATAAATTTTCAAATGGAAGCATATTAGGCACAAAAAATATGATGAAAATGATCTAAAAAAGTGATATATTCATTAAGTTATAAATTTTTAAAATTGAATTTAATGGTGCTTACACTCTAGAGCTGTTACAGTTATTAATGTAAAAACTAATACCTTTTTAAAATTCACATTCGTAATAGCATAGAAATATGAATCTATACTAGGGTGGCCAACCTTTTTGGGAAGAGTGCCACTGTTAGATAAAAAAAATAATTATGCGTGCCACCAACAAACATGGAAAAATGAAAAAATATTACTTATAAGCTTATTATGGGATTTTTACGCAAATAGCACGTTTTTTAATACAAGTGTATGTAGTCGAAATTAAAAAATAATATAATAAATAAGACGAAAGCGCAATGTTAGGTTTTATTGTTAATTAACTTTTTACAAGTTCAATCAATTAGGTTAGGTATAAAATAAAAATGAGTAACTTGAATCACATGTAATTCAAAATGATTATTAAACGCTCGGTATCTACTTAATGTGGCTTTTGAATTACTACTTTTTTTTTACCAAGTCATCTATATTAGGATTATCTCTTACAGATGCTAACAAAATTAGGTTATAGGTGCGCATTAGCTAATTTTGTGTGATATTTATTTTATTATGTTCATAGCAGAAAACATTTATTCATAAATTATTTTGATCCAAATTCTGAGGTTTTTTTGTCCGAGACAACCCCACTTCAATGAAATTGTAAGAAATCGTTATTTTTATTATCTTAATTTGTATGCCCCCGGGGGCCATTGCTACAATGGGCTCAATTCATGTGACGTCATAGTCCAGTGGCGCACACAAGGTGGGGGTGTTCTCTGAGAGCAGTTGTGGACCACTGAATTAAGAGGTGCTGCAATCAGTAGCGCAACGCAAGGGGAGGTCATCGGGTACAGACCCCCTCCCCCAAAGCCCTTGATTTTTTTCCGATTGATTGACGTCATAGTCCAGTGGCGCACACACAAGGTGGGGGTGTTCTCTGGGACGAGTTGGACGAGCAATGGAGCCACTAAATTACAGACCCCCTCCCCAAAGCCCTTGGTGATTGACGCATAGTCCAGTAGCGCAACGCAAGGGGAGGCAATCAGTAGCGCAACGCAAGGGGAGGTCATCGGTACAGACCCCCTCCCCAAAGCCCTTGATTTTTCCGATTGATTGACGTCATAGTCCAGTGGCGCACACAAGGTGGGGGTGTTCTCTGGGACGAGTTGGACCACTGAATTAAGAGGTGCTGCAATCAGTAGCGCAACGCAAGGGGAGGTCATCGGGTACAGACCCCCCAAAGCCCTTGATTTTTTCCCGATTGATTATAATTCTAAGTATATAGTACGTAAAATTTAATTAATTACTTGTTATTAATGATTAATTTTATTAATTAATGCTAATTATTTATTGAAAAATTAGTTTTTTACTGTGTTTTGTTCCCGAAATCGACAAAATCAAAAGGTGAAGTTTCGACCCCGAACCCCCTTGAAAAATTCCTGTGTGCGCTATTGTCATAGTCACATAATAGTGAAAGCCACGTGATTCTAGCCAATCAATTAAAAAACTCATGCGACGTCACAATCACACGATAAAAACTATCTAGTGTTTCCAGCTAATCAGTTCAGGCGCTCCAGTGTTGCCAAGTTTTCCTCTTTGCAGAAACTTTCTCTTAAAAAGTACATATGTTTGCAAAATGCATTTTATTTAAAAGTATAAATATAAAAATATGATTTTTTTTATTTAAAAAAATATTTTTGGAGAAATTTTTTCCCCCTAACATTTAAACATCTTGACCCAAATATGAAATTTGAAATTTTATCTGAGTTTTACAAATAAAACAACAAATACAATTAGTTTAATGTTTGTTTTGAATTCAATGGAAAACGCGTGTTTGTTTTTATCATGTGACTTCATGAATTGAGCCCATTCCACACTGGCACGCGTGCCACTGGTTGGCCATCTCTGATCTATACAAATGCTCAAATAAATAGATTTTATAAATCTCTCTCTCTTTTATGATTGAATAATTTTAATTTCTGTGATAAAAAATCTATCATGTATACGATGTTTTAAAAAGACATTAATTGCGCAGTATTTTTCCGGTTTTACAAAGTAGTACCTGTATTAATACTGTTGAAAATAACTTTTTGGGTCAATCGATGCATCATCCAAATTTAATCATGCCAATGTCTGATTAAATTTCCGAAAAGAGGGAGGAAAAGCCTTAAAAAAATTATCTCGGAAGTTTTTGAATTTACTAAATAAATTTACTTATAATAAGAGAGAGAGAGATAGGGGATAAAGCTTTTCACAGATTTTTATTTTTGTTTGCTCATTATATTCAAGATAAGCATTTTTATTTTTTGTTCGTATAATTAAAGATTCAATTAACCCTAGTAACCTCATACTTAAATTGACTAGAATAAGAATTTCTGTAACTAAGAACTGTATTTGCGATGAAAATTTTTTCGGGGGAAGTAAAAAGAATTTAATTCATCTAAAGGAAATTAAATGAAAATAGAATGGAAAAAGTCTCATATACTTGTAATGGAATATCTTAAACAATTAAATTATTCTGAAGAATTATTTTTTCCCGTCTCTAATTCTCTTGCTGTTTTGAACAAAGACGATATCGATGAGTGCAAGGGGGTGGAGGAGTAAAATGAACATTCTAAAGGAATTGGAAAAAGCATTAGTATTTCGAACAGTTTTTGTATTTATTTACCTTGACGCGAGCCTTTCAGCAACAGTTGTCTAGGAGAAAAAAAAATAAAGGGGATATATATATATATATATATATATATATATATATATATATATATATATATATATATATATATATATTTCTCAAATTGCATTTCAACACGTTGATAATGTTTTTTTTTTTTTTAATTTCGACGACAACCTGCACATTTTGCGATTTAGATATTTTTATTAAAGAAATAGAATTAGCATCATTTACTATATAGTAAAAATTTTTTTTAGTCTTCGGATTTTTTTTTCCCCTTCCAAAATTTAATCAAAGTATCAAAACTTTTTTTTTGTGTTTGAGACAGAAACTGGTAGTGTTATTTTCTTCGTTTTTATTCCATTTGATCTTGTGAAAGATCGTGAACATTTCAGGTCTAGTCTTACTTTTTGTAAATTAGTACTTCCGATATCATTTTAAATTTGTGCTTTTTTTTTTTTTACTTTTGGTTTGATGTGTTTAACTTTGAGAGTATTCAGTTTCTTTAATTCAAATAAAGTGAAAGCAATTATTAGATAATTCTTTGTGAGTAATTATAAACTGAAATTAAAAAAAAATTGTAAGCTCGTTTTTATTTTTTAAATTATAAGTTCATTATTATTTTTTTAATTTAACTTATAGTGGCATTTTTTCCCCAGTATCTGAAAAATTGCCTAATTTTTAAAATTTTTAAGGTATTTTTAAAATTTGTATATCGTGCTTTTTTTTAAGGCTTTTTACTTGTATTAAATTCTTATTTAATTAACTCATTTTGGATTATATTCTTTAAGGCTATTCTTTAAGATTTCGCTATTTTCAGCAGCAGAAAAGGAACAGTCCCTTTGAATACAACTCAAAAAAGTCAATTAGAAATAAAGAATTGACTGAGTTTTCTCTCTGGAATTATCCAATTACCTGAAAAGTCTTCTTTTTATTTAAAGTATTGGTTTATTCTTGTTTTCTTTAGCAACTTCCCTTTTTCTTAAAAATTCGTCAATAAAAAGAGGGAGAACCAATTTTTATTGCACTCGAATGGTTAAGTGCTTTTTTTTAATCGAGTAGCACGATTTGGATTTGATATTAAAACTTCAACCACATTTTTAAGTAATGACAAAGAATTAATTTTTTACTCGACGTGGATTGCAACTATCTTTATTCAGTAGTTTATTATTATGAGATTAATTTATAAAAAAAAACTTATATTACCTTGTCATCAGAATTAAATCGAAACGCATTTTGAGTGAAAAAGTTTTAAAGTTTTGAACAAAAATAAACGAGCTTGTCAAAAACACCATAGATGATTATTGACGAGTCTAAAATGACATTTACAAAATGACTCGCCTGTCAAGTTTGTAATAAACAGAAACATTTTTCGCGTCCTATCATTTTAGTGTGCAGGGGGGGAGAGTAATTTTTTTTAATTACTCATGAAAAGCTCAGCATCGCTCACAGTCACAAGTGCAGTTGGGCTTTGTGGTTTTCATAATGATTCATTAATTTGTTTTTATTTGTTTTAGAAGCGTTTTAATTTAAGTAATCTGAATATGTAAGAACTCAGATTAAATCATTTTGTAAGCATAACCTTATCGAACCCTGTTATTATTTAACCGCAATGTTTTTGTTTAAATATATTCCAGTTACAATATTTTTGAAGGTTACATAACCAATGGGATTTGTTGAACTTTCATCCAGATTAATTCATTTTTGTTTTTCCTTCTGAATTATTTCTTGCAAAACATGAAAATTCTAAGTACAATAGAATAATGGATAACTATCCAGGGGGGAATACAGTAAAAATGCTAAAAATACACTTAAACCCTTCCATATAAAAACTTTTGAGACGTCATTCAATTCATGTTTCATTGTCGCCTTCGGTATCCGAGATGTCAAGAACAATCTCCGTCGGAACTATCTTTGCCAAGATTCGTGCATCGACTTAAGGCCGTATCACACGTACATTTTTGGTGCAATTTTTTGGACAAATTTTTTGTCCTATCTGAGGGTGAAGGGTTACCGTAAACAAAGTGACATGCTCTGACGTTAGCCGCGCTCTATCTCCTCATTGAAAAATCACTCGTCGATTTTTCTGCTTCGGCAAACGAACATCCAAAATTGTTTCTTTTATTTCGCTAGCGCTTTTGTTGATGGTCGTTCACAGAAATGCAGCACCATTCTATTTAAAATATTATACACCATTAAAATACTATACGCCATATCTGTGTTTGACGAAATCAAAGCCGCCATCTTGTTTATGACGTAGGGCGCCGAAGAACCCCATTGGGTGGAATTTCAAGCAACTTTTATTTGGAACAACTTTTTGAGCTCATTAGCAAAAAGTATTGCAACTGAGTAAAAATTGGACGAAAAATTGCTCGTTACGTGTACATGTCATACAACTTTTAGTTTGGTTCTCACTGATACCGGAAATTTGCACTAGCAGATAAAAGCGAAAGTGTACATCCAATTCCATTTTATTTATATGTGAGGAGGTTAATAGTAGTAGAGCTCTATAATTTCTTTTCCTTAGGGTCAAATATATCCTGGGATCATGTACTTTTTTAGCTCTAGAGTTATTGAGAGAACAATAAATCGCGTAATTGCTTTAATTAGATGTGAAACAACAGCGCGGTTTGCTGTTGACGTGATTGACACATTTAATCAAAGGCTCTTTTCTTGAAGTCATGCACCACTGCAACTCTTCCATCCCCTGGAAGTGATGAAGGGTGTTTTAATAAGCTCCCTTTTATAGCTCCCGGAGGGTGGATTCCCTCCCCTCCCAACAAATGTTATGTATCTGCTTCGTTTCCCTGGAGAGGAACACGGAAAGTGAATCTGGGAAAGACAACAAAGCGAAATGGGCCAATGTCGAGGTGGGAAGCGTAATAATGATAGATATCGTGATCAAGGCTTAGTATTCCAATGGGACCAGCCCCTTCATAGTTAGCCCAATACTTTTTTCTCCTTTTTGGCAATTGTGGGGAGAACTTATTCTGCCATCAGGTAGATATTTGATGGGAATTGTTTCGGGCATGTGTATTTTTGTCTTTGTATCAGTTCTGCTTGCTGTGTTTTGACAGTTAAAAGAGCTGTAGATTTATGTTGTCGTATTGGATGCGTGAATGTGAAGGTGTTAAAATTTGCTGTGAGTTTGCTCATGTTTTGTAAAAATCAGAATTGTTGTGCATGTTCTTTTATGGGCAGTAGCGCACACAGGAATTTTTCAAGGGTGTCTAGGGTTGAAAGTCCACTATTCTTGTGTGTATCATGCTCCTTTTGGTTTTGTCGATTTCCGGGAACAAAAAACAGTAAAAACTAATAGTTGAATAAATAATTAGCATTAGTTAATAAAATTAATCATTAATAACAAATATTTTTTTATTTTACGTTCTATATACTTAGAATTATAATTAATCAGAAAAAATCAAGGGCTTTGGGGGTGGACCCCTAGGATACCCCCTTGTGTGCACCACTGGTTATGGGCTATGTTATCTACTTCTTCCCCCAGCTTATTAAGTTGAAAACAAACTCTCTCACACACACGTGCTACTTAAATACTGAATTAAAAATACAAAAAAGAAAAATGTTGGTACAAATTATTATTATAAATTGTACTAGTCTTAATTATTATTGTAAATTCCTTATAAATTTTCCATCTAAAAACGTCTTAGTTTTGCGCCATGTTTAATAATTCTACGTTGCACATCATTTTTTAAAATTAATTGCTTTGACAAATTATTATATAGGGAAGCAGGAATAAGTGCGTACATCATTAATTATCACTATAATTACACTATTATGTTGCATTTCGAATATATATAGTGTTTTGTGCTTAAATCGTCTAAATTAAATCTAAAGTTATATATACTAAGTAATTACTAGAAGGTGTAACTCTATTATAAAACAATTAGGTAATTTTTGTTTACATTACTCGCATTTCTAGTTGTCTATAATTATAAATGCATGCAATGTAGAAATTTTTGCTATAATACAAATGAAAGTGAATTATACAATTCAAACACTGTAAGTTTTTGATGAAAGTCGTTTCTTTACATGTACATAAAAATCTTAGAAAAATTCTTGTTAAAAAATTTTTGTTAGAAGGTTACTTCTCTTGTCGCTTCCAAATAAAAATGCTTTTGTTAATGCATCAACAAATTGATCAATGGAATGAAATTGCCTAAATGAGATCATAATATCCTCACACCTGTTCCAACTTTTGTTTCTTGTCCAAAGAATGGCTCAAATGGGCTCAAGCGTTAGTGTGTAGAAAAGTACTGATCAGTCTCTTACTTGAAGGGGGCGTTAGGATCTAAAACAAAAATCAGTTTTTACCCTCTTCCTTTTCCCAAATTGGGAGATAATAGCTTTTCCTATCGCTCATCGTCTTCCTTTCCGGACCAACCAAAAGTGAACGTTGCCCACTCGCAAAGAAACACAACCAACCACAGGTTTCACTTCCGGAAGAATTAGTGATCATTGGAGTATCAAATGCGGAAGAGGGAAAAGAATTATATCACTGAATAGTTCTCAAAAATGAATAATTGTTTAGACTTCTCCTCCCCTCTTCCCCATTTAACTTCAGGGACATATATTTTGCGTTTGTGTTCTTTACCGCAGACCTTGATTTTATGCCGTGTTAATAATTGCTTCTAACGAACAGTTCCTCTGCAGTTGCCTTTAAATTGAATAATATTACCGATTTGTGGTGTAAGATGAAAGAAAAAAAATTAACATACTTGCCTATCGTCAAAAACTTGACACGCCTTGTATTTTATGGTTGAGAAATAATTCCAAATTAAGTCATAATTAACGCATTTGCATGCGCATTTATTTATAGTACGTCTGCGCTGAGCGATGTCGTGTTGTACAATGTTTTTTTATATCTTTTCTTGCGTTTGAATTTGACAATAAACTTCGAATGTGCTTGTCTAATGATCAGGAAAAGGCGACATACATTCAAGAATATGTATGTATCGCCTTCTTCCTCGTGCGGTTAAGGAAAAAAACGATGATCGTCTTATAGTCCAAATTGGTTTTCAAATTTTTTTTTTTGAAACTTATCCTTAAGTAGCTACTGGTTTTTTTATTTCCAAGGCTTTACATTAGATAATCACGATCATTAACGTTTTAGCTGGCGTTTTTAAGGATAAGGAACGTACACGTAACGTTTTTCTGAACTTAGGGTTTTTTTTAGATGATACGTACACGTAACGTTTTTCTGAACTTAGGGTTTTTTTAGATGATTGGCAGTTTATGTTTATTTTCGAGATAATTTATTTCATATTTTGATTAGTTTCTTGTGTTCAAAGAATTGTATGAATTTTAAGTAGATTGTCGTGAAAAATGATGTAATCATTTCTGTTGTAGGAAATTGAAACCATTTTTTTTATCTCTAAACTATTTTTATTTCGAACGGTGTAGTAAATATAAACACGCACACACGTATATAGTTTTTGTAAATATTTTAAGAATTATAGTAACAGATTCATAAAGAAAAAAATTTATACTAACACATATACTACTACTTACATAACAGATTGTAAGTCTTTTTTTATAAGTAACCATTACCACTGAATTGTATTTGATAATTTTATCAATGCTTTATATTGTTATATCTATAGTTATATTAAAATTAAATACTTTACTATCATTGTGTGTGTGTGCGAATTTAAATGAAACTGTGTTCAGAATAGCGTATTGAATTGGTTTAACCTTTGTGTCCCAAATTTGAAACATTTATGGTACAGATGGAATATTCATTTAAAATTAAAAAAAATGTGCGTAAAACAGTGTTAATTTGCTAAATCAAGAATCTTTTATCGCTTTTCGTATCATTATTATTGCACAATTATTTTTACTTAAAATTTAATGAATTTAACAAACATTGTATTCCACGCGAATTAGTTGAAACATTACATAAATATAAGATTTAAAACGGAATATGTCAAATTAATTTTAAACTGAAATGAATTTCCGCTGCCCAATTGTTTATGTATTTGTAATTGAATAGAAAAATTATATAAATCTTCGCAATTTTTTCTGCATCCAGTGTATAATGAAAAACTGACTTACATTAATGTTGTTCAGCATCATAATGCATCTAATATAAAATTTTACACACCTTGTTATATAATAGAAATTTAATGAAAAAATGACTCACGTTATGTTATATTGTCCATCTATGTGACAAATTTCCTTAGTTCGAGGTCTGTGTTGTTCAATTCCAGATGAAGATTTCGAATTTTTCTTTCACCATTTTATTCACAACCAAACCATCTAACATTTAAAACAACTATTATCATAACCAACTTAAAATGAGACGATAACGTTAAGAAGTAATCGACTGAATTAACATAAATCGATACAAAAATTCTAGCGGCCACAGTACCAAGCGAAGTTATCAATTGCATCGTTCTCAACTGTTAGAATCTGTGACACGAGTTGCCTCGGCGTACACAACCAAAAACGAACCGTCCTTTTAATGATCAACCAAAAATGAACACATTTAAATAATGTCCTGAAACATCATTCAACAAGTTACCTGCATCTTAATCGGGACTAATTACTTTACATCACTATCGTTCAACTCCAAAAAATGGTTTCTTTCACACACCTCATTTGTTGCCATGCGATTGCGGCGTCCTACTTCATTGTCGAAGCAACAAGGTTCCATCCACCCTTCGTGGAACATAAAGATTAACTTGGAAAAGAGTCCTCCCTCCTCTTCATCGTATTATTCGGCCACTCAACGGGATAGCCGAGAACGATATTACAGTGGATGGAACACTCCTTCGTTTTCTTTTGATCGATCAGGCAAAATGCCACCCCACCTCGCACCCAGAAGGGATAGATTACCTGCACTCTGATGTATAATAATAAAGGAAATAGGCGGTGTTGACGAGACCCTCTCTCTAATGCGTGTGTGAGCTCTCTTTTCGTCCCTTGCCTTCCTTTTCTTCCTACCGACTTGGTAAATGATATTCTTCTGGATTCATATGTCGTCGAACAAGGTGGTTATTTTTTAGCTTAACGGATCACGTTTCTGCGGTGCATGTTATTCCGTATGTAAGCGTACAAGACGCAACCTATTAGTTATGTAATTTATGCAATGATTCTTAATGTGCCGATGGATGGAGTGTGGTGGAATTGATTGGTGAATACGAATTTGAGAGAAACAAGTGTAATTTGATATTAAATTAAGCCTGGTCCATTGGCGATGCATTTGAGGATGTGAATGAACAGGAAAATAGGTGTTAAATTAGCTTAATTGTAAGTTATCCGCGTGAATTTAAAGGTTTGCTGGAATTTGTGTTGGAGAAAAAATGGGCGGTGGAGTCGTAAAATGAGTTTTCTCTTTTCGCAAGTGTATTGGTTGAATGCTTCGAGTTTTAAGTCTTGGTTGCATGTTGAATTTTCATTTAGCCTTGATTGATTTTTTTTTTTTAGTTTATAAAAGAATGTATAAATTATTCCATATATTTTGTAAAAAAAAAAACAGTTTTTCTTTGCGATTTTTTGGAGGGGATTGCCTCCAAAAGTTAACTGTCTAAAAGAGAAAATTAGGATACCAATTTTGAAACGTTTTCCAAAAATATGTTTTTCATCGTTAAATATTTAATATTAAGTTCTCTTTTGCACGTGGTCTGTTGCAGGATGAAACTCTTCTATATATACTTTTGTTTGTCTTGTTATTTTTATTGGAAATTTTGAGTTTAGTAGATATATGTGGGAGACAACAAGGGGTCCAAGACTTTAGTCTTTTTCACATTTATTTTAAAATTAAACAAAAATTAATTAAAAAGGTAGCTATTCTAACAGATAAGTTTGACGATGATAAGCAGAAGGTAACGCCTGCTCGCGCACCTCTCTGTCGTTCTCTCTCTCTTTTCTCTCTTATGTTTAAAAGTCCACAGGTTTCAGTTCTCATTAGCTGCGCCTGCGCGCGAAGACTGCTTGGCTTTGGCTGCCACATATATGTGCGTGGTTTAAAATTTGTGTTTGAAAGAATTTAGTTTTTCTCTTGATTTTCGTAAAATATTATTTTGTAGTGCTAAATAATAAACATTTAAGAGTTCTTACGTCAGTAAGTAATAAAGTATTTTTCCCATAGGAAAACTTTTCGTGATAATTTAATATTGCAATTTGGGTTTAAAAATGTATTTATTAAAGTAGACATTAATAAATCTATTTTTTACCCCCTTTTTTTGAAACTAATAATTGAAAGGTTATAAAACATGCATAGCTTTAAACAGATTAATCGAGCGTTAAAGTTACATGACCTATAAAATAATCCTGGCGATATTTTATTCATTTAACTTCAGGAAAATTACTTTGCAAATTATTGTTTGTAGTTTTTGTAAAGGCGTTGTAAAAAAGTCTTCCTTGAGAATTATTGATAACTGCTTCATTTCATCTTAAGTTGCCTTTCATTGCAAATGCAATACTGATTTTTTTCTTCTTTTGAAGTCGTAACATTGTAACAAGACTTCCATACGATACAGAATAATGCTCAATAATTCTGTAAAATGAAAAAATCTAAATCAGCTTTACCAAAAAAATGTATGTATTTTCAGATATGCATCTTTATGATCTATTTTATTTTCTGTTCACGTTATTTCGCTGCTGATGTAAACGTAAGACGTCCTTGGGTTAAAAAAAGAGTGCAAGAGCGGCGGGGATTAAAAAAAAAGGCTCACCAAAATCCGTCCTTGTAGTAACAACAAAACCCGGAATTGCTTTTTTACCGTCACACTTTTCCCCCCTCTCCCTTCTGTGATGTAACAATCACATGTGGACTGCGTGTTTCCTGAAAGTAATTTTTAAC
Organism: Trichonephila clavipes; assembly: GCA_019973935.1. Lineage (NCBI taxonomy): Eukaryota > Metazoa > Arthropoda > Arachnida > Araneae > Nephilidae > Trichonephila > Trichonephila clavipes. The sequence goes on from BMAU01018604.1 coordinate 613,799, forward strand.
GGTTGAATGACTAAAACTATCATCTTAAAGTATCCAGTCCAAAAGAGTCCGCAACTTTGCCGACACGTGTCGCACTCGTCAATATCCTTTCTCGATCGCATTGCTCTTTTCTGTTGTTTTCTAATGCCACCTGTCTGACGTAGTCAGATCGAGGCCTACGAAATTCATCGTGGCATGGGCAAGAGGTATGCCTGTCGTTGGCCTTGAGCACCATACATGTGACAGTACGATTTAGCTCGGCGAAATTCCCCGAAGGGACGATAGATGGCGACACGACCTCTATCTCCACCTCCACAATTTCTGCATGTAAACTGAAGGGGAGGGAAATATTCTCCAGTCTCTGCGCTCGTGATTCAGCCCACAAGACTACGGACCCACTGATTTAACGAGCACGTACTCCGTGTGTACTCGGAGGGTGTTTGGTGGCATCGGGCATCGAACCCAGGCTTTCCGGTCTGGAGTCCGATGCTCTAACCACTAGGCTACCCATGGCCCTTGCTCTTTTCTATCTAATGCGAATAACGCTTGCGCCCTGAAAAATTCTTGAGAATTCATTTGTAAACATCCGTTTTTAATCGCCAAGTTGGAATGTAAAATGTGACAATATGTAGCTTATTACCTGTAACGTATTCGACTACACTCACAGCCGCCGTAATAATCGTTTGTCTTCAGTATGGAAACTGGGTCAAAGTTACAGTTAGGTGCTCCTCGCCGTCATAATTCAAGTTTCCCGCCATGTGGAATACCTGTGTCGAATTCGAATATAGAAGGGATAAATCCATAGTATATTGTGTGTTAAATCCTAATACTTGACGACTTGTTACTTCAATATTCAGATTTGATTAAAGGATTTAGAACTGAATGTCTAAACTGGCCTTTATTTGACACCACTAAATTATTCACATAGTTCGTTTCGAGAGAATTTCCCAGTAAATTCTTATTAAGGCTTAGAAATGTATTTCTTATTAGGTTAATAAGATGAGAATATACTTTATGTTGTGTATAAAAGTTTAAATATTTCCTTTCCATAGGGTTTACTGAAATAATTTTTCAGTATTTTTCCTATTTTCTTCTGGAGTTGCAAGTAATTGATATATAAAATAATTAATTTCTCATTGTGTGTGATGTCTTTCTATTTTATGGTTTGTTTGTAATTGACAGAAAAAAATCTTTATTTTCGTGAAAGTTAGCAACAAAAATTAGTTCATGCATCCGTTTATTTTATAGCTTTTTTCAAATTTCAGAATATCCCATAAATGCTTACTTTTTCATTTTAACATGTAAAGGTAGAGCTCATGCAGCATTACAGTATAGGAGGAAACCATACCGGGAAAAAGTGAGGAAGATGAAGAATGAATCACCTCAAATAAGAATGAGGAGTATGATAAAATATGCTATCTATAGGGTAGCCGAGTCGAAAATAATATTAATGTTGGAACACTTTAATATCTCAAAAGATATTTCGAATTCAAGTGAAGTGAGGATTCTGTTAAATGTAGACAGTCTTAAAGAAAACATTTCTTTACTGGTTTGATTTTTAGTTGTCCTTTTATCCGTTTTTTTTTTAAAAATATTTATTAACATTGCATGTAGTTTAGATTAATTGATTTTTAAAAACTCATTGTTTGTGTTTATATAAGAATCAGTTTTTCAATTTCAATATATTTTTCTTACTTGCTCTATCGATTTCAAATAGTACTATAAGTTGATTCAGACTACCACACAAGGTGGAAAATATTTTTCAAAGGGCAATGGCTCATTTATCCTGACATTATTTTTAAATGCAAAATCTCGTTATTTCTCGGGGCGCGAAACGTACACGGGTGCGCGGGAGGCACTGCCAAAATCGTTTCTTTTCTCGACTTACAAAGCATTTTTTAACGTGATTTAATAGACCATCGGAACCGACACAGGCGACAGAGTGACTCCATCTTCTTCCTAGCGTGCCAAGTCGGTCAATTGCGTACTGGAAAGGTTGTTGGACCCTAAACTCGCTTTCTCTCCCCTTTCCCCTGAGTGTTGGGAACAAAACTGCTGGAAGGAATTTTAAGTATTTTTATGCATACATCTTACTGCATATACCACTTTTTCTCTATCGTGCTTCCAAGTCGTCGTCATCCTTTGTAGAATCCCTAGGATTAGTTATGTTTCAATAATGATTACCGAAGCAGGTTAATTTTGGGTTGATGTGCATTTTTCCGAAGACTTTTATTTATTATTAGATTTTAAACTGAGACCGTTACTTGCTTTAATGATGTTTTCATCAAATATAAAAGGGATTGAACTCAATGGAACTTTTTCGTTAAGAAAAAGTTTAAGGCTCTCTATTTTCATGCAAATTTGCTATATTGCTAGTCTTGCATTCGTTTATAATACAGTGTTTTTAGAAGTTTCCGGAAAGGAACCTTTTTTTTTTTTTTTTTGCCTTTAAGACTGTCCTTGCCTAATGTTAAATCGAATTTGGAATATTTTTTCTGGTATAAAAGGACTCCAACATTAATATTATGTTCTAGTCTCGCTATGCTATACAGGGTAGCATATCTTATCATTCTTCTTATGTTTACCCGAATTGTCCCATTTTTTCTTGTGTAAAATGTGTTTCGCATTTTTCTCCTATACCGTAATGCTAAATGAGCTGTCCCTTTACTTGTTAAAAGGAGAAAAAAATTATTGATGGAATATTTCGAAATTTAAAAACGCTGTATGCAACGCACATGCAATGTTGCGAATTTTCATCAAAGTTGAGGCATGTTTCTGCCTGAAAATGTGCTCCGTTTTCAGTTAAAAGTTTTTAGTTTATAGTTTAGTTTAGGTCTCTCGTACATTTGGCGGAGACGGAAACTGATTTACCTCAGAAAATGTGACTGTTTTTTTTCCTGATTTCAAATACTTAGATTTTTTTTCTATTGTGCCAAATGCTTTGATATTTTTTCTTACTTTTGCAAAAAGTACATGCAACAAAAGTTGGTAATTTTTTAATCGAAGCAATACTTATTTTTATATATATATAAAAAAAGAAGAAATACATTTTTAATACATTCCATAAAAACAACTTTTTACGAATATCAATATTGTTATCACAAAACGCTTACCAACTTTTGTTATACATAATTCGACGTACATGTAAATAAAATCTAATTAATGTGTGTGTCAATTATTGTGTGTAGAAGTGACATTTAAAAAAACATTAAATGGGTTTTTTGTGGTATTTTGAGCACACACACAAACAAATCTGTATATTTATATTACGTAACATATAGAGCATAAAGGGCAACTAAAAACTTTGTAAAAACCATTGAATCAAATTTTTTTTATATAAATCATACCATATGTTCTCGCACCATATAAAGTGTGGTATGGGAGACGTATAAAGCGCATTGCATATCAGAAAAAATATGTATCAACTTTGTTAGAAATGAATAGCATATTAAAATATGCTGTGTTCTGCACAGAATAGTATCACATTAATGTTGAAGCACTTTTATATCGGAAAAAATGTTCCAGTTTGCAGTTTTTAATAATGCAAAGACAGCTCTAGAGAAAAATTCGAACCCTCATGCACATTTTTTTCTTCTTTAGCAAACTTTTTTAGAAAATAATGTCACTACAGACAAAATTGATCGATGCCAAGTTTGTCTCTCTCTCTCTCTCTATGTATATTCTTACAATTATTTCTTTGAAGATTTGGTTGCAATTTGTCCATGGATGGTCTGCGTGTTCTTTTATCTTCTCTACGAGGCTGTTGAAAGGCATGCCTTTTTTTATGAACTTGACGTAAATATTGTTTGTCGATTTTGTACGCGTGTTAAGATTTGAGGTTAAACTACCAACACACTGCTGCCTTAACCACACAAATAATGTATTGGTTTATGTGTTATACCATTACTTTGATAAGTGTCGTACACGTGTGTTACATATTTTCTGTTATTGATTTTTTATGGTTTTCTCAACATTATTTACTTATTACATAATTCACGCTTTTTCGTTTTGAGAGATTTTATTGAACTTCACTATGTAAAGATTATTAAACGTAAAGAAAGACTTTGAAATAATTCAAAAACAGCGTATTCTAAAAGTTTTATATCTTAATATTCATTGACTATATTAATAATTTTTAGTGACATTAAATAAAGCTATAATACAGTAGTATTTTTAACGCAAAATTAATTAATTATACGTATAACTTTTTATGTGTATACTTTTCTGTAAATAAGTAAAGTTTTTAAACACAGCTTTTAAATCTTTAAGCTAGGCAATATTCATCTCTGTTAAAGAAAATCTTTTTTTTTTTTTTTTGGTGGAAAATATTCCATTATTAATATATATAATGCTTAGAAAACAGTTTGTTCTAAGTTGCTACCCATTTCGAGTTGGTTAATTTTGTTCGATTGTATACTACATAAATTTACTTTGCATTGAAATGAAAACTGCTCAAGGACTGTTTATTTTAAGATACTGGACACAATATGAATCCATTTTATATTGAATTAAACAAATTGTTGGTTGATGAGTCTTCTGTAATTGTTGGAACATATTTATTTATATAGGAAGCACATTGCATCATGATTAGATGCTAATATATTGGTGCTTTTTCTTCCTCTCTGAAAATGTATTGCTATTCTAAAGCTGTTGCTGGCGGACCTTGTAATTTTAAGCTTCTGCCAAATGACGAGGGCGACACGCAAACGGGCATCTCACTTTCCGAACTTCCACTCATCGCCAACTTTCAATTCTTTGAGCCTCGACAGATTTAACGCACATCAGCCTCTCAACATTGCAGATTTTCTATAGCACCAGAACTCAAACCGACGAGTTGATATCATTGTCCACGACCGGGTATCGCGGCTAGTCCATTTTCGGATCTCTACAGTACCGTACGCAGACCTTTCTTATGGGAGGGGACCAGTGGTGTTATGGATGGTGACTATTAGCCCTCCCCCTACAAAGTCAGATTTTCGGCGTTAAGTCTGATCTGACAAATGGTACGTACATGGCGTCAGTCAGGCTATGGGTCCCCTGAAATGGGGGGAGGGTTGCGGGAGTGAACGTTAGACGAAAGCATCGAGACGCAATCTTTATGTAAAAAAACTAAATATCTGTTGGTGTATGGGACGAGTTTGGTCCCCAAACAACACCCTTAACACGCCACTGGGCACTAGTTGAACCTCCATATAACGAACCTCTATATTGCGAATTTTTCTATATAGCGAAATTTTTCCTGGAACCAAGAACATTTCGCGATTTTCTTTGTAAAATAACCTCCCTATAGCGAAATGCATTTTCCATACAACGAACTTTTTTTTCTTTTGTGTTTAATTCCCTATGTTTAAAGTATTTCTGAACATTTCAAGTTATTCTCTCTTTAACACATTTTATGGTTTTCGTACATCTTAAACTGGTTTTATTAGATCCTAACTCAGCGAGTTCAATAGAATCCAAGAAGGGGAACCTCCCCCTCCCCTTACCTTTGTCCAGTTCGCTAGAAACAACTTCGATATCCCCCTTCACACTCAGTGGAGTTTTCCCGTGTTCTAGTTAGAAAATAACGTGTGTTTAATATTACTTGTATGATTTAAATTAGAAAATGGCCTTCAAATTCATTAATTTTATTATAAAATTATTTTCTTAATATTGAAAATACAGACGTTCGACATTATTCTTTCTTGTTTTCTTTGCAGTTTTTCTTTCTTTCTTTCTTTTTTTGATGGGTAAGATATATAAAATAAACATATATATATATATACTAATTTTAAAAAAGGTGTGAATAATTACTTTTTTTAATATATAGTGTTTATGAATTTAAAATTTGTTTATGTGGCTTATAAAGTATATTAAAAGATGAACCTCAAAAATAACGAACTTTTCCCGGGATTTAGCGACTTCGTTGTAAGGAGGGGGGGTCCGACTGTATTTATAAAACCAAACTAGAATCATATTGCTTTTTCATTTAAAAGGATATTTATTATGGCTAACATTGTTACTATTGAGAATGTTGCTGATTTGGAAGTGCAAGTTTCTTAAATGCTTACGTTAGAACTACATAATCTCACTAGGTTACTCCATCTACACTTACTGATCTCGGCTACTATTTTCAATGCTGAAAATTTATGAATTTCGTGATGATTAATTCTGAGAAAGCTGATCATGAATGCACCGACGCGATGCCAATGCGGTTAAATTATTGATGAGTTTAGTTGCATTAACCTCTCTCTTCAGTTAATGACGTACCTTACGATACGAATCTTAATTACTTTTTGCATGTGTATTGTTGTCGATTGCAGGTTGGATCAGAAATTTTTACTCAACCACCAGGAATGATGAATATTTTTGCCTTTTTTATCGCAAGCAGAATAATATCTAGTTATTTACTCGCAAAAATTATGCGAAGTTAAATGTGATCACGTGGTCATTTTGTGTGTGTACTAAGCTAATAAACCTGTTTATGCATCGTTGGCAGATTTTCATTGAGATGGATTTATTGCGCTTGATATCAAGGATGGTTGAATAAGCATGAATCACACTGACTTCGTTGTTGTAATTAGTTATCGTTAGGAGTCGCGCATTTTTGATGAGCCTTATTTCGACGCTCTGTTGCTGCAGAATCTCCAGTTTACTAAATGAAGGTCTTAATTGATTTATTCTGATTATTCACGACCGAATTGTCTGTGTGTTAATACCTCGGGGTCTGTGTGGCTAATTAAGATTATTTCTTATGATTTGCAATACATCGTTTGTGTGATCACACATTGGAAGGGACAAAGACAATATCTTGATTTACTGAATAATCTTTGATTTGAATCTACTTATTTAATAGTTGGATATATTGGAACACTCTTTAGTCATGTGAAAGGAAAGGAAACAAATTAAAAATTTAATTATTTGGAAGATTAAGGTCTGCAAACCATTACTTGTATATCTTGACTAATTTATTATGAACGGCTTTAGATTTAGCTCTTCACTGGTGAATGAATATCTGTTTAGTTTATGTGGAACTTCTGTCAGTCTAGATGGTATGAAATGTAATGTTGAATTCGAATTTAGCTTCATTTAAAATTTAATACTCATTGAAATTTTGGAGGTTATGAACTTGTACATTTAAGAAGATGAAGGTAATTTGCCATACTTAAATTACGAGGCATACTGTTTAAACCAGTTCACATATACCAAATAATTGTCTTGGGAGATATTTGATTCCATACACCTACTTTGTTTATCGTTATACATGTGAAAGTCAGAATTGACCAAATTCGTGTGACGTCATAGTCGCTTATTTGAAATCATGTGTTTCCAACCTACTGTCGATGCGTTTCGCTGTTGCCAACGTTTGCTTTTTGCGGAAACTTACATTTAAACAGTACGTTGCTGACAACAATAACGCACATTGATAAACAATGATTTAAAAATACACGTGTAATATGTCTTTTTTTTTTTGAAAAACTTTTTGAAGAATCTTCATACTTGTACATCTTTAGATAAGCCTTAAAATTTGGTAATTGGATAAAGTACAAGTTGAACAATTAACAAGTAGGACAGCAAGTACAAGTCTTATGTCGACTTTAAATTATATGGAGAACACGTGATTGCATTTTCTGTGCCCGTAATAAATTTAGCCCTTTCTAGATTTTTAAGGAATGCATTTTAGGGAACATTTAATAGAAATAAACTATTCTAGAGAAAATTAATTCGAAATAAATTATTTAAAATAATATTAAGCAGTAAACATAATCTATGGCATTCATACCTTAAATTTTTTTACACAAATCTAGTTAGTTATTCAATTATTTATTTCATGATTTTTTTAAAAATTTTTTAATTAAACTTTTTAATTATGTGGCAACAGTGTTTCCTTTGAAATTCCACCTAGGTTTTGCGCTGGTATCTGTGGCTCATAGTTCTGAATTACGCGTGTTACTGTCGCATTGTATAGGTTTTATAAAATGGTCTACACAACGGTATTTTTTCGCTGAATTCGCGGGCACGGATGCTTTCGAGGTTACATGATAGCTGCTGCCGGGGTGAATGTAATAATGTGGCCATGAAGCTTTATTTTAGCGGAGTTTAAGGCCGTGAATCTGTGTGATGACATCACTGTTTTTTTTCGTCGCTTTTTTTTGTTACTATCTGTAAATTACTTTTTTTTTTTGTTGTTGTTTTGTTCGTTTTTGTTTAGATCTTTCCACTTTTTTTGTTATTGTTGCTCTGTAGTGAAGTCGTATAAAGGAGTGATTGTTTTGAAAGAAATAAGAATGCAGAGAGAGAGAGAGAGAGGTAAATGACATTGAGTAATTGAAGTAAATTCGTAATTTGAACGATATACGTGTAATTATTTTAACACGTGAGGAAGCTAAAATAATAATTTGTCTGAAAAATTGAAAAAAAAATTAAAAAAAATTATAACTTGCGAAAATTGGAAGGAAAAAAAAAGTTTCTCAGATCTAAAAAGAATCTCGTCTTTCTCAATGAAAAAAAAATTTTTTTTCATCCTTTTTTTTTTCTTTCTTTTTCTAAACATTAATTAGAAATCGGTTAATTTACTCAGGACTTATAAAATTGTTTTTATGTATGAAATAATCCTTGAAGGTTTAATTCAAAATCAGTAATTCTCAGTAATCTTTTAACATGAAAAATAATATCGTTTAGCAAAAGAATGTGAAAAAAAATCACGTTAAAATATTTTTAATAAAAAAAAAAATTTTTTTTTTTTACTTGTTTCTTTTTTTAAACCTAAATATTACTTAGTAAATATAACTTAAGTTTTTTTTAGTACGAGAGGAAATTTGTGTTTTGTTGAAATGAACGAAAAAGAAACTTCGCCTCTTTTATCAGTTTATTATTTATATATTTGATATTTTTAATTATTATTCGATTGGAATGACGTAAATTGGGCTCAGGAATTCTTGTGAGTTGGTAATAATATTAGTCTAAATTATGTTATCATTATAAAATGCTTTATTTTCCACGCATACGTTTCTTGTGTTTTCCTAAAGTGTAAGTGTAATTTTTTCACTGTTCCATTTTAACTATGCCTTAAACCTTCATGATTTTAAATTTCAGGGGAATTCTTGTGTGTGAGTCTTTTGTTTTATTTTATTTTTGAAGGCAAGCTTAAAAAGCACTAAAACATACCTTATAAAGGGTGTTTTTTTAAGAGGTATAGAACTTTAAATTGCAATAAAACAACGATGTATTATTCGATTGACATGAATTTTTTTTATTCGAAAGATAATCTTGTGGCATTACATTTTAAATATGATTTCTGGCATAGGACTGCCACGGCTGGCTCGGATGTAGTCCAATCTGGATGTCCAATTTTCGATGACTTTTTCCAACATTTGTGGCCGTATATCGGCAATAACACGGCGACTGTTGTCTTCGAAATGGCCAAGCGTTTGTGGCTTATCCGCATAGACCAATGACTTTACATAGCCCCACAGAAAATAGTCTAGCGGTGTTAAATCACAAGATCTTGGAGGCCAATTCACAGGTCCAAAACGTGAAATTAGGCGATCACCAAACGTGTCTTTCAATAAATCGATTGTGGCACGAGCTGTGTGACATGTTGCGCCGTCTTGTTGGAACCACAGCTCCTGGACATCATGGTTGTTCAATTCAGGAATGAAAAAGTTAGTAATTATGGCTCTATACCGATCACCATTGACTGTAACGTTGTGGCCTTCATCGTTTCTGAAGAAGGATTCCACCAGCCCATAAAGCGCACCAAACAGTCAATTTTTCTGGATGTAACGGTGTTTCGACATACACTTGTGGATTAACTTCCCTCCAAATGCGGCAGTTTTGTTTGTTGACGTAGCCATTCAACCAGAAGTGCGTTTCATCGCTAAACAAAATTCTCTTATGAAAATCGGGAACAACGGCAATCTCGTTTTGGGCCCATTCGACGAATCTACGCCTTGCTTGATGATCATTTTGATGAATTGCCAAACCAAATTGAGAATAAATCACTTGACAGCTGTTAAATCGGTCGCCATCTTGGAAAGTAATGCCAACTTAAACTTCTATACCTGAAAAAAAAAACACTCTTTACCTTGTATTGTTTTATGGCAACTCGTGACAACAATGTACGTATTGCTTTTCGGTTTAATATATGGATTGAAGAAAATTTCCTTTGATTTTTATTTTGAAATCGTTTTATGATGTATGTCATTACCCTATTAATATACTTCAAATTTGATAAAAGTTACATTGATTTTTTTTTAATATTATGTATTTTACATTTGCAAAATCTTTGGTAGATTTTGTCCTCAAAATCTATTTCAAGAGCATGAAGAGACGAGCAAAAATGACGAAGACAAAATGGAAACCTGGAAATGTGAGAAAAATAATATATAGTTATGGAAATGGTGTCAGAGATAGGAATTGCTGATCATTTTTTTTTTTGCACATTGATACTTCAAGTAAGATTGATTTCAAATCTGTGTCATGGACACACACACAAAAAAAAAATCCTTAAGATTTTTTTTTAACTTCTTTTTTGAAAATTGAATTTTATTATTATTATTCGAGCACCTTATGGGGAAAAAAATTCGATATTCCGGAAAAAATTTTGTTTCGAGGAAACATATACTCTATTCCTTCTCATACTATTGTATTTGTTAAGAAAGGTACGAAATAAAATCATTTTTCTTCTATGGCAGGATATTGAAACCTGAGTTTTGTTTCTTTTTTGTTGGTTTTAAAATTTATTGATTATTATTAAACTGAAAATTGGAAAAAAATAAGTAGGAAACATTGCCCTTTAGATCCTATGAAATTTACGTAAAGAATTTAAAGCATTAAATGCTATAATAAATATCAAAATACTTATGAAATTACAGTTCATACTTATGGAGAAGTTTTTCTTTTGCAATATAGTACAATTTAAATTAAAAATTAAAATAACGATGCATTCTGAAAAAAGACTTTGAAAATAATGAACAATGGTTACTGTTTTTTCGCAGTTAGGAAAAAAATAGTTTTTAATAACAAAAAAAGTAATAAATAATGTTACTTCTTGTACATCTGTGGTATAATTGTTTAAGTTCAGCAAGCAATGAAAAAAGATGAAATTATCAGCCAAGAAATGTCTCAAGGAAATTTTTGATAATTTTAAGTTATGAAAAATATTTAATGAAAATGTGCATTTTTTAATATGTCCCAAAAAATTTTTTTAATTAAAATTATTTTTTTAAGATTCATTCGCTGTAAAAAAAAAGAAATTGGAAAAATAGTATTGGAAAAAAAAATTGTGAAATATTTGGCGCGTATGGGACAGAAATAAAAAAAGGAATAGAGAGAGAGAGAGAGAAGAAACTGTCGTGTGTATCGGAAAAAAACTTCTTTCCATCCATTTATTTCTAAGTGAGAATATTTTTTCTATTCATAGGTTTCATTCTTTCACATGCATTCATCCCATTTCCTCCTAAAGCACGCAATATTTCTGCTTCAGTTTTTTCCTTTTCTTCGAAGCATGGGCACGCGATATTTCTGCATCATTTCAGTAAATTTTCATTTGCTTGAGTTTAAAATATATAATTCGCAAAAAAGGATTTTTTTTTAAAGTTATACTTGGAATTGTAGCGATTCGAAATAAGGCCTAAAAGTAACTACCGTAGGAAGCAAAAGGATATTGACTGTATCCATTTGGAAAATGTAAGTAAAATACTGCTTTTAACCAATTAAGCTAAGAAACATGAAAACACTTAGCGTGTTGACTTATTTTATTAGACGAGGAGATGAAAATACTGTGTTTTTTAAAACAAAGGTATAGATAAAACGCGCCTAAAATTAATTAGAATCGTAAATTTAATGAATTTTTTTTTTTAAGATTTGAAAACAGAGGCATGGGCATAGCTACCGCCGTATCATTAATATGGGACCATCAAGCTACAGGGGTCTCAACATGTGTAACTACAGTACCACTAACAGGGCTCCCATATCTAAATAAAGGCCCTGAAGGAATTTTGATACAGGGCCCCCTCAGAGCTAGCTACGCCAGTGAAAAGAGGGGACTAATAATTTTTGTCGTTCGTTTACGAAAAGAAATTTAGTAACTTACCAAAGTGTAGATGCGAATATTTACAAACATTCAGATAAAAAACTCAATCATTCGTTAAAAATCTTTTAAAAAATTTTTTGCTTGATTTAATAACAAAAATAAGTTCCAAGTTGAAGTGAACAGATATACTATGTAATTGATGCAAGATAAGAATTGCAAGTATTATAAAAGTGAATGTAAATCTAGATTATGCTTATCAGTATCATCATCATCATATCATTATGATCACAGAATAGCAATGTTTCGAAAAGTGGCCTCACAATTCAGTCACTTGTATTGTCTAATGTAATTTCTCATCTCAATTATTTAGCGAAAGAGCTTATAAAGGAAAATGGGAAAACACAATCATTAAAAAATTCTACCCATTTGCATTAATTGAAGAAAATGTGAAAGCAAGCTAGATCGGTGGGAAATGTAGAATCAATACGAAAAATGAAATCATGTGAAACGATATCACTTAAATCAGAATGAACCTTGAAAATTTTATGTAATTTTTTGGGTAAATATTGAATAAACGCTTTTATCCACTTATAATGGTTTTGCAAATGTCCAGCAGTGTTGTATTAAATTTATGACTTTGCTCATCTAAAGAAAGTTCAGAGTCGATAATGGGTTCTTTCGGAGACCCACCAATCTCCCTTATATCGAGGTTTGGTTTATGCAGATAGAGAAAGCGTGGATTAAAAAAGACATTGTTCCGTTGGAATAAATAAGTACCTATGATGTCCAATGTAAAAGCGTCTGAGAGGTTTACCCCAACCTTTTGCACTGACCCTAGCAAAATTTTCGGGACTTCAAGCATGTGGTCACTTTCGTCAGACATGATTTATAATTTGGTGAATGAGTATATACTTCTATATAAATTTGTGATGCTTTTCAATTACATATTCCTTTCGATTTATCTATGTTAAAATTTGTTCATACTGAGCTCGTACCACACATAGGAACAAAGTTATTGCAAATCTGCCATGCATTCGCCAGGTTTTGTTGCTTAAATGCCCGCAATTAAATCTTTGTTCATCACCAGCTTATTATGATCGTAGCCTTACCGTAACATCCAAGAATAGGTCCCTCTTTTACGACTCCTAAATTTAGGGCTTATAATAAAAGTTTAAAATGATGTTTACCCTTGGAAATTGCATTCGTAATAAATCTCAATTTCCTCCCCATCTTGCTGGAAAATGGAAAAATATTATTATTATATTTTAGTAATAATATTAGGAATTCTCCACAAAAAGTAGAAATAATGTATGGAATAAAATCGCGAATAGGTTGGGTTTGATAATATTGAATGGCATAAAAAGACAATTCAAAGCAGTAGAAGGGGTTACATTTAAATTTTACAGGGATAACTATTTCGTTGTGTTTATGGATTATGGATTTTTTTAAAGTGACAATACGTTTTGGAAATTTTTTTATAATTGTGTTGCAGAAAAAAAGCTTTATACACCAACGTTTCTCAAACTAGGACGTGACCCCCTAGGGGACGAGATAGCCTACCAGAGGGGCGTGAACATATCAAAAAGTTGAAAATAAAAATATCCAAAAAATATTTTAATTTACTAAAAGAAAGAAAAAACAAAATACATTCTGACAAACATATTTGCGCTGATATAATATACTTATAAATGTATTAGTACTGCATAATGCATTTGATCATTAATTCATCAATACTAAGTTAAGAACAAGTTTAATAATTATCAGTGCCCCCCAATGGGCTTGTCATATACAAAATTTAATACTTATCTTGATCATTTGTGCGGTTTAGAATTTCAGCGTCAATTATTATTGAATTCAATACAATGTTATTGTATTGAGAGGAGGCGCGATGAAAATTATGATTGAAAATTGGGTCGCCAATATGGAAAGTTTGAGAAGCAGTGCTATACACACAACTACATTCTTTTGTTTTAACAAATTTAAGTTATAGCTTTATTAAAAATTATTTGGAAGGATATATCGTCGCATGTGATTTTTAATTATTACATTTATACACATTTGTTACTGGATCATCAGTTTCAAAACCAAATTTGATTGTTCTTTAATTAGAATTTGCTTGGAATAATGCGTTTCTCACATAAGCAGTTAGTTGTATTGTATGTTCCTTGTGTTTTATTAACTGCTAATCGGAATTCTCTTTTTAAAAAGTTTTATTAAATACTTCTTGTGATATATCTTTTTTTTTTAATGTGAATTCTTTTCAACCCGTTTTAAAATCTAGTGTTCTGAAACGCATTTTTTATTTATTTATCTATATTTAGTACTACTGTCTAACATAAGGAATATGTCAAAAACTGACGAAAGAAAAACGGTTTTTTTATTTAGTTATATTTGAAATTTCTACCTAATTCCGCACTTCTCATGTTCATTTCATTGCTGAAATTATTGATCTCACTACGAACAATGGAGTAAAAAAAAATCAAACGGAAACAAAATGAATCAACTGAAAACTAGGACGAGAGTGGCAGAGCGTTGAGTCGCAATAACTGTCTGAGAAGTAACAGGGAGACAGAAACTGTCGCGACAAAACTTTCTTGACTAATATTAACTGTCTTGTTTGAGGACGCCTCGAGGTGAATTGTGGAAATCTATAAAACTAAAAACTGTCGAATGTGTTATTCGTTGCGAAGAACGGAGGCGAGTTAGAGCAAATGAAATTCGAAGAGTTATAAGAACAATTACACTCAGTTCAACCATACCCTCTGGATTTTTTTTTCTTTTCTCTCTTCTGATTCAATAAGTTATTTTTAGTTTAGATCAATATTGAAACTTTTGAACTCAAAACTCCTAGAACAACACCACCTTTGAAAATAAAACTTCCTTCTGTGGTTAATATCATTCAGATTTTGTTTTTATATATTTTCCTCCGACTTCATTGTTCTCTTAATTTCTTTATTTAGTGGATACCCAACGTTTTCACTTTGTGTGATGATTTCTTTTTATCAACCTCAAATCTTTCTCAAATTTAATATTTCTTCATTATCATATGGGGAAGGATAATTTCTTCAACGTCTTTCTCGACATTAATCTCATTTATAAACACCTTCTTAGATTTATTTATTTATTTTCAAAACTTGAGATGGGCACATTTTTATTTCAACATTTTTATGATAAGTATATAAAAATATGTTTATTATACCAAGTAATTCCTATGCGCGGCAGCCGATTGGTTATCATCACGAACTCGAGAAAGGCGTTCTTCGAATCGTGGGATGCCGCGATAGCCTAGCGGCTATGGTTACGAACTCGTGACCGGTGTGTCGTGGGTTCGAATTCTGGTGCTACTGAAGACCCGTCGTTTAGTTGGGGTTGATGCACGCTAAATCTGTCGAGGCTCAAAGTCCTCCCTTGGCGTAGTGTGATAGTTAAGAGATGGGGGTGCCAGCTCGGGTATCGCCATCGTCACTTAACCATGGTTCAAAATTACGTGGCTCGTCGGCAAAAGCCCTCGAGTAGCTGGAAAGTGCGACGTTATTATTCACTCACTCATCCGACGCTTATGTTCTAAGGCAAATCAACACTTTTTTTTTTATTGAGAACATTTATAACCCCGTGCACCACAAAGTATCGCACAGGGGCTTACACAGAAGTTAGCATGAATCACATATCGCCCAAAGAATAGAAGGATTACCACACAAACATTCTTACCCGGGATTCGAACCCAGACCCTACGGCACCACAGTCAGCACCACTAACCACTATACCGGTTGGGCGGCAAGTCAACCTTTGATCTCACTTTTTCCAGTTGACAGAGTGGTGACCGGCGCTCAGTCTCCGGTTTTAAAGTCCACCGCATGAGAGGTGACACGGACCAATGGCCGAATAGTAATCCCAGCTGCGTCCAAACAGAATTATTTCTGCGTCACGTGAGGCTTGGAAAGGCGTGACGTATTCGATATTTAAAGAGACTCAAAAAGGGGAAACCAAGACGCTTCAATATCTTCGTGTTGCTATTCCCAGTATGACGTAAATTAAAATCAAATCAAAATCCATCCAGTTTCTTAATGCGCTGGCATTTTTTTAAAGTACCTCCCAATTTTCTGAAGCTAATTACGCAGATTGTTTTACATTACATGTTTAGTTTGTATTTAATTATATTTATATTAAATATATTAATATATAGAGAGAAACTCTGTAATGAACCTTTAATAGAAATCTCACCAACACTGTATTTAGTATGTACAGTGTTATGTATTCAATTATTTGCTTTACATGAGAAATTCAAACCGCTGCCCTCCGTCTGGATTGTTACCTACAAGGTAATTTCCCGAGCAACGTTTGTTTAAGAACAGGATATATGGAAAGAATTATCTCAGTCAGACTCAATTTCTCTTGCCGCTCTGATTCATTCCAGTACTCTCAAGTTCGCTGATAGCCTTCTAAGTACGGCGTTTATTACTCACTTAATGCGTGAATAATTTTATTTTGCTCCCGTTACACCCCTTTGGAGGAAAAAAATAACATTTTTCCCTTTCTCCGCGACATTCATTTACACATTTTATCTTTAATGTTGTTTTTTTTCCCTTTGATCTTGAAAATGACATTGTCTTTTATGTGTGTCGTTTAATTTTATTGATTTTATAATTTTGAGCTTTGCTCCAGTTTTTTTTTATTTGTATTTTTATTTTGCGAATGTGTGGTAAAAAAAAAAATCTAGCCCATCGTAGCAGAAGACTTCGTCACTACGTCGTTATATGTTCATTTTTCTCATGTTAAATTTTCGTAAAATTTGTTCATTATTTTTTCGGAAGTAGTCAATTTTATATAGATTTTATTTTGTTCTGTTCTGTGAAGCAACACAATTGATGTTGGTGACGCATTCGTAATTTTTAATCACGGTCAAGTGACGAAGACCACACCTGAGCCAACTTTCCCTCTCTTAACTTCAGTTCAACGCCATTAGAAGAACTTTGAGCCTCGACATATTTTTCGTGCAACAGCTCGTCTACACGACGAATCTTCAGGACTGCGGTAGCCCAGTCAGTGGTCAAGGTATCGGATCATGGCATGCATGTCATGAGTTCGAGCCCCTTACCACTAAAGACCCGCCGTGTAGGGGAGCGATGCAGGTTAAATCTGTCGACAGCTCAAACGTCTTCCCTTTGGTGTGGTAGTTAGGTGAGGGGGTGCCTGCTCAGGTATCGTCCTCGTCACTTGACCAAGGTTAAAAATTACGAGGTCCATCGCCGAAAGCCTTCGTGTAGCTGAACAGTGCGACGTTAATATTCACTCACTCACTCACACGACGAGTCTTCAGCAGCACTAGGTTTCGAATTTGCGACTCGACAACGTCGGACATGAGCTCCGGACGATGACCACTTGGCTGTGGTCAAACTTTGAATGAGTCGCTTTGAACAGAGAGTCGCTTGTTCGAGACCTAGGGGCCACTAAAGACCCGCCGTGTGGAGGAAGCCATTGTACGTTGAATCTGTAGAAACTAAATTTCCTTCCTTTCCTTAGTGTAGTGTGGTAGCACAGGGGCCAGCTCACGTGTTATCGTCGCTTGACCGAGATTCAATTTGCAAGGCCCGTCGCCAATAGCCCTTTACGTTCATGTTGCTTAAAAGTACCCTATATCAAAGTGGAGAAAATTTTCTTGCACTCTGTTAAGTATGAACCTTGATTCTAAAGTAGCAATTTTTAAATTCAGTTGATATCGCAAGTTTTAAAAAATTGAACATTACAAACTTAGATCGATTAAAATTTGATGATGTAAAGGAAAATCTCAAGAATGTATAAATATTCCGACATAAAATTCATAAAATCATTGAACTTCGAATGCAATTCGTGCAATGGCGCACACCAGGGGGGAGGGGGCTAGGGGTCCGGACACCCCCATAGCCCTTGATTTTGTTTCGATTGGTTGTAATCCTATGTATATATTACGTAAAATTTAATTATGTATTTGTTATTAATAATTAATTTTATTAGTTAATGCTAATTATTTATTCAGTAATTAATTTTGTATTGTTTTTGTTCCCGAAAATGAACAAAATCAAAATAATATATAGAGTTGCGTAGTGGGGCATGATAACAATTTTTTGTGTACTGTACTGAATTCGTGTTGTAAAGTATGCCACTGTAAGAGATTTTATACCATTACTCTTACAGTGGTATGTGATATTTGATTTTTTTTCTCTACGTATAAATCTGTGACTGCGAGGGCGTGTGTCCTCTAACTATATTTTTAATTTGCTTCGTCTTGGATTTAATTTAATTCAGATACATTATTTAAAAAAATAATAAGTTCTGCATTTGGTTTAGATACGGGCGCAACAGCTGTTGAGCATTTGAATTTCCACGGAACACAATTCGAAACTCCCTTCCCCCCTCCTTGACCCTTTTTAAGAGAATGATGAATGATTCCTGCCCGTTCGGCTCGGCTCGTAAATCTCAACAGTGAAAGAATGCATAAAAAGTTCCCCATTTTTTCTCTCTTTTTCTCTTTAAATCTAAAAGTATATTCTGTGAGATTTTTGAAAGGTTTCCAGATCATTGGGGCATACAGCATCACCCGGAGGAAAAGAAGGATGGGAAGAGGAAAAAGAGACGAGGTTATTCCGAGGGTCTCATAAGTAACTCTAGCGGAAAAGTTTAAAAAACGGAGTAGAGAAGGCAGAGGTGATAAATAACCGGCGTAATCCGCGCAGAGATGTGTCGTGGGATGGATGGATAGTGGTCCAAAAGTGTCTCCTTCCGCGTTCCCCTTTTTTAAAAAAATCCCTCTAATTGCGACATGAAGCGCACATTAACGATGCGCGTCAGCTAAATTGAACGCGAAAGGAGGGAATTTGAGACGTAAATTACCTGGGAGGAGTAAAATGAAAATCCTCCGGTCGTGAAATTTTTCACGGCGTTCCTCTTGTTAACGACACGATTTGGATCGAAAAACAAGAGTGCCGAGATATTAAGTGTTGTGCGTGCGCAGAGCAAACCAAGTTCCCTGCTCAATCGAATTTTAGATGTAGGCTAAGTTGCCTTTTAAGTCTCATATGTGCTAGATTTTGCTCATTAACTGTAACAGGGGGATGCAGTTATGATGTTCAATGGATTAAATTTTGAATGAGACAGACATGTCGCCCATCTGGTATAGTGATTAGCGACGCTGACTGCTGAGCTGTAGGGCCTGGGTTCGAATCCTGGAGAAGGCATGGATATTTGTAAATGTATATTGCCTTTGCGGCATGGGGATCAGAGTGCCGGTTTATCCATTGGGCGCGCAGGGACTCCAGGCCTTTGAATAGACTTAACCATATTTTCTGGTTATAAATTTCGATCCGCCAGTGCCAAGGAGGCCTCTAAATCTTCTGTGTCCCGGACCCGAAATAGGCTTAAATCGGCAGTAATGGGGGAGGGGGGATTTTGTAAATAGCCATCGAGCCGCAAGTCCCTCTCGTGAGGTGGGTAGAGGGCCCTGACCACCCCTGGTATGTTCTTCCTAAAAATTGGGGTGGAACCGAACCAAAACAGTCATCTCTGCTGCAAAAAGCCACAGCTCACGACAGGTGTACATGTAGCCCTATGTCTCGATGAATTTCGTGGGCCTCGATCTGTCATCGTCAGACAGGTGGTATTAGTAACAACAATATGAGACAGACATTCGTTAAAAAAGATACATCCTAACACAAATAATCAAATGCTTGGTTTCGACTTTCGTGTAATGCAATATTTCGTGTTTGTTACGTATTGTTTTATAAGCAAGAGAGAAAGAAACACCAACTCGTGACTACCGATATCGAATTGCGGATTCGAAAGCGGATTGCGGATTTGAAGACCCTCCATGTTGAGGGGTTGATGCACGTTAATCTGTCGAGGCTCTAAGCACTCCCGTTGGTGCATTGTGGAAGTTTTAAGAGCTCAGATGTCGTCTTCTTCGTTTAACCCTTAATTCAAAATTATGAGGTCCTTACCCAATATCCTTCGTGTAGCTTTAGAGCAGTACTACCAAACCTTTTAATCGCCGCGATGCGGTCAACGTTTCGTAATTTTACCACGGCCTGCTTAGGGGAGGGGGGAGAGATTTGATTGTTTATATTTTATAATTGTTTTGATTTAACAATTTTAATTTTTAATTGTATTTAAATATGTCTTCGGAATAAAATACAATTGCACCAAAAATGAATATAAAATTATTTAATTTGGAATTTAGAATGATTTTCATAGAAAGTCGCACAGACCGAAGAGAGATACTCTATAGCTGGGGTGGGCCTTACGTCGATTGCGATCGACAGGTGGACCGCCAAGATATTTTCGGGTGACTACCTGAAAATGTGAGCAGCTAATTATTATGTACGGACATTTTAAAGATTGGCTGACAGTGAGCACAGACTAAGTCTTCTGAGCAGTGGCGCACACAGGAATTTTCAGGGGGGGGGTCCGGGGTCGAAAGTTCACCATTCTTGTATCATGCTCCTTTTGATTTTGTCGATTTTCTGGAACAAAACACAGTAAAAAACTAATTATTGAGTAAATAAGTAGCATTAATTAATAAAATTAATCATTAATAACAAATACTTAATTAAATTTTACGTTCTATGTACTTAGAATTATAATCAATCGGAAAAAAAATCAAGGGCTGTGGAGGGGGTCCGGACCCCCAGGACCCTCCCCTTGTGTGCGCCACTGCTTCTGAGTATAACAACAAAAATTAACTTTGTATTTGTGGAATTGCTTGGTAATAAATGCATCATTTGATATTATAATATTTGTGGCTATTATTATTATTATAATTGTATCTTATTTGCTTGAAACGCAATTTTAAAAGTGTTAGTTTTTATTTTACTTCTGAAGGTAAGTACATATTCCGTATTTATTATTTAGTTTTAATAAATATTGTGGACATTTTTTTAGCCTCACCACACCTACGACACTGGGCAGTGGAATAAGAATTTTGGGGGATGAGGGGAGAAAGTCCACCAATCTCGTATTACGCCCCAAAACGTAGCCAAACATTTTTTTTTATTTTGCCGATTACCGGGAACAAAAAAAAATAAAATAAAAAAACAGTAAAAAAAAATTACTAAACAATAATTAGCATTAACTAATAAAAACACTATTAATAACAAATATTTAATTAAATTTTACGTGCTATATGCATGGAATTACAATCAATCGGGAGAAAAATAAATGGCTATGGAGGAGGTCCCGAACCCGTGGCCCCCTCTTGTAATCGCCACTGACACTAGGTGAGCCGCAGCACCATGAAAAACTTAAAAGTAGCCCGTACCTTGTAAAAGTCTGCCCACCCCTGTAGTACAGTAAATAAAATGGAAATAATTTAATGTCCCCCCACCCCACCTTGTGCGGCTCGGTATCATTTGAGCCAATGACCGGTATATGTCTTCTGCCCTGAGGTCGGAGACCACTTCTTTAAAGTGCAACATGAATTAAAATCAAATCAAATCAAATGAAATAAAAAAAGAAAAGAAAAATACTGTCTATCGCTGGACTCTTTTAGAAAGGAAAAAAAAATACTATTCAATAAACTCTTGATTTTTAAATTTTAGTGAGAAACAGATTTCTCGTGTGTAATAGTATTATTCTTCATGTGCTAAATATTATTTATTTATATATAAAATGTAATATTTTAAAAATATTTTTCTCCTTTATTTGTTTTATACATTGTCCTTGAACAATTTAGGAACCAAGAGGCTCCTATCCTTAAAATCAGGGGTGGGAAAATAACGGTCTGCCAAGACAGCCAAAAAACCCGCCCTGAACCGAGGTTCCTTTCCCGTACGTGACTAAAGATTCATCTCGTATTTTCCACTTGGTATTGTAATAGGAAAAATTGTAGAAATGTGGGATGGGTACATCTGTCTCACACACACGTCAAAAATTAAAATTATTATGATTAGGAATGAAATTATGGTTCAAAAATTCAGTGCTCTAACAGCTATAGATTTCGCGTCATACTGACCTCCTGACCGAAACATCTGCACATGCATCCTTGCGCCTGAGGTCACGTAAACTGAGACAAACACAGTAGGCCTTGGTCCTTATGGGGCTGTTACGCCACTTAGTTCAGTTCAGTATAGCTATAGATGATAATAAATTAGCATAATAAATAAATTAAACAATTATGGGTTTTTACGATACAGTTTATACCTTTTCTGAAATCTAAAATCAGTGGCGGAACGGAGAATATCATAAACCCCTCTTCGAAGTTGGGTGTTGGCCCCCAAATCGTACTTGGCGTCAATATCAAGATTTGGGCGCGCTAGAATCCTGCATCGCCCATCGATGTGGGGGTGTAGTTCACGCCTCTGTCCAAAGTTAATTAATAAATGCAACAGTAGCGCACACAAGAATTTTTCAAGAAGGGCGGGTTCCAGGGTCGAAAGTTCACCATTTTTGTATCATGCTCCTTTTGGTTTTGTCGATTTTCGGGAACAAAAACAGTAAAAAACTAATTATTGAATAAATAATTAACATTAATTAATATATATAATTAATAACAAACATTTAATTAAATTTTACGTGCTATATATTTAGAATTATAAACATTCGGGAAAAAAATCAAGGGCTTTGGGGGGTTCGAACCCCTAGGACCCCCCTTGTGTGCGCCACTGAATTGCAATCATTTTCAAGAAAAAAAGTGCTGTCTTCCTGTATACTCCGATTCTACAAGGTGTCCCTCGAGTCCCTTACATTGATTCATTACGTATATTATGAAAATTTATTAAACCTTTATAATTAAATACAAAGTTCTGCGCATCTACAATTCCATTATAGCGTTGGTGTTATGTAAATTAAACAGACAAATTCTTACCTCTTGAATAATGAAATTTCCGTAGTTTCGCGAATTTTTTAAATGACTGTTCATTTCTAAGAGGAAAGCAACTGATTAGATCATAGTAAGAAGTCAAATTACTTTACTACGCGTCATTGTATTCTGAAGCGCTTATCTTTGTGCAGATAACGTGGAGGACATTATTTGAAGGAAAAGAAAAACGCATACGGTTATTTAGGATGTTTTAAGAAAATGTCCTTTTATTTCTTTTAACATAATTCGAGTTCTTTTTTAGGCTCGCTACTTTTAGGCTATCTAAGAAATGTATGGTGGATGTACATGGAAAGAAGACTGGCTTAATCCGGATAAAACTGGCCGTGATCCGCAATCTGATCTCGAGGTTTTGTTTTTTATCTGAGGAGAATATAAGGATAAAACGGAATCGTGAAGAAAGCAGCGTAAAAAAAAAAGGAAGGGCATTTATGATGGTGTATTAAAGATGCGATTAGTTAATCTCTTAGGAATATTATTTCTGAAGCTTTTGTGATTAAAACTTGATGCTTGGTTCAATGAATATAATATTCAGATACGGTTAATGTGTGATGTATTTTGTAGTATTAAATTCTGAAACGTATTTAATTTCCAAGGATTCGCATTCAGAAACAAAATTATAAAATCGTTGTTAAGTTGAATTGATAACATTTTGTAATCGAAAAATGGAGTTATTACAAATTAGAATTTATGACCGCGGTAGCCTAGTGGTTAAGGTCTCAAATTTGTAGCCGGAGTGTCGTGGGCTTGATTTCTGGTGCTGTGTAGAGGGGGAGGGGACGATGCATGTAAAATCTGTGAAGGCTCAATGTCCTCTCGTTGGTGTGGTAAGAGAGGGAGAGGCAGGCAAACCATTCCCGGGTACGGGCTACTTCTAATTTTATCAAGCTGTTGCGGTCCACCCTCTGGCGTAGGTGTGGTAAGCTAAGAAAAGTGTCTTTTATATTTATTATAACTTAATAATAAATACCTAATATATGTATTTACTTACATACTACAGTAAAACAAAAAAAAAAAAAAACTTACGCCCTTAAGATCGTGTTTAAATGGTGTATTAAAGATGCGATTAGTTAATCTCTTAGGAATATTATTTCTGAAGCTTTTGTGATTAAAACTTGATGCTTGGTTCAATGAATATAATATTCAGATACGGTTAATGTGTGATGTATTTTGTAGTATTAAATTCTGAAACGTATTTAATTTCCAAGGATTCGCATTCAGAAACAAAATTATAAAATCGTTGTTAAGTTGAATTGATAACATTTTGTAATCGAAAAATGGAGTTATTACAAATTAGAATTTATGACCGCGGTAGCCTAGTGGTTAAGGTGATGGCGGGCCATTAGTTTAACACCTTACATGACATCTAGATGGCGTTGGCTATTGCGAAATTTTTGGCACAAATATTTGTCCCAAGACTCCCAAGAGGGGCAATAAATTTCTCTCTCGGGTAACCTTTTCAATGAAATTCTCCCCTTCAGCGAAAGGGAATACGCGGGGGGCGAAGAGAGGGGTGACAGTCGTAAAACTGGTAAAATAAATGTTAGCTCTTTTTTTTTTCTTTTTCGGGGGGGGTTAAAGCAGCAGAGTGAATCTTGACCATGAAAGACTTTTCATTTCTGGACATTGGTCAATCGTCAAACTTTTTCAACTCTTGGAATCCCTAGAACTGTAACATGTTTTCGAGGAATCCCCTTCCTCGCTGAAGGGAATATATCTTAAAATAATATTTAAAGTATATAGATAAACATATTTTGATATTATATGTAAAGACAATTTTAAAAAATATTATATTTTTTTATTAAAAAATTTTATGATGTAATTTTAATGTTATTTTACTCATTGATAGTATAAATTTGTGACCCAAATGTCACCTACGCATGCATTATACTTAGTAACTGAGATATGTGTTCACAATTTTTTACACAAACTATCGACGTATAAGCTTTTTGAAATTATCTGCAGTAGCATTTCATATTCCGTGTTCAATTCGTTTTTGTATTTTGTTTTTGTTGCCTATCGCGTTAAAAAATATTTTTCACTTTCTAAATACATTTTTTGTGAATGGCATGAAAATGTTCATAGCTGTGTGAGAAATTCTGCGTATATGGCATGAATTGGTAACCTAAGATATAGGTCTTCTAGCTTAAATTTAAATTTTAGCATCGAATCTGTTCATATGTCGATAAATTTTTTTTATCTTCTTCATTATAGGTGTTTTTTTCCCCACAAATGTAAAAGGTTTCTAAATATTGTACTCTAACTAGTATAAATTACTTCGTGGAACTCGGGATAGCAAATAATAGTATATTCACAATCTACTGCATAAAATAAAGTTTTAAAATTCATTTATTATATTACAATAAAAGTTAAAAGATCTTTAGATAATTGTGGCTAACCGAATTTCATGAGAACATAAATCCATTTTGCATACATATTTGTAATTTTTCTTTCCCATTTTTTTATTGGGGACTCGTGGAACACAGTTTGTCGATCAATTCTCTAGATAAATGATGTACAGAACGAAACTGTTTAATTTTTCCTGAACAAATGATTTTTAAAGGAAGAATAGGTGGATTTAAAGCAATGAAAAATTAAATTTCACGTTTTAATGAACAAACAGTGATACAATTTTACTTTTATACAATAGAACAGGGGTTGGCAACCTATTTCACGAGAGGTACAATTCTCAGTGGTACCCTGAATTACTCAACAAATGTGTCAATTATTGAGAGCATGGAAGATGATAAATTTATAATGGTCCTTATTATACGAAGATCTCAGAATTATGGACAATTGCGAAATTTCGAAAAAATCGGAAAGATATCTCGAAACATAAATTTATAGCTATTTTGTGAATTATTGGATGTCATTGCTGGTGAGATTTGATTGTTTGAAAAGAGAAGATCGTGTGCACTCTGCTCTCCGCTTTTGGTTGATTCGAAAAAGGCAAAGAAAAAAAAAAAAATTTCTCTCTGTGTGTGTAGCGCACTTCCTTCAATAGAATCCTCCCTTTCTCTGCAAGGGGAAGAGGCCCAGTCTTTACGACTGTGAAACGAAATACTTGTTCTTTTGGGGGGGGAGGGGAGTAAAATAGTGTTGAATCTTGACCATGAGAGAGATCTAAAATGGCTTTCTTACTTTTTCGACTCATGGATTCTGATAATTTGTTATGAATGCTTTATTCATTTCTAACTATGGAAAAAATCCTATGTATTTTGCAATCTAAATTTTAGGGAGCTGTTCTTGTTTTAATATAGATTTTACCGTCAAATGTCTTTTAAAATGTCAATAAGTTGTTCGCTCTCCTTGATTATAGGTGTTTTTTATCCACAATAAAAAAAGTTCATTTTCCATTACAAAACGATTTAGTTGTGCAAAAGCAATGTATTAACGTGAATAAATTTGTTTTGTTGGTCCCAGTACAGTAAACAATGGAATGTTCACAATCTAGTAGGCACTACATATAAAGAAAAACGATTTAATATTCTTTTATAATGGAATAATAAATGTTTCTAAAAGTATTACAAAATAAAGTTCTCATGCACAAAAAAAAAAAAATGTTTCAGAAATTTCCATTAGGGTATACACTTACACCTGTATTACATTATTAAAGGTTTAAGGGAAACAATTTTGAATAGAATTTTCTTTAAAAAAGTAGTTATATATATATATATAAATGTTAAAAAAGTTAAAGGTTATCAATTTTGATATTTTTCTAAGATAGTATGCAGCTATTTCATTAAAAACTGGTTAATTATGGTTTTGACCATTATTTTACATATAAAATATTTTCAAATTCAAAAAATATTTTTATAAAAATGGTACGTAAATGAAAATAAGCATTACAAAATTATTTCATGTTCAGCAAAAAAAAAAAAAAAAAAAAAAAAAAAGGAAGAAAGAAAAAGATATTTTGAAATTAAAATTTATTTTGGTAACTTTAGAGAATGATTAAAATATCATTATAAGGGAGAGAAAATAGGCTGGCAATTAATTATCAAGCACAATTAATCAAGCATATAATATATAAACATTGCCTTTATTTTTCTAAGAAATTTATGTTTATTTAATGAATATATGTCAATAACAATTTTTCAATTTGGAAGTTAACATTATATTTAAATCAAAGAAAATTGCATTATTGTTTAATTTTTGAGCATATTTGGTAACAAAATAATAGTTTCATTCTATGTAGGAATCAAATAAATTATTCTTCCTCTCTTTCTGTTTTAGTACATAGGAAAGAAATTGGAAACTTTATGTGCTTTTTGTACTTTTTCTTTCCTAAAGACTTCGGACCAACAAGTGTTTTCCGGTCCCCTCTGAAGTGAAATTCCCATGAGATATTATACATCGTGGGGTGGATGACCAGAGTACTTAGCTCTTCCGAGCTATAACCTCTCGCCATTAGGATTTCGATTGTTATGACTCTTACATTTTTAAATAATAGTACTTAAAAGTAAAATTTTTTTTAAGGACAGTAATAGAAATAAAAAATTTAAAATTAAAAGAATGCATTAAGTGCTTGAAAAATACCATGAGATGTTGACCTCATGACATGACGAGATGTCTTTGAAAGGACGCTAAACGGTATTGTGGCTGACAAAACGGCAAAGTAATTTATCATAGTGATTATACTGAGTAACAGATTGTTTTTAAACAATAATTTATGGTAAAATAGCTTTGTAATAATTAGATTGACTTAAGTTTTCTAGTGGATAGATTCAATATCTCCCGAAAAAAGGTATAAATTGCTCTTAACTGATTATGATATTTCCTGAGAAAATGAATGGAAAAAATAAGAAATGTAAAACTTTTTAACATTTGAAAATCGAGCAATTTGATCCACAATTATTTGGGTTTAAAAAATGAAAACACCCTTTAATTATTTAGAAAATTAAGTTTCAATTTTTTTAAAAATTAGTGTTTTTAAAAGTTTATTCAGCAGATATATCTTTTTCTGAATGCTTTACTTTCTAATTCAAAAATGAACTAGTAATAAAAATCAATATTTTAATTATAGTAATAAAATAAAAACTCCAATGAGCAATAAATATATGTTCATATCGTAATGCCCAACATATTTCTTTTTCCATAAAGAATTCATAATAAAATTTTACTACTTAAAAATTTTTTATCATACATTTAACTAAAATGGATAAAATGTGAATTAACATTAATTCTAAATTTTATATGTGTAAAAAATGTAATGCGCAAAGAAAAATCCCAACTTCTATTATGTTAAAAATTTAGTCAAGAACTTGATCAAGTTATTGAAAATGTTCAATGACAGAAAATGCCAGACAGTATTTTTTAATAGAAAAGAAGGCAAAAATTTAAAGATAGAGAGACTTTAAAGTCGCGATATTGCCATATTTATTCGAATCTAAGCCGCACTTTTTTTCCCGATGCTTAGGCTACAAAAATTCTGGTGCAGCTTAGATTCGAAGACTGAAAAAATTTTTAATGCTGGTAAAGTAAATTAATTATTCACTTTTATTAATTCACCTTTATTATTTTTTTTTATTTCGTTTAGTTAATGATTGAATATAAACGTCATATTGATCAGCTACACGAGGGCTTTTGGTGACGGACCTCGTAACTTTGAACCATAGTCAAGTGACGAGGACGACACCTGAGCTTGCACCTCCCATCTCCTAACTACCACACCAATGAGAGGACGTTTGAGCTCTCAGATTTAACGTTCATCGCTCCCCTACACGACAGAATTTCAGCGGTACTAGGCTCGAACTCATGATACGCCAGCCACGAGTACGTTACCTTGACCACTAGGGTATCGCAGCCACTTTTCATTCCGTAAATATATCATATATCGATAATATATTTTACACTATTTTTTTTTTCACAAAAAATGTGCTGAGAATTTGGGGTGCGGCTTAGAATCTGAACATAATTAATTGAAAAATAAGTTTCTGTTAATTAAATTAGAAAACAATATTTTGTGTTAATAATTGTTCCAATGGTTTATGGTAAAGTTTTACGTCAAATATAAAATCGATGGGAATTTTTTTTTTGTTAATTAAAAAAGAAAATAATAATATAATAATAATAATTGCATTACAATAACTAGATTAAAATTTTAATTTGAGTAAGGAGTAGTAACTTGTGTTCTTATTGTGAGTTAATTCACAACTTTCGATCAAGTATAAAGTAAGTATACTTTCATTCTTCGTTAAGTCATTTCGCAGAATTTAAATATTCTTACAGACATTCCTTCAATGACAAAGAAAAAAAAAATCTAAGCAGTATAATTATAAACGATTTTTTTTAAAGCACACATGCAGAAAATATTTAAAACTTTCCTAAATCGGAAAGTTCGTCAGATTTGAGATGTTAAATCTCTGTACATCATAAACCTTTTCCATTGTCCACTATTTGCAAGTTACCATAATTTCAGCTGGCGACTATATTTCAGAAAGATATCGCCAAAAATAAGTATTCGTAGCCAAGAATAAATTCGCTTTTCAAACGATGGTGGTGCCATCTGTTTGAGATAGTCCTAACTACGCCAAAAATAATTCAGAATGAACTTAAAATTTTAAAAAAGTTAATTAAGAAAACATAAAACCTAATTCTGGCTACACTAGTCCAAAGAGGGAAGCTTGCTTTCTTATATACTATTTAATTCTACTCTAAAAAATTTTTTTTCTGTTAAAATGTCTTTTGCGTTTCCACCTCCTATACTTTAACATAGAAAAGTCAAATTTCATTTTGCAAAAATGCTGAAAACTGTGTAATTTTCAAAAAATCAAAATTCAAGAAACACTATCCTTTAAACAATTATTTTCTTTATATCCATAAAAATTTTTATTATTATTGGAGCTTTTTCCTGCCCACAAATGTCTTTGCCGTTTCATCCCTATCCTTTAACATTGACCGAAAACAGCCTTAAGGTCTCAAATTTGTAGCCGGAGTGTCGTGGGCTTGATTTCTGGTGCTGTGTAGAGGGGGAGGGGACGATGCATGTAAAATCTGTGAAGGCTCAATGTCCTCTCGTTGGTGTGGTAAGAGAGGGAGAGGCAGGCAAACCATTCCCGGGTACGGGCTACTTCTAATTTTATCAAGCTGTTGCGGTCCACCCTCTGGCGTAGGTGTGGTAAGCTAAGAAAAGTGTCTTTTATATTTATTATAACTTAATAATAAATACCTAATATATGTATTTACTTACATACTACAGTAAAACAAAAAAAAAAAAAAACTTACGCCCTTAAGATCGTGTTTAAAGCAAAAAATGGACGATACCAATAATAACAATAGCCACAAATATAGTATCAAACAATTCAAAATACATTAAAAAATAAGGCATGTTAATCTAAAAGCTCTTGTAATTATAGTCAATACAAGACTTAGTTTGCATACTGTCAGTTAATCTTGAATATTTTGGTGTATAATTACTAACTGCTAATCTTCAGGCGGTCCACCGGTCGATCACGATCAACTTAATGCCCCCCCTGGTTTTATTGTGTGACGTTGATTTAACTCACTTAAAAATTAAAAGATACGTTTGTCAGATTTTGGTTAGGAATTGTTGGTGTGTTCTGGGGCTTAAAAATGACTTAATATATTTCATAAATGGGAATAGCTGTTTTTGAATATTAATTTAACTGTAAATAAACTACATAGATGTTTGAAACATATCTCCGGAATGATAGTTAATATCAATAGTTTTGGTGGTTTATATATGCAGATGTTGGGTATTTTTTTTTAAAGTCTAAACTAAACTTATCAAAATAATTCAAGTAAAAGGAAATTGATATAATTCAAAATATTTTATTTTCCTCTGCTATGTTTTTTAATGGGTTAATCTACTTTTGTAGAGGAAAAAATACATCTAACTGTTGGAACTGAAAAAGGGTACTGTAAATGAATAGAGAGAATGATTTTAGCGCCAACAATATAAATCCTAAAATTTTATGATTTATTAATGTTTTGATAAATAAGCGGTTCTAAATAATAGATTATCCGAAATGATTATATTGTTGAATTGTCGGTATAAAAACCATAACTGTCAAATAGACATTTAAAAACTTACGCAGCCTTTCATGTATCAAGTGGGAAAAAGATATTAACCCTTTCTTTCCAAAAGGAAGAAGAAAAGAATTATTAAATAAATCCAGCTGAAGAACACGAAATATACTCCCACTGTGTTTTACCTCGACCTCCATTATTCCCATGTTCAAGGACATCATTCATTCTCTTTTCATTTCACTTCTGATGGATCTTCCTTTTTGTCTTTTTTATTTATTTGATCGCCGCTTTCCTTGGGAAGTTTCATATCTCATTCACTCACGAGCAGTGCATAGCGCATATAATTTTGAGATATTGTGAGATATTTAAATTAAAATTTTTTTCGCACTGCTTCGGTTG
The DNA here is from genome assembly GCA_019973935.1 of Trichonephila clavipes. Taxonomy (NCBI): domain Eukaryota; kingdom Metazoa; phylum Arthropoda; class Arachnida; order Araneae; family Nephilidae; genus Trichonephila; species Trichonephila clavipes. Next base: position 645,028 of record BMAU01018604.1, read on the forward strand.
TTTTAAAGTAATCAATTTGTATGTATGGATCTTTTGAATCTTGTTGGTGCAGTTTTTTCTAAACATAATTTTTAATATAGGAAAGAGATGGGATAGATATTGTGTTAGATATTTTTGAGATTTTGGTTATTGTAATAATTTTTGCGGAATTCGTATCGTTTTTTTTATGGTGGTAATTGATTTTAATTTTGTGGCCGAACAGTTATGAGGATAGTTTTTCTACAACGAAGTAGATAGATACTTATGTTTGTAAACGATTGGGCAGTAGTCATTAATATTCGTAAAGAAAAAAAATAATGTTTAAAATATACCGTTACAATATTAATTTTTAATCATTTTTTTGCGGGGGATTTTTGTTTCAAAACTTGTTTATGTTTAAATTAAGAACAAATTAGTTATCTTATTTTTTCTATCTAGGTTGTCTGTTTAGTCCTCTTTTTGTCTTATGGAATTTTTTGTATATTGTAGCTATTTTATTACGGAATTGTGCGTGTGCCTTGGCTAAATATATTTAATATCTTCCATTCGTTTTTAAGATAGTGAGGGAGATTAAGCTGCGTTTTCTTGAATTTATCTGTACAAATAAAAATAAAAAAAATCTGGATTTAAAAATTCTTTGTTTTTCTAATTGATTTTGAAATATATATATATTTAAAAACCAGTCCATTTGCTTATAGAGGTAATAAATGGATTATAGAAAGAAATCAATGAATATCTTAGTTCAAGAAAGGCAAATTTTTTATTTCTTTCGTTACTGAAATTTTTCATTCAAAATTCATGGTCGTTTTTTTTTTTTTTTTTTTGTGTGTTTTGTCTTTTACTTAATGTAACATTCTTATTTCTTCCGATTATCAGAGAGCATTACGTGCAAATTGTAAATTATGTTTTTAAATTTTTAGGCCTAAGGAATAATGTTTTTATGTACACATTTAAAGAAATTTACATATATTTTTCTTTCTGTATAAATGATTATTTTTAAAGTGTCGATTGTGAATTTCATCTGTTTAATGTACAAGCAAGAAGCTATTAATTAATTCTAAACACAATTCACCTCTTTAGAATTCTACTGATATTTTTGAACAAATTGTGTGTTTTCTTCAAATAATCAAGCTTGAGATAGAAGCTTTTAGCATCGTATTTGTTTTAAGTGCAAAACAATACCATGTGTTTTAGCTCTTCCCTCTCCCCCTGCTAGATTTATCTCTCATGTATAAGTACTTTTATTTCTTTTCCTTGGGATGTAGTAAGCTAAAAACGCATTGAGAGTCCATTCATGACGATAACGATGGAAAAAATACTGAAAAAAAGATTATCTGTCAGTTATCTCTGAAAGAGACCTTCTGGCACATAAATAAAATTGTTGAAAGTCGAACTATTTTTCCATTCAATATACGGGTTTGTTATTGTTGCCGTTTCTTTCGCAATTAAAAAAAGTACATCAGTGGAAAAAGGATAATTGGAATGACATTTCAATAAAGCTTATTATTTTCCTTAATTTGCTGTAACGTGAGCTTTCTTTAATACGCTTGTTCTTAAAAGTAAAAAGCTATAAATGTATCCATTTCATTTTTCTTGAGCATTAATTTATCTCTAATAGTTACGTTCATCAGTTTCGAGTTATTTCTAATATTATGAGTTTTCTGAAAATTTAGCTATCTGAGATTATGCTTAAAATGTTTAGCTATCAATCGTAGTATTTTTTTCTTCTTAAAACCACGCGGGCACAGAGGCATTGGATATGTCCAGTAGCGCACACAGGAATTTTTCAGGGGGGTCCGGAGTCGAAAGTTCACCATTCTTGTATCATGCTCCTTTTGATTTTGTCGATTTTGGGGAACAAAACACAGTAAATAACTAATTTTTGAATAAATAATTAGCATTAATTAATAAAATTAATCATTAATAACAAGTAATTAATTAAATTTTACGCACTATATACTTAGAATTATAATCGGAAAAAAATCAAGGGCTTTGGGGGGGTCCGGATTTCCAGGACCCCACCCCCCTTGTGTGCGCCACTGGATATGTCTCTCATATTACGAATACAGATTTGGACTACTCTTTGACTCAATTATTCTATAAATAATTTAATTAAAAAAATTTGTTTATTAAAATAGCGGAGATATGTTTTTTTGCTTTTTAATTTATATTTCTAAAAGGGTACTGCTTTCTGCTGGACCAATCCTTTTGACATTAAAGTTAAAAGAATATATCCTATGTGTGAATTAAGTAGAATCTATTTTTTTTTTTTTTGTGAGTATGAAAACAAATAGTTGAAAGATTAAAAAAAAAGAATTCATAAACTTGTAAAAAGCTTGATTTTATTCAGTGCGGAATGAAAGTTTGTACGAGACATTTTGAAATCTTTGTTATATGCCTGAAATAAATAAAATAAGAAAATAGCGTTTCAGTCGTTCTCAGACTTGCATAATAATAAAAAACACTAACGAAAATCATTTATCCTTTTACAAATACCCACTTGAGGAAAAAAAATGCCGCGATGAACTAGTAGTTATAATTGTATCGTACGTTCTAGTTCTGATGCTACAAAAATTCTTCAATGTAGAGGAAATGATGCACACATTAAATAAAATATAACAAGATACAAAGTCCTCACGTTCGCAGGGTGAGAATGTTTGGAGGATGGGGTGCCAACTCGTCTGTCGTCGTCATCAGTTACCCCAGGTTTAGAGTTATGCAATGTAATTAACAATCAACTGTTAAAAAGAACAAATTTTTCCTAACGCAAATGCCTAGTTCAAGAGAGACGCTGTGGGCCGCTATTTGAAATTTGAAACACCAGCAAGATGAGTTACTTCTCTGAATTAACAATGTATTTAAAAATTCCATATCTCATTCTCTTTTATTATTTTGTTTTCTAATCATTACTTTTAAGAGTGAAAGAATTTGTTTTGCTCAATGTGTGTGTATACCAACACGCCTTTGACCTTGTCGAATGAGAGAGAAAAAAAAAATGTTTTTATCTAGTATATGAAATCTCTCTCTCTTTTTTTATTATCTATCAGGTGCAGAATCTTTAATGTAGTTGTGTCTCTTGTGTTATTTAACCGTTAGCTGTCTGGTAAACAAGTAAAAATACAGGAAGAGAAAAAGAGAGATACCGAAGGGAGGGGGTGCCGTAGAAGACTACTCCTTGTACGTAAACATTGCCCCAACATTTCCTTGATCAGAATTATTGGGATTGAGCAGAGTTATCGACTTTATTTAGCATCTGTATCGAAGATTGAAAGGTTCAAGATCGTCTCTTGAATCGATGAAAACAGACGTGTTTTTGAACTCGCACTCAGTCTATTAATATCCAAAAAAAAATTTGAAAAAAAAAGGATGGTTTGTTTGTGAAGGACACCTAGTAATTTCGACCCGGGCTGATTTTGCCATCCTAACTTCCGATCCAGTTGATTTTTAAGGTTGAGAGAGTTCTCTGGTTCATTGGAAGAAGCATGGTGGATGGATTTATTATTCGGAACGGTGAATATATTTTGCACTTGGAAACTCATAAATTGGTTGTAATGTATGGTTTGAGTAGAAACACCGAACATGGTCGAATTTTATTTATGTTCCTCCAAACAAGTACGTTTTGTTAGTGTCATTTTTTTTAAACGAATCCGATTTTTTTCTCGGGGAACATTAAAGTGGATTGTGGTTTTTTTAAATGTGTTATTTAATTCTAATTTTTTTTAATTTAATGAAATATGTTTTTGAAATAGATTTTTTTTCAATTCCTACTGTTAGTTCACAATATCCCTATACACACTCACACACATACATACATACATATATATATATATATATATATATATCGGTCAAATTTTCAATCATTCACAAAATACTTTCTATTCATCTATTCAAGTTCAAATTCATTTTTTAAACTTGAAGTGTGGAGGACACTTGATGTTAGTACAGTTTTTCAATTATTAAGTTAATTATTAAACTTAATAATTAGTAACAAACAAAAATAATTGTCCCCAACATCATATATAAAAAGGACATTCGCTCGTTGTTTCCCTGTTGTGCAATGGATAGCCCGTTAGACTTCTAATCCAAAGATCGTGGGTTCGAATCCTACCTGGAATGGCCTAATTTCTGAGAATGTGATTTATGAATGATGAAATAGTGACACACGAAAAAATAATAGTTCAACACCCTATATAGAAAGTAAAATGGAAAATCGCTTCCTATTTTGCCACTTAAAATATTGTGATTCTGTCATATGTATATACATATCTATATATTTTGTAATTATTTAATAAAAGGCTACTAAAATAAAATTTTTCCTTGTTGACCTAAGTAGAAATTGACTTTTTTTTAAAAAAAATTATATTATTTATTCCTGTGGAAACTCTAGAAATGTGGAAAATCTCTTGTTTCTTTAAGACGAGCAGAATATTAACCTAAGTGCTGATAATTTACTAACATTAAATAACCCTACATTGTATTAACCATTTTCATATTCTTTTCCACCCACGAGAGCGTGGTGTTAGAAGGGGTGAAAGGTGAGAAACTCCGCTGAAACGAAGGGTGAAAACAATGTCCGAAATCATATTCAAACCATTCACCGCAATTAAGTAATGGCGTATATAAACCTGTTTCCGATGGTTGCTCTATGAGGAGATGTTTGGGATTAAAGGCCACGTATCTCGTGACCATCTCTTGCCATTTGTGGCTGCAGTTTCTTCGGGCCATCCAAAGATAACGTGCTGAGAACTGTTTTTTTTTTCGTCTCCTCTTCTCCTATCTTGGTTCTCTTAATTATTCACCAATAGTATTATTTTATTTAGTTGCTTTGTCGTTTGTTTCATTATTAATTTATTTTTTTAGAAATACATTCACGTTTTTTTCTTTGGGAAGATTTTGAGCAATGGGCTATACTCATGACAGTCACGTGTTCTCCATTGAATTCAAAACTGACGCTAGACTTGTTCAATGTATAAAAAAATCTAGATAAAATTTAATATTTTATAATTGGGTAACTATAAAGAAAAAAAATCTTATACTATGCGTGTCCCTTCAAATGAAGTGTATTTTGCTTACTTATGGGCTCTCTTATTGTTGACAAATATGCATTTTTAAAAAGGAAGTTTCTGCAAAAAGCAAAAGTTGGCAACAGCTGCGCATAAATGGATTAGCCGGAAACACATGATTGTATTTGTCATGTGACTTTAACGTCACGTGAATGTATGTATTGGCTGAAGACTCGTGACTGTATTTATCACGTTCACACGAATTTAACCATTTTGTTGAATGATTTACTTTAAATTTTATATTTTTCTGCATGAAGTTGTTCTTTTAATTTAGCCCCCTCCCTCGTACGATTCAAAATGAATAGACCAGCACGCGCGCGTTTTACTGGAGGAATACTTGATTAAGTTATACCCTTAGTTTGGAGTCTCCCCCAACCGTATTTTCTGTACACACTTGTAGTGTGTAACTACATATTTTTTTAAATATTGCTTTCTATTATATTGTGACGAAATTTTATTTGTAGATTTTTAAATTCTAATGAAAGGAATTTTATATTTTTTGTGTTTGAAAATGCAAAAATAAAATCAATTCTGACGTAAATACATGTATTTACTCATAACTAAGTAACTCGTACTGATAAAATAAATGTAAACAGAAGAAATATTTTCAACAATGCTAATTGCGGTAACAATTTTCGAAAAATTACGGTCTTTGTATTGTATTACCTTTTTTAGTGCGTAATCGTGCATGTAATTCGAATTGCTAACACAGAACATGTAAATAGTAATCTCAAGACTTCTTCTGCTGTACTATTCCATGTTGTCGCGTGTCTTCGACGCATCACGAAAACCATCCATATACCTCTGTTTGGGAAAAACCGAAATTAAATTTCCATCCTTTCGTTTATTTTCATGCTTTTTTTCTACTTTTGAATTGAATGGCACGATCAGTTTTGTTTATTTTTACCTCAATCGCTTATGTATGTGATTTCTGCAAACCTAACAGTAAGGGAAGAGGGAAGTTAACCATGGTTCATTTACCCCTTTAAACAACTCTGTTTTTGTCTTTTCTGAACTTAGTTGTGAATCTTTGTTAGCACACGCGTCCATCTTTCAATCGATATCAAATTTAAGAAAAACTCCACCAGTTTTTGGATGTTCCGTAGCGGCTTCCTGACATCGCGTGTTAAACGAGCATTGTACATCTTGCCTGGCGATAGATGCAATATTACCCCTTTTTTTTAAAGTAATGGGAATCCATAAAAAGACGCTAATGGCCGATTCTAAATGGAAGTTAGGGGGATACATAATTTTTTTCGGTATTTTTTTTTTCTGCTTTTAGGAGGTGACGTCACAATGACATTTTGAAGATATCGTGATTTTAACAGTAATCAGTGTTTGATCTTTAATTTCCGCTTTTATGAAAAGCGAAATTTGTTTTCTGATCAAAATTCGTCTTTTGTACAACTGTTCTATTCATGTTTGAATCACATGCCGGAAAGATAATGCTTCATGCATATTTTTCTTCAAAAAATGAAATGCATATTTTAAAATGTTTTTTAGCTTTGTTTCCCCGTGGGAAATATATTTTAAGATGAATGATAAAAAATCGAACGAATTAATATTCGAAAACGCGTTTTCACCCTCTTTAATCTATCTCAAGACACTCGTGTATGTAGATTTTTAAAAATTTTAATTATTTGAGAACAGAACGATTTCGTAAAACTTTTTCATTTATAACTTGTAACAAAAAGTTTTAATTCCTATTCAGTGAACAATTCTAATGCATTTGTCTTCGCCAAATGTCGTAATTAAACTTAGTTTTCTGTCTGACTCAAATTAATTTAATCGGAGAACAAATCAGCCATTATTTATAAACTTGCTACAGAATTCTACATGGGTAAATAACAGCTAATTCTCTCCAGGATGGGAGCATTGTTATTCTATTAATTATCTTTTAGTTAATCTCTTAATTTGTATTTGTAAACTCTTAGTTAATGCATTTTTAATATGGAAATTTGTATGCAAACAAATTATTGTATTTTTTTAGAGTTAAGTACTCAGGTCTGTGTATATTTAGCTACGGTTGTATTTTATTTTGATAGTAGTTACGATCTTTATAATGTGAACGAAATCAAAAGACTAAAACTAAAACGTACGGATACAAAATTAAGCAAAATAATTAGAACTACATTGTTATTTTTGAAAATATAGATCATAAAGACTTAATTGAGAAATCATAAGAATAACCTGAACATAAATTAAGACGTCGAAACACAAATTGTAACATAAAGCTCATTTGGAACATATTTAAACATTGATTATTCGTATTTTTTAGTGAATATTTTTGTTCATTGCATTTTAAAATGACTGGTGTTTCTTCTTGTAGTATCTTTAATTCCATACATTTGTCTAGAAATCCACACACACAATCTCAGATTCGTAAATGTTTTCAATTAGAATTTTAAAAATATAGAACAGCTAGCACGTATGGATGACGTATACCTTTCAATTTGTTATTTTTTGTTAAAGTAAAAGAAGGAAATCTCTCTTAACGTGCAATTGGTTAACATTAAGCTCACATTTTGTTTTTGAATATTTAAAGCGCTCGTGTTTACGTCTGACTACTTACATGATCAGAATTCCAACATACACATGTCAGTACTTAATTAAATTTTGATCATTATTTTTCTTGCTGTCCAGGGTTAGTTTCTCTCAAACTAGATAAATACTGTTGCACGAACAAAAGTAAATTTACGTTCACTGGGAAATAATATATTTTTTTATAAATATATATTGTTCTTATATCCAGTTTTTTTTTTTTTTTTTTTTTTGACAATTGTAAGTTTCTTTTTTTTTTTTCGCTTTTAAGTTTCTTTTTTTGATGTTACAAATGTAAGATTTCCTTCCAACAACTATTCTAGATATGTGATTAATTTTGTAAAAATTGCGGATAAAATTTTTGAATAAACATTTCTATAAATATTATATTTAGTATAAATTTTATTTTAAAAATGTATATATGTTTTCGCACTAATCTAATTATTCACTCTTTTGTAACAAATTCTTAGTTTATTTTTTAGATCTAATCTGTTTTTAAAGTAATTAAATTTATATTTTACCGCCTTCAACGGCCAATGTGTAGCTTGTTGGTGGAACCGTATTGTGGTATAAATCATGAGGTACACTGCATCATAGTTGTTTTATAAACTATTTCCTATAGTAAAATTGAAGTATATTCTAAACATAAATTCTCTTTCGTTAAATAATACTGTAAATCGTGAATTATAATATTAACTCGTATCGAGAAAAGAATACAATCAATCAGAAAATTAATTTGCAATGCCCATGAGAATGAGAATAAGTTGAATTTCATTTAGCACCTTATTAATTTTAAAATAAAACTTGCTTTCATGAATTCACTTTACTTACACTAAGCACCACGTGATACGGAAACGGCGTTTTACTGAAATAAAGTTTTTTTTCCACCTGAAAATCACAAGTGAAGATAAATTAAAGTAGCTGTAGTGTAGAGAGAGAGAGAGGAGGGCGAAATTCAGCCTTGGACGGGACAAAAATTCGAACGAGATCGGAGACAGATTTACTTCCCTGGAGGCTGCGAGTGAGTGATGCAACTGGTGTCGGTGGAGAAATTTTTTTTTTTTTTTCATTCTATTCCGCGCTCGAGCGATAAAAACTGTACCCGTACACGCTCTTGAGCAACGCGCGCATGCGCTGGCAACTGTTGATCCAGCTGCCTCGATAAGATGGAAGTGACGAAGAATGGAGGCACACAGACCGATAGATACTTCAAAATTTATTATCTCTCTTTCGAAAAATGATGTGGCTTCATCTGATGAGTTCTAGATTTAGTTTAAAATGGTTAAGTCGAGTTGTAAGCTGTTTACACAGATCGGGAAAAGCACATTCGGTTTAGTTCTGGAGTACATAAAATAAAAATGGGGAGAAATAACCAAGGATGGGAAAAGTAACTTAAATTGTGGAGTTTTATGCCGGTGATCAACAAATTATTTTTAAATTTTTATTTCGTAGGGTGAACTGGATTTCGGAAGTGTAAAGGACTGCATTTGATGGGGGTTTTTCCCCCTCCAATTTATTGCCCTGAAAATTTTGTGTTTAAAATTGAAACGGAATTTTTTTTCTCTTCGTCAAATATGTGTGTGTATATCGCAGGAAAATAATGAAATTAGGAATCTCATCAAATCCCTAAGGGAGAAGATCAGTTGATGGCAGATGTTAAAATAACGTCTCTTCAAGGTGATTTCCCTGATAAAAGTAAGGGATTTGAACGAATCCCTGAGCTGTTTCGTGAAATAATGAAAAACATTCTCAAGAGTTTAAAAGTGTTTATTTAACAAATATGAATACAACAATATTCAATCAAAGACAAATAATTTATTCGAAACTAATTAACAAATAACTAGAAAATTAGGCTGGTATTTTGACGCATGACATCTTTCTTCTCGGTTGCTTACGCACTTAAATATCAGTCCCTATGTTAATCCTATGGTGCCATTTTTTTAAAGATATAGGGTTGATATTTAGGGAATCGAGAGTACTACCTGTATGGTTAGGAAGTACAAGGACTTGACCCCCCTGGTGTCTTCCCCCACCCCTAGACAGCATTTTGCCAATGCAAATATTAAATAGTTGATTTCATCATTTCACTGAAACACAGTTCGGGGATTTGATAAAATCACTTTCAATAGGGAAATGACCTTGAAAAGACATTTTAACGTCTACCGTCAAGTAATCTCCCATAGGGATTTGATGAAATTCCTGATTTCGCCATTTCCCTGCAACATGTACAGTACATTGTGTTTTTTGGTTTTATATTAAATATGAGGTAAGTTAGTGGTGTTTGAAGGTGCAAGAATTTTAGGCCTCTGTTTTTGCATAAATACTTTTCATTCGAAATGATTATTATTTTTTTTTTATGCTTGAAGTTGAAAGAGTAATTTTCCCCCCTTTGTGTATATAATCAGCTGATAACAAGGAATCACGGTACGCGTTAAACGCAAATGGAGTCAACCTCAAATAACTGCACTTTTTGGCATTTATCCAGGCATTCTTCATCGTTTCGTTACTGGGAAAATTACGCATCACTCCTATTACAGCTGACTAACGCTTCATCAGTTCGAAGAAATTTTAAACCTTCGCCGTACTTATTCGAATGGGGTTTTTTTTCCCTCTTTACCCACATAACACACACAAGAATGGAATCAAGTTTTCAATTAATAATTGGAAATTGATTTTAATTTTTTTGTTGAAGGCTATTAGTGTTTTTATTGTTTGGAAAAGTTTAGTATAGTTCTTTTGATTCTAGGAAATTAATCAGGTTTCGAAAGAGAAAAATTGACCTTTTTTGAAACTTAATTCCACATGGTTCAATGAAGGTTCAAGAATTACTTAAGATGTTTCTACGGCTTTAAAAATACAGTTCGCAATTTCAATAATTACACATTTTTAATTAACTTATACATAATCAATCCTAATTTTTTTTTCCTTTCAGAATTTGAAAGCAGCTCTTTTTGATTCATTACGAGGAATATAAAAACACATAAATTTTTTTTATTAATCTTGAGAAACATATGTCTTTTTCGCCGAACAATTTCATTTTAATGTATGCTTTCCACGAAGTGTAACTTAAAAATGTTACAAAGAATTACGCAATATAAACTGTACTTATCACACACACGCATTTTTTAATATAATTTTCCGTAACTACTATATTGGTAACCTTCACAACTATAAATTGCCTTCGGTTAATCATTGTTATAGTACTTGGAAAATGGCCGAAATTTGGAATCGGAAAGGGGAAAGCTTTGAATAACCTCGTCTGTTTTTCATTATCATGGAATCCCGGAAATTGTGTTTCCAGTGCCATAAAACACGTACACGTATAACCTTGTGTGATGAATTTGCAAGAAATCTACCATCTGGGTAAATATCCACTCAATTCCAAATCCACATATGGATTTTTTTTAATGCCCTGGATACTAAGCATTCCTTGTGCATTATATTTCCACTGTCGGTAAAGTAGATATGGGTTTTAATGATTCTCACTGAATTTATCCATATCAAATGTTGGCTGTTGCTTTGTAGCGTTAATTTTTTTCCTTGTAAAAAATGCTTAGTGATCGATGCTTAGTTTATGAAACAAATGAATGTTTTTCAAAAAATTAATTTCTTTTTTGAAATTTACAAATAATCTTATTTTTTTATCAGTGCATTATAATATTTCTGATCATTAAAAAGATTAATGAAATATTTTGCGTTTTACGAGTCAATGTTGTAATTCACCAATAGGCCTAAGTCACGTGACGTTACAGTCACATGATTCTGCAATCATGTGTTTCCAGCCGATCAGGTTATGCGTTTCGATGTTGCCAATTTTTACTTTTTGCACAAACTTTCTTTTAAAAAATAGGCATATTTGTTAACAATAAGTAATGCACATTCGTAAATAAAATGCACTTTACTTAAAAAGTACAAGTATAAGATTTTTTTTAAAAAAATTGAATAGCTTTTTGAAGAATCTTGGCGTTTGAACATGTTGACCTAATTATCAAATCAGAAATTTTATCTAAATTTAGTAAGTAGAACAACAAGTCTAATGTCAGCTTTGAATTCAATGGAAAACACATGATTGCATTTATCATTTGACCGTCGCACGAAATTGTCGAATGTATTGAAAATAATATATGTGTTCCGAAAGCTATCTTTATAAAAGACTGTATAATAATTCAATTCGAGAAAACTAGTTAAAAATTTCAAATTAATTAATATTCTAATTTCTTATGCAAATTTGATGAATACTTTCTTTTAACCTCCACACATATATTGCTACTAATTGGGCTTTTTTTTCCTCCAAGCTTTTAATATTTACTTAGATCACTGAACCTGGCATTAACTGGTTTTATTATTGTTCTTTGGTCCTTGGGTGATCTTAGAATTTTCGAATGCTTGTTTAGGTATGTAACCTTTTCAATTTAGTAATGGATTAAGAAGTTCTATATCAATTTATTCCATAGTATTTTGCTCAGTGTTATAAACAGTAAGAGAACGTTAGACTGACCACAAAACTGTATTTACACCAATTTTTAAAAAGCAGTCCTCAGTCTACTGTGTTTATAAATACACCAGCATCCATTTCTTTATCCTTTCCAAAATTTCAATCTCATCTTTTGGGTAAAAATAGTCTGGTCTCTCATATAGAATATATTAAAAATTATATACACATGTGTAATACATATGTATATGACCTAAAAATTAAAAGCATACATAAACTGTTTATCAAATTTCTATTGCATATTTTGCTGATTTTAAGATATTCTATAGGATCCCCCCCATTTTAAAATGATACGATATTAAACGCTTTTTTCCCAATGTTTTTCACTGTTATTACTGCAAAAACCTCTTTGTAAACCACACTAGAATAATGTGTGTCTAGATAGTTACTTCAGTATTCGATTACTGTTGTTTTCTTCGAACCATGATACCCATTGCTATTGATTAAACGAGATTCTCTTCAGTTGATTACAAGAAATTTTCTATTTCTCAAGGTATTAATGTTTATTTACATATGTAAGACTGCTTTGCAGCTTCTCTTTCGTTTCGTTTAAATAGTTCCATTTTTTTTTAAGTTTCAGTGAGTAGCTACCCACTTCAAACTAAATAACACAAGAGTAACTCGCTTACCATAGATGGTGCAACAATTACATGTATTTGAGGATATACAGTAATACCTCGACTTAGGCTAACCCGGAATTACGCTATTTTCAAATCTCATCGAGACTGTGTTTTTGTTTTTATTCCATCATTGAAATTCAAGCAGAAACAGTTCCAAAGTTTGATGAAATTGGGAATGTGTGATTGAAGAAGTCGATCATGCCCGACAAATAAATTTAGCAGTGGATACTGATGACGTTCAAGAACTGCTGGATTCCCACAATCATGGGCTGAGAATTGATCAGCGCATAGAAATGCATGAGCATGACATTGAAGAAGAGTCTTTAAACCCCGTTCAATCAGAAGATCGAATGGCAGTTAGGAATTGGACAGAAGGCCTCAGTTTAAATGAAAAAGGAGTTACAAATTTTAAAAATATAGACTCTAATGAAGAGCGTATTTTTTCAACAAAACAAGGAATAAAAAACTTATCATGCTGCTGCGAGGAAATTTTACGGGAGAAAGTAAAATCTTTGAGTCAGCAGAGAGAGAGGCTATTTTGTTAGATTTTATGAAGCCTTCTTCATCAAAATAACTTCGATTTGCGATTTTGTATTTGTGTTATTTGAAATTTTATTCAACATTATTTTTTTTAATCATTTTCTTTTATCTTCGACTCCAACTAAAAACAATTTATATGCGAAATTATACCCCGACTTACGCGGTTATCACTCAGTTCCACCTAGCGCGTATGTTCGGGGTCTTACTGCATTTAAAATAGTTTTATTGCCCTAAGAGACAGAGAAATGAAACATGTATATGTATGACAGGTCTTGCTGATTCTTATCTGACATAAATATTATTAATTTGTGATATATTGACAGTTTTTATTTCGTAAATATTCCTCATTTTTCCTGTTCTATAAGTCAAGGTCTCACTGCTCTTCCATAGAACCCTTAGCCTTCATTTGCATCTCGCTCACACACACAGAGCCATGACATCTTTTCGCTCATCTCCAAAAGTTCGCTTTTGATGACATTGCATCACGCTCCTCTTAAAAATCCTTTTTAACCAAATTTCGGTATCTCTTTCTCTTTGCAATCCGATTATCAATCCAACGGGGAACCGGTTTCCGTTCCTCATTCTCCCTTCTGATCCCTGGCAATGAACGAAATATAAAAAAAATGACCTTGTTTCCTATTAATGCTGCGGTCAGCTCCATTAGCATGCACTGGACACACAGCAGCACCTATGGGGGGGAAGTTCTCCATTTGTTTTTCGAATGATCTGGAGTTCTCTTATCTCTGCTGTGCACCGCTACTGCGTCGTATTTTGCACTTAAAATGCCTGAATACGCCATCCCAAACGAGTCATTTAAAATAATGTCACGACTGTGGAAAAATGCTTTCACATTGGACAGACCTTCGCTCGCCTTCTGTTATTTTGAAACCCCCTCTTGTGTTGGGAAAAATTATCATGTTATCTCATCGACCCTGAACTGGTATGGTTGGTTATCGCAGCGTGAGTTGGTTGAGTGAGAAGCATAGTGTGCATATTTATATTTTCCCTCTTTTCTTTAATTGTACGTGTGGTTATTACCGTGTGCTCTGAATTAAATTAGTTACCAGTTGGTCAAGTGGGAGGGGGAAAAAGGTTACAATTGTATTATCTGTAATCTGCTATTGTGGAACTTAACACAATGAGCTATTTTTGTAATACACTGTACCTTTATTTTTTCTTTAATGTTATTTACGTGTTAAACAGAGCAAACAAACAGTTTTTTTTTTCAAAAAAAAATTAATAAATAGTTTATTTAACAGTTCAGAATAAGAATTACCTTATTATTTTTAAAAATGAACAGTTAAGAGGAGAAAAATAAATTGTTTAAATTGCTTTTTTTTAAATAGTACAGATATATATTAAACGGCTTTCCTTCCCGTCTTACTGTTGCAAAAAAATGCTTATTGAATTTTTTTTTCATAAAGAGTAAGAAAAGTAAACAGGAATGTTTTAACGCCTTAATGTTAATCAAAAAGTGTTCTGTATTTTTTTCACTGATGTACCTACATACACTGCTGGCCAATAAAAGGGATGATGCAAACTTCAAATTCGATCGAAAGAAAGAAAATGTTTTTGAAACGGATTAGCATTTAATCGCACTTGAACGATGCAGAATAAAGAAAAGCCATCTCTCAAACTACGAGTGAAAGAAAAGGCTGGTTTTTTATTCGAAAATAGTATTCGTGGTTGGTTATTTGCAGAAAGATCGTGTTATGCCTCATATAAGAAGAATCAGCTACAAGAACAAATCGAAATTTGATAGCGATAGAATCATGATCTTCCGAGAGCGTGATTTGTCGTTCTGTGATTTGCTACTTCGCATTGGTTGGAATCCAAAGACTTTTATGAATATAAAATCGATGAATGCAGGAGGATCATCTTGACCGTCACGCAAGATCTCAAGGGCCTCCCGCCATTAACGTCCGAGAGAACGGACATGTCAAATCAGCTTTGCAAGATTGTACAGCCACATCGCTGACTATTACTCAGAAAGTGAGCTTGTTCACGGTTCAAGTATCCGCATGGACATTACGTCGACGTCTGGAGTACCATGCACTGTTCACACAGTGGCTATTATTGCTGCGTCTTTTGACACTGACCACAGGACCTGCGGCGGCAATGGTGCATCCAGCGACAAAACTGAATGCAAAACGTCGTCTTTCAGATGAATCCTGATTCTGTGTGCAGCATCATGATATATGTGCCTGGAGGCACCAAAGAGATCACGTATGGCCTTCTCGCATTCGATGGGCATTCGGGCCCTGTATCTGATATAATAATTAGTATGGGCAGCCATTAGGTACATGGCACGAACATCTTTTACTTGTTTCGTTGGTTATCTTGACAGCCAACGCTACATTTATTTGATCTTTAGGCCGGTGATTTCACCTTGTCATCGATGCCTCGAAGACGTCAACTTTAAACAAGAAATGCACAACCACATGTTGCCCGTCTTGTCCTGACCTATCTCGACACAGAGGTGTTTGACTGTTACCATGACCAGCACGTTCACCAGATCTTACACTCTTTGAAAACATCTAGTCACCGGTTGCTAAGATACAGGATGGAAACTGGGGCATAGAATGACTTCCCGTATCTTTTATCCAAGCTGAATTCGATTCTATGCCTAACCGGGTTACAACCATTTTGGCTGCCAGAGGCGGCATCTGTGTATACTAATTTAAGATCCTGTATTCTATTGAAATTGTACACGAATTTGATCGTGTTTTCTTTCTATTAAAATGGGGGGAGGGGAGTATTCCATAAATATCGCGTTCTCAATTTCAGACTATTGCTAATATCAATTTTGTGCAAAAATTTGATTTCTTAATTCTAATCGCATATATGCATGAAAAAACATATACAGAATGCCTCCCACTATTATATATTGAATATCAAAATAGGTGGAAAATTAAAATGGGGAAAATATGAACAGGTGATAAAAATCGAAGAATTTCGCTGTTATGATTTTATATTTTTGATGTATAACGTATGTAGAAAATTATCGCAATTGTTTTTCAAGAAATTCTTAAAAATTGAGTGATATTGAGAATAAGTCTCTTGAAGTTCTTTTGACGCTCCATTCACAATATGTATCATTATTGAAATAACCGCGACACGTTTTTATTATTCTGACTAGTATTAATTGCTTATGGAGACTTGGTAATAATAGCAAGAATGGATACTTTGCCGTACTATCTTTTTAAATTTTAATAAAATTAGAAATCAATTTCACATGTAAAGAAAATTAAATGTGTTTAAGTCTTTTCTATGTCTGTGTGTGTTGATTATGAATATATTTGGTCATATTTAAATTTCCAAATTTATCTACCCTTATGATTTTGAATTAAAACTCTACTTATTCAGTTTTTTTCCTTCACATGATTATAAGTAGATTCGGAGCATTAAAATTGTGTTATATCATTATATTTTGTTGCTCTTTATTCTCGAATTCTTGTTATTAATTATTAATGTATTTCCGGGACTCAGAGAAGGAAAGTATTTTGTTTTTTGTATGTCGTGCATAAAGAGAAAAGCTTTATTTGTGATTCTATGAATATCTTTACATGTAAAAAACGTTCCTCGTATGATTCGGAACCAAATAAATTCATGTTTGAAGATATTTTCTTTTTGTTTACATGATACAAAAGTAAATATAACAAGTAATATAAAAAAAATTAAGTTAATTCCTACTTAGATCAAAGAAAAAATTTATTTTAGCTACTTTTCATTGAACAGTTACAATTAATACAATTATGTATATATACATATGACAGAATCACAACATTAAGTGGTAATTAATTTTTATTCATTATTGTTAAAGTATTGTCATCCAAAACAATCGTGCATTAAAATTTCAATTCAACTGAATGCTTTAAAACGTGAGAAAAAAAACCTTTTCAAGTTTTAACACAAGTCGCCAAAAAGAATGCCAACGTGGCTGTTTTTGTAATTCTTTAAATAATTAGTTTTAATCAATTAATTTTTTAATTATAATTAAATTATTGTATTGTCATCCAAAATAATCATGTATATAAGATTTCAGCTCAGTTGAGCGCTTTAAAATATATTTTAATAACGATTGAAAATTCCATCAAGATAAATAAATAGAAATAGCTAATAGTAGGAATTGAAAAACCATATATCATTATGAGAGATTAAAAACAAAATGAATATATATTTTTACTCTGTATTATTTTTAATATTGTGTTTATTGTATTGTTTGTTAAAATCTAAAATAGTTCTTTTTTATCATTTCAGGTAAGAAAAATGTTTATCTATTATTTGTATATTCATTTCGAGTGGTGAGTACTCATTTTGTTCCGTTGCATTTTTATGTGTAGAATTGGTACATAAATAACAAATTGCGCTTGTGATTACATTAATATTAATTTAATATTTAATAATCCCGGGAATGTGGGATGAAAATTATGTGCTGTCAAGTTGCTTGTTAAAGATATGTGAACTACTGAATCACTATCTTACTATCACATATCTTACTAAAATATTCGTAAACAATTTATTTATTGGTTGTATTTCTGTTCCTGAATCACACACACATAGTTCTTGAATAATATAGCCTATATCGAAACTGCGTTCTCTTGAAGTTCGGTGGAGCCTGATTTGATGAGTAAAAGTCTCTGTTAAATGGGCATGATTTGCTATTAGCTAATGGACTTAGTTTCTTTTTGGTGGAAAGCTCGCATTTAAAATCTTTCTTAGCCCACAGAGAATATTTGAGAGAATAGTTTAGGGTTACAGGATGTGTGTGTGTGTGTGAAATATTAATATGTGTTGTCAGAAAAGGAGGCTTGGCATGTTTTTCTTATCTTCAATGTGGAGTTTTCTGCTCGAAGTTGTAACATCTAAGTTTGGTGATTACTTTTATTGTGCGCTCTTTTTACAGACGCCACGAGACCGCCTTTTGTCATCAAATTTTACGATTATTTCTATTTTGGGATAATATGTCGCGATCATAATAGAAAGAGATTTACTGTTATTTTTATTATTATTCAAAAGCATTAGGATATGCGATACTGTTAAATCTAAAGAAAAAACTCGAATTTGTATCGCGGTTTTAAACTACCATTAAAGAAGAGCTAACGAATAAAAGATTGCTTGATTTTGATATTAGAAATAATGGAACTGAAAATGTTGTTATTGTTGAAATAATCATAATTCTCGGAAAGGTTTTCAGGTCCCCCCCCCACCTTCTTTAATATATTCTCCTTAGTTATAATTCAATAAGGTTTTTTTTTCTTAATTTTTTTGCATTTGTTTGTTTATATATTCAATACGTTTACAATTACAATACAATTTTATTATACCTGCTTCATTCAGTGAATATTCTCTTATGCAATATTGCAGTAGAGCACACAAGAATTTTTCAAGGGGGGTCCGGGGTCGAAAGTTCACCATTCTTGTATCATGCTCCTTTTGATTTTGTCGATTTGGGGGAACAAAACACAGTAAAAAACTAATTTTTGAATAAATAATTAGCATTAATTAATAAAATTAATCATTAATAACAAGTAATTAATTAAATTTTACGTACTGTATACTTAGAATTATAATCAATCGGGAAAAAAATCAAGGGCTTTGGGGGGGTCCGGACTTCCAGCCCCCCCCTTGTGTGCGCCACTGCAATATATTCTTAACAGTTAGGAGCAGGGGCGTAGCTACCGCCGTATCAGTGATACGGAGCCCCTAAACTACAAGGGCCCCAAAATGTGTAACTACAATCCCATTAACAGGACTCCCATGTCTTAAAAAGGGCCCCCGAAAGAGTTTTGATACATGGCCCCTTCAGAGCTAACTACTCCTCTGGTTAGGAGGTACTTATCTCACATATATATTTTCCTTTTAAAACATAATGGAGCAAAAAGTTTTTACCCCACATTTCAGCTCTTGCTTAGTAGAATTATTATTGCTTCAAATGTAAATGTAACTTTTTTTTTTTTTTTTCCACATTTCATGAACTCCAAAATAATTTTCTATTTTTCGTATATAAACTTGTTATTTATGAAAACTGAATTTCACTGAATTTGTCAAAAGTTACAGTATATTTTGCATTGAAGTTTTTTTTATAGATTATAGGACTTTTTTTTATATTTATATATAGTTATATCTTTTTGAAAACACATTAAAAACACAAACTAGTTTTTATTATTTTATTTACTATGTTCGATTGAGTAACTTTTTTTCTACGCAGTTAATGTATGGAATTTTTAGTGTGCTGTCTTTGGAATGGAAGGCATTGTAGTGTTGAAAACCAACAATCACGAGAACAAGTGTTATCATATTACAATATACCAACTAATAGCCATATTGGCTTGTTGGGAAGGATTAAAAATACGTTTTAATAGCCGCTGTGATTAGAATAGAAATAAAACAGAACAAATTGTATTACTTAATGGCTTCTATTATTTGACTAATACTCCTCTTAATAATGATGGGGAAAAGAAAATGCATGTTTCAAAACTTGATCCTTATTCATATCTCTTTGGTCAGAGAGAACAAGATACATTCACACATATATCCACTCCGCATAACTGGTCGCGGTCCGCTGGTGAACACTACCAACCGTGCAGAACTCTGTTTATATTGAGATGTCACGTTTCTGTGGTATATTTTTTCTGCCCTTTTTTACTCTTTGATTTTCCTCCCCCTCGTGGGATTTTTTTATGGCGTTTATTTTATTAATTTATCGAAAAAGTGGGAGTTTTGAAATTTAATCTCGTGGGCATGTCGAAAGGACGCAAGACTGGGTATGCACACGTGGTCGTACTGTGTCAGTGGATTACGGCGAAGGTGGAATGGATAGAAAAGGATTAGTTTTTATTTTCTGTTTTGGTTTGAGATTGTGTGCTGGTTAAGTGTCGTTTGTTATCCTTAATTTTTTTAATATCAAAAAGCGTACTTTGGGATGTACCTTCCCTTGGAAGTACATCTCTCGAAATATCAGCGTGAGCTAGAGGTGAAGGGTTAACGTAAAAACTAGAATCAAACATTATCTTAATATGACTTTATTAAGATATTCAACTTAAACTTTGAACAAATATAATGTTATAAATTAATGAATGAGAGAATCTACGATGACGCAATACGCAACACACAATATAATACAGACCTATCTCAATAATTGAACCGCCTAATCTTCAAATATAATAATAGTAAGTAATCAATCCTACCTTATATTATTCTGTAATAAACTTGTCTTTATCTACAGTGGTATGTAGCTGTACATTTAACTTCTAATCGAGCACTAATATGTTTAACCACGACACGTAGAACTTGAATCTTGAACGACGAACTTCAATAATCATCCACTACCACAACGCACGTTAATTGTCGAACATTCCTTTACACTACCATTACATTGCCATCATATTGCCATCCCGCTTACTCTAAGATCCTATATTTAAAGTCCGTTTATTTGCATCTCTTCTTCACATCTCGTTTCTTGGATTTGGTTGGAAAAGAGTTGCCATTAATTCTGGCCCAAAGAACCCAAAGGACTTGTTAAAGAAAAGACGCGTAAAACGTCACAACTTGTTTGGATGTTAAAATTTATTTTTAAAAAGTAATGATTCAGTGTCATCAGAATTATGAGGTATTTATATTTTTTTACTGAATTTTATTTGTATTAAAAATTTTTAAAGTAATATAAACCTTTTTAAATATAATTGTAAGTCGTGTAAATGTATTTTATGTTTCCATTTACGAGTACACGATTTAGTACATGCAGTGGCACACACAGGAATTTTTCAAAGGGGAGGTCCACAGTCGAAAGTCCTCCATTCTCGTTTCATACCCCCAATGCGCCGCCAAACATATTCTTTTGATGTTGTCAGTTGTCGACACCAAAAATACAGTAAAAAAATTAATTATTAATAGCTAATACTTGATTAAATTTTACGTACTATACACATAAAATTATAATCGATCAAAAAAATCAAGGGTGATGGAGGGGGGGGTCCGGACCCAGGACCCCTCGCTTCTTGCATGCACCATTGAGTACAAGGTATTATTTAATTGGAAAGAGTGTATTAAATGGATAAAAAAAAGCTTAAATCTAATTAAATATGATTCTTTATTAATTGTATGCACTTTTTGTGTATGAATATGTGAAGGATTATTTTCAGCTAACATGTAATTAATTACTTATATATAAACAAATAATTCCAATGACTATACTAACTATAGATAGCGTTCAGCAAAATTTATCCAGAATGTACTCTTTTTGCAAATTGGAACACAATCAGTGGCGTACACGGGAACCATACACCCCCCCTTAAACCAGTAGTTTTTAATTTTTACCGTAGCGAATACCCCTCGCACAATCATTTACAAGGTTTTAGAATGCAACTCCTCTTCTTCATGCAAGAGTTCTGTGTATGCTACTGGACACAATATTTGTTTACATTTTTGTGTTTTCTTTCACAATTTGTGCATTTTATTGTTTATTTGTGCAATTTTTTTTTGAGTAAGTTTGAAATTTTAAAAAAGGTGCGATTTTTAGTTAATAAATTTTCAAATTTATTTTCTTAAGAGTTGTTAATATACATACCCTTTAAAACGCGAGATTAAAATGAAATTCTTTTAAATATCGTTCCTTACTGCCTTAAATTAAGCACAATAGAACTCCTCCTTACATCTCAAAGTGTGTATTTTTACCTTTCATTTAAAAATTCCGATTGTTATTTCCGCTTAGAACGGGGGCAAAATATTGGACAGGTTCCATTTTCAATAGTATTAGAGAATGAATACCACTTTAAAATGGCAACACTTTTCTTATTCCACTTGACACCTGCCTTCCTCGATAACAATTAGCATTTCAAAACCGACATAATTCTTTGCTGAAATTGGAACCTCTCGGGAACTAATGGATTATAAGTGCTTTTGGTTTTCGACTCATTCCACAGGTATTCATTCTTTTGTGAGGAGTATCTCTCCTCCTCCCTCTCGGTGTATGTATCTTTTGTGTGCTTGTGTTCATCAGTGAGCGGGCGATGAACAATGAGCCAGGGGGAGGGTCACGTGACGATGACAATGAGCGTTGGTCACGTGACCAGGCGGCCTTGTCGGCGTGGTGTCCTCGCCTAGGGCGGCGTCTCCTTCCGCTTCCTTGTCGCCTCCCGTATTTTTTATTTGTTTCTATTTCTATTTATGGAACTCCGATCCTTTGGATAACTCTTTTAACCCCTGCTTCACTTCGAGGCACTACATAACGTGCGAACATCTAATACAAAGTGGTCAGGATACGGTTGAAATGAATGTGGATGTGTGTCAGTGGGCTTGCGAAGGTGTCAGTTACGGGGAATCCGTTTTTAACTGTTGAATGCGAATTTAGATTGGATATTTATTATAATCTGAGAATTATTGTTGGAAAGTTGAACGAGAGTTTTTATTTAGTCCGATCTACATTGGTTTCCTTCTTTCTTTTTTTCTTTCCTTCATCTGGAAAACCTCGTTAAGTATTTGGAGATGCTTGGGATCAAGATTACTAGTTTTATTTTATACTTTTATTATAATATCAAACATATCTCGTTTTTCCCTACAGCCAATGGAGAAATTTCGTAGAGGCTTAAAATGGATTTTTTTTAATAGGAAAGAAAAAATTACGATGTATTAGAGGGAATGTGTGTGTATCCGTTAACAGTATAAAAATTGGTGAAATAAGCTGTTATCAGTAGCGCACACATGAATTTTTCAGGGGGGGGGGTCCTGAGGGTCAGACCCCGCCCCAAAAGCCCTTGATTTTTTTCCGATTGATTATAATTCTAAGTATATAGTACGTAAAATTTAATTAATTACTTGTTATTCATGATTAATTTTATTAATTAATGCTAATTATTGATTCAAAAATTAGTTTTTTACTGTGTTTTGTTCCCGAAAATCGACAAAATCAAAAGGAGCATGATACAAGAATGGTGAACTTTCGACCCCGGACCCCCCTTCTTGAAAAATTCCTGCGTCCGCTACTGCTTAAGAGTATAACAAAAAAAAAGGTGTTGTGTATAAAAAAGGAAAACAATTATTGTATGATAGCTCTCTCTGAATTTTATTGGATGAATTGAAAATAAGGATTTAGTTGTGTATCACGAACCATAACCGAATTCAGCTTGTCAAATGTATAGTACAAGTTTTTCACCATATTTTACTGAACAAATAACTTGCATATGATATTTTGTTTCTCTCTCTTCTCCCATTACTTCATAATACTTAAGGCTTCGTTAGCGACTAATTTGTTATTATTAT
This sequence comes from Trichonephila clavipes, assembly GCA_019973935.1. Lineage (NCBI taxonomy): Eukaryota > Metazoa > Arthropoda > Arachnida > Araneae > Nephilidae > Trichonephila > Trichonephila clavipes. The sequence continues at coordinate 668,523 of BMAU01018604.1, forward strand.
CATTATTTTTTCGGTTTTATGAAATATTATGCTTTGTATGTTTAAGTAGTGGGTCATTATGTTGGTACTAAATCGGGATTAGTTGCAGAAGGAAGTGTGCATGGTTGTCTCAAATATTTATTCAGACAATTTTTTGTTATTGGTAGATATAAAAAGAGGTAATGCACTTTTTATTTAGTTTGTGAAACATTTTTTTCTGTTTAATGTTAATTGTTCATGAGAATTTCTGTTGTTAAAATTTAGCAATTGTATAAAAATCTATTTTTAATGACTAAAATTAGTGAAATGAAATTTTAAAGAATTTTATTTGAGTATCAGATTGTCTCTGTAAAGACTTCTAAATCGCTCGATATTTTTGACTATAAAAAAGTAACTGAGTAGAGTTTTGTGGGATTTGTGTTGTTAAGATTATTGAACTAATTATAAGAAATGATTCATTAAAATATATTCTTGCAATCAAAATAATAATAACGCGCAACAAAATGAGTTACAAAAATAAATAATTCTTTGTTTTCGTCTTATGTTAAGGAATATGTCTTGAGAAATAATATCTGATAGAATATATGTCTTCGTAAGGATATAATAAATCATTTGTACATTTAAAGTTTAGATGCATTCAATATAAATGTGCAATTTGGCATTCTAATTGATAGAATTCATTTGACATGATATTGTAGGTGATGAGGTATTATGCATATTATATTTTTTGGAAGCAAAGAAAAATGTTAATTGCAGGGTGTCCACAAATTAATTGAGTAGTTTCGTAAATTAAGAACTTTCGAAATATCAAATGAAATTAGCCCTTTTTAAGTCAGACTAGTTGGAATATATCCTAAGTTTTTTCATAATGGGCGTTTGGTGTCATAATGGGACAGAGTCGAAAAATCCTCTTTCCATTTTAGAACATGAAAACAGTCCCAAGATAAATTTGTTTTTTGCAAAGAGCTCCTCGAATGTTCTCGGCCCATTTTTCTTCACTGAAAAGACTGTTGTATCAGTTATTTACTTGGACATGCCTGGAATATACTTATACCAATCTTTAAAGAAAAAGTGCCAAGAGTTTACATTTTTCAACTGGATATAGCACGCCTCATCACTATCACAGCGATGTTACATCTCATCTCAATGTTGAGGTACCAGTTTGGATTTGTCTTGGGAGTGCAATTTATTGGCCATTACGATCACCATCAAATCTCGGTGAATGGGGATTTGTAAAGAATCAGGTGTACACTCCCTCATTTCCTACATTAATTCATGAACTAAAATAAAAAATCTATGCTGAAATTAATTTGATTGACGGAAACATCCTGACAAATCTGTGGCAAGAACTAATTAACCGATGGAACATGCGCATATTACAAAAAGAAGCCACATCTAACATTTGTGGTAATCTCAGTGCCGGTTTATTCTTTGGTCCCCCCGAATAAAAACCTGCTCTTCTGGTTTTAAATTTTGATCCACCATTGCCAAGGGGACCTGTAGATCCTCTGCTCCCAGGGCCTAAAATGAGCTTAAATCAGCACTGGTGATCATGGTCAACTTGGACTATTTCACTATCTTACAATCATATATACTTCAATTTCCCACCCCCTGTAAATTAAGTCCAATAAATCATTCTTTTTGCCCAATTAATTTGTAGACGCCCTGTATATTATAATATAGTGAACTCAGAATATGAATATTTTGCCATTTTTTAAACTCTGAAAAGTTTGCTTAATATATATTAATTAAAACGAACTATTTACTCTAAATCAATCCTTTCAAGGATGCATAGTACTTGGCAACTGAAACTGGACTCTTCCGAATGAAGATTCCCACGGAAGCATGGGTCCGTGGATGCGGAGTGTCCTCAGTGTCCACGTGCCTTGAACCGCGCGGGATGGATGAAAAATCATCGCATCAACCGGTTTTTTTATTCTTCTTCCCGAAGTTGACCTCTCCGTGGGCCGGTCTGTGGCGCCAGCCAACCCGCTCAGCCATCGACCGGGTTTTTCGCCCAGACGTGATCCGCATTTCATCGCGTCCACTGGTTCCTGGATGCTCGGGAGAGGTTATTGAGTTGGGATGGGATTAAAAAGACCCTTTCGCAGGGCTCTTCCCCCCTCCCCGATGGATCGTAATGAGTCGAGGTCGTTGAGGCGAAGTGGTTGGACTCGATGCGGGATGCCCGGAATGGGTCCCGCGCGTGGCGTCCGGATATTTCAGTTTTTAAATTAAATTTCGTTTTTCACTTACGGCTGTCTTTACTTAAGTGTCAAGGGTGTTACTGAGAAAATATATTTAAAAGTTTAAAAATTAAGTTTGGTTTTTCATTTAAGACGTTCTTTACCAAGTGTAGATGAACTGAACTGTTTCTTCATGTACGAAGATGCTTCAATATTAGTATCGTATTTAAATTGTATCCTTTTTAAAAGAGCATAAGACAGTTTATTTTTTAAAAAATATTTTTATTTCCGATTAAATCGATTGATTTTTTTCTCTCCTCCCCTTCTTATTGAGCCTTAAAAACATTTTAGGTCCTTTTCATGGTGCATTAAAAAGTAATTAAATAGGATATAAACATGCTTCTTCCCTCTGCCTAATACGGCCGCGGTAGCCGAGTGGTATAGGCATCGGATCGTGGCTGGCTTTGTCACGAGTTCGAGCCCAGTACCACTGAAGACCCGCCGTGTAGGGCAGCGATGCACGCTAAATCTGTCGAGAGCTGAAATGTCCTCCCGTTTGTGTGGTGTGGTAGTTAGGAGAGGGGGGTGCCAGCTCAGGTGTCGTCCACGTCACTTGACCATGGTTCAAAATTACGTGGTCCGTCGCCAAAAGCCCTCGTGCAGCTGAACAGTGCGACGTTAATCTTCACTCACTCACCCTCTGCCTAATTCTTGAGCTTTTCCGTTTATAATACTGGAATGAACTCAGCAAATCTCAAAATAGATAGCGTTCTTAAATGTGCAGCTCTTTAATGCTACTATGTTGTAAATATGGGAATTTCAAAAGAGGAATATTTTGGTACGTTAAATAAATAAATTGTATGTACAAAAAGGATTGAGTTCAAAGAGATAGTATTATTATATAATATTTTAATAAATGTGGTACATACCGTAAAATAACGCGCTCCTATATTTTCAAGCTGCAGTTATTATTTTTAGGAATATTCGTCGTATAATGCGCGCCTCTCTTTTTTTACGAAGAAACTCGGAATGCGCGTGCGCAATGCTCTTATGTTTTGAAGTCATTTATTCGAGGTATAGACAAAATTCGAGCTTTAGAAAGAAATTGTATACTTCTAGAACTACAACCTTTTAAGTTCATGAATACCATTTCTTTAAAAAAATTTTTTTAAGAAACAGTTATTCGATATATGCAGAAGTCTTAATTTTTTTCCAATGCTCGTCTTTGTTTATGTAAACCCTCTCCCAAGTTTATAGCCGGCGTATAACGCGCACTCGAAAATTTCGATTCTTTAAGTGCATACGCCGTATTATACGGCAATTCAACATTTGAATTTCATACTCTTTTCGCGTTATAAACCTGTATTAAGTATTTACCAGAGTTAATAGAGTAATGATAAAAAAAAAATAACTTACCTCAGTTTTTGTTTCATTATCTCTAAGAGATTTAACCCAAAATGATTTAAATTCTATAAAACATGTATTTTTATCAAGCAAGGAACAAAATTAAATAAATTGTATCTGGTTAATGTGAAGGGGTTTTTTTACAGCGTAATGTGGGAATTGAAAAAATCAAGTTAATAGTATCTAAACTATTGAGTAGCACATTTGTTATGCTTGAAAGCTCTTAGCCAAATCCCGAGTCAATTTCTCTGTGAAGGAAGATAAATTAAATTTTAGAAAGCGTGGCTTCTTTCAATTAGTCGAACTAGTTCAGAAACATTATGGTTATCAGCGGATTAACTACCTGCTAGTTTCAAGATGCTATCGTTCTCTAGGGAAGTAGAGCAGTTTTTCTTTTCATTTTTAACCTAAGAAGGCTGGGTTTCCCCCTAATCCTTGCCTTCCTTAAATGTAAATATCTTTAACGAAAAGTGTATCAAATATAGTACAAAAAAGTGAATAAATTATAAACTAAACTTTTCTCTATATTAGATCACCAGTAACGTACACAAAGAGCAGGACGTTCAACCCATTCATATACGAACAATTTTTTTATATTCAACATAGTTATTACGTCTCATCGCATTGTTTTTAGTACCCCCCAAATAAAAATTTTGTGGCCGCGGTAGCGGAGTGGTATATGTATCGGATCGTGGCTTGCCTTGTACCCAGTACCGCTAAAGACCCGCCGTGTAGGGCAGTGATGCACGTTAAATCTGTCGAGAGCTGAAACGTCCTCCCGTTGGTGTGGTGTAGTAGTTAAGAGAGGGGGTGCCAGCTCAGGTGTTGCCCACGTCACTTGACCATGGTTTAAAATTACGTGGTCCGTCGCCAAAAGCCCTCGTGTAGCTAGTGAACAGTGCGACGTTAATATCCAATCAATCAACCAACCAACAAAAATTTTGTGTTCGCCATTGCTAATCATTTGATTACCGAGATCAAAATTGCGATTAAATTTCTTGAACATAAAATTAGCTTTCTATTATATTGTATGCATTTGTTTATGAATTATTATTTTTTTATTTTAAGGCAAGTAGATGTTAAAATTCATTAGACAATAATTAAAATACTTGAGCACTTTGACTGAAAAGGAATTTTTTTAACATGTTTTTTTCTGTTTCTAAGAATCTAAAAATGATTTCATGCACATATAATGAACTAGCTTGTATTTTAATGATGTGTTTTAATGAATGAAAAAAAAAGGATAAAGAGAGAGAGAATTGCAAAATCAGAGTAATAAGCTTCAAAGTGAACGTAATGATTGCGTTATACATTTATTGTCTTTTCAGTAGATTTTTTTAAAGTTGTTTGTTTTAATTCTATTTATATTCAAGCTTTTTTTAAAAAAAAATACTTATCGTTACACGTAACTAAAAAACATTTTCCGTTTTCAATTCTATTTTTTTTAAAGAACGAATTCTAGCATGACATATAATATTTATTGGATTTAAGGGCTTTAAATTGTTGCGTTATGCTGTGTATAGTAGAGAAGGCATTTTTATTTTGTTCATCTTAAAAGTTATTTCAAAAATTATTTTGAGTTTGAAGGAAAAGAGAGAATTGTAAGCTTGGGAGGAATTCGTATTTTTTTGTGTCGTGGTTGTATAAGCTTAATACTGCTCACGTATTCATAATATTAAATAGTTATGTTTTTGTATTGTTAAAAAAGGTGACAATGCTATATCTGGAGCAATCAGTGATATAGACCACTTAAATTTTGTGTGGATTTTAAAAATTTGTTTTTTTTAACTTCTGTATCCTGTTTTCATAACATTTCATCAAAATACTCCGTAAACTTTTTTTGGTCACTTTTTGTCATTGGCTTACAGTAAAGTGCGATTTGTCATTTCAACCCCCAATAGACCAACGCATTTTTAATTTTTACCATTTTAGATTACCCCTTTGTCGCTCTCTCGTCTACATGTTTTTTTTAAATGTTAGCCTTCACCCCCAAAAGAGAATTTATATATATATATACACACACACATGTAAGGACGTCTTAAAACATGGACCCAGAGCCTCGGCCTCCAGAGGGCTCACCTCGTTCTCGACTCGGCATTCAACAAGTGAGTGAGTGAGTGAAAATTAACGTTGCATTGTTCAACTACACGAGGGCTTTTTGTCGACGCACCTAGTAATTTTGAACCACGGTCAAATGACGAGGACGACACCTGAGCTGGCAACCCCCCCCTCGTGTGACTACCACACCAACGGGAGGACTTTTGAGCTCTCGACAGATTTAATGTGCATCGCTCCCCTACACGGCGGGTCTTCAGTGGAACTAGGCTCGAACTCATGAAACGCCAGACATGATCCGATACCTAGACCACTTGGCTACCGCGGACATGGCATTCAAAAAGATCATGACACGAAATAATTTTGATGGCCAGGTGTTATTCCCGAGCATATTCTCTGAAAAACTGGGAATTTCGAACTGTACGTCTACTGGCAACAGTGACAAAACTACATTATTATGTTTTGACCGTTGGCCCGTCTAGGCCAAATCGGTCTGCCTGGGTTTGTGAGATTGTGAGTCATGCACATTTATTTGTTATGGGTTCCCATTTCTGACAACGTATATATACTGTTCTGAATACTAAAAATATTCGTAAGGTGGCCTACTTTTACATAGGAAACCAGGGCCTCAAGTCTTAAGACGTCACTGAATGAACTGATATGAAAAGCTAACTGGGTAGTTGATGAAAATCGTATAAATTTATTCATTTTTGAATCTATCAATTAAGTAATATAGTTTTTTTATTGATAAATTTTAATACACGAATTTGTACTCCATAACAGTATGTCAAATTACTTAGACATTGGATTTACATATAATGGAAATGTTAACTTTTTTATTTTGAATAGTGTGCTTCCTTTTAAAACCGTACCTGTCTTCTGTATCAATCTATCATTGAAAATTTGAAAAGTCTGTTACAACTCATATTTGCACTATGTTGTCTCTCCACCTGTCTGTCCTAAGCGGTCGTTCACTCCAGGTTTTTGTAGGGAAGGGGGGGACGCGAAGGAGCCTCAGTTCCATCCAGGGTTGGGTGTGTTTACCTCTCGTGACGCACGAAACGCAATACTTTCTCTAATTTAAATACGACGCCTTATATTTCTTTTCGGTTCGTGATTCCATACTTTGCATTTCTCTATGCACCGTCCTTCCCACGCGGACCACCTGCAACGACTGCGCGGAGAAGAATCCCCAAGGCTGAAATTTCTCATCCTTATGAAAAAGGATAGGATTTTTCCAACTGGCACTGTGTTTGTTCTTTCTTTTGGGTCTCCTTTGGAGAAAGTGGGCTGAAAGGCCCCAATTCTTTTTCTCCGGCATCTTCTTTTGGGTAGTTTCGAATTGCCGATTCACAGCGCAAAGCCTTTGGGTATAATTTTACCATAATTGTACCTAAACATTTGCTTTAAAATGAAAAGTTGGAATTTTTCGTGCAGGATAACGTGCGATTTTTGTTGAAATTGTATATTTGAGCCTATGGTTTAAAATTTTATAAGCTTGATTTGAAAAAAGAACCCCCCTCGGTGTATTTATTAAGTATTCAAGTACTTCCGAGATGAATACTAATACCATAGAACTTGTATACTCTTTTATATTATAAAGTTAATTCTCTGAATGTGTATGAATGTGTATTAAGTGGTACAAACTCCGTCATCGCATTCGTTCCGTGGGCAATATTTCATTATTTAAAAAAAATGGGAATTGGAACGTCTAAAATGAATGGGATTCAATATGTATTCGAGACGTTGTAGCCAAGTGGTCGTGGTTGCGAACCCGTGACCGCCGTTGTCGAGGCATGGGCTCGAGTCCTAGTGCCGCTTAAGACTCGTAGATTTGATATTCATCGGTTACAGAGACCAAGAAGTTAAACATGACGACTTGTAGAAAACGTACCAAATCCTATTCCGTCATTGTGTTCTTAATAATAGTGAATGTATCTTATTGGATAATATCGCCACTGTGTAGGCGAGTACTCGGAAAAACAGTCACCTACCCTTGGCAGGTTGCGGTTGCTTAGTGATCTTGGTCATGGACTTGTGGCCAGCATGTCATGAGTTCGAGCCGCCTTATACCACTGAAACCCCACCGTGTGGAGAGGATGATGTACGTTAAATGTGTCCAGGCTCAAAGTCCTCCATGAGTATGTTGTGAAAATTTTAAGAGGAGGTGGTTTCTCAGGTGTCACCCTCATCACTTGACCGTGGTTCATAATTACGAGTTCCGTCGCCAATAGCTGCTTTGGAGTGCGATGTAGATTTTTACTTACTCACTCAATTACTCACTCGAAATAGATTGGTGAAAGGCATCAGAGTTTGTGAACGTACATTGCTTTACTAGATTGATTGTGTTGGAAGAGATGGTCAATTTAAATTATGGATTCGTCATACACGGATTTAATTTGAATATTTCTAAGAAAATATGTTTTATATTAAGTATTCAATCATTGATTGTACAATGCAGATCAAAGGTGTCAAACTCAAAGGCTAACTTGGGCCAAACAAACAAGGTGTAACTTCAGGTGGGTCGGGAAAAAAATTAATTTTTTTAGAAACATTATTTATTTCAAATAAAATATATTATATTAGAACATATATAAAAGAACAGCACAAGTTTAATGTTCGCGTCCTCACACTTGACATTTCTTTGCTACTATTTCGGGAGAAATTTTGTTCGCAGTGATTACTTTCAAAACTGATCCAAGGAGAGCATCATTAATACTATTTCTTACAGGATACTAATTTCCTTTTATAACTGAAAATAACTGCTTGCACCTTTAAGTACTTGCAAACATGGAAATAATTCTATGTGTGAATTTTCGAGTAATTTCAAACGTGGTTGGTAAATATTTGTAAAATTCGAGCACACCCACTTCAATGAATTTTGCCTTCAAATTTGAATCGTACAGAGTCTGTATTTATTGAGAAAATCGAAGAAAACAAACAAAATTTGTCTTCCAAAGCAGTGTTCCGCAATCCGCGGACCGTTAACGGGCCGTAGATCAAATGGTACCGCGCTGCACAAGAAACATTAAATTATTTACTGTGATGTATTTTTCTTGGATTTGAGCTACTTTTCATGAAAATCACTTTATATTCCTTGTTAAATCCCTTTATACTCATTTTTGGTGTAGCTATATTTTATTCAAGTGTCACGATTAAATACACCATTGAATTAAAATTATTAAATTAAAACAGTCTAAAATATAAACAATCAACTTTTTCACCTCAGCGGGCCGCGGTAAAATTAACAAACGTTGACCGGTTGATTGATTGATTGAATATTAACGTCGCACTGTTCAGCTACACGAGGGCTTTTGGCGACGGTAAACGTTGACCGGTCCACGGCGATAAAAAGGTTGCGGAACACTGTTCCAAAGAATTAAAATCTGTAAATCTTGCATCAAAAATTCAGTTGTAAGATTTGAAATTTTTTTCTGGATATTTTTGATACGATGTTTAGTATCAACTAAACTCGATCTTGCACGTCAAGAAGTGCGTTAAATCTTCCCTTTTCTGTTGCTTTTCCCAAAGATAATACATATTATTGTGTGCCAATACATTGCCCGGGCCGCAAAAACGTTCGTTGTGGGCCACATGAAGCAAGTTTGACACGCCTGATGTAGATCAAATATATCTGAATCCTATCAGTGTCACAATATCAAAAAAATATTTATATCTGGTTTTCCCTCCTATAAATGTTCCAAACACTGCGTATAACAAAATTACACCTGATACAGAGCATACATGTGTGCTGTAGTAAACTAAACATTACAGGTGCTATAGTTAAAAAGCTCTGACTTCTATGTCTATGAATAAAAGTTAGGTGAATGACCTGATCTATAAAGCGGGGAAAATATTCTTTCACCCCCTTTTATGCTTTCAGTCTCCAAGAAAGAGTGTAAAGAATGCGTCCTTTTCAATGTTCCTGGAAAGCATGGTAAGCTTGTATGCGTTCCGCTTTTCTTTGTGAATTTTGAAAGGGTTAAATTTGTCGGATCTTGTGAATTGTGCGGATAGGTGTGGACAGTAGAGGTTGGGAAGTCAGATTGACGGCTGGTTTGTGCTTAACCTCTTTTCCTACGTTTTCTTTCGGTCTTCCGACAAGTGTGATCTACATTTTGAAAAGTTTCTTAGTTTTCCATAAAAATTTTAAAAATTACTTTTTGTATTCTGATTATCTACATCAGTGGCTATCCGTCGATAGTCCGTGAAACATTTTTGATGATCCGCTGAAAAATTGGGACATTATTTATATTTGTATGAAGATTGAGTTTTAAAAATAGCGAGAAAAAATGTATTTTGGGACTTGGATTATACTTTTAAAAAAAATTAGCTACTGCTTTTTTAGAGTTGTGACTTTCTGGCTACTTTTTCCGGTGTATGTAGTGAGGCAAGAGAGTTACAATCACTGTAAATTGGTGGCATAAAACTTCGGTACTTTAATATGGCTTTGCGTTGCGGGTCCCCCCCCGTGCAGTACCCTTTTCCAGTGATATGGATATGTAAATAAGGGGCAATATAGTTACAGGTTACTTTATATGAAGATTAAAAATAGCCACCTTTTTAAAAAGATAAGTTCTTTCACATTAATAAAATAAAAGATGTCTGATTGTTTTGGTACAAATTAATGGTTCTTCAATTATAAAATTATAATTGTAGTGGTCCATAAAGTTTTGAATATTAATGACCACTGATCAACTTAACGTTCCTTTTTTTCTTTAATTTAACTTAATTCGTTAGATAATTGATAGGGGGGGGGGATTCTCTAGGGATTCTTACTGGAAGAATTTCCAAATTAAATTTGACGATTTGGAGCAAAGAAAATTATTTGGAAAATATCTTAAATTATATGAAAACAGGAGTTTTTAAAATGCTCATATGCAGTGGCGCACACAGGAAATTTTTCAGAGGGGGCGGGGGTCCGGGGTCGAAAGTTCACCATTTTTGTATCATGCTCCTTTTGATTTTGTCGATTTTCGGGAACAAAACACAGTAAAAAACTAATTATTGAATAAATAATTAGCATTAATTAATAAAATTAATCATTAATAACAAATACTTTATTAAATTTTACGTACTATGTACTTAGAATTATAATCAATCGGGAAAAAAATCAAGCCCCCCTCCCTTGTGTGCGCCACTGCTCATATGTAATCACAATTATTCTTTCATTCTAAGTGTTTCATATTGTAAATAATTCATGCAAATACTACTTCAATCAATTTAATGAGAGGATTCTCTTTACTGTATAGTTTGTACACCAGTACAAACTGTATAGCAAAGAACTGCATAAAAGCAAACAAAAAACTGTATAGAAGAACTGATTGCAAAGAAATTTATAGCAAACTATATGTCATTAATACAAATAGAATGTTCAGAAACTGTAGCTTTTTATATGTTTAAATTTTTAACTATCGGAATGAAATAAAAGCGTGTATAAATTAATATGTAACTGAATGGCTTTTGAAAAATTTTATCTGCTTTCACCTAAAAATATTTTTTAATTGTTTTGAATGGTTGTTTACTTAATATATGAATGCCGAATCATTTTTTAAAATATTCACCTAAGGTTTTCAAACGGTTAAAATACTTAATAAAATGTTTCTGTATATTACATTTAGCGAATTTTATTTTTAATGTTCTATTTACATCTGTATTTCGTAATATTTATTTACAGTTATCGATTTATTAGGGAAAAGATCGCATTTTTATTTGAAAAAAAATTTCAAGAACAAATTATTGCAGTCCGTATATCCTGTTATTCAATGTCTGTTTCCAAGTCCGAATTTATACTTTAATACTACAGCCAACTCGAACAAACGATTTTTTATCTCCATATCTCGATGAATGTAAAAATCAATTATCTTCCTGCATAATGGTTGAAAATTATGGAACTTCCCTCCGTGTAGACCCACCCAACGTCCATCTTCTGCACCTGGGGTGGAGTATCTCCACCTTTTTTACCCCCTCACTTAACCCCTACTAAAGGGATTACACCAGATCCAGACACAAAACCAGACAATGTCCGTCCCAAACTTATACCTTTGGGGTATTTTATATTCGCCTATTTAAAAAAAGGTTGGTGCTCGGTTCTGGAAGGGAGGGGTAAAGAGGATGAGAAGGGTGACCTTTTCTCTACCTTATTCCCAGGGAAGCCCTCTGATAGGAGTTCGTTGACCTATTTCGAGCAATGATGGTCAGTAGGTAGCCGTATCCCTGTCTTGTATGCAAATTTGCCTGATGAAGGATCTTGTAAAATTCTCGCCATTACTCTTTGATTAGTCATCCGCTTAAAAGAGAAGTGTTGAAAGGAGTTGAGTGGAAAAACGGCTTCAGCGAAGTAATGGCTATGATGGGTGTTTTAACTGCGATTCGGGAGAAAGAATAATCTTATTGATTTCTACAAAAATGCCGAGGGATTATACTGTATGATGCACAGCTAACGGATATTATCTTACTAAGCCTACCAGTGACGGTCATTTTTCTTCATTTATTTAAATTTTTGCATTACGAGACAATCATGTAAACTGTCGTATAAGTAATTATAAGTGAGTAGAGTACACACATACAATTAACCCAATTATAAAACCTTATTTGCTCTACCTTGTCTTGCCCTTGCGCGATTCCAAAATTGGAACAGAAAATCCCTTATCTTATTGACAAAATTTATCTTACTTGCAAAGTGAAAATTTCGCATAAATATTTCGAATTTAGCATTGTTTATTTAATTACTTATTTGCATCATGTAATTTGAATTCACATTGCATTTTTAATTACCTAGCACCCATGTTACAAAAGGATTCTATCTGCATTATTTATACAGTTCTGTAAAATAGTTTAAATATTTAAGTAAGTTTGTTTAAATGGGTTACTCATGATGTAAATAGCCAGTTGATGATTAGTTCCTTTATTTGTTTTGAATTAGTGCTTAAAATGTAAATATTTTAAGTGATGTTTTGCAGTAGCTGTTTATCATGAAATCTTGTACAGTTTTTAAATGTATGATCTGTGAATGCAAAGAATAGTTTATTGATAATTATAAAACTTCGAAAAAGAAAGTTTTTTAAACATACAACAGAGAATCTCGTTCATAGTAATATTAAGTTTTGATAAATAGTGTTAATCCGATGAATTTGTATTTCTCTTTCGAATATAGATATTTTGAATTTATTGTAATAAAACAAATGCACCCACGGATTAAAAACTTTTTTTTTCATATATTTTTGAAACTATTTGCAAATGTTCATTTCATTATAATCTTTTAGTGGTTTATTATGTGTTTTTCAGATCTTTGAAAAATATTTAAGAATACTTTTGTATGAAATCGTAGGGGGGGGGATTTAATGAACGAATAATAGTTTTTCTCTATGCCTTTCACATATGCACTTTATTAGCCTTAAACAAATTTAAAACTTTAATTTAAGAAGAACAATTTTCTGACTTTTGACATGCATTGTTATTAGCCATTGAAGACTTTATATTTTGAATTTATTAGAAAAGAACACCTAAATTCTATGAGATAAAACAATCTAAAATAGTTCGAATCAAATTGGAATAAATCTTATAAATATTTAAAAAAAAGAAAGAAAGGGGATGAAGTTATCTATATTCTAAATGCTGAGATCAACGCATGAATTTCAACGTTCTTCCAATTTTAGGACAGAGTAGATTTTTTTTTAAAATTGTGGTTTGTGTAGTTTTCTCTCTTTCTTTGTTTCATTTTATTTCTTTGTACAAGATCTTGAGAATGCATTTCTTACTTTCTTATAAATATATTATCCATACAATTATTTCAATTGCCTCGTTTATTTTGTGTTAGATATCAAGGTACTCTTGACAAATCTCTAGTTCTAAGTGCCTTACTTATTTTTAATTTATTACTTTATTTTATCCTTTTATTTCTGTTTGAACTGATTTTGATTGCTGCGCAAAAAGTAATTTCTTGAAAAATATAATAATAAGCACTGAATCACTGCATTTATTACTGAGAAATCATAAGAAGGTTTTGGTCTGACTCGTTTTCTGCTAAATTGTACTTATAATTTGCTGTACGTTATCATTTATTTCCGTCTCAAAGATAAGTAACGTTGTTGTGTTGTAAAAGTTTTGCTCAAACTCATAAGAAAATATACGTAAAAAATGTATCAAATGTTTTGGAGTTTTACTATGGATGTGTGTGTTGGAATACATAGGAAAGTAGATTTGGGGGGCAAAAAAGAATTATTTGTTCCTTTAAATGAGCGGGAAAAGCTATTCTCGCTTTTAATATAAATGTATTCTTAGTGTTCATCTACTCATGTGTGGTAGAATCCCACCACTAATCGAACGACTCATCTATTTTTTTTTTCACCTCCTCACTATCTGTTTATTTTACCACCTCGCACAGTCAGTAAATGCTTAGGTTCTTACCTTTGTTTTGGCACAGAAGTTGTGTTGGATTCTCCTTTTGTACGAGATATATAACAAATCAAAAGCAATTATGCAGAATTTCAAGAAGTGAAGAGTTTTGAATTTTTTAAACTATAATTTTTGTATTTCGTGCTATCGAATCAAATCAAAGTATTTTCAGTTGAAATAAATTTAAAATATATTTAATAATTGGTGAAGCAATTTGTTTCCTTTATTGACAGGCAATTGTCTAGATGCTTGTTTTTATAAATTTCGTTTAACCTATGATTCACAATGTATATTATGTGTTATATCTATATTAGAAATTGAATTATATACATTTGTTTGCAATCTACTATTCCAGTATTGAAGTTGGAGCTTCAAAAAGAGTAGTATGAAGAACAGTTCATTTATGATGGACCGGAAATTTAATGTTCCTTGAAAAATCAGTCTGAAAAATACTATTGAGATTTCCGTACATTTTTCCAAAACACTTTATTTTAATTATTCTTGTTGTTTGCAGAACATTATATGCAATGAAAATGTATAATTTATTCTATGTTTAAAATATCTCTGTGTGAAGTATAATCTTTCAAAATCCCAGCAATACGCTTCTAAAATAAAATCCTCCTCATTCTTTTCTTATTCAAACTTTTCTACCTACCTTTCTTTTCCCATACATACATACACACCCCTTGTGTCGTTCTGTGTGCTTTTATTTTTATTTTATTAATATAATTTTATTTTAAACATCTGTTTTGAGCTTTCTCTTAAATTTACAGTTGATTTAGCTTCTGTTAGGGAGGACTTATTTTTATGATTTGACTTGCAGTTTTTTTCCGAGAAAGGAAAAGTTCACTTTCCGCTCAGTTAAAAAGGATACTTGCGCATTATACCATCGACCAAGACATCATATGAAAAAAAAAAAAAAAAGTCGCCAAATACCGCGATTTAAAGTCAATTGTGAAAAACTATTCCTATAACTTATACAAACTTTGTGTACAAAACTTATCAAACTTGTACGAAGTCTTTTCATATTTAGCGAAATTGGTTGAATATTACTTAAATGCCACTATAAAAGCTTCCCTCCAAATTGGAAATATTCAGTTACAAAAAAAAAGAAAGAAAAAAAAGCGGCCATATATATTATAAGAATTTTGTTTTAATACCTTTATCAACTCCAATGTGGCTACTTGAGTAAGGTAGTGGTCTCCAAACTTTTGATTCACAGAACACTTAGAACTGATGGTGTTTTGGGGGAACCCCATTGCTTTCATAAAAGAATATATCTTAAACCAATATTAAAATAGACTATTGTATTTGTTATTTGAAATTTTAATATAATTTTAGTCATAGAGCACACAAAAAATTTTCGAGGGGGGGTCCAGGGTCGAAAATCCATCATTTTGGTGCCATGTTCCAATACGCTGCCTAAATATATATATATATTTATTTTGTTGATTTTCGGGAAGAAAATGCAAAATTCATTATTGAATAAATAATTAGCATTAATTAATAAAATTAATTATTAATATCAAATAAATATTTAAATTTCATGTAATATATACATTGGATTATAACCAATCGAAAAAAATTCAAGGGCTATGGGGGGATCCGTACCCATAAAACCTCCCCCTTGTGTGCGCCACTGATTTTAGTATAATTTACTCACATCCTGTAATAATATTAATATGTGATCCAATTGTTACCTACCCAAGTCCATTATATTTAGTAAATGGAGTATATGATTACTTTTTTTTTTGCGTAAAATGTTAAAGTCTAGGTCAATTGAAATTATCTGCAGGTGCGTTTCATTTCTTTTTACTTTTTTTTTTTTTGGTAGTCATTTACATTGAAAAATATATATATATATATTTCACTTAAATATATTGTTTTGAATGGCATTTAAATGTTTATATACCGTAAATGTACCGTATACAATTTAAATGTTTATGCTACCGTATTTTGCATAAATTTGCAATCTAAAATTTAGGAGCTGTTCTACAAAATAATGTTTATTATGCATATAAAAAAATTTTCGGCTTTAATGATTGTAGGATTAAAACCGAAACTTAGAGAACGTGAATCCGTTTAGCATATACATTTATATTTTATTCTTCGATTTTTAATTGTGACTTGTGGAACCCCAGGGTTCCGTGGAACGTAGTTTGAAGACCACTGGTGTAAGGAATACGGTCACATACATAAAATAAATAGTTTATGTAACATTAAACATGGGCGACAATTATTTAGGAAGCGCTAAAAACATTTTTATCCATTTGCTATGCTTCCGCGCCAGATAATGCTTATTGGGGCGTGGCATCACGTTAAAATTCTTTTAACAGGGGTGGAGTTAGAAAGAGTGCGAAGAAAAAGAATCCATCTCTCGTGTTAAGCAGCTAAAGTCCGTTATTTTGAACTCCTGTAAGGTAAATAGGCTACGTTGACAACACGCGTGATGAATGATCGTTTTAGATAATTTGTGAAGAAACATCCCCATGCGAGAGATGAAAGAGATGCTGAGGCAAAAATGAAACTTGGCATAAAACGTGCTGGAGCCCTTATCGTTTCTCAATTAAACAGTGGCAACTATGTGGTCTGGGATGGATTAATTTGTTTCGAATATTTTAAAATGGTTTTATGTAATAGAACTTCAGGTGCTGCTGCTTCTCGAATCATTAATTTCTCGCGTCTGGGTTGCGAAAAATTCATTTGCATTCAGTGTTCTTCAGGCTTGCGCTTGCAGCTAAAGGAGTTGAATGGTAACAGCGGAGCTCCTGATCTCCGAAGAGTGATACTCCGACGGTTACTGTTGTGGGAATATCTTCTTTAAAAGGAAATTAAATATAGTGGTGAGGGTCTGAGATTGAGAGGGCAGGTATTATTGTGAAATGTTTCGTTTTTCATGAATTCATTGTGATAATGTTTGTCGTGCTTATCGAAAATAATTTGTATAGTTAGTTAATAACGGTGGATTGGATTACTTAAAAACTTTTGCAATATTTTGTGTCTTATTACAGTTAAATAATTTTTATTTTCTAAAATCGACGTATAAAATAGAAAGTTAGATAATTTTAATAGTAGTATTTGAAAATTTGTCGTATATAAATATTATTTTACTGCTAAATTTCTAGCAGTGTGCTATGTATATAGCCTATTTTTCTAACCGTTTACATTTAGAATTCGTAGACTAATGAATATAAAATTATATTCATTATAAAATTCCTTATTTCATACTAAAATTTTGTGATTGTTTATGTGTAAATTTTTCTCTAGTATATAAATACTTATTTTTAAAGTATCCAAGAGATTTATGTAAATTAAATAATGAAATTATCGCAACATCTAGGATGCGAAAGAATCCAAACAAAAAACAAAAAAAAAACAGCATTTGTATTTTCCTGAAATTGATGAGATAGGTGCGTAAAGAGTAGGTAGCCTCTATTAACAAATAATTACTAATCTATATTCAAAGTGAAACTAAATCCTACTCCAAGTATGAATAATTTTAAACCAATGTTTGTCAGTGTTACTGTAACAATTTGTGTGAAACTACAAATTTCTTAAAAAAACTAATTCTGCACAATTTTATGTGGAATTAATCTTTAGACATTAAGCATTAAAAGTGTTTTTAAGTTCGGTGTTTGAAAAAATATTAAATTTGGCAATGTGATATATATATTTTTTTTTTTTTTGCTCTTTCCCTTTGCCCGTTTATAATTTTTTTAAATTCGATTTGATTTATAATTGCTTGCTTTTTTGTTATTGCCTTATAATAAAAATGTGCATTTTCTCTTTGAACTTTCAATGAAATATTATTATTAATTAGAATTACAATAATTTTGAAACTTTTTTTTTCGATTTCTTTAAATTTGAAATACATTAATATTATTCTTGAAGTATAAAAAATCCAATCCACTAATTTATCTCTTAAATTAAGTAAAGGGAAAAACAAAATTGTTGCATTTTATTTCAAAAATCAGTTATGCATAGTTAAAAAGGAGGTTCCTGAAGCAGAGGGTCCGACTAGTACTTCCTCTGTATACTCTCACAAAAATGTTCCTTTCAACCGAAACTTTTTCCGCCGATTTTTGAAACAACTCACCCCTTGTACCAGCGAATAGCATTTCAAGGTCAGATAAAGGTTATCCAACCCCCTTGGGCGGAAGATGGCGTCCACTCCCTCTTACCTGAGCTCACCCTTGACCCCCAAAAAGGTATCCACCCCCCTTTCGTACCAAGACCTATTCATTGTATTCCCTATAAGAAGGAAAATATCTCTTTTTAATCGCACCCCCTTTTTTTCTTTACCGGGGTCACTGTCCTCTGGCTACCTTACTCTTTTTACCGGACTTGGCATTAAAAAAAATTTCCCAAGTTGAGGAGGTCGTTCACCCTAACCCCACCTGGGTCTACTGAAGGGGATAGATGTGGTGTAAAGAGGTGGCTCAATCCCTGCCTCCCCTTAAAAAAAATTGTGTGTGACCGGCATTCTTTTATGTAACTTCCATGAACCTCAAACCCGGATGCATCTTTGGTTACAGCAGTGCTTTGTTTACTAATACTGTGGAAGAAGGGGGTATAATTCTTTAAGATACTTGGGAAAAGGGGTTTTCGAAAATTTTTGTCTGTAAAACACTGGTGACAGGGGCTGCCCGGGACAGCATTTGGATCGAATTAAAAAAAAATTTTTTTTTTGTTACCAAAAAATTTGATATATTTTCTGAAATATTATTGGGTATTAATTTGGTATATTTCATTTAAAGTATCTTATTTCCTTATTATAAAGACCCTGTATGTTTAAAGTCCGTTTACATTTATGTTGAAACTTGTAGGCTTTACTGCGGGAGTATATTTTGAATTATGAAATTTGATATATTTACACTTTCAGTAGCAACTTTTCCCCCCAACCCGGAGCGAGAGCAAAACGAATATTCCTTTTCCCCATACGATGTCCGGTGTCAGCTATCCAAAAGGGGACAGGGCTAATAATTTTTGGTAGAGAGATATCCACAGGAGATGTTTTATTTTAGCCTTAAGTGTAGTTACTATAAATTAAAATAAACGCTTGTGATCCCTAACATCAGTAGATTCTTTTTCGAAAAAACTGGCCTACTGAAATGAACGATTCCTTCTCTTACATTTTACTTGTTTGAAATAATAACAGGTAATTATGTCATTCATTCCAAATTATCTCGTATTTTTAAAACTTTATATATATATATATATATATAATTATATATAATTATCGTGACTTTTAGTTTGGAAGAATTAATCAAGTTTTATATATCTGCGTACCTATGTGAGCAATTTATCTTTTTAAAATATAATTTGGGGGGGCTTTGGAGAAAGGGACGGCATTTTCCACTTTTGTCCGGGGTGGCAAAACTGCTAAAGCCGGCCCTGCGGTCAGCATAAAGTAAGATTATAAATGTGATAGATATTTTGATCTTATAGAATTTTAATGGAGAACTCCCATTCTTCCCTATTGAAATTTTTAAGTACTTTAAAATATATAACTAAATCATCCAGCTTTCTCTGATTTCGGATCATTAAAAGCATTACATGACATGATCTATTAATCACTTACGGAAACTCAATATCTACTTTATTAAAAATTCTTGCCAGCAAAACGCATTATGCCAAAAATGCTTATCAAGTTTTCTCAATTTGTGTGAAAAGCACGTACTTCTCTGTTCCCGAAACTTGCTTATGTGGCGTGGTTTATATCTTCCTCTAAAGGAGAACCCTTTTCGTCATGTATCCCATATCTCGTCCGTAATTATTATTTTGAGCTAGTTATATCATTTAATGTCTGTTTTAGAGTAGGTTTTCCTTGCATATATATATATAAAATTCGAAGCGTTTAAGGTGGTAACTTTTGGATTTGGGATCTTTAATAACCATGGAATTTTAATGAAAAGACCTAAAAGTGAAAAGGGATTGGCTTTTACTGGCAGAATGGGGTGAAACTAAACTTTTACTCGAATGGATCATGATCTTTTTCTTTAAAGTAATTGTAGTAATAAACTATAATGAGCTTTTTTTATGTAAATTTTAAACGTTTACTTATGTCTCGTCTCAGGAATATGTAGAATATCCGAAAAGTATGCCTACACTTTCAAAAATTAATTAAAAAGAAACAAATATTTTCACTTAGGTTTTTTTTTATGCTTTTATAAAGAAAAGATTTAAGTTTCTGTAAAATGAAATGCAAAGTAGATGGTCCAACGTCCACGTTTCGCAACATTCTCGTTTCAAAATGGCTGCACAACAAGCTCAAGTTATAAAGAAGGGTATTTGTAATTATTAAAGGGTTAAAAGATGTATTTAAATTTGCAACTTATGTACAGCGTAAATGAGGCTCCACCTCACTGGTTTTTGCAAGTGAGAAAAAATTCCTTGGGTGAGATGGATGGAAAGAGGAAGTCCAATATCGTGGCCATCTCGATCTCTAGACATAACGCCTTTGGACTTCTTGTAAAGATACTTAAAAAATATTGGTCACCGATCTGCAATTCGCGTATCACTAATGAGTTGAAAAGTCGAATTGCAGCGGCCATTCAGAAAGTTGATTCTGCAATGTTTCATAGAACGTGGCCAGAAATCTCGTAGAGCAGAGATTCCCAAACTTTTTTGTCTCATGGACCTCTTGCCATTTTTTTCGGTTTTGGGTAGACCCCTACTTACCTAATATTGAATGTTTGCAAATGTATCAAGTTAAATGTCTTAAGATTAAATTTCTAACTGTAGTGACGTACAGTGTTTACAACTTAAGATACACATGTTAATTAACTTAAAGTTGAATTAATACATAAAATAAATGTTACATAAAGTAACTCAGCAACAAACAAATGCTGTAAATTGGATTGATAAATCTGGTGCTATATCCATTCTGGTGCTTCTAAATTTGTAGGTATCCTTTTTTAAACTTCACTTTAAGATCTTCGGGCTTATTCCGATTAGTTCCTCTTGTAACCTGACACTTTTTTTTCAATGTGTGACCATATTAATTCATTACCTTACTGTGGTATAGTAACTAGACCATAGTCAACGTATTCTCAAACCTAGTTTCAAAATTTGAATAAAAGGCATTTAAATACTGAACGTAGGTTAAAACGTCATTTTCCTTGCTGATTGTCGTGACAATTGTGAAACTGGGAAAATTCGGGACGTTCAATATAGTACTTCTTAGGTTAATTCTGGCGAGAAACGCTAAAATGATGGTCCTTTCAATTGAAAATTTACCTCATTATAAATTTAGTAAATAAATCTGTTTTATAGTTAAATCTGTTAAATAGGTAAATTTTCTTGTAAAATTAGTCACGATCTTGTTTTATGAGAACCACTATCTTGGGACCCATTCAGACCTCATAGACTCCCGAATTATTTTTTCACTGGAGTAGACCCCTTGCAGATCTTCATAGATCCTGGGGGGTCGATATAGACCACTTTGGGAATCAATCACTCGATGAGAATCGTAGAGACTATGTTTTTCGCGCGGCTATTAATGCACACATTGAAATCGTGCATTAAAGTATTGTAAGCATACTTTGGTATTTTCTTTATGGATTATGAAAAACCGTAAGTGAATGTCTTAGCTTTTTTATTTATAATTAATATTTGAAAGTGTAATAATGCTTTTCGTATACCCGGTGTATTTCTTTCCACCCGTAAGATAGAAAGAAAATTAAAATATCTGCTCTCATAGTCCCCTTATTTATTCCTTTACTTTTCCTCGAGGGTATCGAAATTAAAATGTGTTACCGAATGGATGTTACTTTAATTTCTTCGTGAAGAATCAAGTTTGGCAGGATCCGGACAAGTTTTTATTCATTAGCCAAAGCGTCTCATTCAGCTGCACTGTGACCCATCGTAAAGAATGACCATTACTTTTATATCCAGTTTTATTTTGCTTTCCAAGACCCGAGGCGCCTTTGACCTTCCTACTTTTTATCTATATTTTTATAGTTTATTGGCTATGCCGAATGGCCTCGTTAGAACAGATTCGTCTTCACAATCTTTCATTTATTTTTATATGATATAGGTAATATATGTTACATAAAAGGTCGCATTTATCTTTTCGAAATATCAGCTTTCCTTTGGATGTATTTTCCTCAATTTGATTTTTTTAAAAAATGGTTATCTTTTTAAAGAATTTTACATATTTAGTTAAGGCTCGAACGCCAATTTCTTTTGATATTTAAAAATTTTAGCTATTGTAATTTGTGTACACATTTTATAATTTATATTAAAGAAATTTAAACGATTAACATCTAAAAAAGCAAAGCAAAAGAAGTATAGCAAGATAGAATAAGTCACAAATAAGATAGCCTTAATCGTACAATATCAAACTTTGAGCCTTAAGAACTCAAATTGCAGGGTTAAACGTAGTTTTAAGACCAACCAGCCTTTTCCTGCAATTTGCCTATACCATTGAAAAGTATTGCCTATAATATTGCTACAAGGAAAATAAATAAGAGTAAGAATAATTAAAACTTCTAAACTCAGTGGCGCAACTGCCCATAGGGGACCAAAGCCTACTGTGCTCATTTCAGTTTTCATGACCTTGGGCTTTAAGGTGCATGATCAGATGTTCTGGTCAGGTAGTTCTGGTGATGCGAAACCGCAGTGTTTAGGTTCTATCAAGTTTGGTACTCATTTATCGAACATTGAAGGGATGGTAGACTGCGTCGACCTAGACCTTGGGTTTGAACCCTGGACCTGTGGCGTGCAAGCGCTAAGAATAATTAATACTGAAAATAATAATCATAACATTAAAAGAAGAATACTAAGTACACCAAGGAAGGTGCATGTTTATCTCCATGGTATATTTTTACTAAAAGCAGGATAAATTTGTGATATAATTTTATCTGAATTGTTTGAGGAAACTGCGGATTTCTGTTTTCGAGTGTAAAGAGTTGTCTACACTATAAATGTTAAACTAAATTTATAAAACTTGTGCTTTTAAATTAAAAAAAATACGGACATGTCATGAAAATCTTAAAGCAGATCACAAATATGTTTCGCATTTTGTAAAGAAGTTTATTTTTCAATGAGTATTGAATATTGATGATTATGATATTCTCAAACAGTTTTTATTTTCTCCTTTTTTCCCCATGTACAATAGTTATGCGGATTCATTGTAACGTGATTGAATTACAGAGTCCAAACACCAGCACAATGTGTAATGTGAAATTTAAGAGAGTCATCATTGAAATCAATTTCGTAATGGGCAAATTCATGATGGTTACATGATATAGACGAAATCACGTGTTCTCCATTGATTTCAAAGCTCCCATTAATTTTGTACGTGCTTGTCTGTTTGTAAAAGGCAGATAAAATTTCAAATATATGATAATGTAATGAAGAATGTTCAAATTGAAAATTCTGCAAAATTTCCAAAAAAAAATCCCACATTATTTGTATACTTTTAATTCAAGTGCATTTTATTTACCTGTGTGCGTTATTATTCTGTACAAATATATGCTTTTTATAAGAAAGTTTTTGTAAAAAGCAAAAGTTGACAGCAGCAAAGTGCATGAACTGATTGGCTGGAAACACGTTTGTTATAATCACGTGACTATGACGTCATATGTATTTAACCCATTTCACTGCCGAAATAATTCTGTGTTTACAATAGAATGGAAAAATTATAAATCTTGATCTTCGCCAGCCTTGGTGGACAATTGCCTTACATTAATGTTTTTCAGCACATAATGAATCTATGAAAAAGTTCCAGAAAAAACAAAAGCTGCCAAACGCGGAGCTCTTGAACTGATAGGTTGGAAACATGCATTTGAATTTATCATGGCAGTATGGCGTCACATGTGAATTTATGAACTGATTGGTTAGAAACACGTGATTGTAGTTATCATGTGGCTATGATGTCAGAGGAATTTAGGCCATTGCAGATAATTATTAACATTTGCCATGTGATAAAAAAAATTGTAAAATTAATAAACGTATATCAACTACATAATTTCCTATGTACGCTTTGTCTTCGAAGTGGCAATTACTCATGAAAATGATAATGGTTAGATATTAGTTGTTGTAGTAATAGTTGTGCTTGCGTATGTTGAACTCTAGCGGCCGTATTTTTTTAAGAAATACAGTGCAAAGATAAATCTTCACTACGCAGGTAGAATTCACACATTCTTCTACATTCACATTTCTGGCAAAAATGAATTGATGTCCCTGGTGAACTCTTTGACGCCTTCTGATGTATTAGTCCATCCTGCTCATTGTTTACTTTTTTTAACAATGAGAGAAAAAGTAAACCCAGTAACAGCGTGTCTTTATTTATTGATCGTATGGCTATTTTGGAAAACGATGCCTCAACCACCACTTCCCTACCCCTTTCCCTTTTTAGCTGTCAACAGAAAGATCCTTCACACCAGAATTTCTGCCAAGTAACTAACTCCGTGCGGCATTTTGCCAGAAAATCTTTTCCACTTTTTTCCCCCCCTCTCTCTCTCTCTCTCTCTGACCATTTTAACCAGATTCACTTCTAGTGCAGTTGTAACCTTTTATGACATAGCTCACCCGCTCGTAAACAACGCCATTAATTTCGAGTGCAGAACTTTCCAGTTGGATTAAAAGTAGTGAGAGTGCGAATTTTATGCAAAAGAGGACACCGATACGGGGGCTATCTGTTTATGAGGGCGTTTATTAATATGCTAATAAGTAGGCAATCGTGTGTCATAGGTTTGGGTTTTGTTTTTAACCTGCCTTCGTTAATTTTGGGCATAGTGTATTCAATTCCATGTATCCAATGACGTTTAAAAAATGGCACGAGCTATTGGAGCGTATTGCTGGAATTAAAAATTTTTTTCAAAAAGTTGGAGGATTTGCAAAGTAACAGTGCAGTTTTTGTTTCTGATACAAACGTGAAAAAAATAGGGATAATCAACCTTGAATTTTTTTATAGGCGGGAATGCTTTTATATTTTGAAATCTAATGTGCAGTGTTTGACGTTAAAAGAATGTAGTACATTCAGGTTTGGATTTAATGAAGTCTTTTAGTGTAAGAATTATTTATTTATTTAAGTTTAGGTCACACACACACACAATAGGGCAAAGAACATGAACGGATTTTCAAAAAGAGCACATTATCTCTTCACCCGGCTTCTACTGAAGATTGGCAGTCGCCAGAGTACGCTTCTAATGCTTGGAACAGTCGACTATATATACAGTTTTTACGACAGAAACGGTTACATGAAGAAAAACTTTTTGTATAAGTTTTTAAATTGCATTTCTGTAAATGTAATACAGCAATTTTAAAGCTGGAAACTAATTGTTCCAGTATTGTTATATAATTATGTCCACTTACATCTGTAAACCTCATGTAATGCAATGTGGAGCATGAGGATTTTTGCAACTAAATTAAATAAAAAAACTAATTGTTCTGATAAATCAATGCTCGTGTGTGTAATATACCTTCATAAAAGTCTTTATTATGGCAAGTTTGTGCCAATAAAATGCAGTATAATTATATATTCCCCGGAATTTAACTATCTGACACTTTTTTTATACATATATAATAAGACGGATAGTTCTATATTAGCGTACCCTTCGAAATTCCAACAAGTACCTCGTAATTTACTTTTGTGTAAACCAGTTTTATATTCTTATTCTCGAATAATGAAAATTATTAATCCTAGGAGTTTCATTACTTATTGGAAGAAAATATTTTCTAAGTGAAAAATTTATCTGTAACAGAAATAAAATCCTCCTTGCCTTCTTTTATATTTGTTCACTGATGAAAAAAGTTATGCTATTTGTATAGCCCTTACATCCTTTTGAGTTTTAATACAGCAAATACTCTTATTCCAGTGGCGCACTCAATGGTGAGTGGTCCCCTTGTCCGGATCCCCCATAATAGCCCTTGATTTTTTTTCCGATTGATTATAATATGTATATAGTGCGTAAAATGTAATTAAGTATTTGTTATTAATACTTTTATTAATTAATACTAATTATTTATTCAATAATTAATTGTTTATTGTTTTTGTTCCCGAAAATTGATAATATCAAAAGAATATGTTGGGCGTCGTATTGGAGCATGATACCAGAATTGTAGACTTTCGACCCCCCCCCTCTTGAAGAATTTCTGTGTGCACCACTGCTCTATTCTTATGTGTAACACCATGCTGTGGTCACTTACCGTCTTTGTTAATGTCATGTAGAAAAAAAATTCTTTGCAGCTTCTTTATATTTAAATGTTATACATTTTCTTTTGTGAATTGATTAGTGGATTGTGCTTTCAATTGCCCATCATTTTGAAAAGAAAACAAAATAAGTAAGAAACGCAAAATACTCTGCATGATCAAATTATGTCATTCGAAAAAGTAACTGGATAAAGGCCTTTGTAAATTCCTCCTGATCTAGTCAACTAATCTCACCCAATCGACCAGGGAGTGGAATCCTTGGAAGACGAAGCTAGTTTTCCAACCCACATGACATTCGGATCAACCTCGATCTTTTGTACAGAAAAAGGCTTACAGGAATTCTTGACTCCATGAGGGCTCCATCCTTTCGCTTTACGTCATTTCTGACCCGATTACCTCAATTTTGATTGGATTGGTGTCTTTCTAGCGATTTCTTGACAATTCGCTTTGTATTCTAATCACGTCGACGGTGCACTACTCTGGGAAGTTCGCTTCATGTGAATTCGTTTTGATTAGCTCAACTGCATTCGTTTTCCATGTTGAAAAATTCGCGCGTGTGGTGGTGACCAAAAAATCAGACTCAGAGGGGAGTATCGAAATTTTTTGTCTAGCGGCATAGATGCCTGGATAAGTTGCGTGGAACGTTTAAAGTTTCTTATGCGAGATCTAAGGAGCTTATAACGAGTTTTGTAGTTTAAATTTGTAACTAGAGCTTAGTTAAGTAAAATTAATTAAAACTGAAACTCAGTGGCGCAACAGCCCATGAGGGACAGGGCCTACTGTGCCCATCCCAGTCCCAGTGTACGTGACCGATGGACGCTTAGGTGAATGAACAGATGTCCCGATCAGGTGGTCAGGCAGAAGCGAGCCCCCGGTTAGCTTGGGTTGTAACTCTAGTTCAGCGGCGCTGCAGTCGTTTGTTTTCAAGTGTATATAGTATTCCTGTCTGTCTTGTTTGTGTTGTAAATAAACGTTTGTCCCTCAACCGAGTGGGTCCATTTTTCTCCAGTCTCGGCAGCCTTCTGACGGGTAAGACCTTATTTATTCCATTTTTTATGTACGGAATCGAAATGAATTTTTTTAGAACTTCTATATCCACACTTCGTATAAATTAAATTTTCAAATTCAAAACACTGTTCACAAGATTTCAACTACACTCGATTCAGTTCGCAATAATTTATCTAAAGATCCCTGGTTTGTTCCCTGGTTTCGGCACCAAAATAATGTTCAAATTCAAATTCATGTTCAAATTCGTAATTCATTCGTTATTGTATTTCAAAAATTCATTTCGATTCCGTGCATAAAAAATGGAATAAATAAGGTCTTACCTGTCAAAAGGCTGCGGAGACTGGAGAAAAAATAGACCCACTCGGTTGAGGGACAAACGTTTATTTAAAACACAAACAAGACAGACAGGAATATTAAATAAACTTGAAAACGAGCGACTGCAGCGCCGCTGAACTAGAGTTACAACAGCTTGGTACTCGTTTATAGACCCACTGCAGTAGGGATGAAAGGTTGAGTCGACCACTGGGCCTTCAAAATCTATTAAACGTATAAATAATGTTATTATTGTAAGTGTATACTGCAATAAAATGTATGATGTGAAGTTGGTTATGTGTCTTGGTGTTACTAGGTTTAATACATTGTAAATTGTTGTGACACTTGTGAATTGATATCAAATTAGTCTAATTTGATTTACATCACACTCTGAAGCAACGCGATGGCTATTTGCTACGGGCCTCGTAATTTTGAACTACACCAAGTGACAAGTATGACACTTGAGCTGCTGGCATCCGCCCTTCTCTAAAATTCTACGCCATACCAACGGGAGGGACATTACCAACTTTACTTTGAGCCGCGACAGCTTTAACATGCATTAGCCCCTATACACGGCGGGTTCTTCATTGATGCTGGGCTTTGAACCCACGAATCAACGCAGAGGGTACTAGTTTGAGGCTGTGCCCACTTGGCTACTGTAGTTACGATATTAAATAAGTAATTAAATTGTTAATCTGTCTATCTTAAATTGTGCAGCTATTTTTACAAGCAAACTCAAATTTTTCCTTTTAAAGATCGTCAATGAAAAACCATTGTTGCGGATTAATGATGCCGTTAATCCGCCGTGTAGATGTTCACATTATACCGTCCTCCCATTGGTATGATGCAGAAGTTTGAAAGAGATGGCAACTGAGTGGTCACTTGACCGCGGCTCAAAAATACGAGGTCTGTCGCTATAAGCACTCGCGTTGCTTCAGAAGGCGCCGTAAGTAAAGTCTCATTCAAAGATAGCTAATTATGTCCACACTATAAAAAAAATCATTTGTACAAATCGTTTTTTGATTTTAACACTTTTCTAATAGAATGGGTTAATGTAAAATTATAAAAGCCATTTGAAACCATTACAATACTTATATCGTTCTTAATTACAAATATGACCATGGTGATTTGAATATAACATACGGCAGGCACACATTTTTTTGTAGTATTATTTCCATTAGTATTTCCAAAGTTACAAAAAAAAAGCAAGAATACAAATTTGAACTTACACACAATTATCGAAAGCTCTCTGTTTCGTTCATTATGATCAAAGATGAAATACTTTTTTGAACTATAAAAAAAAAGTCATCTGAAAACGAGACAGACGCATCGATTGTCGCCAATTTTTGACTCTCCTGTCTCCTTCTTCCATTTTTTTTCTGGGCACAAAGTCAAGTTTTGAAAAATTGCTAGAAGAAAGCTTGCAAGCCACAAATAATTTTTTTTATACTCTCCACCTACGTCCATAAATCAGGTCCCTCTGTTTCTTTATTCCAAATCGATTTGTCAACCGTTTTCTTCTTCATTTAAAATCGTGGGATACATTAATAAAGACTGTTCTTCTTTTTCTTTCCCATTTTGCAAGTTTTAATTTAAGAAGAAATTCTACCCTATTTCTGCCATCAAAGAAAGAAAAAATATCCATCCTTTTTGTTTGATGCGTATAAAATCGGGATGGGATTGAATTCTTTGAATTTTTTGACGTTTTTTTTTTTTTTCTTAATCATCTAATTTGCGTCATCTTACAATCAAAGTCAATCGTTATTAAGTTAATTAATTACTGACTCTAGTATAATCATTCGGGCTTTTTATTTCTATGATTCTAAATTTTTTGTACTTCAAATATCTATCTTCCCTTTATTGAACGGTAATATTTTATATTGCAAATTGATGGGCTTTAGTTATTGCCATCTCTTTAATCCAAATGTTCACCAGGTTTTATTAAGATGGAATTTTCAGATTTTAAGTGGCATATTATATTTTTAACATTTTAATATTATTGATTTTTATTACCTAATTAATTATTACTTCTCTAAATGCTAAATCTTACGTTTCTTTCATGCGAATCGCATGGGTTTAAAGATACCTTTTGAATAGCCTGAGGATGAGTTTCGATGTGTTTAGAGCTTTAATAGATTTAAAATTTGTTTCAATGAACAAACAATGCATACTTATAAATAAATTGCGTTGTTCTTATCTTGTAAAAATTAATGTGTATATTGGTATAGCTTTATTATGCTACAAAGTGTTTTAAAGCAAAAAATATCAGACAGAGTATCTGTGAATCGGCTTCTCTGTGGAAATGATCACCATATACGTGCAATGACACCTGCAACTTAAAATATTGCGCGGTCTTCTCTTGGATCGCCTCGACAACCTTTGAAACCACGAAGGACCCCTTCCGCCCACTAACTGGATGAAACTCGAGACTAAAGACACCGGCCTCTGTCATCCCCGAAGCTAAAGAGGGCAGAGAGAGCAAACCCCCCAAAAATCCTCCCTCACAAACAGAACCTAAGACTCTCATAATCTAATTAATAAATTTAATAACTTCAATGTATAATTTGTAAATAATAGCTATGACGTAAATAAACTAAATTTTCAAATTCATCAATATCACGGTACTTGTGTGTTTATCTCAAACGTCACAGTAG
This sequence comes from Trichonephila clavipes, assembly GCA_019973935.1. Lineage (NCBI taxonomy): Eukaryota > Metazoa > Arthropoda > Arachnida > Araneae > Nephilidae > Trichonephila > Trichonephila clavipes. The sequence goes on from BMAU01018604.1 coordinate 698,678, forward strand.
GTAGAATATTTTAATTCTTACTAATCTGAATGGTTTAAAGAGATTTTAATATTTTAATATGTTTCTGAAATGCTTCAATTCAATGAATATTCACAACATCGTGTTATATTTTACGTAACTGACTGCATTCGGAACTGTCATTTTAAAACGGCATCTAAATGGGAGGGGGGGGGGTTAATATATTTAGTGTCACTGTGGAATTGGAATATAGTACATATAAAATTGTCTTTCGAATATTATCGAAAGAAAAATTATTGAAAGGCAGTTTTTGGGCAAAAATGAAGAAAAAAAATGAGGTACTTTCAAAACATTCTCAAACAGCAGGGCCTGAGCTAATATATGTTGAAATATGTAATTTAGAAGTAGTTTTATTCATATTTTAAAATGTATCAGAATAGAGAAGTTTTAACACAAATACTCCGGTTATTATTTCAATAAATCGTAACTCTGAAAATTGTGTGAATTTTTCACAAATCGTCGCTCATGCTCTGCATAAAAGTCCTAGTTACAAATAGCCACACTCGTATTTTTATAAAAGCACTTTCTATGAAAGAAGTATGTTTGCATTTTTTTTTTTTTTTTTTTTTTTTTTGAATTCATTTTTTTGCCCCAAAATGGCATTTAATTTTTTCTTGTGATAACATTTTTATAGCAATTTTATGTTTAATTTAAATCGTCTAACACTAAATATTAAACTGTTCATTTATACGCTTTTAAAAATTACGGCCTTGTTCGTATTCATCAATCAATGTATATTTCAACTTTTTGGTGATTTTTTCGCCCAGCCAAAAAACAATTGCTTTTTTTCCCATTCCATTTATCTAAAATAACTACTTAAATTTCCATCCAAATAAAATAGTTAAAGTCGCATCCGAGAAAATTACACTAATTGCATTTCTAAATTCGTGGGTGTGTGTCTGCGTGGCTTCTCTGGCCGGCACCCGACTGACCACCACCAGTGGATTTCCGTTCCGGAAATTCTAATTTCAGTTTTGAAGGGATTCCCACCGTTACTTGACTTTACTTTTCATTTCCTCTGGGTTGGCGTCATCGGCGACTGCTCTTGCTTCTCTGTCACCGTTTGGCTTCATTCGTCCTAATTGCCCTGTGCCATACTCTTCGTGGATGTGGCCGATAATACCTCTTCTCCTCCTACCCACTTCATTTCGTTGTCTTGGAAACAAACGAAACAATTTCTGTGAACTGTTACCATGGGAAACCTATCACCGATATTTTATGTGTTCTTTGTACTTAGCCTTGAACGCTATCCATTTATCTTAATCTTATCTGTCAACTCGCCGTCACCTTAGATTTCTTATTCAAACGAGGAAAAGAGAGATTTTGTGTGCTGAATCGTTTCTCGTTTTGTTGGATTTTTTTAAGAGTAGAAAAAAAGTAAAAGTGTGTGTGAGGGAGAGATTTTTTAGGAGTTATCTCTTTTGCACTTCAAGGTCATTTTTCCAAAAATATTGTGTATGACTTCGGAAGATAAGACATATTTTATGTATATAAATGCTGAAATTTCTGAAGAGTATTATGTAACTTATTGGAGAAATATATGAACAGTAACCACCTTTACTATTCGCAGAACCTTATGCGTAGTACGAAACTGCATTCTTGGCGAATCGCCAATTATAATTTCTCGTTCGTTCTTCAACGTAATAAAGATTTAATTAGTGGTGTTTATATTAGTAAAAGAGAATGTCATTATTTCTCGAATTGCTTACCGTAAAATCTGTCTTATAGCGCGCATTTATAGCGCAAACAAGTGTTGTATAAAATAAAATAATTTAAGTCAATTCCTTCTTAGATCAACAAAGAAAAATTTTATGTTAGCTACTTTTTATTAAATAGTTACAATTGATATAAATATGTATATTCATATGATAGAATCACAAAATTAAGTGGTAATTAATTGTTATTAATTATCATTAAAGTATCTTATTGTGTATATAAAATTTCAGTTCAACTGAATGCTTTAAACGTGAGAAAAAAAACTTTTCAAGTTTTTTGACACAAGTCGCCAAAATTGTCGCTAAGTCGCCAACGTGGCTGTATTTGTAATTCTTTAAATAATTAGTTTAAATCAATCAATTTTTATTAATTATAATTAAGTTGTTGTATTGCCATCCAAAATGATCATGTATATAAAATTTCAGCTCAATGGACTAAATTCATGATGGTGTTTTCACACGACAATCGCATGTTTCCCACTGATTAAAAAGTGACATACTAGTTGTTCAACTTGTAAACTTTAGATAACATTTAAAATTTGATGATTGGGTAAAGAGTTCACGTGTGTTAAAATTCTTCTGTTTTCAAAATTTAAAAAAAAATACATTATACGAATACTTTTAAATTAAGTGCATTTTGTTTAACTATGTGCATTATCATATCATTGACAAATATGTACTTTCTAAAAGAAAGTTTCTGCAAAAAGCAAAGGTTGGCAACAGTGAAGCAGTGGAAACGCTTGATTATATTTATGATATAATTATGACGTCGCATTAATTTATAAACTGATTGGCCGAAAACACGTGGCTCAGTTATCATGCGATTATGACGTCACATGAATTCAGTCCATTGTTTTATGTACCCAATATATAGCTTTTTTTGGTAATTATAATAAATAATAGTGTAAAGAAAAACTAACTTCGTTTGATTATTTTATTTTTAAATTACTTAAAAGTAAGATATTTGTTATGCTTACTTGAAAAATCCAATAAACTATAATCTATTTGTTTATTTATCAAATATATCAGACTGGGTTTATCTGCTTAGTAGATATATGTTGCTAAATAAATTCGTTTAAATATTACTTTTTAAGAAGATTATTTATATTTTCTTTTATTATTTATCCTGCTAATTAGTGCATAATTTTTATGTCGTATTATTTAGAACATTCTTTTTGTAATGGTATTTTTCGTTTTGCGTAAAAATAATCCATTTTCTCAAAGAGCTTGCGATGTAATTTCACTTTGCAATTTAGAAATGAAAATGACCAAGTGAATTTCGATGTACTTTTTCTTTATTGTATTGGGCCCACGAATTGGGTATTGTTCTTTAACGTTGTGCATTTATAGGTTTAAGAATTGGGGGGATACAGCTATATTCCAGTAATCATTATTTTCAAAAAATTTCATTAACATATTCCCTAAAGAAAATAGTTATCTTGGTATGCAATGTAATTTTTGTTAGGTTTAATATTCATTCTGAATAAAAGAACTTATTGCTTATATTCCATGTGCCCTCTGACAAATTGAAAGATTAGTACATATGATAAAGAAAAAGTGTTAGTTGTCATTCATTTATCCGGATAAATATTTATTTTCTATACGACTCTTTACAGTATATGTTTAAAAAAAAAAGAAAAAAAAAGTTTTTGTATTCAAATTTATCCAAACTTTTCTAGTTTCTTAAACAGAAACTAGAAATGTACTACTCGTACCTTTCTATATGCTACACGTTGAAGAAAAAAATAAAGCATTTCATAAACTTTCTGCTTAGCATGGTATCCATTATTGCCCAACCTTTTGAAACAATTCGATTTTTCTCCTCATTATTTTCTATTGTTAAGTTCTTTTTCAAGTAGAGAAAAGTTTTTTCTAAACAGACAAACACACAGTGTTTTTCTTGTCCTCCCTTCCCCCTTTAGAGAAGCTTGGTAATTTCAAGAAATGATTGGAATTGAATATTTGGTCTCTTATTTCAAAGGAGAGATCTACAGCTTTCGTTCACTGCGCCTTTTGGAAATTTCTGCACTCCCGAACATTCAGATGAGCGTCGTCATTTTGAGAGAATGAAAAAGAACTACTACTTTTCGACATGTTTCTATCGAGATTAAATGAAGGGATAGCTTTTGCGATTCTAGTCTCTCACTCCTTTTTTTTTTAATTCTTTCCTTTTAGAATTTTTTTATCTCTTCCCTTCGTACGATATTAAATGACAAATTTTTTCCGGAAATTCTTCTCTCTTGCTTTTTTATTTTTTGTAAAGGCTCGCTTTTATTTCGACTTAGTGGTTGAAACGTTCGTTGAGAGCTCGCTTTTAAAATGTTCAGTTCGTGAAAAAGTATTTTTTTTTTACCTGTGTTCGTACTTTTTTTGTTCAATTTATTAGTGAACGTCGAAGAGTATCGAGCTTAAAAGAATGTCTTAAGCAGAAAGGCGGGGAAATGGAGAAGCTGGTTATGTAACGTCAGAAATACAAGATTCGTAATGTTTTAATTTTTACCAGCAAATAATCAAATCAAAACTTAATTCTGATTTGTTCTTAAGATTTCTCTACGCATGAAACATCCAAATTGAAACATTTCTTCCAGCTTTTCTTGTTCTTTCGAAGGCAATCATTGTAGAACTCAGCAGATTGCGTCGGAAAACATTATTCTTCCTTTTGAATGACGCCATTTGAGTTACCAAACTTCCGACCACACAGAGGTTTCTGGAGTTCTGTAATCAAGAAAAAGTCGATTGGGGTGAGATCGGGAGTATAGGGTGGATGTGGCAAAATTTCAAAGTCGCACTGCATTAATTCCTCGACCGCACTGTTAGACGAGGGAACAAGTGCATTATCAGTAAGAAGATGGGCGTCTTTGGCAGTCCTACATCGCCGTTTCTTGATCATAGAATAATGTAGTTTGTTCAGCATGTTGCAGTAATAGACACTAGGGGTGGTCTGAACCCTTTCGTATGTATTCTTGTTATTATTATTCCGTATATTTTTCTTCTTTTTTCAATCATAAATATATCTATCTAACAATAGCACGTGGAAAACAATGTTTTAGCATGCTTATTTCATTACAGCTTCTTTTAAAAATATGCTAATATAATGTGCTTTCATATACCTAGCTATTACGAAACATTTTCCATTATACTTAAATGATTTATTGTTAAAAGTACTTAATCTTGGAAAATGCATTGATATTTTGTTCGAGCGAAAAGGTAGGGAGTTTTAACTAAACTATACTAAAATCGTAAATATATCTTCTCCAAGGGTATTATTTCATTCGGCATTGTACACATGTCAGTGATATGACATCTCAAACACTGCAAACAGCTCTATCCCAACCTCAAATGCCAATCAGCATTTAGAGAATGGGTTTCAGAAGAAGAATGGCGTTTTATAACATCCTCCTCAGGAGCAATATGTTCGCTCCGTGCGTTTGCCTTCAGTACTTTCATTTGTGGTTTTCATCTTTGACCGTTAACCGATCGTTTCCCGTAGTTCCTGTAAAAAGGGTGGGAAGTTGACGAAAGTTTTTTTTATTGTAAATAAACGATGAGAAAAGGGAGTAAAAAAATTTCTCCTCCCCTTGAACTCTCTCTCTCTCTCTTCCTCCCTCCTGTAAAACTGAGCTTCCTGTTGCGCTGTAGGTATTTATTCAACGGTTTTTCAACCCCGATGGGGTGAGCTTGGCATTATTCCCTCCTGCGGCTTTATTTTTTTCTATCCCTTCCTTTTTTGAGCAATGTAGCATTGTTAATGTCCAAGAGCATTCCCCTTCAATTTTTAAAGGAATAGAAATCCAGGTCTTTTCATTCATTATTTTAAAAAGGGGCAGTCACCGTTATGCCGTTTATGACAAGTAAAAGTGCACATACCGAAACATAATGCATCTGTCCTCTCTACCAGTGTATGATTCAGTGGTTCACATCACTGCATTTGGGATTAACATCGATGAAATCTCATTCATAGTAAAGTTCGCTTTTTTTTTAGTAATCTTGAAAGATTCCTAAAAATGCATTTATACTTAAATTGGCATTCCCTCTCTTTCAAAGATATTATTGTGTGTGCATTTTAACTCAGAAAAATGCTGATCGCAACTGTAGAAGAAAAAAAAAATGGGGGTTAGGTCGTTTTTAACCTCCCTGGCTCCCTAGGCTCTTCAATAGTTACGCCCTTCTATCTCCAGAGCACTCCCTTCTTTCTTTTCCTGCTTTGTTTCGGGAGGGATTTTCCTTTAACTCTCGTGCTCTTTTCCTTTTATTTGTTTGTGATGTTAGGCTAGTCTTTCCATTATCCACCACCTGTAGACTCGCCGTGTCCTAAGGAAAGAATAGTGGTATGGTTTGGCCACTCGCGTTCATTTCTTACTTTACGGCATCACTTTACCCATCCTGTTGTAAATTAATAGAGTAAATTAATGAAATCGTTTGCAATTAAAATGTAGAGTAAACATTATTGTATATGAACTGTTTCAAGTTGTTAATTAACATCTTTTTCATCGTTTATCAGTTTTACTATCTTTTACTTTTCGACATCCTTATTCTTTGTTGAGTCACTGCCATTGCATTTGTACAACGAAGGTTTTTTTGAAAAACGAATGATTTTTTTCGAGAAAATCAATAATAACATCATTGCAGTAGCGCATTCTTGTATCAGGCTCCTCTTGATTTTGTCGATTTTCGGGAACAAAACACAGAAAAAAACTAATTATTGAATACATAATTAGCAGTAATTAATAAAATTAATCATTAATAACAAATACTTAATTAAATTGTACGTACTTATATACTTAGAATTATAATCAATCGGAAAAAAAATCAAGGGCTTTTGGGGGGGTCTGGACCCCCAGGACCGCTCCCTTGTGTGCGCCACTGCATCATTGTAATCAATTTCCATTGCAATATCATTTTGAGAGCTTAACAACATCAAACTTTTAAGCTTTTAATTTTCCATAGTGGATCTCATTTCAGTCTTCACTCTGACAGTGGTATGTTCGCTGTAATTAAAAAAAATTTCCGCTTTTTCCACCCTCCAATTTTTTGGGTCCTGGGAGGCATGATATTTGTTGTAATAGATTTTTTAAAGTTATGAATTTTTTTTTCTATAAAAAAAAGGTAAAAAAGAAATTTTGTAGAAAAAAAAATAAAATTTCGTTTCAATAATAATTTATGTTTGTGAACTTGGAAGAATTTGTTGATTCATTATCTCATTATTGATATATGACTTAACACATAAGTAAACTGAAGGACGTTTCAGATGGTAGTTTGAAATCAAATTGCGAAAAGGCAAGTTCGTTAGAATTATTGAAGTCATTCAACACATATTTTTCTTGTTTTTAAAAAGTTCACTCGTATTGATTTTTTTTATATAAAATTAGTTCTTAACGCAACCAATAGAAAACTTGTTAGTTAACTTTTTATAATTCTAAATGTGTTGCTGATCAAAAATTGATTTTTTAAAATAGTTATGCATATTGAAAAAGCTGAAATGCTTTATCATAGTAATTTTTTTTTCTCGTAACTTTTGTTTGAAAACATTAGTTCTGGTTTTTCAGTATTGATGTATCAAAATCGAATGGCATTTAAAAAAGTAAAGAATCTTTTGGAAATTATGTCAAAATTATTTTGTACAGCTTGCTGATATTATTTATTTATAATAAATTCTAACTTATTCCTTTATAATGCTTTAAATTGCTCTATTAGCAAATTCACAACATTAATGTGAATGTTTGCTTTATTTTAATTCTATTAAACTAACCATTTGAATCATGTACTGTGAAATCAAATTATAATATTACAGTACCTGCAAAAATTGTATGCAATTTTACATGTATGCTTACGTGCATATTGTATCTCCCGAAATCGTTAAATTTTGAAAAGAGGAGGAAAAATTTTGTTGAATACCGATTAAAAATAAAACTGGGAATCGATTTTCTGTGATGTTTCGTAATATTTATCCAATGCATAAAATAATGTAAGGCATGAAAAATATTATGTTCGAATTAGTAATATTAAAAAAAAAGTTCCGCGCGCGCGGCCGAAAGTTTTTTCTTTCCCTTCCTTTTTTTTTTTTTTTTTTTTTTTTTTTTTGCTCGCAGCTGGTCTGGTTTTCTAAACTTTTATTATTGGACACACATGCGGTAGGATTAAGGGGCAGAATATTCTTTTTTACGACCGGTTATTTATTATTTTTTTATGTATTCATTTATTCGTGTGTGACCTTGAACGCTGAACAGGGAAGGTCATTATCTTATGCATCACGCTGCACACTTCTCTCCACCTCCTGCGTTTAGAAACTATTTAATTTTTTAACGTTAGTTCTCAAATTTGCACGAGCCTAAAAATTGAGGAAGTAGCCCTTTAAGACATTTATTCTGCGATTTCGCATTTTTTAATTGGGATTTCTTTTCATTATTATTGTTATTTGTTGGCAAAACATGTTATATTTGTAAATGAGTAAGTCTTTATTTCTTATTGTATTTCTCTTAACGCCTTAATTAAAACAGAGTAACCTCTCCCGCCTCACCTGAAAATATATAATGTTTCTTTAGTAAAGATATTAGTACTCATTCGGTCCACTTACGCATAGCATAGTTATTTGCGTTTAACTTACTATTTTTATGTACATTGTATTTTATTGCTAAGTGTCATTTCAGAGATATTTTTTCTAATCGTTATGTACAAATCAAATGATGAAACATTTGAAATTCATGCTGTAAATACATTTTATACTTAGAAAACGTCCTTTAACCATTTCGTGATCCTTGTTCATGCTTACAGGTTGTTTTTATCTTTGATTGTTATTATGAGGAAGCATCTTCGGCGAAATAGGCTAAATTCATGACGGTCACATGATAGATTCAGTCACGTGTTCTCCATTGAATTAGACTTAAACATTGTTTGTCTTCTGGTAAAATTTAAATAAATAATTAATAATTCGGTAAAAAGTTTCAACTAGTAAGATTCTTCAAAAGCAAATTTTAAAAGAAAACTTCCATTTTACGTGTGTATTTTTAAATAAAGTGAATTTTGTTTTCTGTGTGCGTTATTACTGTTTACAAATTTGTTCTTTTTAACGGAGAGTTTTTGCTAAAAGTCAATATTGACAGCAGCGAAGTGCTTAAACCGATTGACTTGAAACACGTGATTGCAGTAATCGTCAGTTTTCATGTGGCTATGACGTCACATGAATTTAGTCTGTTCTTGTTTGAATCCCTCTGACGACAGATATTTAGGATTGACTGTGATTTGCGAAACAACGCATGACAGAGGTTCTCAAACAAAACTCCCTTTGTGAACTAAATTTTTTACAGGGCGCTCTACCTACGTCAGAGTCTAGCTGATTGTAAACAAAAGATAAACTTTTGAAAAGTTCCGCGTTTTCCTTATGTAGATGCCACAATTTTCCAGGGATGCGGTCAAGGTATCGGATCATGCAAGGCATGTCTTGAGTTCGAGCCCAATACCACTAAAGACTCGCCGTGTAGGGCAGCGATGCACGTTAAATCTGTCGAGAGCTGAAACGTCATCCCGTTGGTGTGGTAGTTAGGAGAGGGGGTGCCAGCTCAGGTGTCACTTGACCATGGTTCAAAATTACGTGGTCCGTCGCCAAAATCCCTCGTGTAGCTGAACAGTGCGACGTTAATATTCACTCACACCACAATTTTCCAGGGCGCCACAATGCACAGTCCTGGGAGGGGGATTGGACTGCCGTATGGTATAACAAAGACAGATTATATAAGATAATCGAAACTGATTTTTTCTTTCTCCTCGGATAGTTAATATTTTAAAATCGCTAAGGTTTTCTTGAGGGTCCAAAAATAATACTCGGCATTTATTTATGTACTGAAAAAGTCTTCAATGCCAAACCAATTGGCATACGAAGAAAGGACAAGCCAAATCTTAGATGGATTGATGGCATAGAAAAAGATCTTATTTTTGAGAACTAAGAATTGGAAAACACTAGCAGGAAGCCTTGAAAAGGCTTCTTGAGAAGGCCAAGGCCCACCCTGGGCTGTCGAGCCACTGAGGAAGGGATTTATTTATGTTCCAACCGCGGGTGGCAATTTTAAACACGAGTTTAAATATCGCTTGGTCTATCTTTATTCATCTTTGATAATAGCTATAAAGATTTTTAAAATTATGTGCAATGCAGTAATAACGCAACGTGAAAAATCGTGTCAAAAAAATAAACAGGCCGTCTACTCCCACCGCCGCCTTACACACATGATAGGAAAATTAAAAATAAAGTTTTTTTTCGAGTACCTGTGTATATAAATATTTAAAAACTTTTCCCTCGCTATATTGTTTAAATTTAATGATGTTCAAATTTGAAACATGAAAAGAGACAATAAGTATAGAAGAATTTCAGCTGTTGATAATTTGTAGAGTAAGTTCATTTCTGTGTCACTCATAAGCAATAAATTATCTCATATGATTAATTTTAGAAATCAGGATAATTTAAAGCTCATTTTAACGACTCGGAAAATAATTTAGATTCGAAATTATATTGCATTTAACACCAATAACTTGTCGATGTAAAATCTACAGGTTTTTTTTCCTCTTTTGAATGATTGGTGTGCCGAAAAATTTGATCGTGGGAAAAATGGAAATAATTACATGTTCTTAAACATATTTTCGGGGAATATTGAACCGTGACGTAATTGTGAGTGTGAGAGCCTAACTCTTTTTATTCCGCCTCTAAAATTTCTTCATCTCCTCTTCTTCCTGTCGCTAAAGTTTACCTCGGTAGGAATTAAATAAATGCACTTTTTTTTGGACACATTATCTCGAACAACTGGCGATTTTTGTTGTGATGGATATGTATCAATATGCTTGACTGTTCCGCTTCACGAATCTTTTGTTTTATTGAAATAGATGACAATGTATTTCCTTTTCATATTCATAAATAATCCTTTAAAATGTATTTTATGTCTATAATTCTTCAACTTCAATGTTCTAAAACGAGAATTTTTCTTGTTGTTGCTTTATTCTTCGCTTAATTTGAATAATTTTTCGAATCGGTAACGTAGTCAAGTCGATTAATTCTAAAAATACTTCCATTTACTGGATTTCGTATGCCCCTTTCTCCGAAATTAGCGAGAAAATGGAAATGGGCTAATGTAATCGCGTGTTTTCCATTGAATTAAAAATTTTTTATTAGACTTGTACTTGTTGCTTTATACTTGTAAAGTTTATGTAATATTATTTCAAATTTAATAAAGGGCTAAAAATGCACAAGTATTAAGATTTTTCAGAGTTTTTTCAAAATTAAAAAGAAAATTCCTATATTATAATGGGTTAAATTTTATGTGACGTAATAGTCACATGATAAATGCATCGTGTGTTTCCAGCCAATCAGTTCATTTGCTTCACTGTTGCCAACTTGTGTATTTTGCAGATTCTTTTAAAAAGCATATATTCGTGAACAATAATAATGCTCATAGGCAAATATAATGTACTTGATTTGAAGGTACACGTATATTAAACGTTTTTTTAAATTTATGACATTTTATTGAAAAATCTTAAGGTTTTAACATCTTTATCAAATAACCAAATTTTAAATTTTGTCTATAACTTTCAAGTAGAACAACAAGACCAACGTCAGTTCTGAATTCAATAGAGAACACGTGTGGTTATATTTATCACTTAATCGCCCTGAATTTTGCCCATTAAGTGCGTTTTGTTTAACTATGTGCCTTTTTATTGTTGACAAATGAGCACTTTTAAGATTAAAAAGAAAATCTCTGCAAAAGACAAAAGTTGGCAACAGCGGTGCTCTTCAACTGCTAGTCACATAATAATGTGATTGCATTTATCATGTAATTAATGACGTCGCATGAATTTAACCCTTTCTAAGTAGAAATAATAAGAAAATCCTACAAATATTTTTGATAAGAAATTGAAAAGCTGGAATTTTTTATTTTTAAAACTATTAATGAAAAGGGCCATGAACAGGAACCTTTTTATTAGAAAATTCTCTTAAATATATATTTTATCCTTCTGTTTATGTTTTTGGAGGAAGGCCTTCGTGCGTATACGACAAGTCTAGATTCTTCTGGAGTATTTTACGAATGATCTTTTTCCTTTTCCTGGTAACTTTCACTTGTCTGTGATCTTTTATCTTAGTTGATACTTTTCTTCCAGAAAAGTTTCCGTTGAGCAATATTTTCTCTGGCAAATGAAGCGAAGAGGTGCGTTCGACGTTATTTTTAGGTAGGAAGTCTGGTCTGAAAGCCTGATTTCTCAACATCCGTTGAACATGTTATTCAAACTAAAAGGTTAACCAAACAGTGTTAAGAACGGATTTACTAAATCTGAACATTTCTTTTTTTAAAAAACTGATACTGCTTCTGGAATTGTGTTAGTCGGTAACTAAATAATTGGGAGGGGGGGAGTGTTACGGTGGAGTCAGTCTCCCGTAAAAGAATGAATCTTGGCAACGTATCCTCGTTAATTTTTATTTTCTAGAAACATCATCATTGCCTTTAAGTTACGAATTAAGTGTGTTTCTTTTGTTGTAGAATTAATTACAAGGTAGCGGTTGTGTAACGCGTTTTTTCTTAAAATCAACAACTACAGTGCCAAATATTGCACTTGCTGTGAGAAATGTGGATTCAGAAAGTTTTTTGAAACATTTTTTTTTTTTTTTGATTATTTTTAATAAGTCCAATGTTTTTGGTTTTTTTCACTGTAAATTTCTATTCAAAATTCGTGTGTTTTTACGTACCTATTCGCTTTTACGTATGGGACGTTTTTAGGCATTTGACAACTGGGCTCGGGAGGAGGGAGGGGGCTTGACTCGATCTCAGTAAGGTCATAATCGGAATAATTTTTCTCATCAAGTGTTATTCCCGGTCATGTTCTCCGAAAAACTGGGAATTTCGAACTATGCGACAGCTGGTAACAATGGCAGTACTGCATTATTAAGTCTGGGGCTAGACCTACCGCCGTACACGATTAAGACTGATTTAGTCAAAAAGCGGCAGTCTGTCAAGTCGGTTTGTGCCTAGGTGGGGGAGATTGTAAGTCATGCACATGCATTTGTTATGGGTTAATGTTTGTAAGAGTATTTGACAAAATGGTCGAGTGCTGGGCCTTTTACATAGGAGCTCAGGATCTCTTACGACATCACTAGACGTTGGGAAATTTACAATACGTGGTATACTAGAGTGCGTTTTATGTCTGAAAAATGACTCACAGTTGAAAATGTGTATGTGTTTATCTGTCTAACCATTGCCGGTTTATCCATTGGGCTCTTGGGGTGGGCATTCAGGTTACCGGATTAGCTGGACTTAATCAAATCTTCTGGTTATAAATTTCGATCCTCTAGTGCAAAAGGGCCTGTAGATCTTCTGCGCCCAGGGCCCGAAATGAGCTTAAATCGGCATTGTAGTTAACCAAATTGTATCGCTAAAGATCGTGACATTTTACTTGAGATACTTTTTTTACTTAAAAATGTTGCAAACATATCCTTTATTTGTAAAATGCGGAAAATGTGTATAAAATCCTATTTTAGCCCATATCTTTGCCTAAGAAGGAAATCTAATCGTGCCAATTTGCGCCAGCTGCTCAATTTTCTGTATTGGGCATCTAATAAGAGAATAATTCGCCAAGTTGGCGGTCAATAACGATGTAGACTGAAATAGGATCCTACCGAAAATGAGCATTTTAATGCGAAGGCGCGTGGAATAATGAACTTAAGATCCGAAGGGTTGGCAAGAGCACCGCCCCTAATATTTGTTTAGAGTGAACAGTGTAAAGTATCATAAAATGCCTCATCTTGTATATTAGTGTTCAAAATGTCGATATAGATTTCGCATTGAAATATTTAACGGAAAAAAAGAGGAAAACATGAAACATTGTTAGATTCTCTAAATTGCACAATGTTACTGTCTTCGTAAGTCTAGTAGTACTTAACTTATTTCCGAAGTAACTTACGAAATAGATATCCGAATACACATCAACAAGTATTCAGACATCTGTAAACTATCTCATTCCTAACATTTTGATATAATCAAAATATCCTGCAATGTCATTTTTGCACTATAAAATTAAAATAATTTTTAAATCAATCACATATTTTAAAGATAGTATTTATACAGAAAAATAAATAGTTTGACCTTGTGTAGGATATATATATCAAAGTGTTTTTGATAATGAGGTGTGCCAAAAGATTCTCATGAAAACTTTTTCTCTCCTCTTATCCCCCATTCATTTAAATAATACTTTTAAAGAGGTAATAAATCAATCGTTAAATGTCTCTTGCTTCAATTCATTCCTCTTGAAAGTAAGTGAAAGTAAAAGCTTGTCGACGTAAAACACATACCTATTATTATCTTCTCTCTTTTTTTTTTTTCCTTTTCCATCCACGTTTCTTCCCTCCCTCTCATGTGTGTGTGCATTATCCTTGTACTTCACCTTCACCGCACTGTCTTTTCCTATTGTCAATGACCACAACCGCATGAAAATGGCTGACTATTGTTTCGGAATCGAAAAGGATCGTTCCGAAATTTATCGCGTTGGTGGATTTTTCATTCTCTTTCCTTTTCTTTTCATTCTGTTACTTTATTTATTTCGTCATGAACCAGAGTAGCATTTTTCCTCCTGAATTTGAAAGAGCCATTGTTGGATGTCGTGTATATGACTGGGAAAGTTTGCCCAGAGTTGGTCTCTTTCGCCATTGACGCTGCACCCACACGTGATGTGTAGCAGAAAAAGTTTTGAATAATTTTTTTTTTGTCGTTTCGTAGCTTCACGCGAGTGTTTTTTTTTTTTTAACTGTTATATTTATATGTTAATGCTCGTCGAGGGGTTGTAGGAAATCGTCATATTTTACAACCGAAAAGATAGATTATCTGATGCACACTTGAAATAGCGTAGTTTGTATGTTTCTACTGGTGCTTTGAAATATACATGTATATGTGTCTAAAGTTTTTAAAATTGATATATCTTTAATGTTTTTTTTAAGTATAAGGCGCTCCTTTATGAAGCAATTATTTTGCAAAATCATTGTTTTGTTTATGACATTCAAAATTTTTATTAGAAGCCTTGTGATGATCTAAATAATAAATGCTAGTTTCATGGCGAGTGCATGTAATTTCATTTTTGAAAATCTTTAAAAATACTGGAGATTACTGTATGTGTTGACTGCAATTGAGCTTAACCATGGAGCCTGATATATGCATTGTACTGAATTATCCTTTTCCATGTGACTCCAGTACCCTTTCGCCAATAAAAACTACCGATCTTTATAGTAATTACTTAATGTTAAATACAGTTGAGCTTAATCATAGAACCTGAAAAACGTATTGTACTGTATTATCCTTTCCATTTAACTCTAGCATCCTTGCTCCAGTAAAAACAGCCTATCCTTATTGTAATTTTGTACTAAAATTAAGAAGGAGATAGTGGTTAGTGACGATGACTGCTGTGCCGAACGGCCCTTGTTGGAATCGTGGAGGAGGCATGGGTCTTTGTAAATGTTTAGTACCTACGGGCCATGGGGGCATCCTAAATATTCGGCGCGTTATAAACCTCCCTCTAGAGGTTGGTGGTTGAGAAAGTGAGGTGGAAGATCCTTAAACCGCCTCTAGGTGGTATCCCTCTAAATTAGAGTGAAAGGGAGTAAAATCATATTGTTAGCTGCATGGTGTTCAAAGCTGTTGCCAAACGGCAGATGTAATCTAGCCCTCTTGCCACGAAGAATTTCGTCAAGCTCGATCTGATGTTACTGTAGATCAGGTAGGATATAAGTATATAAGAAGATAATAATTCATGTTTAGTTTATTGATAAGCTGGAATTGTGTAATGAAATGCGTGAAATATTTATTAAGAGTTTCCCTGTGTATCAGAGTACCACACGCTTATTATTTACGAAACCTAATGGATCCTTAAGCTTTAAATAAATGGAACTTCTGCGTGTGTTCTGTCCGTACAAGTGCAGTCGTATGTGACTGTCTTTGAGGCTGCCGTTCTTTCCCTTGCCACCCTTTATAATTTGCCATACCAATGAAAATAGTATCCAGTGGAATCTTGTATACAAGTCAAGCGTGTTATTTTTTTCTTTCTTTTTTTTTCTAGGGTAGGCACGTGTCTCACTGGTTCACCCGGCGTAGAATTCAGGTCAAATAGACTGTGATAGAAGGATATTTCGTGCTGTAGACACTTCGTGCAGTTATTAAGCGGCTGCATAATTAAAACGGGAAAAGATCTGACAAAGTCAAGAGTATTCAGCGAACACTTTGTTTACACATTACCAGTATCTTTTGTGACATTTTTCTGTCGCAAAGGTTAAATGGGTCAAATGCGTTAAAGGGGCAGAAACAGAGATAAACTCAGTCGCAATTAAAACGAATCCTTCCTCTCACCTGCGCAAACACGCGCGCAATTTTGCCATTGGTGTGACGTCATTTTCGCACGCCATTCTACAAAGTAATCCTCTTCCATTCATTCAAAAAAAGGAGAGAAATTCTGCGAGGTGGGGAGGAGATTGGGGGACGAAATACTACAAATTCCCTCCTCGTAGTAAAATAGATCCCAAAAAAAGCCCCTTTAAAAGGCCATTGCGCCCCACCTGTTTCAATTTCTGTGGACGGCCTTGCCAAGGTCGTCCGCACTAGGCCGTTCTAAAATAATGGGCTTCCCACAAGAGGCCCCATTCTGGAAATAGAGGCCCAAATAGGGTACAAGGTCGCTGAATCACCGCTTCCGTGTTTCCTAACTTTGCTTTTTTTTTTATCTATTGTTGTAGTTTTATTACATAAAAAAAATCCCATAAGTCTAGAGAACGTAATGGAATACAGGTTGTTCCTCCTTTTTTTTCGATATCTTCATCCACTGAGTAACACCTTTTTCCCTCTTTAAAGATAGAGTTGAGTGGGTTATGTCCTTTGGTAACATTCTTCCGCAGTTAAATTTATATGTATATTTCTGGGGAAGGGGGATTTTTATTTCCCCTTCCTTTGCGGGTTGTGAGATTTAACTTATTAAAAATTGCACTATTGTCAACATTTATGTTTAAAAATAACCCTTTCGGTAAAAGGTAAGAAAAATATGTGAGAAAGCAAAAGTATTATATTTTAACTGTTTTCAAGGATTCTTTGTTGGGTAATTATTATTTTAAAATTTTACGATTTAAAGTTGAATATATATTTTTCCCCATAGACACACATCTTAACTCCATTTATCTAATTTGCATTTTCCCCCTGTATTAACTAGTCAGTTTTTGAATATCTGCAAATATCCTTCGTTAATTATAACGCTTATGTATATTTTTTATTTTTTTTGAGTTTGGAAGTAATGTGTAAAAATTTTTAATTGGATAGTAATAATATACGAAGACATCGCATAAAGAAGTTAATGAAAATTTTTGTAATTATTTTATATAACAGATTATTTTTAATCCAAGAAGTAAAAACTTACGTTCTACATTATGTTTTGTATAAGTTAGTCCAATAGGTACATTGTATTGAGGTGTTTTTAACTTAGGACTAATTTAAAATAGAACACAAATCTCTTTCAGATTACGTAAATAATTTGTATATTTTACTCCAGCAAACCAGTCATTTGCTGTCTTTTGTATCTTTCTGTGCTGAAAACCATATAGAGCATCGAGCTAAATTATTATTTTCCTAGGTAAAGCACGCTCGACCGATGCACTCATTTCAACCTTAAAATAATAATGCATTCCCTACTTCCTGATTGAGTGCATTGTTCAGAATGCTACAAATAGTATTTAGGTTTATTAGAGAGAGAAATAATCTCCGAAATCTTCGTATCTCTTACAGATTCGCCGCTATTTATCTTTAGATACCACACTTTTGTTATTGTTGTTGTTATTCAATTTTTTGGTGTTTAGTTTTCTTATTCAAAGTGTTTAGATGGGCTTATGAAACTATTTATTTATACTTCTTTCGGCCTACAAAATGACGGACTGGTTCTATTTGTAAATATAAAGTTATTTTATTTTTTGTCAATCACTTTTTATGTTTGTGCATTCTATTAACTTTCCATGTTGAGGTATTGCTGAATTGTTGTGTACTATGGAGGGAGTTATTGTTTTTCAATTCCTAAGTTCACACTCTCCCATATATATGTGTGTGTGTCTGTGTTGTTCAAATTTTCAATCGTTAATAAAATACTTTTTATTCATCCACCCAAGCTCAAATACATTTTTTAAACTTGTAGTGGACGAAACTTGAGGCTAATACATTTTTTTCCAAATATTAATTCATTAATTAAATATATTTAACTAAAATAAAATTTTCTTTGTTGACTAAAGTATAGTAATTGACTTAATTTTTTTTATATTACTTGTTACTGTTGAAAATATCAATTGCGTTAACTTTTTTTTATGTATCTCAAATTGCCGGCGCCTGTTTGCATACACAACATACTGTTTTTACTGTTGTAAATAGTATGAATTTAGTCCATTGGACTAAATTCATGATGGTCACATGATAACAGCAATCATGTGTTTTCTCATTGATTAAAAATTGACTTACTAGTTGTTCAACTTGTAAAGTTTAGATAACATTTAAAATTTGATGATTGGGTAAAGAGTTCACGTGTTAAAATTCTTTAAAAAGTTTCGAAATTAAAAAAAAACTTACATTATTCAAACTCTTTTAAATTAAGTGCATTTTGCTTAATTATGTGCATTATTACACCGTTGAAAAATATGTACTTTTCAAAAGAATGCGCTAAGAAAAGAAGCAAATGCACTAATTGGCTGGAAACGCGTGATTATGTTTATGATGTAATTATGACGTCACATTACTTTATGAACTGATTGGCTGAAAACACGTGGCTCTGTTATCATGTGACTATGACGTCACATGAATTTAATCTATTGCGGTGGGTTTTGTTGATATGTCTCAAATTGCCGGCACATGTATGCATACACAACAGTTCTTTTAACACCTTCGACGCATATTGTGTGTCATATATTGAGCCCTAGTACCACTGAAAACCCGCCGTGTAGAGGGGCTAGTGTACGGTTAAAAACATTTACTTTTCGAGACATAAATTTGACTAAAATTTGTGTTTGGAATATTTTTAAGAGAAACAGTTAACTGCAGGGTGGAAAAGTTTAGGGATATAATGTATACCATTTTAAAAAACAAACATTTCAAAATTTATCGTGTTTATGTTTATTGAGGTATCCGACTACGTTCGGAACCATGATTTTAAAAAAAGCGCATAAATGGATAATTTTCATGATATTTAGTGTCACTCAGATTCGAATACGTGCATAAAATTGTTTTAATGACATTTTGACAAAAAAAATTTTATTTAAATATAATATGTTGGCAAAAAATTTATTTAAAATGATCTTTTTTCCAAATGTTCTCCATTTTGTGAAAAATTGTTCTATTAAAATAATATTTTGCCTGTATATAGGCTCAGACCTCTGTTCAGAGGCTCAACTAGAATTTTTGAAATATATAACTTAGAAGTGGATTTATCCATATTTTACGACAACAGAGGGGATCAATTGTAAGAAAAAAAGCCGATAATTATTTCAATTGGTGGTAACTCTGAAAATAATGTGAATTTTTCAAAAATTTAGTTGAACCTTTGTAGAGAGGTCTGAGCTATATATAGGCAAAATATTATTCTAATAGAAGCATTTTTCACAAAAGGAGAACATTTGGGGAAAAGATTATTCTAAGTTAATTTTTTGTCAAAATGTCCTTAAAACAATTTTATGCATATATTCTAATCTAAGTGACACTAAATATCATAAAAATTATCTATTTATGCGCTTTTGCAAAATCACGGTTCCGAACGTAGTCGGATACCTTAAACTTAACAAAAATTTGTGGTTGGCGTAAAATAATATGGATTTATTCTTATTTAAAACTATATTACATTCAGTTCAGAAGCAAATATAATTTTCTGTTCAAAACTTCCAAATAAAAAAAAATCTGAGGATTTTTTTTTCCTTCAATTGAATCAAATCAAATGCTGAGCTAAATTTAAATTGAAAGTCATCAGAAATTTTTGGCGAATTAAATTAAATATTTCAGGAGAATTAATTAGTATGTTTAAATGAAGCTCGGTAATTAATTATGTTGAAAAACTAAATGAGAAATTAGGTTTCTTGTCTTTTTATTACTAACGAGAAAACGTAATACATGATTGTTACTAATTGTAAGATACTCATTTGAGGGAATCTTTTACGCCTGTTCTGCATAGCTACATATTTTCCATCACTGATTTCTGAATTATTGCGCAAGCAATGTCTATTATAACCTTCTTTAAGTGCCTGTCGTCGCGAGAGGGAAAATTGGGTGATATTTTAATCTTATCTTGAGTATCTTCTACGTGGAAAGGCGGAAATCCAAGCCTCGGAGATTCGTTTTGGTTCGTAGTCCAATTCTAATAATACACGAACAAAATAAGTGTTGGCCTCAATTGATCACCGTGGGAAGATAATCACGTGACACTGAAGTGGGAGAGAAATGGAAAAGGGGAAAATGGACACATAGTTTATTGAAATTCTTGTACTGAAGCGTTGCTCCTTGGATTAAATCGAGATAATTTCTTACAGGTGCCTTTCTTTTTTAAGTTTTGTTGCAGAAAGTTTTGATTCCAGTTATAGATTATACATCTTGGGTATTATTTCATAAATTATTGTACTAAATTTTTGCATTCTTACCTTCTTTTGACTTACTTGTAACCTGTACCATGATAGGTAGGGGATCGCTGTACCCGCAGTGGCGTAACGGAGAACATTAGGGCCCCCATGCTTTTGCCTTTAATATTTTATAAATTGCTAAATAAGTACTTGGCGATAGTCAGGCTTTGGCCTCTCTAGAATTCTTCCCCCTCCTCGTGGTGCAGGGGTTGCGGGGATGTACGTTACGCCACTGTGTACCCGAGTGGTCATGATCACGAACTCGTGGGTTGCGTCATCGAGTCGTAGATTCGAATTCTGTTGTCACTGAAGACCCTTCGTGCGAAGAGATTCGTTCATGTTAAATGTGTGTGTATCGTTGCTCAAAGTCCTCACTTAAAAAAGTTTGGGGGAGATTGGGAGAGTGGAGTCCTTGCTCTGGTGTCGTCCTCGTCATTTGCCAGAGAGGTCTATCGCCAGTGAAGCTCCCATTGCCGAAGAGTGTGTGGGGGGGGCGAAAATGAAAATAAAAAATCCAGAGAGGGAAAAATTGCATCGATTAATTTATTTAAAATGTAAGTTTCAATGTTTGCGCTTGGACGCGTGATTGACCTGAAAATATTAGCAAATGGTTATTATTTGGAACATTGGTCTTCAAACTGTGTTCCACAAAACCCTGGGAGTCCACGTGGCATACCTAGGAGTTGCACAGAATCAAAATAACAATTAAGACAGAAGATTGTAACGTGTGCGCTCAAAAAATAAGACTCGCATTCTCTTCACAGTTGAGACACCCGGGGCACAAATTAATGTTATTAAGGAACAATTTACATTAATATTTTTATTAAAGTTTTAATATAACAAATTCAATACTCTTTGAAATGATTTTTCATAAAGTAACTTTAAGATATTTATCTGCTTTAAATATTATATTAATATTCTCTTAAATATTCTATTCTATCTTCTATGGAGGGGGGAACAGGGTTCTGGAAACACCTTATAATTCTAAGGGTACGTTAGTCGATCAAGTTTGAAGACTACTGGTCTAGAGACTTCCAAAGAAAGCATTTTTTTTTTTTTTTATGTTTTATTTTAAATACTTTGCCTCAGCGACCTCATGAAAATTTGTATTTGAAAATCTATTAAATTTAAAAACTGACGCTCTTAAAAATAACCCGTTTAGTTGAAACGAAACGTAAGTGCTCATTTAACACTTAGCATATACATCTTTTTAGACGGCATTTATTTCTGCGTCCAATTGTTTCTTGCTTAATATTTCCCCACGTTTTTAATTTTAAATGATTCTTTGTGCTTATGAAATATTCTTTAGGTATCATTCATTTTAATTCCTTCTCTCCCTCCCCCTCACAAGAGTAGAGGAAAATTACGAGTGAAATAGACCCCTGTCGTTGTTCCCATCATTATCTCAATCAGCTACTCGTAACCGAAAGTTGGAGAGAATTATTTTCTGAGCAAACCTTGGCATTCGGTTCAGGCCTTGACTTGCCAAATTAGGTCGCCAAGTGACCTAAAAAAGTCTTTAAGTGAGCCAAAAGCTCTCTTTTCTTCCGTACCTTTGAAAGTCTTCCAGGGACATCGGAAGAATTTTGTAACCTCTCGGTTGAGTCCCGCTGCAATTAATTACAAAAGAAATTATTCCACGAATGGAAATTTTGAAGGATTAATTTATGGCGTTAAGAGAAATATATTTTAAGAATGGGGTATTTTTTCTGTGAATCAAAAGAATTGATTTTTTGAAGTTACTTTCTTATAAGTTTGAATGAGCTTCATATATTTATAGAAGTCGCGAATATACAGATGAAGGATAAATTTTATTTTTACTACCACCAATTAAGCTGTTTATAACGCAGTTATGGAGGGCTTTACATTAATATTTTAACTTACTTATTCAATGGTAGGTATACTTTCTAATTATATTAGAACGTGGTTTTTTTTTTCGTATTCATATTTTTATTAAGGTATCCGACTACGTTCGGAACCGTGATTTTAAAAAAGCGCATAAATGGATAATTTTCATGATATTTAGTGTCACTCAGATTAGAATACATGCATAAAATTGTTTTAAGGACATTTTGACAAAAAAAAATTATTTAAATATAATATTTTGGCAAAAGATTAACCTAAGATAATCTTTTTTCCAGATGTTCTCCTTTTGTGAAAAATGGTTCTATTATAAAAACATTTTGCCTGTATATAGCTCAGACCTCTCTACAGAGGTTCAACTAGAATTTTTGAAAAATTCACATTATTTTCAGAGTTACCACCAATTGAAATAATAATTGGTGCTTTTTTCTTAAAATTTCTTCCCTCTGTTGTCGTAAAATATGAATAAACCCACTTCTAAGTTATATATTTCAAAAATCTAAGTTATATATTTTCGTCTGTAAAAAGTGAACCACGGCAAAAATAATTAATTGCTAAGAAACCGTTTGGCAGATGACTCAAATTCAGCATGTATTCTACAAAAATAACATCTTACAATTCTAATATAAGTTATTTGTCATCCTATCTGCAGCAACAGAAGTCACACTAATGTTATTTTAATTTGAATTACACGAATAACAAAAACATTTATAACTATACAGCGCAAAAATTATTTTTTCGTAGTAAATAGAGGTTTATGTTGTTCGTATTTAATTTTGGTTTTATTATTTTTCCAATAATCACAAGTCAAAATTATTTGACGGCATGTCTAAACCTCATTAGACACTTAGGAAAAAAATGGTACGTTGATCCATACAGGTGGGGTTCGCCACCCCTAATCTATAGCTACAAGTATATTTAATTCAATTCCTACTATTAACTCACACTCTCTATATATTTATTTATCTTGGTGGAATTTTCAATCGTTAATAAAATACGTTTTAAAGCGCTCAATTGAGCTGAAATTTAATATACATGATTATTTTGGGTATGACAATACAGTAATTTAATTATAATTAATAAAAATTAATGGATTAAAACCAATTATTTAAAGAATTACAAATACAGCCACGTTGGCGACTTACGACCCTTTTGGCGACTTGTGTCAAAACTTGAAAAGGTTTTTTCCTCACGTTTTAAAGCATTCATTTGAACTGAAATTTTATACACACGATTGTTTTGGATAACAATACGATACTTTAATGATAATTAATAAAAATTAATTACCTCTTAATGCTGTGATTCTGTCACATGTATGTACATATTATATTAATTGTAGCTATTTAATAAAAAGTAGCTAAAATAAAAATTTTCTTTGTTGATCTAAGTAGGAATTGACTTAAATTTTTTTTATATTACTTGTGTGTGTGTGTGTGTGTGTGTTTTAGATTCAGTTTAATGAGGCAAATATACCCTATCACACGTTTCTACAATTTTCTTTTAAATCAGGAGGCAGATTTCTTTTTAAAATTCTCATCATATCCTGCAAGTTAATGTCAACCAACTTGCATCTGTATTTTCTCTTGTCGATCTTTTCATGCCATTAAATCTTTGTTCACAAATATATGTCGACTCAGACATAGATAACATTTTCTTTGGTTTTCTGGCTATCTTGGTGAGCCCGATAAGGACTCTTTGCGAGCCGCTATTTGCCCACGCCTTTCCTAATCCCCTATTCGAAAATAGGCAGATAAATTCCGCATTGTAACATGAGTAAAAAGTGTAAAATTATTTTTACTAAAATAAAAATACGGAGAAAAGCTGTGAAGGTCCCCTTGGACCTCACTTTGAGAACGAGAATAAGTTGGAGTCATATAAGAGCCAGTAGCCATCTTTATAAATAACTTTCTTTACTTGGTTATCTTATCCAAATAGTATCAAAGACTTATTAACAAATATATCTAAATAGCTTTATGAGGTTTAAAAGATTTTCTCTTAAATATTTAATGATCTAATTAATTAACAATTAGAATATCGATCACGCAGAGATTACCGCGATAAGAGATCCCAGAATTATAATCAATAATGTTCCTATTGAACATTTAACTTTAATCTCACTCCTAATCTAAAGCTTAAATGAGACTTTAATTATAAATCAATATTTACCACACGGAATCTCAACTCTTACTGAGATTAAATTATCCACCAAGAAATCTTCAATTATAAATCTAACTTCACTATTATAACTTTCTGCTTCAATCTCTCTCTCCTACTGCTCTAACTTTACGATTCCGTTTGACTTAAATACCTTATTTAATCTGCATAACAAGGAATCCAGTCCTCTTTTTGGAGCTGATTGGAAATAGGTAGGGAATTAAATTTCCCTAAAAAAGACAACTCAGAAGGTTAGTGATAAAGTTCCGTATATATTTGTCACAAAGCTTATAATGGATGCCTCGTGTCGATAGTGTGTGAGGGTCGGAAGGAAGATTAGCCATATTCAAAACAACTATTTATTCACAATGATGAGCAATAACACAAATTCAATAACCCAAGTTAAGCAATGCACCAATTACTAAACATGTGAAGCAACAACGAGGTAGACGAGATATTAGACTTTAACAATAAATTGGATAACGTTCATGCAATACACCTTCTAATTCCAATCGACCTAATCCAATTTAGTCACTAATTGACCAAATCGTTAATCTTAATATTACTCAAATAAGCTGCGACGTGCATACGCCTATATTCTCGTTAATCAATCACAGCTATCGTATAACAGTCTAACCTCTCTCTCTCTCACTAACTCGAAAGTTTAATCTTTATATACAAGGCTTAATTTACATAACCACATCTTCTTCGGAGGTAGGTTTTTAATAGCATAACTTTTAAAGGCCCAATATTCCCTAAGAGAATTATTAGAGGAAAGAACGTGGATAAACCCGTTATAATTATTATACATACAGGATGACCATCCGAATGTATAGGCCTAATCCATGACAAACAGTGTGTGTGTGATTTCATTAATGTCATGCTTACAATAAACTCAAAGGAGGGAAGAATAATTTGTCAACAATAAAACGGGAAAAGTAATTGAATGTTAACTTATTGTTTCCCCTCTCTTTAAAATTATGCATCCTGGACCCTTTTCGTATTTTTTGCTTCCTCGCTCTTTACAGAACATGAACAGGAAACGTAAAAACAGTGAAATAATATCCCCAGTCACGCACCCCCCGCCAACGATGGATTCTTCAGTGAGCGCTCTCATCTATCTATTCGAGCAGTGGCGTGTTGGGAGTCATTTCGCTGAGCGTTATTTTATCCTAATCATCGGTCGTTGGAGGCATAGCAGCGACTTCTTTTATGTATTACACCCGTTCGGAGTTCATCGGCTAATGTTTAATAATACAGCACACATGCGTCGCTGAAATTCCTGGCGAATTGTTACCAAAGCCGAGGGAGAGGCACACCGATAATTAGAAGACGATAATAAATAGTCGGCCGTCCATCACTCGGCCGTCCGGGACAATTTTCGTGTCACACTAACCTCGTATTAGTCAGCGGGTTTTGAATTTTTGGTTGGGTCTAAAAGCGTAGACTGGTTGGTTATCTATTAGTCGTGTGTGCGTTTTGGTTACGGCGAGGAATTTAAATTAAAATTTAAGAGGGTTTCCTCTCTTTTCACCTCCGCACAAATTCAAAGTAATGATTATGCCATCAGTTTTCCATGGAATTGGAGAAGTGGTGTTCGAATTTTTTGTGCAATTCAATGGTTGTTATTTGAATCCCCCTATTTTTATTATATGTTGAGTGGTCGAGTTTTTCGTGTTGTTAGCATAGTTTTGAAACGGAGTGGCTTTGGTGACGTATACAAGTTTGCTGGGTTTTTTTTTTTTTTTTGATTACTTGTTTCTTCATTCAGATTTGCATGTTTGATTTTACACGCTTTATGGATATAAAGATCAATTTGGTGGTTGGTATTGGTATTTATGTATTTAAAAAAACAAGCGTACTTGTTTTGTATTGGGTTGGAAAGAAAGTAAATTCGTTTCTTTTTGTGTAACATTTTTCTATACTAAAAATGAGCTTTAATCAGTCAAATATCTTCCATTCTGTATGATTACCTGTTGCCATTTTTTCTGACAATTTTATGATTCCGAGTGAATAGTTTCTGGTCCTTCCTTATCAGTAAAAACTCAACCAAATGCGATTTGCGGTAGTCATTATGACTGAAATTGTTACCGTTTAAAAAAGTTTCGTAAACTTCGATGTAAATGATAATTCGGTGGTGCAAGATCGGGGATGAAAAATGGATCGCCTACAATGACATTAATCGAAAAAGATCATGGTTCAAACTTGATGCATCTTTAGCTAGACATACGAAATTTGAATTTTGTTGGAAAGTGTTCCATCCTCCAGATAGTTCCAACCTTGCACCCTCTAATTATCATTCATTTTGTATCTTACAACACTTTTTAAAATGGTGAAAATTTTAATGATAACGATGACTTCAAATCACACTTGGTCGTGTTTTTTGCTGATAAGAACCAGAAACTCAGAGGGAGCGGATTCATAAAGTTACCGGAAAGATGTCAATTGAACAGAATGGAAGCTTTTTGACAGTTTTAATTTTTTATGCAGAAAAATTCCATGCTAAAGAACCGAAATTCTACTTTTATTGCTTGTTAAAAAGTTCCGTTTTTGTGATTGTTACAAAAAAAATGCAGTTATGTGTGTGGGAAGGGGAGGGGAGGGTGGAAGTAGTAAGAATGTAAGATCATCTCTTGACAAAGATTGAATGGGAAGGAGGTAAATCACCCCTGAACAAATTACTACACCCTCATCCCTTTCTGTTTTCCGAAAGAAAGAATCTCTCCCCTTCCTTTTATCCTCCGTTCGAAGTGGGGAGGACATTCCCTTTGAAATGACTCATTGGTCTGTCTTTGAAAGACTGCAATTAATTTGTCTAGGATTCAGCTTGTTTGCAGCCAAAGGAAGAAAGCTAACCGAATACACCAAACTTGTTTAAAAATGTTTGTCATTTCTTTTTGTGTTGTATTTTAGAGTATTTCTGGGTTACTTTTATTGTTAGTAATTTATGGCAATCATGAAGTGAAAGCATAGGAACTCTAGCAAGAAAAATGCTATAAAAAGAAGTATTTTAATTCCCTTAAAATATCAAGCTTAGTAGACAATAGTACAAGATTTTCTTTTCTTTTTTTTTTCTTGTAAGAAACGAGGATTTTGTAACACGAGTTTTCTGATGCCGAATTATTTTATGCTTCATTATTTTTTTCTTCTTCTTAATAGTTACCTTTTTTTGTAATTTTTTTCTTTTTTGGCAAACTTAAATTTTTTTAAATATATTCATTTTGTCGTCATTGTTCATTGCTTCTTCGATATTATTTTGTTAATTAGAGAAAAAAAAATATACATAATGAAGTGTAGCAGAAAATATGGGAGATACCAAAATAAAAAAAAATATCTATGTTGTGTTATCTTTCTCCCTAAATCATGTATGAGTTATTTAAACTGCTGGCCATTAAAATGCAACACCAGGAAAGAAAGCAAATAACAAAACTTTACTTATTGTACATGTACATCGTAGTAAGATGAAAACATGATTAAATTTGGGGGTACTTTTGAAATATACAGAGTCCGAAATTAGTACACACAGCTGCTACCTCTTGCAGCTAAACTAGCTTTAACCTCTTAGACATGGAATCGAATTGTACTTCTTTGAAAAGAACGAGCAAGTCAATTCATGTTTCTTCCAAAAGCAGTGGCAGCCAAGTCCTTTTAACTCATGGCCAGATGTTTTTAGTAGGTAAGATATCTGGAGAATGTGCTGGTCATAGCAACAGTTGAACACACTCTGTATCAAGATAAGTCAGGACACGACTGGCAACATGCAGTCTTGCGTTTTTAGTTGAAAGATAACGTCTCCGAGGCCTCCAAGATACAGCCACCAGCCTTAAAATCGAGAAATGTTAAGTTTACCGACGATACGAAACAAAAGATGTTCGTATTTTATACCCAATGTGACTGCCCATACCATCTCGCCAGGTACGGGGCTCGTATAACATCAAATGCAAATAGTCCAATAGCGTTCTCTAAGTATAGATACGTCCATCATGAAGCTGCACGCAGGTTCGGGACTCATCTGAAAAGACAACATTGTGACACTTCTGTATTCGGTTTTGTTGTTGCGCTAACCATTGTCGTCGTGTGTCAATGGACAATCCGGAGCTTCTCCAAACGTTGTCACACTGTCCGTGTGGATTCCTATGATGCACACACTCCTACTTTCTGATTCAAGATCCTTGGTGTGGCTCTACGGTTCTGCTGTGACGACCTTACAGTATGTTTGTACTCTCAGTGGAGTAGTGTTGTGGCGGAAGCCTGTTGAGATCTTGCTTGGCGTTCAGCATGACCTTCTAGAACTGCTTGATTCCGTATTCGCATGGCAGTCTGGATTTTGACCAATGCGAGTAGTAACATCGAGGAACGAATAACCACACTTTAGATTGGCTACGCTTCGGCCTCTATTGTGAATTTTGACACGTGTTGTAGTAGCCGTTTCTCTTTACAATGCATGACACAATCTTCTCACAAACAACCAACATTTAAAGGTAAATGCCGAATGAAAAGCCTACTTTTTGTTTAATATAAATTTTGAAATGCCGTTTCTCCCTTCTGCTTCGTTCGATTACTATTTAATGCTTATCTTTTGCATATTCTAGTATCTTGTTCCTTTCATGCGAATTTGGCGTTTGTATCGTCCCTTTTTCAAAATCTTGCAATTTTAATGGCCAGCATTTTATGCAATATGATATCATCTTTTATTTTAATAACTTCATATTTCGGATTAAGTTTATCATAGAAATTCTGAGAATATTTTTAAATGTGTTTAAAAAATATCATTATTCGTTTGTTTTTGTGTGTTTATAATATAAATTTTTCAGTCCCCCATTCTTTAGGCATTTATTTCTTTGTTCTGTTATAGATGGTCATTTCCTCAAGATATGAAGATTATTACATCATTCATACATAATTTTTTTTATACTTTGCTTTCTTTTTAAAAATATGAATCTAAAAAAGATTTGCAAATCCGAAGAAATATGTTTGCCATAATAGCTAATGGATCGATAGTCGTAACTAGATCTTGCCTACTCAGTCCTTTACGTTCCTTTTTGATGCCAGTCATTGTACATCTGTACCACTGATATCAAAATTGTCTTTTTTGATTGTCTGCCATTGATTTTGAAGCTTTATTTTCTGAAAAGTAGTGTTAGGTAAAAAAAAATGTGGTGTAAGCGTGCAAAATTTTTTTGCTTTAATGTGTTTTAACAGTTATTTGAAGTGACTCATTTTTTCAGATCGATATTTTAAAATGTGTGCTTCAAACTAAGGGATCATATTTATCCATTTGCTGCGTACAATTTATTCCGTTATAAAATTAAAATTTTAGAAGAGATAAGTTTCTTAATTCTTGAGAGAGAGGCAGGTATATTTATCAAGTATTCCTATTAAATTTTTTTCCGAAGAAGGAAATGTTTGCATTTAAAAAAGAACGTTTTCTTAGATTTGACAAAGTATAACATCGCATGTTATATTTATAAGACCAGGACAACCCTAAGAATTGCTTCCTTCTCAGATTCATCATCGAAATTCAGAAAACTTGGCACCTGTATTTCCTCATGCGTATCGAATGCTATACTAACAGATAAAAGATGGGAACTGTCCTCGAAAAAAAGGAATACGCACTGTTATGTATGGTCAGTGAAAAAGAGAAGAGGACCTTCAATGACCATCGTGCACGCAATAGATTCATTACTGACCTGTTCGATGCAGGCCTCGGTGTCTTGATCGATGCTGAAAAGTTTTTCATTTGCGTGAAGGGGTTTTATGTGGAACTGAGTAGTACTTAGAAAAGATTCTTCTTTAACTTGCTGGGGGGGAAATTCCCTCTTTCCTGCACAGTAGTTTCTCCATTTATGAAGATGACGTCGTCATACGCCATTTGATTCGTTTTATTCTCATTTTTGTTATTCTTCTCTTCCTTTATTATTTATCTTTAGTAGATAAGTATTATCTATAAAAGAATACAGAACTTTGAAGTCTTATAATTATGCAGATCCAAGGATTCTTATTTCTTTGTTCACGAAAGCTCTTAATTACGGCTGTTCTAGTTTTATATGATGTTTTGAAGAAAAAAAATGTTGGCTTGGAATTGTATCTTTAACAAAAATTTGTGTTTCAATTTATCCTGAAATAATTCAGTACGGAAGGTGAAAATTCTATCTTGGAAGAAAATATTCTGAATTACTTTAGTAATATCTTAGACCAGTGGTCTCTACGAACTTCCAGGGGTCCCCGATATTATTCAGGGGTCCGTATAGAATTTAAATTGATTTGGGGTCCCTGAGCAACGTCCAGGGGGTTCCAGAAAAATTTAATATAAAATTTAAAAAATTGACCAATTTTTGTTTTTATCGAAGTTTAAATAAATAATAATTCACTTGGATATTCCCGGCTGGACATTGAACCCTTTTACGCGTGAACTAACTCAGATCCCAAACATAGATGATCCTTACTAATACAGTAGCTTTTTATTGAAATATCCTCAAATGAGGGACTTAAACTAATGTTGGAACAAGGATACCACAAACTCTGGTTACAAAGACTGATCTCAATTTTATATCCTGCATTATGGGTTATTGTACAGAAATTTTGTTGGCTACTTTCCCATCTTCCAGTTTGGTAGCATTGGAAGATGGAAAAAAAACCTCATCACACAAAAAAAAGAAACCGACTAAAAGCTAGTGCTTGTGGTGATTTGCGGTTGCTACTCACAAACATTGAGACGGGCATAAATACTTTCATAACATCTCATCAAATTCATCCGTCATATTTTTTTTTTAATTTTATTTAAACAAAAGTTATAATTTCAATAAATAATTCTTCAACAAAATATATGTATATTTTTTTTTAATTTGTAATTTTTTTTCATACTATGCATTTATGTAGCTTTTTCACTTGAGAGTCCGTGGGCAAGTTTCCATTCCGTGGAAAGGGGTCCGGGCCATGGATGTTTGGGAACCACTGCTTTAGACGTTAAAGGATTAAACAAAGTGTGGTAAATTCAAGATTGGGTTCAATGAAGTATCCGTTATTGTAACAATTGTTCATTAATTTAAGGTATCCGAACACGTTCAGAGTACTTTTTGACAAAATAACATATTTAAACATATAAAGGCTTTTTTAGGATTCAATACCAATAAATACTAATATTTAGTCAACAAATAAAATAAATTGCCGGAATTTCATAAAAATCACAATTATATGTAAAATTTTAGCAATATTTTTGTAAAACTTCAAAGCAATTAGAGAAAAAAGTAATAAACTTATATTAGTAAAAGAATTACCAAAACAATGTAGAGGCATTTATCTAGAGAATGTACTAAAATTTTAATGTTTTATTAAAATTTGAAACTTTTAGAGATGATTGAGTAAACGTTATAAGAAAAATAACGCCTTTATGAGACCATTATTTAAATAACATGCCCTAACTCAAATAATATTCATACTGTAAGAAATATTTTAGTACACATTCTCTAGAAAATAGCATAAATATCAGGTGCAAAAAGTTTTATAGAAATACATTTGCAATATTTTGTGTGATCAGACTCGCCGTGATAGATTTCGAGCAATTTAAATGCCCACTTCTGGTAGATCAAAGAACTACTTCCGGTTTTTCTAACTTAATAAAATTGATTGTAACTTGGCCTCTAAGAAGCATAGAATCAAAACAAAATATGTTTTGTAAAGCCAAAGTATAGATTATTAAATAAAATAGAAAACAAAAATATCGGTCTTGTCCGAATTTGATCATTTTCAACGTGTTCGGATACCTTAAGTTAGGTTACACAAAGATTACACATATCGTGAACAAAATAATGGGCAAAGAACATGCACTGTTTTTCATAGCGGACACACCCTCCCATCACCTGGTCTTTACTGAAGTAATGGCGCTGTATGGGACATTCAGTTACAGCTATTATAACAAGAGCAATTATAAGAGTATAATGTTAAACGTAAAAAGAGAGAGCTGTAAAAGAAATTTAGACTCATTTGTGTGAAAAGCTTGTTCTTTTTAAATTGATGTTTATTTGTTTTGAAGCAATATAAGGAATGAGAAGCATCAAATAAATTCGCATTAAATAACAATATAAAAGGTTATTCATATCCACTTCAAAATTAAGTATTCCGCACCATTTATAAAGCATTGTAAAAATATATGTGTACCATTTTAGATTTACATTTTTTTTTTTTTTTTTTTTTTGTCTTCCAGAATTCTATTCGACACAACCTTTCTCTCCACAACCGTTTCATGCGCGTTCAGAACGAGGGAACGGGCAAGAGTTCCTGGTGGATGATCAATCCGGACGCGAAACCAGGTAAGGCAGCTCGCCGCAGGGCCACCAGCATGGAGACCCAGAAATACGAAAAAAAGCGGGGACGCGTCAAGAAGAAGGTGGATGCTCTCCGCAGTGGGGCTACTCCGAGCCCCAGCTCTTCCGTCTCGGAGGGGCAGGACCTCTTTCCGGACAGC
Source organism: Trichonephila clavipes (assembly GCA_019973935.1). Lineage (NCBI taxonomy): Eukaryota > Metazoa > Arthropoda > Arachnida > Araneae > Nephilidae > Trichonephila > Trichonephila clavipes. Next base: position 731,526 of record BMAU01018604.1, read on the forward strand.
CCTGTGCACCTTGGATTCCAGAAGAGCCCTGACTTCCGTTCGAGAGCCTCCTCCAACGCCAGCTCTTGCGGGGGCGGAAGACTCTCACCTATCCCGGCAGTTGAGTCGGACATGCATGATGGGGACATGCCCCCGCTTTCACCCATACCTTGGAATTCGGAGTTGCCTCACCTGGCTTACGAATCATCCAATGTCTCGTCTGGAAGTGCCATGGACAGGTAAGAAAGATTTCTTGGGGTTTTTTTTTATGGTTGGCTTTTAAAATGTAAGATGTGGTTCGATTTAAAAAAACATTAAAAAATCCTTTATAAGAGAGATCTTTTTAAACAATTGTCATACAATATCGGATATTTTCTGACGCGTTAGAATTGTTATACACTCGAAATAAAGTTTATAATTACGTTTTTCATTCTCTTAAGAGTTGTGGGACTTGTATTGTAGATTCTGCAACGTGCCAAATTATCCTAACTGTATCCCTGAAATTCCGAAATTAGGTTGAAACAAAAGAGTTTAAAAGGAAATCGAATGTTGTAATCGATATGCATGCACATTCGGAGGGAAAAATTCTATTAAATGTAATGTGCTTCCTTTTGTAATGTCTGTGAAAGAGACAGATATAAAATTGAATAATAATTTACTTTGTTAAATATATTTTTTCTTAAAAATTACAAAGGATGTATCATTTTTTATGTAATATGAGATTCAATATGTGGTTTAACTTTTGCTCGTAATATTATTTAGTCCGAAAATTTATATTAAAAGATATAATCAAAAAACCACTTTCTTTATATGTTACTTCCGTAGCTGGAAGTGGTCGTGGTAGCCAAGTGGTCATGAGCCTGTGACCGGCGAGTCATGAGTTCGAGACCTACAGCCAATGAATATCCGCGATGTAGGGTGCCAGTTCAGATGTCGTCTTCGTCACTTGACCATAGTTCAAAATTATGAGATCCATCGTCGATAGCCCTCGTGTTGCTTTTTAGTGCGACGCTAATAAACTCTCACTCGTAGCTGGAATCATTTTTAAGTTGTTTTCCCCCCAACATGATTTCTTCATTTTTCTATTTTTCGTAAAGGAAATCGGTTTTGCCCCAATGGTCAAAAAATCTACTCTTAAACTCTCTCCATAATAACCTAATTTTTTAGAAATTCCTGTATTTAAAACATCTATTTGAAGGAATTGGCAAGTTTTCTTATGGATCTGACAATCATATGTATGCTATATGCTTTCTTTTTATAGATTCACTACTGATCACTTGGTGAAATCTCTGGCCGAATCGATGAAATTGCGCAACGGAACGGGTGGTGATCCTGATGGCAGTTTCGCCCATTTGACAGACTGTGCCGTGAAACCCATCTCCAATGGCCGACCCCAACAGCAGCAGCTAGGATCTGGTGGAAATTACGCTCCCTGCTATTCTTCTCAGTATGGCAGCAATGGAAATGTGGGCCGTACTGCTCCAGAGTACCATCCACCCACCTACCAGCAACAGACCAGCCCTGACCCATTGGGTGCTATGGCCAAACGGCCTTCTCCTCCTCAACAGGTAGATTTTCTTATTTATTCTTTTCAAATTTTTGAAGAGAATGCCTTCCTTCTCTTGGTGCAAAAAAAAAAAATTTTAGACTCTCAGAATTATAACGTAAAACAGGCTTATTTGTTTATTGGCTATTTAAATTATATTTATGAATTGCTGTGGTGAATTATTTTCTTAAATGAATTACAAGAATAAGGAAGTAACAAAAATAAGTGAATGTATTATATAATTATATTCTTTCTAATTTGTGCTGTAATCCCCATGATAATAAGTTAAACAACATAAGTCTTTTACGGGAAAATTACTGTTCGACTCATTGTATAATTTGGAGGGGGTGGGGAATTGTAGAATTCGTGTCCTGTTTCTACAAAATTGGACTTACTACACTACTGGAAAGTAAAATTGCTACACCAAGAAGGCAACATGCTACAGACGTGAAGTTTTAACGATAGGAAGAAGGTATTGTGATATGTAAATGATTAGCTTTTCAGATAAAGCAGGCATCTACAATGTGTTTAAATGAGGAAATTGTTCAGCCGATTTCTCATACACAAATTGCATTTGAACGTTGTTACCTGGTGAAAGGTTATTGTGATACCTCTTTTAAGAAGCAGAAATGCGTGCCAGCACGTTTCTGGCTTTGATAAAGATCGAATTGTAGCGTACAGAGTTTGTGGTTTATCGTTTCGCAGGATTGTTGCTCCCGTCGGTGAAGACCCAATGACTGTTAGCAGAATATGGAATCGATGGGCTCAGGAAGGTAATACGGAACGCCGTGCTGGATCTTAACTCTCCCCTGTTCACTAGCAGCCGAAAAGACAGGCATGTTGCCCGCATTTTTTTAATGGATCGTGCAACCACGTCACGAGCCCTGAGTCAAGAATTGTTGTCGTCTGCAAGACAAGTGTCTGCATGAACAGTTTGACGACGCTTGCAGCAGCATGGACTCTCAGCTGAGAGACCATGGCTGCGGCTCTCTTCACGCTGTATCATAGACAGAAGCGTCTTCAATAGTGTGATCTACGACGAACCTGGACGCACGAATGGTGTCATTTTTTCAGATGAATCCAGGTTCTTTTTATAGACCAAGATGGTCGCATCCCTGTTTTGCGGTATCGTGGTGAACGCACATTGGCAGTGCACAATCGTCATCGTCATACTGGCCCATCACCTGACGTGATGGTATGGGGTGCTGTTGTATACACGTCTCGGTCACCTCTTGTTCGCATTGACGGCCTTTTGAACAGTGCATGTTACATTTTTGGTGCATTGCGACCCGTGGCTCTAACCCTTTATTCGAGCCCTGCGAAACCCAACGTTTCAGCAGGATAATGCACGAACGTATGTTGTCGGTATTGTACAAACCTTCCTTGATACAAAAAATGTTCGACTGTTGCCCTGGCCTGCACGTTCACCAGATCTGTCGCTAATAGAAAACGACTGATCCATGGTTGCTGAGCCACTTGCTCGTCACTATGGTTGATGAACTGTCACATCATGTTAAAGCTGCATGGGCATCTGTAACTGTACAGGCAATCCAATCTCTGTTTGACTCAATGCCCAGACATATTAAGTACTATTGTTATAGCCAGAGGTGGCTGTTATTGGTACTGATTTCTCAGGATCTATGCACCCAGATGTCTTGAAAATTTAATAACTTGTTATTTCTAGTATAATATATTTGTCCAATAAATATAATTTATCTACATTTCTTCCTGTTGTAGCAATTGTAATGGTCAGTAGTGTATAACCATTAATAATCTTATCTATTTTTGAACAATCGGTTTCACTATTAAAGTGGAAAAAAGATTATAGTTAATTTACTTAGAAATTTTATTATAGTTCAATTTTGAAGATTACATATAGAGTTGACTTTTTATTTAAAAAATTATTTAATATTCTATTTTTAATTTTATTCTGGAATGAATGTTCATGGGGGAAAAAGCCCTTAGCCCTTCTTTTATCTTGTTTAAAAAGCACGCTTATGTTAAAATTCTTAGTGTGTTTTTTAAAATCGTTTAAAATATTGAATAGTAAGCATATTTTTCCAATTCTGCAGGTAATCGACACTGGCAATGGTAGGTTTCTGACTCGTCTTCAGAGTGTTGGTGGTAACCATCCGCACTCACTACAGACCTCAGCGCAACTGGATGGTATGCAATATCACAGACAGGCATCTTTCATCGACAGCGTTGAACCTATGCTGAGAAATGCACCGCCACCACACCCACAGCAACAACCACCACCGCAGCCTCCTCCCCAGCCAATGTACAAAGAAATAAAAGAAGAGCGTCTGTCTCCTCTTTTGGCTGCATGCTCTGGCTCACAACAAATTCCAATTCCTTCTTACCATCAGCACATGATGAATCAGCAGCAACACCACCACCACCATCAACAGCAGCAGCAACAACACCATCATCACCAACAGCATGCCACATCTTTGGTGAATACAGGAAATCACGTAGGTAGTCACCTCATGTATAACCCTTTTCCACAGGATCTGGACTTCGAACCTCTACCTGGTGGTTTAGTTTGCGATGTGGATCAGGTGATACGTGATGAACTCCTTGAGGATGGTAATCTGGACTTCAACTTTGATCCACCAACCATGAATGGATCATCTGCCAACTCGCAGCACCATCAGGCCCCAATGACAACCCCGAGATCGTGGGTACATTAAAAAAAGAAAATATTAGTGTTTTTAAGGGAGGAAGGAGACTTTGAAAGTGTTTCAGAAGGCCTATTGACATGGCGTGGAATGGTATCCAAAAATAAACATCATTTCTCGCATCGTGTTACCAGATTTAGACGTTGAAATGTTAAGAGTTTTAATCTTTTTTTTCTTTTGGAGTAAATGTTTTTAATATGTATATGTGTATCATTTTGCCAAAATTTTAACAACAAAGACGGTTCTTCGTCTGTTTTTCTTATTATAATTGAGAATACTTCTTAAAATCCTTTTGGCTAATGATACTAGTTTCTTTTAAAATAACGTTTTATTCACTGAAAACGAAGACTAAGTCATTCATTTTTAAAAATTATCTTATATTGATTTGTTATATGAAGATTTTACACTTTTCTTTTTCGTTTTTTTTTTCTTTAAAGTTTAAATAAATTGTTAAGTTTTGCCATCAAATTTTACTGCAAAGAACTGATGGTTTCTTGAGATATATATCCAATTTAAAAATGTTTTTTAAAAAAAACTGCTATCAAATCTACATTTTGTGAAAAGTAGATGGAATATATATACATGTGTGTGAAGAAAGCTGATTTAGTATTTTGTGTAGAATAATACAATGGTGTCCTAATTACATATATTTATTCATTCCTTGTGGTAATTGTCCCCAATAGCTCTCTTGTTGTAGCTTAGTAACATTTTGGTAAAATTCTTAACATTTCTCCGCTTCTGAGGGCATAATTGTCTTTGGAACTATTTACAACGTTTTATTTGAAGACGAGATGTTTTTTTGTTTGTTTTAAACTACATGTCATGATAATTAGTAGAGAAAAGAAATATATTAGTAGCAGAGTGTGATCGCGCGGTGTGTGCACTTTCTTTTTGCCATATTTCAAGACAAATTTTGTTTTGTTTTTTTTCTTTGTTTCCATTTTGTATTTTATCACCTGGAGAATCAATGGCTATTACAAAAAAAAACTTGGGATAATTCTACATGTACGAGAACAGAGGAGTTGGAAGAACTTACTTGCCAATGTCACAATCCACTCCAATGTGAATGAACATTTTCCCTCTATGTGTGTGTAACAGGGAAAGAAAATGTACAAAATATTTTTGTTTTGTTTTGTTTTCCCCCTCTAGTTGTTGTTATGGCACAGAAATGTGCAGTTTTTCAAAAGACTATATTCATATATTTACGACTGAAATTTTTTGCTGAAGCTTAAATGTTTTCATGAGTAAACAGTTGTTTTGTAAATATATATATATAAGTATAAAATAAATATATCTATATATCTATCTATCTATATATATGTATGTATGAAGTTATAAATTGGTTATGTAGAAATGTAAGGTACTCTCTTACTCATTATCGTGAATCATAGCTCAAATTTCCTGAGAAATAATGCCACTGAATTTATCATTTGTTTTGCAGTCCAGATGAGTGTATTTTTTTTTCACCTAGTGAGCTAGTTATAGTTATTATACTTGTGTAGAATGATAGTGAAAATTTACCAATATGTTTCTCTTGTAAAATTGATTTTTTTGTTCAAATTTAAGTTATTATTTTTTGTTTCCAATAGTGGTTAAATCTTATGTGGTTTTGTAAAAAAAGTCTAGAGCTGTCACTAGAGCTTTACAATTCCACAAAAATATTGAATATTTACAGAGTTGGTTGGAAAAGAAATATGTCGGTTTTTTATTTATTTATAATTTTTAATATTATACATTCTAGATCTGGCTCAGTTCTGTTTACTTTTTTTTATTCATAAAACGTTCCAAGATTTTTTTTAATTGTTTGTGCACCAAAGGATTACTTCATAATTTTTTTACAAAAAGCCATTTGCCTAGGCCTAGGGAAAGTCTAGGTTTAGATCAGAAGGATGAAGGGGTAAGGCATCTCTACCAAACTAGTCTAGGTTGAGTGTTGTAGTTTGTATTTATATAAATGTGAGCAAACCATTATATTAATCTTGCTGGATAGATCAATTTTTAAAACATGCAGTGGCAGCTAACATTAAAATAAGCTCTCAATTTTTTAAAAAATGTTTTTATTATTAACTCGAAATAATTTATTTCGTACTACAATAGTCTTAACAACTAAAGTTTACTAAAGATAATAAATAGATACTGCTTTTTAAGGCTGTTTTCGGTTAATGTTAAAGAATAAGACCCGAATTTGGAACATTTTTTCAGATATAAAAGAAATGAAAAATTAATATGATATTCTGGCTTCACTATCCTTTAGAGAGCATTTTTTATCATACTTCCCATTTTTAACCGATTTGATTCGTTTTTTTATGGTATAATATGTGTTTCGCGTTTTTTCTCCTATAGCGTAATGTTAAATGAGCTATATATATGCCTTCATGTATTAAAACGAAAAAGAAAGTACTTATGGAATATTTTGAAATTTGAAAAAACACTATTGTTAACGTAGGTGCGAGTTATAATATTGCAAATTTCGATGGAAATCGGGTCATTTTTCGGTCTGATAATGTGCTTCGCGTTTAGTTAGAGCTCTTGTACTTTTACCGAAGACAGCCGTAAGTAAGACATTAACTAAATCACGTGGAATTTTTATTAAAAAATCATCTTATTACAGTTATGTTAACTGTAGGTGAAAATCAAATGATTATGAAATTGATTTTTTGTATATATATTTTTTCTTTTTTGACCAACTCTGTATTTCAGATTCTTGCTCTTGTCAGATCTTCTGTCCATTAGTTTTTCATTAGTCTTAAAATTCTAAAGTTAATTTTACCTTTTCTCTGCATTGTTAAAACAGTTCTACAATGTAAAAATTTTAATTTCCTGTGTTTAGATTTAGAAAATCTCTGCATTGGTTCTTTCTAGTGGCGCACACAAGGAGAGTGTCCTAGGGGTCCGAACCCCCCACCCCAAGTCATTGATTTTTTTCCCAATTGATTATAATTCTAAGTATATAGTACGTTAAATTTAATTTTGTATTTGTTATTTATGATTAATTTTATTAATTAATTCAAATTATTTATTCAATAATTAGTTTTTTCCTGCTGTTAGTTTGTCCCGAAAATCGACAAAATCAAAAGGAACATGATACAAGAATGGTGGACTTTCAACCCTAGACCCCCCTTGAAAAATTCTTGTGTGCGCTACTGGCTCTTTCTGTTATATATAAATAAATAGATGTATGTAGGTTCAACTCTCTCCTTCCGTGTCTCTAAATTTTAAATAACCCCAAAATAAGAATTGTTGCATTCCTGCAAGTTTAGTTCCAGCTGCCTATTTAAGGTTCTCTTGTTCAGGAAGCTGAGGAAGTAGTAAATTCACTGTCCAAACTCTACATCTAGAAGGTTTTATTTAAAATTCTCTGAATAATCTTTTTACTTTTATTCGTGAATAATTCATGAGATAATGTTAAAAAAAACCATATTTTTAATTCTGTGCATTAAAAGAAGTTTTAACTTCGCAATTGATATTTGCTATGGTGCAAGCATTAAAAATGTGATACTCATAAAAACTTAATTTAATCAAAAACCTAGGACATCCACGATCAGTATCTATTCCAAATTATAACATAAAGTGTAGTTCCATACTAGTTATTTCTCCCTTTTTAAACTATCAAATGGTCGCTTATTTAAATAGTTATATTTTTGGGCTGTAATTTTACACAAGTGGTTTATAATAGAACGTTGGCAAGCTAGAAAAAAAAAGTTATGTTATGAATTTTTCTTATTTTTATATGTGCCATAAACTCTTTTTAAAGTGGGAAAGCATTGGTGACATAATATCATAGTCCATCAGGTAGAGCAGTATGAGTTGATAGGGAATAAAAATTTCGTGTCTCAACAATAGATTAGCAAAAAAAGGCTTAGCCATATTTTTCAATGTTTATAAAAATATATATAACATTTTACTCTCAATAAAGAGTGGATTTATAAGGGGATTTATTGTACCACAAAACAAAATAAAAGTATGTCGGAAGTTTTTAACTGCTGTTGGGACTATTTTAATTGAGACTTACTTTTTTGATGGTTTTATTTGATAAAAAAATAACTAAAAACTCTTTTATATTCTTTCTGAAATTGCAAAACATTCATAAAAATTTTTAATATCGATGCATTTTTTATGTTTACTTACTTTTTTTCGCGAAAATTTTACATTTAATGGCTATTTACAATAATTCGCTTTTATGTGAAAATAAATCTCAGAAAAACATTTTTAATTTATTAGAGAATTTATCAAAAAATATAGGTATTTTTCCCTTTTTCGCCAATGCAAATCTCGCCAAGTAGATATATTGGTGACAGTGTGAATTTTTTTCAAATGGATCTCCCGTTTGAAATTGGACCGTAAAAGGTTACCAGTGGAAATATTCCTTTTGGCGTCGGTTGTATTACTTCTGGCGATTTCATCCGCTGCATTGGCGAAATGGCAAAGTACCAAAAGATTTATTTTATTATTGCCACATACATCAGTATATTGTGATTTTTATTTTTAATGGAGCTCTTAGGTTTAGCAATTTTTATCGACCATGTATTAGTTGACGTTCAATATATTTAAATAAATATTTATTTCGCAATATTTTCCAATCATATGTGCCTACATATAATCTCAACTATATATTTTAAAAAAAATTTAAAAATTGTGATTTTGTATTGGACCGTTCTTCCCCGCGGTTCATGACAAGGGTGCTATATCCATATGAATATTATATTCAGATGATATTAAATCTATCAACAATTATAGATGTATGATATTTTTGAGCGAAACATGAAAATAAAGCACTATTTGCAGATCAACTGAAATTGTGAATCAAAGAAAAAGTAAAACATTGTGTGTTTATTCACTGTCCAAAGCTATGATGTTTCATTGTTATGTTGATTTTCTTTTAGTGCGGAATAGCTAAATATTTTATGGCAGTTATTGTACATTGTGTTCTTTAGATATCATCAAAAATTGTATGTTAAGGGTGTGCAATTTTTTTCATGTCCTCTTTTTTGTTCCAAAAATCAAAAAAGTAATCAAAACTTGTTTATTGGTTCCAATAGATAAAATCAAAATTCGGATAAAAAATGCTTTTCTCTGTTATATATATATATATGTATTATCTAAGAGGTTTATTATATACTTGCATGTCAATGTAGAGCTATTTGATGTAATATTTCCTGTGAGCTTGTACCTTCAACTCAAAGCTACGTCCACAATTCGGTTTCGTTTTCATGTGACGTTAAATCACGAATTTGCCAATTCATTACATTGGAGATAATTATTAAAGAAAAATATTACTTTTTGAGACTGTGTCCTATAGAGAAATGTTATGTGCAAGTGTAAGAGCATACTACGTAGCATTTAAAGTCACTTAAAAACGAATCCATGTAGTGCATGCATATCGAGCACTGAGACAGAATTCAGTGCTAGTCATTGTATAGAATAGGAAATTAAGTACTCCCAATTAAATTGTTTGTGCCTGATTCAATTGTCTGTGCTGAGTACTAGTTCTTTACCGTGTTATTATTATTATTATTTTATTTACAGTTTTTAAGGAGTGAGCATAATCAAATTTTGTTGCATTGTTTGTGAATTCGATACGATTATAAAAATAATTATTTAATGAGTGCTGAGAATCCATATAAAGTGTTTATTGAGCGGGAAAAAAACTATATTGTTCTTTTTGTGTATAAAATTTATCTTATGAAATATATTTTTCTATTTTAAATTATTGGTGTGGTGTGCGTGCCATCGTTTCTGGTGCTTTGACAATTATTTTCATTTTTTAAAAAAATGAGAAGGAAAAAAAAAAGATGCTTCTGTTTAAATTTATTTAAATTACCTTTTTTTTTCAATAATTTAATAAGGTAAAACACACTATTATCCGCAATAATTAAACTTATATTTAAAATAAACATATAACCATTGGAGGCAATAATTAAACTTATATTTAAAATAAACATATAACCATTGGAAAGTAGCTATCGATTAAGATGCTTGCAGGAAGGTGTTGATGACTATTTAAGTCGACATCTTGTCGATAGTTATCTAGTACGACAGCTACGCATGCTTATCTACGTCGCGTATATTAATATTTCTGTTGCATACAACCCATAGTGTTATTAAAAGCAAAAGAAAGAAAAATTTCAGTTCCCAAATTGTTAAATAGAACACGCACAAAAATATTAATAATCGATAAGAAAAATTAAATTCCGCACAATTTATCTAATCAATCAGAGAATAGAAACAAAAAAAACTGTGGATTCGTTTAAATTCTTAAAAAATTTAAATAAATCGGATCTATATACATTACTGGATGAGATGAATGAGCTTTGTAGTGTAGGAGGAAAGATAGTGAGAACACAGAATCTAGAGACTGTTACAAAGGGACGGAATGCTAGCTTAGCTAATAGTCAGATACATTCGGTTAGGAAGATCTTAAGGGAATGTAGTGTAATATATTTTGGAAAGGATTATATTTTCGGCATTTCGAAAAAAAAAGATTATAAAACATTCAAGAATTCTGAAATTGTAAATATGAGACTCTCATCTGAATACCTTCGAAACAAACTTGCTTTCTGAAGAATTGTTATTTTGTCTTTGTTATTTTGAAATTTGAAAAAGTGGAGCCTCTGTATACTTGCTAGCTCTCAAAAGTTCTAAGTTTTTGTTCTGTTGTTTGTAAACGAAATGTGTTGCACGAGATTTTAAAACGCGCTTCGTCGATGTCAAAAATAAATAAATATATATCTATGTTCATGAGAGATTTGTAGTATGTTCCAAGAAAAACGCAAATTCATTTGTAAAACAAGAAATATATGTAGATTCCTTTTCCCCCTTTTTTGTGAAATGTAAGAGATACAGCTTTTACAGTTAGTGTGAATATATGTTACTGTTGTTCATTGTCCTTGGCCAAATTATAAAGCACATACACATTGTCATTCATGTCAAAATGATTAAAATGTTTTGTGAAAGATATAGTGTTGTTTTTGTTTTATTTAGTCCCATATCATTATTCACTTTTCTTACGCTTTAACATATAGTACACACATATTTAAGTTACATTTTCTTTTTAAAAATAACTTTTTCCAAACAATATAAATGGGTTAAGTTCATGTGACATCAATATCACAAGATAACTGCAATCACTTGATCCCAATCAATTAGTTCATTGATTTATATGACGTGAAAGTCACATGATAAATGCAATCACGCGTTTCCAGGAAATCAGATCACGCGCTTGGCTATTGCCAACATTTGCTTTTAGTAGATTCTTTCTAAAAAGTATATATTTTTAATAAATAATAATGCATATAAATAAATCAAACGCAATTGAATTTAAATCGTAATTTTTTAACATCTATATCAAGTAATGAAATTTCATCCAAATTTTTCAAGAACAAGTACGAATCTAGTGTCAGTTTTGAATTCATTGGAGAACACGTGATTATTTTAATCATGTGACCAATGCCAATTTATCCATTGGGGGCCCGTATAAGCTGGACTTAATTTTCTGGTTATAAATTTCAGTGCCAAGGGGGCCTGTGCATTTTCTGCTTCCAGGGCCCGAAAGGAGCATGTTACCATTATGAATTTAGCTCATTCGAATGTTGAGATACTTTTATATCAATCTTATTGGTTGGTAATTTAAATTTAGTGTTCTGGAACGATATTCTTGACGTTCCTTGTTACTGCATTAGAAATGGGTACTAGAGCTTGGTACCTTATTCTTTCACACGCCGCCGCTCTAGAACTTATAATTTTGGTTCTATTCAACTTGTATCACTCGATGGATCTATATGAACATCATCACACTATGACAACTGCACTCTACCACAGTCCTTTAATAACAAATTATGAGATACTTTGATTTTATAGTTATATTAATTCTTTTAAATCAAAATTACTAACGATGTCTTAACATTACTGAATTATTCTTCAAAATTTAAATTCACACTTGACGTAATTTGACACACTCGTAATCAAAGCGCTAAAAATTGTTATATTTAAATTTTTAAAAGGCAAATCTAAATTTGTTTTTCAGAAATTTTGAATTGAAAGGGAAAATCTAGAGGAGAAAATTCTTGTGTTTGCACGTTTCGTTCAATAAAATTCAAAATTGTATAACTTGACTAAAAAAAAAATACTTCTCTATATATCAGCCAAATAATATAATTAAAATCCACTACCGTAAAATCTGGCGTATAACTAACACTTTTATCGCAAAAAAATGAGATCGAAATTTAAGAGTGCGCGTTTATTCGTAGGGTATAAAAAATGATAGCTTTAAAAATAAAATAAAAAAGATGAGAATAAAGAAAATTAGACTTCTACACAGATCGAAATACTGTTTATTTTAAAGAAATGATATACCTTATGAACTTCATGAGTTATAATTCTAGAAGCATACTATTTTTGTGAAAACCTGGGAAATAATACCTCGAATTAATGACTTCAAAGCATAAGAGCACTTCAATATGTACATTTCCTGCTTCTTTGTAAAAAAGGTGCGCGTTATACGGCGAATATATCTCATAATTAAAAAAATGAAGATTGAACGTATAGGTGTGAGTTATACGTTGGATTTTACTGTAATTCACACAATCAATTTCTAAACTGTTTATTAAGTCACTTCACGAAAATCAGGAGAAATAGACTTTTTTAATTTTTATTGGAAAATTAATTATACTGCTTCTAATGTAATTTAAATTTTTACTCTAAATAAACTAGAAATATTTTAGCAATTCCAAACTGTGCTTGCTTAAAGGTATACGTGTTTACTTAAAATTGCAATTTCTCAAAAATATAAACACGAAAAGGTCATTTTTGAAAATTCTACTTCTGTCATAGCTTTGAAATTTCGTACACGTATAAATACTGTATAAATAAATATTTATATCGGATATTATTTTGTGTCTCATAGAAGTTATTCAATTGAAAGCTTTTCCCATTTTATTCCAAAATGAATTTTTTAAAAGAAATACTGCTCAGAATTTTTAAACATGATCTTATTAAAATAATGCAATAAAGGCGCACAAACTGGTGACTACAACCATTCATTTTTTTTTCACGATGGTCATTGTAGTTGGCTCTTTTTAACGTGAAGATTTGGAGTGCTGTGTGAAATGACCCCTCTCCCCAGAAAAATATTTAACACTTTGGAACATGTTTTTCGCACTGAACTTATCAATATTCTGGTAATGTTTCTCGCCGCTTCAAACTACACCAGGCATTCAGGGAATTATACTTATTTTGAATATAAATCGTAATTTAAAGAGATTTATGCAAGAAACTCGCCAAATAATACTGCAATCTGCTTGCTCATAATAATTATGTGAACAAAAACCGAAAGAAGCGAAGATAAATCTCAGTTCATTAAGGTATCCGACTACGTTCGGAACCGTGATGTTGCAAAAGCGCATAAATGGAAAATTTTCATGATATTTAGTGTCACTTAGATTAGAAAATACATGTATAAAGTTGTTTTAAGGACATTTTGACAAAAAAAATTATTTTAATAAAATATTTTGACAAAAAATTAACTTAGAATAATCTTTTTTCAAAATGTTCTCCTTTTGTGAAAATTGCTTCTATTATAATAATGTTTTGCCTGTATATAGATCTCTCTACAGAGGCTCAACTAGAATTTTTGAAATATATAACTTAGAAGTGGGTTTATCCATATTTTACGACAACAGAGGGGATCAATTGTAAGAAAAAAAGCCGATAATTATTTCAATTGGTGGTAACTCTGAAAATGTGAATTTTTCAAAAATTCTAGTTGAGCCTCTGTAAAGAGGTCTGAGCTATATATACTGGCAATACATTAAAATAATAGACGCACTTTTCACAAAAGGAGAACATTTTGAAAAAAAGATTATTCTAAGTTAATTTTTTTGCCAAAATATTGTATTTAAATATTTTTTGTTGTCAAAATGTCCTTGAAGCAATTTTATACATGTATTTTAATCTAAGTGACACTAAATATCATGAAAATTATCCATTTATGCACTTTTTAAAATCATGGTTCCGAACGTAGTCGGATACCTTAATGCAAAAACATACAAGTTCTCAAAAAAATGAGCTATATCACGCAAATGGATTACTAAGCCCCTGTTTTTCAAGTTATTTGTTGATGGCACTTAATACAGAAAACTTATCTAATAATTTGCTACATTATTAAAAGAGGTTTTGGGTTCCAATAAGACGATACAACCTGCCACACTTGTCATAAAAACCATGAACATATTGGATTTTTATCCCCAAGTAATTATTTCGATCTTTGGACACCTCGCTCCCCTGAACTGTTTCTATGGGAGCATTTAAAGAACAGTATTTATGAAGATAAATTCCTCAAAAAGTTAGAAGACTCTTTGTTGCCATTACTCAAAGAAAACAAGAAGTAATATCTTGAAAAGCATTTCTCAAAATGTACGCGAGCGAATTCGGTTTTGCCACAAGAAAAAAAGAAAGCGTGTATCAGTGTGAACACGCGTTAGAGGTTAACTTCTTTGGCTTATATGTATTGAATTGTATAATTAATTTTTTTAAAGTAATCTTATATATAATTAACAAATTTATTATTTCAAACTGTATTTAAAAAAATAATTAGGATGGAAAAGGTATAAGTATAGACAAAATTTTCATTTTCAATACATAATACTAAAAAATTTTTTATTGTATGTATTTTGAGAAAAGTATCATCATTATTAGGCTAAATCAAAAATTTGCCTCGAAACAAAAATGCAAAATGTTCCATGCGTTGCAATTTTTGTCGAATTATAACAAAACAAACTTTCCAGAAGTATTCATCTAATGTATAGTTATAAATTCTTGGATGCATTGTAATAATAGTGATAGGGTGAACGAAGAAGTTTTTTATGTATAGGAAATCATTAAAATTCTTGAAATTGTTATATAAAAATTTGCGTTTACCCATATTTTGTAAATTATTATATAAAACATTACATTGAATGCATACATTTGTAAATAATTGCTTAAAGAAGTTAAATCAGGTGAAAATATGAAATTTAAAAAAAATCAAAACGCATGGAAAGTTTTTAAATTTTTAAAAACTATACTCATTTTTTTCTCACTAATTTTTTATGTGATTTTAGTTTTAAGTTACACAGAGCCAGTAAAAATTTGGGACATGTTTGTAAAAATTTTTTAGCCCTCTGTAGTCTTAAAATACAAATTAATGAAGCACTATATAACACTTTCACAACAATCAAATTAATCACACAAAAGCATATATATGATTTAAAAACTCACTTCTTAAACTGGATTTAGAAATTCCATTCGATTGAAAATTTAGTAAACACAATCTTTTATTGCCAAACTATTGAAAGAAATGTTGTGTTGCCACTAAATTTTAAAACAATAGATTGTTTGTATTTCCTTAAAAGAATTTTAAATCTGTATATCCAACAAACTTAAACTAATTTTTGACAGATTTTGAACCATTTAAATGCCTACTTCGGGTAGATTAAAGACTTACTTCCGATTTTTTTTTGATTCATAAAATTGATTATAATTTGACTTCTAGGTAACGTAAAAACAAAACAAAGTATGTATCGCAAAGCTAAAAGAGGAAAGGCTTGTTAAAGCTGCTGTTGAATGAGGAGAGGGGGTGCTAGCTCAGGGCTAATACACGAAAAACACAAAAAAAATTTTAAAAGCCGTAATTTTTAATCTATTTTTTTTTTCAATCTTTGAACAGATTACGGATAATACTATTCTACATATGGAGAAAAAGTTTCATTAGATTATTTTTATAAATAATGAAGTTATTAAATATTTAATTAAAATTTTGAGTATTTTTTGAAAAATCGCAAAAAAAAAAGACTTCATCATTTTTTTTATTTTTTATGACTGATTCTAAAAGAGAAAAGCATGAACTTGCTTAGAATAAAATATCAATTCATTAACTCGAAAGGAAACTTAAAGGGGATGATTTAGAAACCATTTTTATAAAAGCGTATCAATTTTGACTCATTTTTAAAAAAATCGTAAAAAATAGAAAATATCATTATTTTGTTTTAAAAAAAATATACCATATCGTGGCGAAAAAAACTATCTTTTAATTATTTTTTGTCTGAGACAGATAGTATGAGTTAGATGGCGTTTTTTAAAACGGAGGAAAATTCGGAACTTCATTCAATTTTACCTTACGTTTATCGCTAACCGTAACTGGTAACGCGTAACGGAAATTTCTCCTTACCGTGCCATAAGAAGTTAACTTCACAGAAAAAAAAACAAATATTTTGAACAATATCATTTGATTAATATAAATTTAAAAAAATTTTCTACTATATTTTTAGAAGTGCTTTCATCACTGGTATAAAGTAGCTGTTTAACAATAAATTCACGAATCCTCAATATGGGAACTTTTAAGACACTTAATATTTACGATTGAGTATAAAAATAGAATATATGTTACAGTGACAAACATGCAGTCAAATAAATTAGTTTATTAACGACAACAATGCCCTTCAAGCAAACTGATGAATTGTAATGTACCCAATTTTTTATACAGTTGAATTTTCTTTTCAAAATCTCATGCAATTCCAAATCATCAAATTCAAAACTTAGATTGAAAATCGAAAAGTTAAGTGACATTGTATACCAATTTACATATTTTAGTTATCAATTTATTTATCATGCAATGTTTTTTTTTAACAAAAAATTGAGAAGTATATTATTTTCTAACGGTTTTTTCCCTAAATACATTTAAAACTAAAGATCAGATTTGACTAAAATTTGGATTATATATATATATATATATATATATATATATATATATATATATATATATATATATACACACTGCTGGACAATTGCTAAGGACGGATCACAAATTGCTATGTAGCATAACATTAAGCGAGACATGAGGCCTAGTAGGATAAAATATAGTTGCCACACTGTTCAGACATTAGAATAAAGAATATTTATTGTTCTGGAAAGTACGAAAGCTGTGAAACATCTGAAAGAAAAAAATGTTCTTTTGATCTGCGTACGGAGAAATGGAACAATGCATCTAAAAGTCAGCAGGCACCTTTAAAGAAAGGTATCAGTACGGGATATGTCCACTGTGGAATGTGATGCAACATTCCACACGTCGTACCATACTTTGCACAACATTATCCAGCAGCTGTTGAGGCAATTTATCCCATTCCTCTGTGAGTGCACGGATGAGGGTGTTCTTGTTTGTCGGAGGATAGTTTCGACCAGCAACTTGCCTCCCCAAAGCATCCCACACATTTTCAATGGGGTTTAGATCTGGAGAACGCGCTGGCCATACGAGACGTTGAATACCCTCGCTATCTAGACAATCCTGAACAGCGAGTGTTCGATGACATGTTGCGTTGTCGTCCATAAAACAAATTTATCACCGACAGCACCACGGAAAAGACGAACATGAGGAAGTAGAACTTCATCAATGTATCGTTGGCCCGTCATAGTCCCATTCGCAACGACATGTAGGCACGTGCGGCCATTGATCATGATGCCGGCCCACACCATGATACTGCATGTCGGATATCGGTCATTTTCCTGGATATTTTCTGGATGATAAGCAGTACCACTCTCGCGCCAGATCAGTTGGCGTCTACAATCCGATGACAGACTGAACCTACTCTCATCTGAGAATAGTACGCATGCCCAGTCCTGTTCAGTCCAATTGTGATGCTCACGACACCATTGCAAACGGGCAGTACGGTGCTGTCTGTCAATGGGACACACACAACAGGTCTGCGTGCGTATAGTCCTCCTCCTCTCAAACGTCTGGCAACAGTTTTTCGGGAGATCTGCTTTCCTGAGGCAGCAAGAAACTGTTTTGCCACCTGCTGAGCTGTGGTGCGCCTGTTCCTTTTTGCTGATAGGACGATATATCTGTCTTCTGCAGGCGTCGTACTTCTAACACGACCTCCCCCGTGCCGTCTACTACACATTACAGTAGTTTTAAATGACTTCCACAGCCGTGAAACAACGCTGTGAGCGATGTCGAACTCCCTGGCAACATCTGTTATTTTTCGCCCTTCTTCGATCTTTCCAATAATTCTTCCACGTATAAAATCATCTATGTGATGTCGGGAAGACATGCCAAAAATTTTAAGTTCGTCTATTAAATCTTTCCTGTAAAAACTTTGACTTGATACAACAACTGCCCACACGCGTCAAAACCTTTAAAGCTCTTATGAACGCTATCACGTGATGAACAGACGTGGAAAAAATTTGCATACTCATACTCCTTCTTACTAATATCTCGCACTTATTCTTATTTTCCACATTTTGCTTCCTTTCATTTTGTGGTTGCTATGGATGATAGTGTTATCCGTCCTTAGCAATTGTCCAGCAGTGTATATATACTAGCTGCAAGTACCCGGCTTTGCCCGGGTTTAAAATAAGGTTTTCTGTAGAAGCGTACAAAACTGTTTATTTGCATGCAATAAAAGGGTCCATTTATCTTAAAGCAATGGGATAGACAACATTTTTGGCAGTTCCATTTGGAGTGTGTACAAAAAGATTTTCCTCTCTGCCCACTCTAGAGCAGGCCACATACAACTGCCCATGAGAAAAGCATGGTGTCTGCAAGTCTATACTCTCCCCCCTTTCTCTCATAGGCATGACTGTAGAAAAAAATGACAACAGATTCCTATGAATGAAGGAATGGAATGGAATGTAGAAAGTGTTGTGATATTTGTTGCAGTATTTGCTTGCAGTGTAAAGTAAATATAACAAAGAAGTATTGCAAATTACCGCTTTTGTTTAGTAAAGTTTTTTCTAAGATGAACCCATGGCTCAGAACATGCACATGGAGCACTCTTTTTGGCTGGAGGCCAGAGTGATGCTGGGATGGAACGAAACCTGTTTAAGAACCTTCCCCATGTAATTTTGTGAATGTGTACCAAATTTCACGTTATTTGGTTGTCTGGATCTTGAGTTATAAGGAAACAGACAAACAAATGCATCTTATATGTAGATATAGATATAGATATAGATTTGTTTGAATTCTTGTGTATTATTACTTTTGTAAGCTTCATGGCATATTTTATGGTGTACCAGACTTTTAAAGTTGACTGGGCCACAGCAACATTTAGCTAGGTATAGCTAGCTATAACATAAAATTAAATCTTAAAAAGATATCAAAATAAAAGAAGGCTCAATATTTTGATTAAATCACACAGTATAGACATTTTCGTACAAACACAATATATATATTGTAAAATATTTATTTTGCTATTTGCCTTTCAGACAGACATCAAAAAAATTTAAAAATTGTCAAAAACAGATAAAAAAAAACATATTTAAGGAAAGTACCACTGATTAATTTTGCCAAAGACATCGCAAAAAAATATTTGCAGTACATAATCGCCAAAAAAATGTAAGTACTAAAATATAAAAAAACAAAAATTATATTTTGAATTAATTAAGGATTAATGGAGGGAAAGATAAAACAGGCTAAGATAATACTCATAATATTAATTTCATATTGGTAGACTACTCATTTTTGGCAGGATTTTGAAATCACGCCAAATTGGTGTTGTGGCCAGTCTAATGTTATAGTAATGTACAGAATTAAAGGTACTTACGTATTATCGCAACCTATTGGTGACATTATACAAAATGAAGCACATGATTGCCAATTCAACGCATACAAAGTTGGGATTGCCAAAGTGGCAAATTGTCTTGAACGTTGGCGATTGTGCAATAATACGTAAGTACTAAATAAAAAAATTATCCGAAGTATATATATCCCGAGCATAAAAATAAATTGAAAAATAAAGTACAATACTAACATTAACTGACATAAAAAGAACTGAACTAACTCTATCAATGCAAAAGCATAATTTGATAAAATAAGGTACTTACATATAACCGCAACCTATTGGCGACATTATTTGAAACGAAGCTCATGACTCACAATTCAGCATATATATGACATGCGAAATCGGGGTTGCCAACTTCGCAAGTTATTTTGAACGTTGACGATTGTTAGAATAGTACATAAGTAACAAAAATAATTTATCTTACGACTACCTGCTTCCTCAACATACTCATTTTTGGCATGATTTTGAAATCACGCCAAATTGGTATGTTGCGGCCCGTCTAATGTTATAGTAATGTACAGAATTAAAGGTATTTATGTATTATCGCAACCCATTAGTGACATTATACAAAATGAAGCACATGATTGCCAATTCAACGCATACAAAGTTGGGATTGCTAAAGTGGCGAGTTAGTTGTCTTGAACGTTGCCGATTGTGCAATAATAAGTAAATACTAAATAAAAAAATTATCTAAAGTATATATATCCCGAGCATAAAAATAAATTGAAAAATGAAGTACAAAACTAACATTAACTGACATAAAAAAAACTGAACTAACTTTATCAATGCAAAAGCATAATTTGAAAAAATAAGATACTTACATATAACCGCATCCTATTGGCGACATTATATGAAACGAAGCACATGACTCACAATTCAGCATATATATGACATTCGAAATCGGGCTTGTCAACTTGGCAAGTTATTTTGAATGTTGGCGATTGTTAGGATATTACATAAGTACCAAAAATGATTTATCTTACGACTACCTGCTTCCTCAACAGGTATTTAAGCCATTTATCTGTTTTGCTCATTCTCTGATGCCTATTCCAGTTTGATATGTAATTACTACCAACACTGCTTTTGCTTGGGCAGTATAATTACCCAAGTTTGATTTTCTGCAAGGCAATTTTATGCACTGAAGCCAATAGTATACCCTTAAAGGTTAAAATAAAGATACATAAAATTGCAAAATATTATTAATTTTATACTATCTAAAACAGATAACGAAAACGGAAATACTATATTTATGTTAATCGCAATAATAAGAGCTGAAATATCATTATCAATAAGAAGTTTTAGTTTGTCAAAATTATAACCTTCGCATTCTAAAGAAATAAATAAATTCTCCGGAAAAATACTGAAATTGTAAGTTTAATTTGTAAGCAAAATCACACACATAAACATCCCGCGATAATACCTAAATGTTGCCAAAACAACAAAACAAAATTTTAGTTGTTAAAAGAATAATCATTAAAAAAATGATTTATTCGAAAAATAATCCTAATTAAATATCAAAGAATAGAAAAATTGAATAAATATTCCAACCGATAAACATAGCTACTGTAAAAATATGTAATAATCTTGAAAAACTGCATGTAAAGTATAAATTGTCCACTTAGTGAGAAGCGTGACATCATATGACATCATAACACTGGAAAATCACTTAAAAATTAAATTTTAAAAAATTCGGAAAGAATTATGAACGCCAAACTTATTTAAGAACCTTCCGCGTGTAATTTTGTGTACGTGTACCAAATTTCACGTTATTTGGTTGTCTGGATCTTGAGTTATAAGGGAACAGACAACAAATGCGTCTTATATATATATATATATATATATATATATATATATATATATATATATATATATATATATATATATATATATATATATATATATATATATATATATTTAAGCAGTTTTGTGATCTCAATCAGCAAAGAATCTTTTAAAAAAAACGCTGGGGGATATTTTTTATTCTAATTAATTGACCCATTGGTAGCCTTATTTAATTTCTTTGAGCCATTATCTTTCGAATTTTCTAGCTGCGTTGAAAAATTGCGAAAATTATAAGTGTGTTATGTTTTACGTCTGGATAGTTTATGGTAATAAAAATTGGTACAGATAAGTAATTTATGTAATTTTTTTTTATTCCGTATCATTCAAACTTTTTTAAAAAAAAAAAAATTTCTTTTCATTTATTCTTTGTTGAGAAGAAAAGGCTAAGAATAGATAAGGACTATAACTTTTGGAATTTATGTTTTAATCTCAACGAGAAATGTTGTTCTGAAAAAGCGTTTATTTTTTTTGGATATTTCTGGATTAGAAATAAGATTTTTCAATTCAGTTTATACTTTTTATTGGTTTCTAACTTCTATATATAAACAAAGGAATAAGTTAATTAAATATTCAGAATACAAAAAAAGAAAAATTTGAAAATACAAATTTTTCTTTAGGATATCATGTTATTAAATGTCTACGAAATTCACAGCTTTTAACTAATTAAATGTAAATCTTAAAAGAGAAAAATATATAGGACCATTAAAAATAATTTACAATTAAGAGAATTTTAAAGATGCGTTTCATAATTTATCCTGAAGTTTGGCAACTGTCTGCACTACAGACTGTTTTAAAGTTATGAGATGTTTCAAAATTCTACTCTTTTTCACTGAGGGCAACATAAATGCGAATTTCAAAGAATATATAAGAAATATAAAATTTTTTTTGTTAATTTAGCTTTGGAAAGAGAAGCTTTTTCGTGACAAGCGAGTTTTTAAAATCTTTGATACATAAATGCAAGACTACTTTTGTTTTTCGAATGATGCAGACGACTTTTATTTTAATCTGAAAGTTAATTGTAACTTAAACCACATGTGGAAAGATCGACAGTTAAAACTGAATTTGATTCATTACGTTATTGGTAAAATATTTCTTGGAGGTGAGCTGTCTGAAATAGAAAAAAAATAAAAGAAGTAAAAATTGTTAATCTCGTACTAAAATCACTATTTACAGTGTTATAAGAAAAAAGGATTGTGTATAGAATAAAAAAAAGATCAAGTCTGGCTACAAGTAGAAATTACAGGCTCATTATAATGAGCACGTTAAAAGTTGTCCACGAAAAAAATATGAATTGATTTGAAAAATATCATAGTAGAGAAATAAACAACCATATTGTAAAATTTAAGCGAAGTTTGAAATCAAATGTTAGCGAATCTTCGAAAACTAAGAGAGTCTTAAGTTTTCTGCGATAGTTTCTTCCCTCCACTTAACCCTCTCCCTACTTTCAGAACTTTGAAGCTAATCGGTGAATATTCAAGAAAAGAATATTTTCTTTTAAAAATGAATGCTTCTTTTAAGAATTTTGTTAAAAATAAAGGACTTTGTTCATTTAAACGAGAACTGTTGGATGCAGCCGTATTAAGTTTCAATTAATGCTGAGCACTTTTCTATTAAAAAAAGATTCACGAACCCTCATTCTGTATTAATCGCATTTATTTTAGTACGTAATGTCATCATTTCTTCCTTGAATCTTTAAGATTAATCAGTGGTTATATAAACATTTGATACTAATTGAGAAGATTTAACGAGCGTCAGTGACTGTGGTATGTATTATTTTGTATACAATTACAAAAATGTTTGTTATTCACTTTCATTGAATCAAGGAAGTCCGACACTTGAATTTTCAAAAAATTGTTGTGATTTTCGCTTTTTTTTATATTCTAAAAGTTCAAATATTTCTGTTTGAAATGATATAGGATATGAGGAAATACGAAAATTAGAAATATTTTTATTTATTTTTTTAATGAAGCTACTCTCTCTCTCTCTCTCCTTGACGCACTTCAAATGAGCTCTCATAAGAGCACCTATGCTTCCTCCCCTTCTATAGGTTTCTGTTGAGCGCGAATCCATATGATGTTCAAGTGGAAAAATTAGAGTGTATTGCCCTTATCCAAAAGTGTACGGGTACACATCTTTTGGATTTTAAAAGCGAAACAAAGAAAAAAAAGTTAAGAGTAGTCGGTACCACCTATACCGACAATGTTAAATTGAGCCATTTTAGGAACCTGTTTCTCAGAAACTGTTAAATATAAAATCTTCAAATTTTGTCTGTAAATTAATAAGACATTTTTATTTAAATAATGGTAAAATATTTCAAATATTGTGTTTACTTTTTTCAAAAAAATTCATCGTAAAAGTATCACTTTGAAATTTTTGAAAATTGTCATTTTTTTTTTTTACGATAACTGCTTTTCAGCAAAATATTTTGGGAAACTCCAAAAAAGTAGCTACATTATATATAGTTACATATTATTTAAGTGCAGTAAAAATTACAAGTACATTCATTTAGTAGATTCTTTGAAAAAGGTACAAGCGGTTTAAAAACAATCATTTTGAGAAAATTGCATTTTTAATGTAAAAAGGCACTTCATCACAAAAATAATGAATTACAGCATGTATTTGCCCTATTTTACTAAACATTATTATCTTCTTAATTTTTAAAGCATAAAATAGGAAACAAAAAAGTCTTAAAATGTTCAGAAAATACATATATAGTATTTTTCAGAGTTTTTGTTCAACGACATTTTTTTTTAGCATTTTGCATCAATTTTTTCAAATTCTGTAACAATCTGTGAAGAATTTTTAACTTTCATGCATTACAAACATCAAATTTGATCTTAAAACATCATAAATATAATGTAAACATGTATGAATATGTAAAAGTAATGATTTGAGAATATGTGTTTTTACGACATTGCGAAAGGTTTTATTATGGATTTGTATGTTCACATGCAAAACACAATTTTTAAAAGTTTCAAAATTCAAAATTTTCTCTAAACTGTACAAAGAATTTCTAAAAAAGTCAAAAATAAAACTGTTTTTATGTTTTTAATCATGAAATTTGTGTGTTTTTATGCATGTAACAAGCTTCTCGCAACGATAAAAAACATCACACATCTGGGTTATAATTAATTAACATTTATTGTAATACCTTTGAATATTCAAGCTTAAAAACTTGTCTGAACAATAAATAAAGATTAATACTTGCAATGAATTGAAATATTTAAAATATATTGTTTAGTTTTCTCAAAAACATGTAACATAAATATATCACTATGAATTTAAAAAAAACTGACATTTTTTGTCACGATCAATGGTCACATGAGTCACATGAATATACATTGTTACACATCAGTAACATGAAGAAAAAAATTTCATGTGCAAACATAAATTATATTCTGAGAAAAAGATGCATCCAGTTTTAAAAACATCATTTTTGAGAAAATTGAATTTTTACTATAAAGTGTGACTTCATCAGAAAAATAATGAATTAGAACATGTATTTGTCCCATTTTATTAAACATTAGCATCTTTGAAATTTATTTTGCATAAAATAGTAAACAAAAAAAAGTCTTAAATTGCCCAGAATAGCATTTTTCAGTTTTTTTAACGAGATAATTTCTAGTATTATATAAGTTTTCTCAATTTTGTACCAATTTTTGAAGAATTAGTAGCTTTTATGTTTTGCAGATATCAAATTTGAACATAAAGCATCATAAATGTAATGTGAAAATATATCAGTATGTTTTTGAGATGATAGATAAAAATACCTTATACGACATTTCGCCAGTTTTCGTAACGTTATCATTAGTTTTTGTGGTGGCAGACAGTTTCTAAGTTTTAAACTTGAAAAATTACTCTAAACTGGACAAATGATTTCTAAAACAGCTAAAATAAAATTGTTTTTATGTATTTAAACATGAAATTTATGTATTTTTATGTATTGAACAAGCTTCTCGCAAAGACAACAAACATCACATTTGATGTGTCATCTCATACCTTTTTCTCAGAAATTATTAAACATTAATACTCAGATTTTTATTGTATATCAATTAAACATTTATATTTATACTGAAGTGAAATTTTTTTAAGTATATTAATTAGTTTTTTCAAAGACAAACAGTTAGTTCACCGAGTATTAATATTATGAATTTATTGAAAATTGTTATTTTTTGTTATACCTGCTTTCTACTTGAATGTTTTAAGAATATTTCAAAAATGTCACTTCAGTATACACAATTGCATTTAAAAAACATAAAGTACATGCATATAGTACATTTACACATTTTTAAAAATATAAATTTAAAAAAAACAGAAATTATTATAAAAAAATCTTACCTTATCAAAAACAAAAATGTATCATCTAATTTTTTATGCACGGTAATTAAGGGGAAGATTCTTGGTTCCCCTTCAATTTCTATGGATTTAATGAATAGTTTGAAATATGTATTTTACTATTATTGTTTAGATGAAAAGCAGGTGTTTTACATATGCAATATTTTAACAACTATTGCCTGTTCAGTATCTATATTGATTGCAATAAAGGCATTCTCATTTCTGCCTTAATCTCATTTTTAAGCTATTGAAAGAATTTTATAATTATCATTTTTTCAAAAAGCACGTTTTGAACAGAATCATCACAAACAAGTTATTAAGTATTTAGAAGAATAAAAATTTCGAAAGGAGAAATTTTACTATTTGTTTCTAATTACACTACAAAAAAATTTCGTCCAGGTACTAAATTTCAAATTAAAAGTAAATATTTTCATCATTTTTACAAACTTGGCTCCAAAAGTACGTCAACAAACTAACAGTTAAAATTGCAGCTAAGTTTCATTTAATCTACAGTTAATTGTGAATGATTAAATGAAATTTTATGGAGGTTTTGCAAGTTTTCAGATTTTAAAAGTCGATATTTACACTTAATTTGTCAAAGTGAGCGTGGCCGGGGCAGCTGATTATTTTTTAAAAGTCATTTTAAAATACTTCTAATTCATATAATGGTTTGTATGTTATATCATTGGAAAGGTAATGTGATTTGGAAATATTTTAAAAATATCAAAAACTCAAAATCGATTTTCAAAAAGTTTTTACCCTTCTGACTGCCCTTAAAACAAATGTGGGATATTCGTTGATTTTTTCCGGAGGATAAATAAGTACTGTTTACAAAGATTAATGGAAATAACTTATATGGTTCATTTATATATAGTATATTCATATAATTTTTGCATTTAGTTGTTTCTTTCTTTTAATGGCGGAAAGTGTCAAAAATTGCTTCAACTTTCTTAACTTTTGTAATATTAATTAAAATTTGCAATACTTTTGCTACACATATATAAATTTGCGCCCAGACTCCTAGTTAGCTTCAATTCGTTCAATGTTATTTGCATAGAATTCCCACTCTTCATCTCAAGCGTAGGTAGCCTAGTGGTTAGAGCATCGGACTCTAGACCGAGACCGGAGGGGCTGGGTTCGATGCCTCCGAGTACATACGGAGTACGTGTTCGTTAAATCAGTAGGTCCGAAAGTCTTGTGGGCGGTCGCAGCAGAAACCACAGGTGCAAGGGGCCGGAGAATATATTTCCCTCCACTCCAGTTCCATGCCTAAATAGTGGAGGTGGAGATAGGTGGTGTCGCCATCTATCGTATAGAATTCCAACCAGTCTCAGGCTCTGGAAATTTTCCTCCCTTCCCTTAGGGAAAGACACGACAACAACAACATTTCAAGAGTAAGAAATAATTAAAAAGTTCTGTAAAATCGCTTTTTTTTTTCATTTTTGAAAATATTTTCGTAAACTTGAAAAAACCTCTCTTCCGAAACATTCAACCAGTTACAAAATATTTTCAAAATTAGAAGAAAATATATATACAATTTTCATAGACTCTATCGGTTTTTTTTTAAAAATTTTTTTATCCATTTCTCTGCATTCAAATAAACACAGTAATTTAGCTTTAGGGAAAACAAAAGATCAGATATTCCATAATATTAACATTAATATTCACGGAATCAAAGTAACCCTAACTGTTCAAATCTTATATCAATACTAGCAGGCAAAAGTAATCTTAAAAAATATAGAGTATGTCTAAGTTTATAATGTCAGCTGTTGAAAAATTGACTACAAACATTTTTTAATTAATTTGTATGGTGATCAGTGTACATAA
Source organism: Trichonephila clavipes (assembly GCA_019973935.1). NCBI lineage: Eukaryota > Metazoa > Arthropoda > Arachnida > Araneae > Nephilidae > Trichonephila > Trichonephila clavipes. The sequence goes on from BMAU01018604.1 coordinate 759,326, forward strand.
TTTACAACAGCTTTCCTTTGGAGCGAAGATTTCTTTGCAAAACAATTTGAATATAAATGTTGTTTGACAGGCTGGCGCCCTGGGTACTCTGTCGAATGCCGAGATGGTGGTCCTCTTTGGTAGCCGGTTCTATAGGATCCCTTGTTGGGTGAATTCAGTCTCCTTTGAATGGGAAAAAAAGGCAAAAAAATTTATAAGAACTTTTTCTGAAGGGTTAAAAATAAATAAGGGAAGGAACTGGATATGTGTGGGGAGGAACTCTTTCTTTTTCTTTTTGAAAAGGCATCGTTGTAGAAATGAGGATTATTGGGAACGCGGACTTGCTAATTTTGAGATATGTCTTCAGTGACAGCAACGATGCCTGAGGTCATATCTCTATCGCGTTTCTCACGTTTTAAATTGTGAGGTTTGATTTTATCTTGAGATGCAGCAATTTTCATTGTTGTATGTGGCAGTTCTTTTGTTGAAAAAGAGTTTGAATTCTAACAGTTACGAATTTTGCAATTTAAGCCAATGAACTGCCGAATATACTCCTTCTTCATATATTTTTTAAAGACTTTATAAGAAAAATTAACAGGAAAATAGACTTCAGTAAAAATTAGGCACCACTGAAAATAAAGCAAAACGAACAAAATATGCATTTTTATTTATTTATTTATTTGGAAGAGCAATAAAGAAATTTAAAATTCGAATTGTTAAGGAAGTATATTTGCCAGGTGACGTCATCAAGGATGAGCGGTGACAGAATAATACAGGGGGATCCTCTTAATAAAGTAGAGGGTAGTGCTATATGTTTAGAACATATTTGGTTATATGGAACTGTATTTTGTTAAATTTTTTCTAACTTGTTACTTCTGTTAACAATTTGAGAGAGCAACTTTTTTAAAAAATCATTTTTTTTCACGTTTTTATAAATTGTATAGTCACACCTCTTATTAACGCTTTCTAATTCTTGTTACTCTCACTGCATTATGGTCACAGTTACAGTTTCGAGTAGGTGAATATATTACAAAAGTAATATGCATCACGGAACATAAGTCCAAACAAAAAAGGGGCTAGGGCTGGGAATATATTTCTTAAAGTAATAGGATAATGTTATACACTCCAAAAGTAATAGGATATTGGAAGTTATATTGCCAGGCTGGATCAAATTCCCAGGAACCTGTTACTTAAAAACAAATTATATAATTTTTTTTAAAGACAATTCCTACTTCGTTAGAAATTCGTACCGGCACCATCTGTTGCAGCCAGTTGTAACTCTAACAGAAATAACGCAGAATAAATTTAAAAGAAAAAATAAAATTTAATTAATGAATTAATATTTGAAAAAACTGTTTCACTACAAGTTTAAAAATTTATTTGAACTTGAATGAATGAATAGAAAGTATTTTATTAACGATTGAAAATTTGAACAAGATATATATATATATATATAATATATTGTTTCGTAGATCCGAGGGTTCGAGGATTTTATGCAAAAACAATCACAAAGAAAAAAATAATCAGTTCTTTAAGAGCGATGCGAATTTATTATAGAAAATCCAATCCTTTCAATACAGAATTAATCGGCAATATTCACAGGATAAATATCCGAAGGTCTTCACACCTTCAACAGCAATCAAACACAATAACAGTGTTTAAAAATATACGTAAGTAAAGATTATTCACAAACACAGCCGAACTCTCTCTAATCTCGCTAGTCAAAACAATCCTCACTACTCGCTGGCTTAATCAAGACTCCTCGCCTTACTGGCGAGCATCGTTTTTATAGGCGCGATAGAAACTTCCAGAAATATAACAGCTCGTGTCATTGAGCGTGACACTAGTGGAGAGATCTACTACTTTCTAGAAGATTCCAGAGGGTTCCGAACTCGCCAAAATGGTCGCCAAAAATGATGCCAACTTGGCTCTACCGCCAAGATTTCGTCAAGTTCTCATTCAATCGCCATTATAACGTAAGGGGCGGCACTGCTTGTGAATAGTACAATTTTACATGAAATAAATATAACATAGAGTAATATAAATGCATTAAACACTCAAATACAAATTATTTACATTATTTACACAAAATTCGTAACACTATGTATATAGGTGAACTAATAGTAGAATTGAATAACACAGTAAAACTTGTCATCGTTTTATTTCATTTGGGGGGAGGGAAGAAACATTAATTTGGTGAATTCAAATAGTAACGAAATAATACTTAATTCGAAAACAAAGCATTAAATCGAGATTTCACGGAAAATCCATAACAAAGCTCAAGCTTTCAACAAAAATCATCGAAAGTTTAGATGAAGTTAGGAAGCGTACTTATATCATACATTTGTGAATGAAAATGAAAAAAAAAATCATTGATAATTGTAAAAAGGGAGAAACTATCAGTTGCAGACGCAATAACAAAAAGTTACATAAAATGTATTTTCCGATTTATCTTCGCTTATTATTAAAGTTCCAAACATGTGATGGAAACACTTTTTCAGATAACATCTGAAAAGTATTACATCTTACTTTGTCCTCAGAATTTAGAATTATTCGACAGATACATAAAAAATATATAGATAAAAATTTAATTAATATCACACAGAGCACAGAGGGACGAAATGTTGAAAAACCTTTATTGACAAGAAAAATCAGCTGATTCGAATATTAATAAGAATGATAAAATGTGATGTTCTCTTTAAGACAGGGAATCCAAAGTAGGACATCAATAATGGAACATTTTTTTCAATAGAAAAGGTGTTCATTCAGGTTTTTTATCATCACACGAAAACAGTTTACGTAAGTGAAAAATAAAAATTAAGTTTGTCAGAAAGTTTACAACATCTGTATTTAAGAAAACATAGTGAGATGCATAGAAAAATAAATTATATATATATATATATAAGGATCCGGGAGTCTTTACTTAAGTAGAAAAAATAGTTTTTCATAGCACATTTAAAATCGAATAAAAAGTTGTTTGAAAGCGGCAGAAAAACGCAAAGACTCAGATTAAGAAATTTGACAACTCATTTTAGGGTGTTTGATAAGAATCTTTCTCTCTCTCCCCGTGTGTGTGTGTGAATACTGGAATAATTTACGGTCTGAACAAGATTTGAACATAGTGAGATGTTTGCTTAAAAGATTATAGAATTAAAAATAATTATATACATTATTTCAAAAATTTTATTGACATAAAAATTCCTTCGGATAAAAAAGAAATATATACGAGGCAAAATATTAGAAAGGAAGTATTCGTATGTACCTAGTAGGATTCCAATGTTCCCGGACTGAGTCAATAACTTAAAAATTATTACCAATTAAACTGCTGAAACATATCCTCCTTAGAAATAAGACCCTTGAGTAACAATACAGTTGAAGGAAGATTCGTTCTGGGTACCTTCCGTTCCGTATGAAAATGCAAGTACTTAACCGATCAAGCCAAAACGATCGTCTTCGCGTGATATTTGTACTAGTTCATATAGCTATCACACCGCTGCACAGTTTTACCATGACTAGTAAAGATCATCGAAACATTTATGGAATCCATTTTTAGCCATATCCTTTAATTCAGCCTGCTATGCACTTTTAACTTTATTTACATATTGGAATTTGTTCAACATGCGGGAAACGATATGTTGAGACGCATCCTATGCATGTTAAGATCCTTAGTCATTATTGACATGTGGCAGAGGATATCCCACCTGATTCTGCTTTTGTTTGAAGCCTATTCTTACGTACCGCCACCGAAAGAAACCCTTTCGATGTTTTCAGCGGTTGCGAGAAATCTGCGGACGTCAAGAACGTTTGCCATCTTCCACACTTTCCCTGCCTTCTCTGCAACATCGACGAAAAATTCAATAGTCTCCGTAGCACTTTTTTCCAAACGAACTCAAAACTTAATCTTCATTATCTGCTTAACAAACGCTATTTCTTTCAATCGCCGACGACTAAATGCATCCGCGTACAAAATACGACGCCGTGGCGAGCCACTGACCACGTAATTTGGAACAAACTTTTTTTTAGGAAAGAGGAAGGTTGCAATAACTCAGAAATGTCATCGCAGTCGCTCCACTGCAAAAATTTTCCACTTTTTAGGCTCAGTTCGGGAACTTTTGAATCCTACCTCGTATATGGTATAAACATAACATTCTACAACAAGCTTCAAGAAATCTGACTTATCAATGTATTCGAACACCTATATTGAGAGAGTATTTATTAACGTTGAACTGTAAAACAGCAAGAGAGCCATTGACGACAGACTTCCTATGAAATGAAGAGGACGTACCTAAGGTTCACGCCAGTTTACTAACTTCCATACCCCTCCAACGATAGGACTTTGAGTCACAACAAATTTTCAAGCATATACCTCTCCTTACGGCAGGTCTCCTTCAAAGTAACTGCCTTCTGAAGCCACACAGCGCTGGAGACATTTCTTCCACTCCTCATAGCACTGGTGGAACTCGGATATTGGAATAGCCTTCAGCTGGTCGGTTACAACCGTTTGAATGTTTTCCATTGTCCCAAAATGATGTCCCTTGAGGTGATTCTTCAATTTCTGAAAGAGGAAAAAGTCACAAGGACTCAAGTCGGGCGAATAAGGGGGTTGAGGAGCAACAGGAATGTTCTTACTGGCCAAGAAACGGTTCACTGAGAAAGGTTTTTCGGAACCATTTTGGGACAGATCTTTCTCATCTTCAATTCATTGGTCAAAATCTGATGAACGGTGGTGTAATTCAAATTCAACTCTTCCCCAATCACTCTGACTGTCAAACGACGATCTGAACGCACAAGATCCCGGACTCTTAACGACATTTTCAGCGGTTTTTGAAACTGAGGACCTTCCGCTGCGAGGTTCATCTTAAATTGACTCTCTTCCTTCTGAAAATGCCTTAAACCACTGAAAAACCTGGGCCCTTGACAAAACACTGTCTCCGTAGGCTTGCTGAAGTTTTTCAAATGTTTCCGTTGCGTTGTGTCCAAGTCTGAAGCAAAACTTGATAGCACATCGTTGCTCGAAATTATTGTCACTCATTTCAGAACACACAAGAAAAACCTGTTTCACTAAACAAATCACTGCAGACAATTAACTTGATTCAGCGACTTCGAACTCATACTGATGAGGCATCACATGTTTACCTACCTCCCCTCCATTTCCCACTTCCCCAGTGTTGCCAGGTCAAACACTACCCTACCAGTCTCATTACTTAATTTGCATACCTCGTATAATTACTCTAACCTCAGTATCACGTTTCGAAAATGATTCGTCCCTCCCCTAGTCACAACTGATTTTGGAATTGGTGCCTGCTTCGAAATTTTCCCACGTGGTGTTTTCTGTGCCATCCAGTGCATTTGTTATAAAAGAGTGTTTTTTTTTTCAGGTATAGAAATTTAAGTTGGCATTACTTTCCAAGATGGCGACCGATTTAACAGCTGTCAAGTGATTTATTCTCAGTTTGGTTTGGCAATTCATCAAAATGATCATCAAGCAAGGCGCAAATTCGTCGAATGGGCCCAAAACGAGATTGCCGTTGTTCCCGATTTTCATAAGCGAATTGTGTTCAGCGATGAAGCGCACTTCTGGTTGAATGGCTACGTCAACAAACAAAAGTGCCGCATTTGGAGTGAAGCTAATCCACAAGTGTATGTCGAAACACCGTTACATCCAGAAAAACTGACTGTTTGGTGCGCTTTACGGGCAGGTGGAATCCTTCTTCAAAAACGATGAAGGCCACAACGTTGCAGTCAATGGTGATCGGTATAGAGCCATGATTACTAACTTTTTCATTCCTGAATTGAACAATCATGATGTCCAGGAGCTGTGGTTCCAACAAGACGGCACAACATGTCACACAGCTCGTGCCACAATCGATTTATTGAAAGACACGTTTGGTGACCACCTAATTTCACGTTTTGGACCTGTGAATTGGCCTCCAAGATCTTGTGATTTAACACGGCTAGACTATTTTCTGTAGGGCTATGTAAAGTCATTGGTCTATGCGGATAAGCCACAAACGCTTGACCATTTGGAAGACAACATTCGCCGTGTTATTGCCGATATACGGCCACAAATGTTGGAAAAAGTCATCGAAAATTGGACGTCCAGATTGGACTACATCCGAGCCAGCCGTGGCAGTCATATGCCAGAAATCATATTTAAAATGTAATGCCACAAGATTATCTTTCGAATAAAAAAATTCATGTCAGTCGAATAATACATCATTGTTTTATTGCAATTTAAAGTTCTATACCTCTAAAAAACACCCTATATTACATTTATTAAAAAGAATGTTTTTTTTAAGGAGGAAGAAGAATTATTGAAGACTGTTGAACATTTACAATAAAGAATTTTATCATTTTGTTAACGCCATCGACGTATATTTGTGTCTTCCGTGTCAAATTTTCATCATGTTTTCTGCATATATAATTGTCTCCATTGTCATACTTGTGTCATAAAGAACTCATATTGATGCTATTACTGATATCTTTGGTGTTTAGATGATTAAAAAAATCGTAAACTCAAAAAAAATCTTGAATACGAGAAGACAATGATATTTAGGATTGACTGAATGCTGGAGAAAAACCTCGGAATGGGATAAGTCATCGATATTAGTGGCCGGAATGAACGATTACATTTTGCCTTTTGAAACGGATAGAATCTCAATTTCCCCCATCCAGCAAATGTTTTACCTTTTATTCTAAGCCACACACGATTTTTAGTAGCATAAACACTAGAAAAATAGTGCGGCTTAGATTCGAGTAAATATGGTATTTATAAAATTCACTAAATTTGATAGCTTTTGAAATGTAATAGGTCTTGAAAATGAATATAATGCGATATAACGAAGAAATTAAAAGTCCTCGATATATCGGGTAGGTAATCTAAGAGATAATTTATTCATTTATATTTTTTGTTTTTCCCAACCTCAGTATCGCGATACACGTTTTATCATTCTGATAGTTTATCGTTATCATTAAATTCTGTCATTCACTTAACGAAACGTTTCGAAATATAATAGAAGGTCCATGTTTCATAGTGTCCTTCAAACGCAGCTGAAAATAACTTGGTATCTCGATACCTCGTAAATTTACGACTCCTCCAAGTGCATGAAAGTTTATTTTTGTGCTTAAACGTGATTAAAAAAAAGATTTGTTTTTTAATATATTCGGGAATTTTAATAATATCTCATTTGTTTGTCTATTGTAAAAAAATCCTCTTAATTAATTCTTATTACTGTGAATTTCATCATTAAAAAAAGTTTCAAGGACAATCTCAATTAAATGTCTCTTTCTAAAATTAATTTGTAGCGAAATTTAGAATTTTTTTTCTACTGAGGTACTAGTGAGGATTATTTAAATCAATCTGTTCTTTTTTTAAAAAATGGTATTGGATTTTCGAACTATATTTTGCCCGTTTAATGAAAAAAAATACCTATGTTTTACGGAAAAGAAAATTTTGGTCTTAGTTTTATAAGAAAAAATAATTAATTATTTAGTCAAAGAACAAAATTAAAAATTGAGTAATTAATTTCCATCTGAATGCTATCATTACAAAAAATAATCTTGTCGAATTTTTGTCATATATATGTATTTTTTTATTGCTTTGTAAGCGAAGTAATATTGTCGAAAGAGCAAAAGTAATCCAAGAAGAATTTCTAAATTCAAAAAAAGGTAGAATTTTTAAATTCATTCAGCTATCAGAAAAAAAAAAGGAAATGGCGTTTTTTTTAAAAAAAAAAAAAAAAGAAGAAAAGAAAATTATACATATGATAAAAAAATTCTAAGATAAAGAAGTTGCAAAAAAAAAAATTCAAAGTTAAACTTTTAAACTTGAAAGTAACAATTTCTTGAAATACAAAGAATACCTTTTTTTTTTTTACATAAAAATGGAAACATTAATTATCTTCTTAAAGTTTTTGTGAAACTTATAACTAATTCTTCACATTTTTTCCCTCTTCTAATTATCTAACATCATATTTACATATTTCACATTACCCCACAACGCTACACATAGAATAAAAACTTTTATATAACTAGTTTTTCCTCTTTAAAAGCTTATCTTTCCTCCAAAACCGGTATAACTTTAAATACCATTTTTATATGTTATTGATTTCAAATTAACGATTTTCGCAGAATCTAATCATCATACCTACATGATCAGAAATTCTTTTACGAATTTGAAGCAAAAATTTATACATAAATAAAAATAATTAACTTTGCTGTAGATTTTTAAAAGGGTTTTTTCGAAGGCAATTACCCTTTTATGACCTTCGAAAACCTCGGAAAAAGCTTTTAAACAGAGAAGTATAATATATTTAAGAAATCTAAAGGAATGTTCTTAAAAGAAGCAATAAGCATTTTAAATTTTAGTTTGAAAATTTGTTGCAAGATGTTTTGCAACGTTTACAACACCCAATGCAAGATGTTTTGATAATCTCTTGCGCTATCCGAGTGCGCATAATTATATGACGTTAACGACAGTGTTTGAAACTTAACCCCTTCCCGTTTTTTTTCAAGCTGAGCTCGGGCAGGCGAAATGTTCCATCCTGGATCATCCCGTGTGTAGCTCGGGCACTGTGAAAATTTACACTGTGCAATCGGTCGTTCCCGAATTATTTCCCATGTGCTTTTTATGGTTTCGAATGATTGAAAAGTACCACTCGGTGGAATTTTCTGCAAAAAGAGGACGTCTTTCTGCTGAGCACCTTCCTTCATTGTTGTCTGAAGGACGCTTGTTGACTATATTCCCCCAACAGAGAAGAAAACTAATCCAACACGATAGTGAGTTATTTGCTGCTCAAACAGAGATAGTAAATGGAAGAAGTGAAACAAAAAATTCTATTGTCCAGATTGCGATGCTGGGTTATGTGTAGAACTGTGTTTACGAATTTATCAAACACGATCAAATTTTGATTAATAATTTCATAATCATTTAAGAAAATGTAAAATATTAAATAAAATTTGCAATTCAAGATAAAAGCTAGGTATTCTAAGCTTTATATTTATAGTTAGTGCGAATCTACCATGCAGTCCAAAGTCTACCATGCAGAAAGCCAAGTTTACAGGTAAATTACTCATTTACTTAAATAGAATTTTTTACATGAATTTTTAGGAAGTTTTATATGCTAATGGTGCTATAATGATTAAAAAGATATGTACCGTAAAATCCGGCGTATAGCGCGCACTTATACTTTCGAGCTGCAATTATGAATTTTTAGGTACGTTTGCCGTATAAAGCGCCCCCTGTTTTACGCTGAAATGTACATATGCAATGTTCTTATGTTTTGAAATTTATTTGAGGTATTATTTCAAAGTATAGAAAATATAGTATACTTCTATAGAACAAAAACAATTTAAGTTTATAAGAAGTGTCATTTCTTTTAAGGTATCCGAACACGTTCAGAGTACTTTTTGACAAAATAACATATTTAAACAAATAAAGGCTTTTTTTAGGATTCAATACCAATACATACTAATATTTAATCAACAATATTTTAAATAAATTGCCCGAATTTCATAAAAATCACAATAATATGTGAAATTTTAGCAATATTTTTGTAAAACTTCAAAGCAATTAGAGCAAAAAGTAATAAACTTATATTAGTAAAAGAATTACCAAAACAATCTAGAGGCATTTATCTAGAGAAGGCACAAAAATTTTATTGTTTTATTAGAATTTGAAACTTTTTTTTAGAGATGATTGAGTAAACGTTATAAGAAAAATAACGCCTTTATGAGACCATTATTTAAATAACATGCCCTAACTCAAATAATATTCATACTATAAGAAATATTTTAGTACATTCTCTAGAAAATAGCATAAATATCAGGTGTATAAAGTTTTATAGAAATACATTTGTAATATTTTGTGTGATCAGACTCGCCATGATAGATTTCGAACAATTTAAATGCCCAATTCTGGTAGATCAAAGACCCACTTCCGGTTTTTCTAACTTAATAAAATTGATTGTAACTTGGCCTCTAAGAAGCATAGAGTCAAAACAAAATATGTTTTGTAAAGCCAAAATATAGATGTATGAAATAAAATAGAAAACAAAAATATCGGTCTTGTCCGAATTTGGTCATTTTCAACGTGTTCGGATACCTTAAATAAACAGTATTTCGATATATGTAGAAGCAGTAGCGCACACAGGAATTTTTCAAGTGGGTGGGGTCCGGGGTCGAAAGTTCATCATTCTTGTATCATGCTCCTTTTGAACTTGTCGATTTTCGGGAACAAACACAGTAAAAAACTAATCATTGAATAAATAATTAGCATTAATTAATAAAATTAATCATTAATAACAAATACTTAATTAAATTTTGAGTACTATAAGCTTAGAATTATAATCAATCGGAAAAAAATCAAGGGCTTTTTTTGGGGGGTGGGGGGTCCGGACCCTCCCCCTCCTTGTGCGCCACTGTGTAGAAGTCTAATATTTCTCTTTGCTCATTTTTTTTTAATTTTCAAAGCTCCCACTTTTATACACGGCGTATTACGCTCACCCGTACATTTCGATATTATTTTTTGTGGTAAACGTTATACGCCGGATTTTACGGTGCGTTTGAAAAAAAGTATTGGAAAAATCGACATTTTTCGATCATAATTCAGAAATAAAATGAGGTTGGAAGGGGAAGAGATACAGAGAAAAAATTATAGACATTTTTTTATATGAAAAAATAAATGAATAAACAAATAAGATCTGTGAGAAACGGAAATTGGTTTTAGCTATTTTCAAACTTAATATTCGTGATCACGTCTCATCAAAAAATGTACCGAATGGATCTATATAAGTTCAATCCAGAAAATTTTTAAGCAAATCAAAGGTTGGCCAACTGAAACACAAGCAAACCGATTAGTTTGGGAACTACGAGTGTATAGATATCAACCGTGAAGATGTCTCCTATAAAGAAACTGGTCCATCATTAAAGATATCTTTTAGCAATAATTAGTTTGATTTGATTTCGATTCATGAGACAGAATATGATTAAAGTTCTAATTTGTGTTCCATTGAATTCATGAAATCGAGGGAAAAGAGTTTTCAAGGCATTTTCATATCAAACATTGTTCATACAAAATAGTTTAAGCATTTTGCCTACTTCTCATGCACTTTTAAAAATTTCTCATTATATTAAAATCTTCAAGTAGTGTTTATTTTTTTAAAAAAATTCTTTTAATTTTAAAAATTATTATTATTATTTATTTAAATAAAGTTTTTTAGCACATGATTTTGGATTTGAAAGTAAGAGAAAAAATGAACTTGACAGAAAATTTCGAAAAATAAATGTGATCAAAACAACCATGTGGAAATACAGTAATATATGCCTCGACATACGCAATTATTAAATCTCGTGAATTCGGTTTTTTTCATCACTGAAACTCAGATGGAATCAGTGATCAGTACCAAAGCCTGATGAAAACGGCAATTTGATTGAAGAAGTTGTCGATCTTGACAAGCAAACCCATTTAGAAGTGGATAGTGTTGACATTCAAAAAATACTCCGATATCCACAATCAGGAGCTGACAATCAGGAGCGGTTCATAGAAATGCATGAGCAAGAGCAAGACATTGAAGAACTTGAGTCTTAAGTCCCAGTTCAATCAGAAGATCGAATGACGGTTGGTAATTTGACAGAAGGCCATAGTTAAATTGAAAAAATGATACAAAATTTAGAAAATACATACGTATTTACGTACGAAAAATACGTATTTTTTCATTAAACAATAATCTGTAGAAAATGAAGAAAGTTTACGAGAGAAAAAAATGTTTGAGCCGGCGGAGAGAGAGACACTACTGGTTAGATTTTATGAAACCTTCTACATCAAAAGAACTTTGGATTGCGATTTTATTGTTGTGTGTGTTACCTTAGATTTTATTTTATTATTTTTTTATTTAATTTATTTGCAAAACACCTCATGCTCCACATTACATAATATGAGGCTTACAGACGTAAGTGGTAACACAATTATATAATTTAAAACAAATTTGAAAAAAACAACATTTAAGACAAAAACATAAAATAAAAAGGAAGAGTGGAAATATACAAATATAAACAAGGGGAGGTACCAATGAAACTTTAAAAATCTATACAGTAAACAAATTTTCTTAAGACATTTAGGCTTTCAGTACAATTGACCAACAAAGACAAAACCTAAACGTTTCAATTCCTTTTTAAAATTCTCTCTTTTACAGAAATATAGTTTACAATACAACAATACATGTTCCACAGTTTCAGCATCCTGACCACAAGAACAAATATTTCTCTCTCACTCCCAATTAAATTAAATCTACATAAACAGCTATTAAAATTTCCATGTCCTGTTAGAATCTCCGATAACTTGAAATCAGTAACAAATTTCTTACATTCAAGCCGTTGATAAATGGTCGGAAAAAACCTTTTAGTCCACAAAGTTTTAGGCGAGGCCAAGAATTTGGTGTTCCAGGAGGAAACAGTTCTTTCCCAAGCTACATGCTTCCAGTGGGACAATGGCACAGATATTAAAAGGTTCATATCTTGGCAAGTTGCCTCTTTGGCCAACTGATCCGCTCTATCATTGCCGAGATTTCCTCTATGGCCCCGAACATAAGAAAAGTGGATGTCACAGTGTAGGTAGCACAGAATAGACTGAACCTCTACAACAAGTTTTCTGTGGAGTTTACGCTGAGCAAACAATGGAGTGAAGAGAGTGAGTCAGTGCAAATAAGAAAGTTAAGCGTTCCACCCTGGCGGAGAGAGTTCTGAATCAATTTTACGACAAGATTAATACAGAGAAATTCGGCTTGAAAAACAGTGCATTCATCTCTTAATTGATGCTAGAAAGTAAAATTTGCAACATCTTCCTCGTAAATAACACGCAGGCAAGACCAACCTTTCCATTCAATTTACTTCCTTCTGTGAAACAGTTTCATATTCTTGGAAGACTTCATTTGTATAAGTCACAAGAGAATGATGAGTTTCCTACATGAAGGATGTGGCAATAATGAAACTGGAATCGTCCCATCCAGCGTGCCAAGGCTGGTACTCAAATAGTTTTCCCGAACATCAAAATTGTTCAGATTTTATTAAACATTTTTTTTTCTAAATTATTATTTTCTGCCATCTCCGGTCCTAACTAAAATTAATTTGTATGTATTTCTATATGCGAAATACATACAAATACTTTGTTTTTCGCGATTTTGGCCATTTTTAAATCTACCTTAGAAATAGGAATATCTATTCCATTTATGAAACTTCCTTATCATTCCAGGAGAGACATTTCAGGGATCCAGTTGTATTTAACAGAATTTCAACTAGGCCTAATGATAATGACCAACTGACCATTGAGATACCATTTGAGCTATCATTATTCACGTGAATAATGGATCCAATTTCAACGCCATTCCTATCTGTCCATTTTACAGTCCATCGTTTTGATTGATTGATTGAATATTAACGTCGCACTGTTCAGCTACACGAGGACTTTCGGTGACGGACCACGTAATTTTGAACCACGGACAAGTGACGTGACCGACACCTGAGCTGGCACCCCCTCTCCTAACTACCACACCACACCAACGGGAGGACGTTTCAGCTCTCGACAGATTTAACGTGCATCGCTTCCCTACACGGCGGGTCTTTAGTGGTACTGGGCTCGAACTCGTGACAAGGCAAGCCACGATCCGATACCTATACCACTCGGCTACCGCGGCCACTTTGCAGTCCATCGTAGAAGCAATCTAAGAACATATGTTCCACTTACAAAACTTTCTTATCATACCAGATGAGAAATTTCAAGTCCAGTTATACTTGACCTCATTTCTACTGAATCTGACCTACTGACCATTGAGATACCAACTGAACTATCATCGTTCACGTGAATAATGGATCATATTTCAACTCCATTCCTATCTGGCCATTTTTGAGCGCATCGTAGAAGCAATCTAAGAACATATATTCCACTTACGAAACCTTATCATACCAGGGGGAAAATTTCACAGGTCCAGTTGTATTTATCATTATATCAACTTGATCCTGATGATAATGACCAGCTGACCAATGAAATGTCAACTGAGCTATTGTGGTTCCTTTTAATAATGGACTAAATTCATGTGACGTCATAGCCACATGATAAGTACTATCACGTGTTTCCAGCCAATCATAAATTCATGTGACGTCTAAGTGACATAAATGTAATCAAGTGTTTCCAGGCAAACAGTTTATGCGCTTCGCTGTTACCAACCTTTGTGCTTTTTGCAGAAATTTTATTTTAATTAATATATGTTTGTCAACAATAGCAAGCCTCATATCAAACAAAATACACTTCATTTAAAAGAATTTAAGGAGTTTGTTTTTTTAACATTGAAAACTTTTGAAGTATCTTGAAACGTGAAGAACTTTACCAAATTACCTAATTTAAAATTGCATTTAAAGCCTTTACTAGCAGAACAAATACAAGTCTAATGTCAGTTTTGAATTCAATCGAAAACACGTGATTGGATTTATCATGTGACCGTCAGGAATTAAGCCCATTGATCCTATTTCAATTTACTGACCACAAACCATTTGTGCCAATGTGACATCAATAAGTTCGAATCAACTTGAAGAGACAGACAATCAGAAACATAATCACATTTATGTATAAATCATAACAATCCAAAAAACATCAAAACGAATAACAAGGATAAAGAATAATCTATATTTCACTCCTATCGTCAATGATGATCAAAAATTTTTATTCTGTCTAAAGTCTTTTTCCAGACGTTAACATTGACTTTCTCACTCAAGCAATAAAATCCCAATTGCGCCACTGACTCCGGAAAGAAAATTATTTTCCAAAACACACAGTTTGGAGTTTCGGAGGAAAAAAATCAATTAGCGGGGAAGCGCTGTAATTAAAAGCTTCCGTCTCTCTAGTCTGAAGAGGAAAACGTATGATTGCGCAAAGAGCTTTCGAAGCAACAATTAAACTCGAAAGGCGTAATAACCTTCACTGTAGGTAAATACAGACAAATGTCCACACCGCCTTACGTAAATACTTACATTCTGTCGAGTATCAATATTTGCCTCGCTTCTCTCAGTTTTTATTCGACTTTTTTTTGTTACTTTTCGAATCACTTCTCGTGATACAAACATTTCAAAACGATCGTTTCATAGAGAGATATTTAAACTAGTACGGGCCTAGAGCATTAGGGAAACAAATGATTTTTGAACGCATGGTTATAAATCAATGATCTCACTTTAAAAGGTGTTGAATAAACAGTACAATCCCTCCTCCCCTTCTCGCAAAAAGGAAGCAGTCTGTTTAAATAAAAACTGAAGTATCTTAGGCTATTTTCTAATTCCATTTCCTAATGTTGAAGTGACGATAATAGTTTCGCACGAGTTCCATCGAATTAATGTTTATGTTCAGAGTAACAGAAAGGTGAAAGTTAACCCTTTAACGGGTACAAAGCTAAAATACACTTTTGTGTGATAAAGTACTTGATAAATGTAATGTTCTCATCCCCTATAAACATTATTTAGTCACAAAAAAATATCTGATATCTTTTTTCCTGGATGGTGGTTAGACGTAATAGCCACTGTGCACTTAGGAGGACATTTAACTTACTTTTCAGGACAGAATAATGAATCATATTACAATAAACTTTTTATGGAAAATTGACATTTATGCAATAACTATTTCAATAACAATTAAATACAAAGTATAAGTGTAATTAAATCATAATACAATAATTGTACAACATAGAATATATATATACTTACTAAGAATATATATACACTGGGGTGTGCTAAAATTAAGGACGAAGTCGAAAAATTAGCACATCAGCTGAACGAAGAGGCAGAGCGGACAGAAAGACCAATCAGGAGATTAAGTAAGGTGATGTACGGTAGCACATGCGCAGATATGCAGGTAGACGTAATGGGGGAGTGTCTGAGTAGTATAAAGCATGTTGTCGGTGTAAGATCAGTATTTCTGGCAAAGAGATTGCACGCCGTATAGCAGTTAAAAAATCACCGAGTTGCTGCCTCAGCGAGAAATGGCGAATAATCAATCTGTTAGACGACATCTGGATGCTTTTACCCGAGGTCGAATCATTGGGAAGTGGGAGGAAGGCCGCAGTGTGACAAGTGTGGCTGCAGAGTTCGGAATTGCTCACAGCATCGTTTCACGACTTTGGAGACAATTTCAAACTACAGGAACAGCTATCCGGGGTTCAGTAGTGGTAGTCCACGAGGAACCACACCCGCAGATGACCGGTACATTGTCTTACAGGCCAGAAGAAACAGGCGGCAGACAGCGGGAGAAATCGCTAGACACACGACACAGGCGACTGGACGACCGATATCGCGTTTTACCGTGGCCAGAAGACTGCACGGTGGTGGTCTGTTTGCACGACGCCCTGTACGGTGTGTACCTTTAACGCCTGCCCATCGGAGAAGGCGTTCTCTGTGGTGCCGGGAACACCGGAATTGGAGAGACAATGAATGGGGACGAGTACTCTTTACAGATGAGAGCAGATTCAGTTTGAGTAGCGATTCTCATCGCATACTCATCTGGAGAGAGCGGGGAAGCCGCAATCATCCCTCGAACATCAGTGAAAGGGACAGGTATGGAGGTCGCGGTGTTCTCGTTTGGGGAGGCATCCTGCTTGGTAGTCGTACAGACCTTCACATCTTCGACGCAGGTTCAGTCAACGGGACCCGTTATTGTAACGAGATTCTTCTTCCATATGTGCGTCTTTTTAGAGGCGCCATGGGTCTGCAGTTCCTTTTCATGGACCACAATGCACCATGTCATCGCACAGTAGCTGCCGAACAGCTCTTAGAGAGTGAGGATATTGAACGTATGGATTGGCCGGCACGATCTCCGGATCTCAATCCCATCGAGCATGTATGGGATTTTCTAGGCAGACGCTTGGCAGCTCGTACTTACCATCCGTAACGATTCGGGAGCTTCGATTGGCGCTGCAAGACGAATGGGCAGCAATGCCTCAACAACTCATTGACACCCTCACTCTCAGCATGGGCAGACGCTGTGAAACCTGCCTAGCAGTCAGGGGAGATCATATCTCCTACTAAAGACCGGATGTTTCTTGCTGGACACCCATCACAGGGATGTTTCGGCCTTCAGTCGCATTGCGCTCCATGCTACTTTTTCAATCAAGCTTCTTTTTATCCCTCTGATTTCTCTTTTAGAGTAAGTGTTGCTTACATTACACATGTCCTTACGTATTGGGGATCTTACGGTATTAAATGTGTTGATTTGGAAAGCTTTTGTACAAAGTTATATCGAAAAAACAGTCTCGTCCTTAATTTTTGCACACCAGTGTAGAATACTTAGAATATACATTGAAATTGGTACATACCCACATTTTATATTTTATTTAATTTTAGTATAAGTGGTTAGAAATAAAGTAATATTTTTGAGAATTTAAATTAGTTATTTCCCAAATTTGATGAGCTATTTACTGTGGAACTTAATAATATACAAACGTTTTCTCCAAGCAGGAAAGCTGCAATGAAAAATTTTCGTACCCGAGAATCTTGTACCGCATATTGTAAACAAAGTTTGTTTATATATCCAACCCCCAACATTCTCACGTGATTCTAATTTCATTCTCGAGTACAGGAAAAGCGAAACTTTCTAGGTCATTTTTCTGTGCTATGTGGGCAGTGAATAGAGCCTCTATACACATATAAAAGCTTTCCAAAATTCTAAATAAAACCTTTTTTTTATTTTCAAATTTGCTTATGTCGAATTTTTTTTCAAAAATCAGAAATTTTATTTATAGTAATCAAAATATAATTTGTAAATTTGTGACGAATCTTTACGGCACTTTTCCACTAATACTCTTAGGCGTCTTTGGGGACTGTAAATTCGAGTATATTTCCAATCACCTCTAAAAGAAGAAAATGGGATATGCAAATCAAATAAGGTATTTAAGGAGAGCGTTGTAAGTTAACTTTGAGAAGGCGATTGAACCAGGAGCAGTAGTGACGAGGTTAGGAAGATTCAAGTGGAGTACGAGATTAGAGTATTGCTGTTATATATTATTCAGCGAAGTAGCCTTAGAAAGATTAATCTACCTGGAGAGAACGACATTACAGCCAGGTGATATATTCTAACTTAGTCTATCTGACCACAAGCGTTAATAGATACTAAAGTTAGTTAAACTTTAATGAATATCAATAATTCAAGTTGCGTGTATTTCTCGGACCTCCTATTCCGTTTAACCCTTTCGATATTGAGCTTAGTACTTAATTAATTTCATATTTCGTAATTTAATTTAATAGTAAAGGTAAATCCCTTTAACGTAGACATATAGTTGAATATTTGTAATTAGAAGGTTGATATTTGAACTAAGTGAATAAATATAATTCGTTATTCTGAAAATGGCGTCTGGTAATTCTTTGCCTCAAGTAAATCTTAGTGTCCAGGGTGGAACCCAGGGGGGTTCTCACAAATTTACACCGAGAAAAACTGTTTTTAACTACCCATTAGAGGACATGAAATGCAAAAAAAGGTATCGTCCTGCCATTTGTATTGATTTTTATGCGTTTTAGCTTCAATTAACTCAAGTGGATGGACTAAATATCCATCAGCCGCTTGAAGAAAAATTTTTAATATGTGGCTAAGCGTATTAGCCACTGCCCACTAAAGGGTTAAAGAGTAATAATGAAACTAATCCAAAAAAGCGTAAAGTGGCGAGTGAATGTGTGTTTATTAACTTAGCCCTATAAAGCAACACGACGGCTATTGGAGACGGAAAACGTAATTTTGAGCCTCGGTCAAGTGACGAGGACACCTGAACTGAAACCACCCTCTTCTAACCACCACACTACGCCAACGAGATGACATCGAACCTCGAGAGATTTAATGTGCATCAGTCCTGCATGCCGTGTCTTCAGAGGCACCAGGCTCGAACTTATGACACACCGACTACGAGTCCGAAAATTGGCGAATAAAATAAAAATAAAAAAGAAAGAAAATAAAAAAAAGGGTTTAGATGTTCAGCCTTTCATGGGCCTTGGGAAGATTATTTCCCTTCTGCATGATCTTACAAAATACACCTGTGGGAAACGCAAAACTTTTAATGGCCTCCTGATTTTAAACTTACCCAGTTTCTAACTAGGCATGAAAACTTTAAGGCCTATTTGAAATGCTTCAATTTGTCGCCTACTGACCAGTGTTCTTGCTCCAGTGACACAGTCCAAAATGTCAAGCATCTGATACTTGTTTGTACTAAATTCTCTTCCTAAAGACGTACTCTCATCAATTGCCTACAAAAGAACAATATAGCGTGGTCACCTCCTTTGTCTGCCTTTGTTCAAGGCAAATCATCTTTTATATCGTTTTGTGCATACATTAACAGCATTTTTTCCTGTATTATTTAGATTGCAAATTTTGTATGTTTGCTAACGTTTACTGTACGTTAATATTCATGTGTATATGCGTATATATGTGTATATGTGTATGTATATATGTATGTGTGTTATATGTATATATATATATGTTTCTACATGTGTGCCTATGTGTGTATGTATGCTTTATGTATTCGTATTTTGAAAATTTTATTATGATCATGTTTTCTAATCTTCCTCATTGTATAATTTTAATTATTGATTGCCTCCGTTTGCATGTGAGCAATCTTGTATTTTATTCTGTATTTATTGTATTTGCATCCACTTTTTTTCTCACTCTTTCCCCCCTTTTGATTCCCATTTGTGCCTATACCCTTCTGCATGTAACTTCCTATCTCTATTGATTGAGTATTGACTTACGTTTGTAAGCCTTGTGTTCTACTTGTCGGCACACAAGAAGTCTACCTAGAGTCTCAAAAAAAAATATTGGCTTTGCTATTATAACGATGGGAAGACTAATTCCCGCTTCAGTTTTGAGCTACTACACATAATCCAGTGATTATGACATCTGTAAATCGGACAAAAAAAGACGGCACTAAAAAGAAGTACCTTGTCCAAAGGCAGTCGGTGTATTTCAATGTCATGGGAGGGGTTGATCGGTTTGATCAAAGAAAATAGAAATACCAAATAAGATCTGCAAAATCGTGGCATCTTGTATCTTTTATTTTCTTATAGACCTTGCCATCATAAACAATTTCATACTGTAGCAAGTGAACAAAATAAACGGAAGTTTAGACCAGCTAACATTCCGTATAACATTAGCGCGTCAACTAATAGATGGATATTCCTCAAAAAAAAAAAAAAAAAAAGGAAAGGAAAGGACGTCGTCCTGCTAGCTTCCTAGAAAAGAAGTGCGTAATTTCAAACGATGTGCACTTAGCCAGTGTGGAAAATCATATACTAAATATGGTTTCCAATTATAGACGATGTACGAAATGTAGGTGAAAGAGACAAAAAAAAAGGACCCACTACATGTGTGCAGAATGTGATGTCCCCTTGTGCGTTGCAACACGCTGCTCATCTTGTCCGGGTTAATAATCACCGTTAAATTTAATTTTCTTTTTGAAGGTGAATAGTTCCTTGGTAGGTAATTTTCCCGCTCCTAAAATTTAAATGTAAACATAAAATTCACAAAATAAAATATATTTCCTTAAATGTTATTTTTAATTGTTAATAAACATAAAAAACTGCGAGAAATTCAAAAGAGAAATTAATGGCCCACGAAATGGGTAAGAAGAAAGTACGCTACAAATCCAGTCAAATACTTACGGTGGAGAAAAAAACTAAGGCAGAGAGAGATCTTAGTGAACATTAAGATGGGCTTTCTTATTGATTTAAAAGCTTTCCTAGCGAGATTGGGGATACCAGGGGTCATCAGTGGCATTCACAAGGATGGGTTTTAGAGCTTCAAACCCGTCCCATCCTCCAAGAGATGTTAATTTTTAGCATAAAGATTACTCTTCGTTTTTTCCGTCTATTTGTTGTTGTTTTTTCGATGGAAAGGGAACTATACCTTCGACGTCTAGGAGCTCCTATATCCCGAAAGTATGAAAAAAAAAATTTTCAATCTCGACTCCTCTTAACTCAGAGCATTCTGGTAAAAAAATTCAAAATCGCTTCGATTAGGAAACGTTTGTTATGATTCTTGAAAAAATGATCCCTTTAAAAGGTTTTTCTCATTTATTTTTTGTATGCATCAGGTAACATACAAGAAAGAAAAAAAAATCTTTCGCTCACTTCATTAAACACACGTGCCGAGGAAGTTCCGTTGAAAACTTGATCCGAAATTGATCAAACCCACGTGCGGACCTTTGTCGGATACAGAAGCGACGTCGTCATGGTTACGATGCAATTATGAACTTCTCAGTAAGGTATATACTTACGAGGTACGATGCTTTGAACTTTGATATTCGATACGAAAACTACATTCCCCTCTTCTAGACTTGATCAAGTACAAAAAAAAAAATAAATAAAATAAATAAATGAAAATGTACGTTTTCTTTATTGCTTTTAAAAAAGAGAGAAAAAGCTTATAAAATGGTACTCGAATCAGTAGAACAGGAATTGCAGGCAACCTTTGAGGATCAAATAACTATCGAAAACTACTTCCTCAGATATATATTTCTTAAGAATTTTTTTTTTATTTTTCAGAGTGAAATTTTGAAATATAAAAGGAAAATTATCTCTTTCTCTGATGCTTTTCCTGATATATTTTTCGAAATTGATGCAAAGGTTAAGAAAGAAAAAATATTTTCATTTATTCTAAAATTGAAATTGTTTCTTTTTTTCGGGGGTGGAGGGAGGATAGGTTGAAGGAGGGTGTCTTTTCGCGATGCATGTGTCTGCTCTTTTTATGCGCTCCTGTGAAGGAGTGGAAGTTTTATTAACGTTACACTAAAGCAACACGAAGGCTAATGGCAACAGACCTCGCAAGCTTGGTCAAGTGTCGAGGATGACATTTGAGCAGGCCTCATCCTCTCCTGACTACCACACTGCAGCAACAGAAGGGTAATGAGCCTCGACAGATTTAACTTGCTGTAACATCTTCACACAACTCTGGGAAAATATACTAATCATCCAAAAAATATTCCGTTACAATTAATTATCAAAATAGCTCCACAGATTTAGAGTCTCTTTCGCTGCACTGTCTTATTTCACTCGTATAAACATAATGAAATAAAGTGATCCTTTAGAGAAATGTCTTATACATAGGATACGTCAAAGGGGTCCACAATTCTCAGTTCACTCTCGGTAATTCCACACCGAGTTTGGGTGAGCTCGCTGGTTCTATATCCGCCATGCGGATGCTCATTCGAAATCTCGGTTCGAAGTCCACCTTAATTCGCGGACTCTCAGGAATCGCTGACTCGCAAGTCTATCACTACAAGAGGCCTGTTATCGGATTCTCTCTAGTTAAAATCTGTTTTTGATACTCCCTCGCTCTCTCTTTATAAACCTCTCGTTTCTCACGATCACTCACCGCCTATCCCCTTTGATCTCTTGTCCGTCAACCGGGAGTCTGTCTGGGCTCATAGTCTGAGTCCGGTCCTGTAAACACGCAGCCACCCCAGATCCGCGAGAACCCGAAAAGCACATTGTACCGGTGTCTTTTTTAACTTTCGGACTGGCATGGGAAAAAATGGTCAAAATTTCTCACCACCCAATTGCGAA
The DNA here is from genome assembly GCA_019973935.1 of Trichonephila clavipes. Taxonomy (NCBI): domain Eukaryota; kingdom Metazoa; phylum Arthropoda; class Arachnida; order Araneae; family Nephilidae; genus Trichonephila; species Trichonephila clavipes. The sequence goes on from BMAU01018604.1 coordinate 781,877, forward strand.
ACCTTTTCCCAGCAATTAGAGAAACGAATGTTTCCCTAATTGCTCCCACGTTTGTAGGCGTCCCCTCTTAGCAATTAGGGGAAAGAGACTGGGTACATTACAGTGCATTAGCCCCTCTACACTTCGGGTTTTCAGTAGCACCAGGACTTGAATACCCGACACTCCGGCCACGAGTTTCTGACTATGACCACTAGGCTACCATGGCCACCCTGAGTTCTTGTAATCAGTCTTAGAGCACAAAACGCATACATTCAGCTGTGACTTTAAAAATTCTTTTTGAATAACATTTATTTTATACAAAAAATATACAGCAGTAATACTTTGACTTAAGTGATCTTCAAATCTCGCCTCGATTCGTGTTCTTTTTTTATTCCATCACTGAAACTCAGGCGGAATCAGTACCAGTGTCTGAGGAAATTGGTTGTTTGATTGAAGAAGTTGTCGATTTTGCCAAGCAAATAAATTTAGATGTGGATAGTGATGACGTTCAAGAACTGCTGGATTCCCGCAATCAGGTGCTTGTAATGGATGAGCTCATAGAAATGCATGAGCAAGAGCAAGACATTGAAGAACTTGAGTTTTAGGCCCAGTTCAATCAAGAGATCGAACGACAGTTGGAAATTTGACATAAGGCATAAGTTTAATTGAAGAAAGGGCTACAAATTTTAGGAAATACAGACTTCAACGAATAGAGCATTTTTTCAACTAAACAAAGAATAAAAAAAATTATTGGCATGATACGAGGAAACTTTGCGGGAGAGAAAAAAAATTATTTTAGCCGGCAGAGACTACTCGCTAGATTTTATGAAACCGTCTATATCAGGGATGGTGAACCACTGGCACGCGGGCCATGAATGGCAGGCGACACAATATTTTGGCCACGCCAGCCATCAAAATAGTTTGCATTTTATTTCAAAATAACAAAGTTCACTATGAAGCATTACGAACAAATGCGAGTGATGGGCGGCGGGGAGCACACTCGTTCTTGCCTTAGTTATTTCGTGGACTACAACTGCAAAGTTTGTCTGCGCATATCATAGTCGATTTCATTGACACAACTGTGTTTTAAAGTTTATTTGTATTATATTTATGATTTTTAAGTGTTATTTTTTTTTTTAACATGGCTAGTTCAGCGAAAAAAAATAATAAGGTGTAACAGAGAGTAACAGTAAGTGTAACAGAGAATTTCAAATTTGGTGAATCCAGAAATATGGCACTATTAGTTAAGGCGACAAAAAGGTGTGTGTTTTATGTTCTGGAATAGTGGTATGCAGAACATATCGTCTGTAAAATGGCATTTCGAAGCACATCGCAAATCCCCTTGTCAAAAAAAAGTGAACATCAAAAATAATTAATTGCTTAAAAACCGATTAGAAGAGGACTCCTATTGAGCATGCATTCTACTAAAAGTAATATCTTACAACCCTAACTTAAGTTATTTGTCATCCACATATACACAATTTGCAAAACAGAAGTCAAACTAATGCTACTTTAAGAGGACTTGGTACCCTAAAAATCAAAAACCTATCGTTTTTTTATTTTCATTTAATCTTATTCTTTGCATTATTATCTTTCGATTGATATATCACTTGTGCATGTCGGAAAGTTAGAAGTTGAATAAAACTTCATTTGAAAACAAATTAGGCAATTCAGCCACACCCCCTTTTTAGAAAAAAAGCTAAAAAATGCGTTATGATAAAAAAAATCTATTTTATAAACAGAAATAATAACTATAAAAAAGAATGTGTAGTATTAAAAGCAGAATATTTCCGAGGCAATACAATAATGTAATTTTTCTTCCTTGTGAAATGTGTGCATGTAAAATTTTTAAATTAAGGCATTTTATATTAATAATTTTATAATTTCAGTTCTTATTCCTGATATATTTTTCATACAAATGTAATACTTTAATATTATAAGAAGAAAAACAGCTAAAATTTCTGTCGTGACAGAAAAAAAATTTTTTTTTAAGTTTTTCTTGAGTTTTCTTGTGCAATTAGTACTCTCTAAAAGTTGATCATTTATAAAAATGTGAGGGTTGAAAACATATGAAAATGCAATTATTTTAAAGAAAAACGTATAACCAATATCTTAAAGTGGTATTTTAAGTTTAATTAAGCTTATAATAATTATTTTTTCAGAATTATAAACTTTAAACTGGTTTTTCTCAGTTTGTGTTTTTCGAAACCTTAGTGCATTCAAAATGCTACTCCCTCGACAATTATTTACAAATCACTTCCATTTTCTTCCTGCGTATTAAAAATAAAGCATGTAATAAAATTAGGGATCCGTTTTGCTATAAACTGAGTACTTTTTTTTAAAAAAAATAAAATGTAAGACATGTTGGCTTTTTCGTTGATTTTTAGCCTGTATATCAACATTTTATTTTTTTCTCCAAAACGAATGAAGTTATTCTAAAATCGATCCCTAAAGTTGTTTAGAACATCCATAAGAATATTATAAAAAAAATTCAGGTCAAAAAATTAATTTTTACAAAAGGAGTAGGATTTTAAAATTTTCCCAATTTTCTTCAAAAAATTTTAATTTTTAAAATTGTGTGAAAAATGTATGAAAATTTTAATCTGGTAACATTTTCTTGAATAGAAACATTGTATAAAATGCTAAAATATAATTTTTAAATACGTAAATAAAGAAGTTTGCTCAAAGGGTACCAAGTCCCCTTAATTTGAATTACACGTATAATTAAAGCATTTACAATTACACAGTGCAAAAGGAATTTTTCGTAGAAAATAAAGAGTTAGTGTTCTTAGTAATTAGTTTTATTATTTTCCTAATAATCACAAGTCAAAATTATTTGGCGGCACGTCTGTACACCATCAAACACTTCTTTAGAAAAAATGGCACGTAGATCCATAAAGGGGTTCGCCACCCCTGGTCTATATCAAAATAACTTCAGTTTGCGACTTAGTATTTGTGTTATCCAAAATTTTTTACTAAACGTTTTTTTTTTTTTTCGAAATAGTTATTTTCTTTCGTCTCAGCGCCAACTAAAAATAATTTATATGTATTTACGTAAGAAATTATACTCCGACTTGCGCGGTTATCACTCAGTTCCACCTATCACGCAAATTCGAAGTATTTGCTTCCACTGTTTTTTTTTAATCCCAATTATAAGTGAATGTATTAACGTTGCGTTCGAATTGAAAATTAAATGCAAACTAAACAAGTAATATGTATAAAAAAAACAAGTAATATACATAAAAAAATTAAATCAATTCCTACTTAGATCAACATAGAAAAATTTTCTTTTAGCAACTTTTTATTAAATAGTTACAATTAATATAAATATGTATATACATATGACAGAATCAAAACATTAAGTGGTAATTAATTTTTTTATCATTAAAGTATCGTATTGTCATCCAAAACAATCGTGTATATAAAATTTCAGTTCAACTGAATGCTTTAAAACGTGGAAAAAAAACCTTTCAAGTTTTGACACAAGTCACCAAAATGATGCTAACGTGGCTGTATTTGCAATTCTTTGAATAATTAGTTTTAATCAATTAATTTTTATTAATTATAATTAAATTACTGTATTGTCGTCCAATCTCTTCCGGAATGGGGAATGGCAACGACCAAGAAACATCATTAAAAAATGTCTGATTTTACTGAAATTAAACTTCCACAAATAAACAATTAAATTATTTTTATTTCTAGACCATGAATCTCATCAATGGCTACCACAGCTGTTACGTTACAACTAATAACTAGTGAAAACATATGCCTGCAATGTGTTTGGGTGTGCATAGGGCACACAAGTCCTAATATACTGTGGTTGATTTTTTTTATTCGGGTTTATCTAACAGGGCTTAGAATTACGCCCCATCTGAGGGAGTGTACAAGATATATAGAAAATACACCTACCCTATATTCCGAGGTAATAACACGCCCGCATGCCTTCAAACTGCTTTTTTTAAAGTTTTAGGTAGTATATTCGTCATATACTTAATATTGCAATGACCTTACCTTTTTCTGAAGTCTAGAAATAGTCTGTAAATCGGTAATCAAAGTATGGAACGAAAGTAAAACTTACCTAATTAAAAAAAGTCATTTAAATAATGTAGTACATCTAAAAATCTAGATGGAATGAAAGATGATCATTTATTTATGGATCAGAGTAAAATTGATCGCGAAGTTGAAACAGAATTCGATGCTGTACCTGAAGATATAATGGAGCACATAAGTGAAATTTTTTCATGTTATCCAACCATGTAAGTTCATAAGTTGAGGATGGTACGTCATTTCTTTTGAATAACCAATATTTACATGTATGCAGAAATCTAATTTTGTTATTCTCATTTTTTCTTTACTTTTAAGGTTTTCGACTACGTTCGGAACCGTGATTTTGCAAAAGCGCATAAATGGATAATTTTCATGATATTTAGTGTCACTTAGATTAAAATATATGCATAAAATTGTTTTAAGGACATTTTGACAAAAAAAATTATTTAAATACAATATTTTGGCAAAAAATCAACTTAGAATAATCTTTTTTCCAAATGTTCTCCTTTTGTGAAGAATGCTTCTATTATAATAATATTTTGCTTGCATATAGCTCAGACCACTCTACAGAGGCTCAACTTGAATTTTTGAAATATATAACTTAGAAGTGGGTTTATTCATATTTTGCGACAACAGAGGGGAGGAATTTTAAGAAAAAAAACGCCTATAATTATTTCAATTGGTGGTAACTCTGAAAATAATGTGAATTTTTCAAAAATTCTAATTGAGCCTCTGTAGAGAGGTCTGAGCTATATACAGGCAAAATAATATTATAGTAGAACCATTTTTCACAAAAGGAGAACATTTGGAAAAAAGATTATTCTAAGTTAATTTTTGCCAAAATATTATATTTAAATATTTTTTTTTATCAAAATGTCCTTAATGTCCTAATATCCGTGTATTCTCTAAATCTGAGTGACACTAAATATCATGAAAAGTATCCATTTATGCACTTTTTAAAATCACGGTTCTGAACGTATTCGCATATTTTAAGGCTATCGTATTTCTATCTGGCTTACAGCTCGCACCCGTACATTTTGATCAGATTTTTGAGTAAAAAGTGCGCGTTATACGTTAGATTACACAGCATGCATAACTTACAAAGACATACCACATTTATATCCGCTACGTGTTCAGTTCCTTTTTTTTTTTTAAAAAAAAAAAATAGCAGATGTTTTAGATGCTTTGCTAATCTAAAAAGAGTTTAAACAGCACAGGGCAATCCAAAGATATAAAAATCCCATGAGGCCTGTTATTGCATTACTGGAAACTGGCCACCGAGATAGCATCCCAAGGAGGGGAACTCAAATGGTCACAAGATGTCAACAACTTATCATCTGGCTGTCAAAGATGTATGTAAAATTTCTAAAAGTGACCACTTATCGACAGAGAGATAACACTTCTTACTATCGCCCCCAGAAGTGATACTTGCAAAGGAATTTATTGGCCTGACCTTCTCCCCGCTGGAGACGATGGTCATTTTCTTTAAGTTTGGAATCTCTAAATATTTTGTGGTGCCAGTCTCCTGGCAACACTGATAATAACATTCTTTGTATCATACGACTTTTCCTTCTATTGCTTTTTCAAAAGGAATATAGTATAATGTGCAAACATTTTCTCATATATTGGGTATTATTGGCAAGCAGGTGTGTATTATGTATCGTTTCAAAGTGTATTGACATTTCATTTTAGGTTCTGTTTTGGATTAATTTTTATTTTCATCGATTCATTGTGGAAGTTTTCTTTGAATAAAGAATGTGGAAGTATTCATTGGGGCTATCTTAATTTGAAAATATTTTACTTGAAATTCTGTACTATTTTCACACACACACACAGTTTAAAAAATACATAAAGCTTGCAAATTTGCGTAGTTTATAATTTCAAAGTTTTTGCTATCGCATTTTTATATAGTGGATTAGAAAAAAAAAGAGAGATGATTTTAATATTACGGAAATGCCCATATGTATATGATTCATTTTATCAAATTAATTTTGTTATATCATCTCAACAGATAAAAACACCGCAACCGCAACATTTCAGATTTCTCAATTCAGACTTCGTTTACCATTATTCGAACATCACAAATTTGTTTCTAGGCTCTTACCGTAGCTTTAAATGCTAATTAAAAAGGAGCTATTGTCAAACATATTGCCAATTTCCTCTTTTTATTTAAAATAAAAATCAAAAGAGCTGCTTTCCCTCAAGTTATCCTTAATTTTATTTACAATTCCGTTTTTAGAAGTTCTGATCATATTTTAAAAATATTATTTAAAAATTCAAGGCAATAAGAAAAAAACTTTGTGATTGGAGATATACTTTAAAACTACATTAAATTTGTAAAATCTTAAGTAAATTTTAGAGAAATTTTACTTTAATTTTTTGTTTATCATTACATGACGTGATAAAATGAAAAAAAAAGGCATTGAGAGAGAGAGAGAGAGAGAAATATTGCTTACACAAGAATAAAAACAAAATTTTTTGGAGATACTAGATTCGTTTAATCGATTTCAAGATACAATTATACTGGGAAATTCTAAATGAATTCTTTTACAAGGTCAAAAGAAATCCGGCTGTCGTTTCATTTTGAATATTGTAAAACATTTTCTTGTGTCTTATCCAAGGATAAACTATACCTTTTATATAAAATTTAAAGCTTCAGCTCTTTTAAACCGTGTTTTAAGTAAATTGGTAATGCTATTCTCTCAATTTATTATTTTAATTTCTAGATGCAAGAATTATTCATTGTTCTTGTATAAATAATTATATTTTTATATATTATTTTAATCACATTAAAAGTTAACGTATTTTCTTTTGAACAATATTAATTTCCCTGTTTTACAGCATCTTAAATTAATCGGTGTGAATTTTCTTTCAAAAAACGCCATGTATTTCTTATGAGTGTAACTTGTGTGTGCACCATAAATTCTACAAGACACATTATCGTTTGCGTTTCGCTCGATTACGATTCAAAAAACCATGAAACGACGTGTGCTTCTTAACGAATAAACAGTATGTTACATTTTCCGCTCATGACAAAATACACATCAGTCGACAAAAGACATTATATCTTTTTCATTCGTATTTTTTTTTTAAAAAAAACACACACAAGCACAAACATTAATAAATGCAAAGTGGAAAATAATTCTGCGGGCATCAACCTTTGAGAGGCTTTATTAAAGACAAGTGTGGTAATCAACTACGTTTTAAAGAAATTCATCCTGTAAGGCACATTAAAGAACAAATCGGAAATTAAAATAAGGAAGTAAACAAAAAAAAGCATGCCTGCACGTTATTAATCACAAGACACACACTAAACGCATTGGGGTCTTTTAACACCGCTAAAACAAGGGAAACTCTGTTTTTACACGACGTATTCTGGAGATAGAAAAGGTTCAGCAGTAGTGGTGGTACTTGTTTGCCATTTTTTTTTATTCCCCCTTCTCTGTCGCGCTCATCAAAACAAAAGAGCAATTCATTAAGAAGACGGTTGGGCTTCGGAAAAATGTTACAATTATGTGTGTGCACCGGAAGTGAGAAATAATTTTTTTTGCCCCTCCGAAATGTTGCTTTGGGAGTTGGAGGTTATTAAACGGAATTAAAAGAAAATGAATATTTTCCGGTCTGAGAGATAGTGAACAAAATTGAATTGTAATGCATATATTTATATATGGTTAAATATTAGTGATGGGAACAGAAGAAAATGAAATTAAAATAATATATATAATAGAGGTAGCTTATATCACTCTGAGAGAATTATGAAGAATTGAAATTCCGAATTGAAAATTATATGTATATACTAGAGTTTTATATAAAAGGAAAAATTATAGGTTTTTTTTTATTCAGATGACACTAACATGCATATGGGTATCTAATTTCACGAACTTTTTATTTTGGTAATAATTCATACTATTGTATTTACTTGCATTTATTAAATGTCTTTTAATGCTAATATATATATATATATATATATATATATATATATATATTCTTACTATTCTTTTGTTTGTTTTTTGAATTCAGTTATTGTCTGATTTAAATTCGAAAGATTAATTGTTAAGTTTGAAGTCTTATGATGTGTATAAAAGGTCAATTTTTTTATTCAAAAGGTGTTGATGAAGTTAAATTCTTTTAAGATGTTGATGGAACAATTAACTCCCATTCTGTTGTGTATAAGGTATTTTTTTTTAAATAATTTTCACTAAAATGATCCCATGATGCCAACACGTTGAATAAAATTTTGAAGCGATCGGTTCTACTGTGGAATACTTTTATGATCTATGAGGTTGAATTCTAAGAATGTATGTGATTTCATCATTACTTTTATTCCATCCATAAATTAAAATAAAAATAGATACTGTTCCATTTTTAGATTTGGGTATTCTGCAGTATATAATAAGCTGGAATTAACCCTTAACTTCCCAATTTTTTAAATTTTTATGAAAAAATTATATCAGCTAGTTCTCAAGTAATAATAAAAGGGAAAAATATATATAAAAAAATTAAGCAGTTTTAAATTGAATTCCAGTCGTTTTTTTGTTTGTTGCAGAAGTGCAGTAAATTACAAAACTTTTTTTTATATGAGGATTGTTATTAATTGATTTAGCCTTACATACAATGAAAATTTTTAAAGCAGTTATTGATTTTGTTGTAACAAAGTCCTACTTTACACTTTTGGCATTCCAAATCCATAATTTCTCTTGGGAGCGTGTCATCTCCATGGAATTTTATTACTTCTTCATTCAATGAACTAATTTGATTTTTCTATAAAAATTCTTTGACAATATTTTATTATTCTTAAAAAAATTTAAAAAAGGTTCTCTGACTGAAAGAAGATATTTTTATATTCTGAATTGTATTTTGTGAATTAATACTACTTTTACAGTCGCAATCCGAATCTTCTTTAGATGACACACAATCAGGTAAAAATCAACATCATCAGAATATTCAAGACCATCCTCACTTAATTCACTTAATTCGTCCGAATTATTCATACATCTATTAATTTCATCTTGGGTTAGTATACGCTTTTTAGCCATGTCAAAATGGCAACCAAAGACCAATGTTGCAGACCTGCAACATATAATTAAAATCAAATTTCTTTTTCAAACTTTTTCTTTTAGAAAACCAAAATTACTTTTAAATGAACATAAAATGTTTAAATTTCTTACCTGGTAATTTAGTTTGTCAATAAACAAATGGAAGCATAAAATATAAAGGATTCTTTTTAGAGTAAAAACACAGTTCTTGAGGCATTAGAAATTTTTACAATTGTTGTGATTTCTGGAAAAAATGTACTTCCTTCTAGTGACAAAATTAGCACGTATTTCGTTGCAGTAATCTTTTTTTCTCAAATAAATGATTTGCAGGTAATTAAAAAAATATTGAGTCTGTTAAATTAAAATAAATCATATGTTGCAGAAATTCAACAGTGGGTAGTTAAGGGTTAAGTCTCCTTTCTACAGAAAATTAAAATATAAAATAATCGAGGTGTAATATTATAGGTAATGTTAATAAAAATGAATAAAATCAAAAATAGGATTGATGAGGTAAATTATTTTAAAAAAATTTATTTTCAAATAAATTGAATCTGAAAGCTGAATCCAAATAAAATATTTTATTCAGCTGAAAAATTTAAGTAGAAGTATTTGGTTAACGAAATAAAATTACTCTGAAACAAAAATTCGCACTCACATAAGTTACTGATTCGAAGATAAAGAGCAATTTTTTCAAGTCCCAATTTCTTTTTTAGAGACCATCTTTTCGATACCTTGCCTTTGCTTAGTTCAAAAATATCAGACTCAAGGGATGACATAGGTTAAATAATTATAATTTTTATTTTTATGTAAACTGAAAAAAAGTAACAAAAATTATGGACGTATTTTGAAAAGAATAACCAAAGAAGAAAGTTTATAACAGAACAAATGCTGAGTTTTAATGCAATAAATTTTCCCTGATGAGGGTATTTATGGTTTGTTATTAGTAATTTTGTATAAATGAAAGTGTTTAAAAATAATCTACGATTTTTTTTAATTAAAAATTTTGTACTGTGTCGTTGCCTGGCAGCCAAACATACTCACATATTTTGGCGTTAGTGACTTTGATATACTTGACTTAGTCTGTGAACCCTAGATAATTATTAAGTTTTATATCCGAATAATATTTTATCACAATACACATGCTCATTCGTGAAACTGTAAACTTCCTTAGCTTGAATATTTTAAAATACTTATGCACGACCCTCTTTAATATAACCGTTATGTGTAATAATGGACTTTGTTCATAACAGCCTCTGGAAGAATGAAACGAAACTTCCATAGTAGTTACATGCAGGGAATTTTGTAATGTTGCGTTTATCTCATATGATATTGAAACGATGTCGCTGTGAGTTTTTCTTCATTATAGAAAATGAATAGAAATCACAAGGACTAAGACTGAATGTGGACACACGTTATTTTCAGTTTTGGTGAGAAAATGTGTGTGACATTTGGGCTTAGAATGCAGGTGCACTTCAATGCAGAAAGTACCATTTCCACTTAAACCTTATTTGAAGCCGAATAAATTTCTACAAGTAATATAAAGCATCTACATAATAGTCCTTGTTCACAATTCTGCTCTTGGAAGAAAAATTACGTTTTCCTCAGTCTATGATATCGTATGTCTACCTGAGCACTCATTATATACTAACGGGGGAAAAATCCCAACACCAAGAAAAACTTGTATAGAACGAAATTTGGTAATTATACATCTAAAAGATGACATCGATTCAAATTCGCGAGCTGCGCCACTCGGAACTTACAAATCAGGGTTGCTTTAAATGCATGCTGTAAAGTTCGTGAATGTCATTTGTCTGAAAATTTGACGTATCGAGTTGATGTTAATCAAGAATGCCTTTAAGATGACAAAAAGCCATTATCAACACCCATTTTGGTACTTCAGTATTATCGCAACCTCTTGGTGACATTATGTGAAACAAAGCACCTGGTTGCCAATTCAGCACGTACGACACATCGGAAATTGGGGTTTTCAACTTGGCGAGTTAATTATAAAGTTGGCGATTGTTGCGATAGTACGTAAGTACCTTAGTTTGTTTTAAAATTCATGTCTATAATAGGGATCTGTGTGTATGTATGTATAGATCTTTGGTACATACGTATTATCACAACCTATTGGCGACATTTTTAGAAACGAAGCACCTGGTTGGAAATTCAGCACTTACAACATATAGGAAATTGGGGTTGCCAACTTGGAGAATTATTAATATATTTGGTGATTGTGTTGCGGTAGTACGTAAGTACCGAATCTTTAATATATTTCTATAGATAGTATCTTTCTATCATAATAGCTATTCTGTGTGTGTATGTGAATAAAAATTTTTATTTTAAAGCCAACTAGACACTTTAAAGTGTACCAGGATCTTAAAGACGCTATGATTATATCAATAAGTTCGACTGTAAACTCTTATCTTCAGGTTTCTCATCATAGTTATCCTTATTCCTGAATCTTTGAAGATATATCAATGCCAGGTATTGATATTATCAGGAATGTGTTCCTGCACTAGACTCTCATTTGGCAATTCATTGTTAAATGTAATAAACAAGGAATTTTACTTCATTGACTGAACATATTTTGGTAATTACGTATTACCGCAACCCAGTGACGCACACAAGGGGGGGTCCTGGGGTTCCGGAGCCCCCCCCAAAGCCCTTGATTTTTTTTCGATTGATTATAATTCTAAGTATATAGTACGTAAAATTTAATTAATTACTTGTTATTAATGATTAATTTTATTAATTAATGCTAATTATCTATTCCAAAATTAGTTTTTTACTGTGTTTTGTTCCCGAAAATCGACAAAATCAAAAGGAGCATGATACAAGAATGGTGAACTTTCGACCCTGGACCCCCCTCGAAAAAATTCTGTGTGCACTACTGCCGCAACCTATTAGCGACATTATATGAAACGAAGCACCCGCCTGCCAATTCGGTGCGTATGACACATAGGAAATTGGGGTTGCCAAATTGGCGAGTTATTAACAGAGTTGGAGATTGTTCTATAATACGTAAGTACCCATATTTTTTAATACACAAATGCTACTATATCATTCATTTTTTTTAAATGTCTTTTATTCCGACCACTTAAAGATGTTGCTAAAGATAAGCAAAATAAAACATAAAACGAGTCATTGAAACTTTAAATATTCGATTCATATAATAGTTGTGTGAGCATTAAAAGTTTAACTCTGATTATGGTAATTAATACATAACATTTGATGTGTGTGTTGCAGAAATTTCTTTTAAAAAATGTAAAATTAATCCCATTAAATTAATTTAGAATCATTTCCAATCCGTCATTTAAAAATAACTTTTTCACTTTTGTATCATTATTAATCATTTCAAAAACAATTGTACAGCCATTGTTTCGCAAACAAGCATCATTAAATACCTCACGATAAATCGAATTTTCTATTGTTATGTATTTCCTCTCTTGTATTATTACAGATAAACATTCAATTACAATTTTGTTTCATAATACTTTTCATGGCAACATTTCAAAACGAAATACAATACTTTCCTTTTTAAAGCAAATCAAGTTTTCAGAACAAATAATCGATATTTCTAGGAAATCTACCGATTTTAAAGAGGAAACGCATTTTTAAAATGTACATTAAGATACATTGTTAATCTTTTTCACGATAAACATACATTTGGAGAATCTTTATCATGTTAGTAATCGATATAAGCAGAGTGTCTGAGATTGAATATTACTATTTCATTGTATTTAATTTTTATAAATGTGTTGCAGCTTTATTAACTTTTAAATAACTTTTTTTTTCTAAAATAATACTTTGCTGCTTATTATGTTTAAACAAGACGAGTATAGTTATACTTTATTAAAAATAATTTGATATATTTCTTAAAAAAAATAAAATAAATTTTCTCCGAGTAGCAAATAGAGTAGATGTTTAGTAACTTGTCTCATTTAAGTTAATTCATATATATTCTCTAGTTCCTTTCCTTATACAATTCCTACTATTAGCTCACACTCTCTCTATATTTATTTATTTATCTTCGTGCAATTTTCAATTGTTAATACAATGCATTTTAAAGCGCTCAATAGAGCTGAAATTTTATATACATGATTATTTTGGATGATAATACAGTAATTTAATTATAATTAATAAAAATTAATTGATTTAAACTAATTATTCAAAGAATTACAAATACGGCTAAGTTGACAAAATTTTTGGCTACTTAGCGACCATTTTGGCGACTTGTGTCAAAACAAGAAAAGGGTTTTTTTCTCACATTTTAAAGCACTCGTTTGAGCTGCAATTTTCCATACATTATTGTTTTGGGTAAAAATACGATAATTTAATTATAATTAATTAAAATTAATTGACTAAAATGAACTATTTAAAGAATTACAGACACAAACCACGTTGGTTTCATTTTTAGCGGCTTGAGTCAAAACTTTAAAAGATTTTTTTTTCTCACGTTTTAAAGCATTCAGTTGAACTGAAATTTTATACACACGATTGTTTTGGATGACAATACGATGCTTTAATGATAATGAATAAAAATTAATTACCACTTAATGTCGTGATTCTGTCATATATATAGACGTATTGATATATATATTTTGTAACTATTTAATAAAAAGTAGCTAAAATAAAATTTTTCTTTGTTGATCTAAGTAGGAATTGACTTAAAAATTTCTTTTTTATATATTTTACTTGTTTTTATACAAATTTAACATCATAACTCTTTAACGTTAATGTATGGCTGAAAATAAAACAAAACCCGAAAAACACTTTGTAACGGATTAAAATGTAAATAATAATTGTACTTATTTTTTTAGAATTTTCTATAGTTATAACTTTTATTTTATTATTAATTTTTAAAATAATATTTGCTAATGTTATTAACCGAAAGCAATATTTTTGGTGATTTATTTCACTTTGTAAGATTGACAACAGTCCACAATGTTAACATTCGTAACTTGAAACCTTTTTTGGTTGGATCCTAGCTGGGCACACTGCTTGGCGACAAAATTTTTGGCACCAACTAACATCGTCAACCCCCGATTTTTTTTTCGTTTTCGTCCATGATGTCATTATTTGAAACACGGGTTTTTGGCGCCATTTGGCGACAAAAATGGTGCCAAAAACAGCAGTGTGCCCTGCTAGGATTTAACCAATTTCTTAAAATATGATATAATAAAAATATGATAGCAATAAATTTATTAATATTTCACATGGATATCTTTTGATTTAAAGTGATGTATGAATGAAATAACTATCAAAGAGTAGAGACCAAAGAAAGTATGTATATACCAAACAAGAAAAATCATATTTCAAATAGTTACTAAGAAGGATCGCAAATATTGAATATTAAAATGCAACGTAAACATTTTTCTCCGCTAAGTCTTGTGTATAGTATGACAGTAATATTTCTCGTTTTCACCTAGGCTTTTTTTCCTTTTTCGTATAATCGAAAATAACTGTATTTTACATTTCAAAACTAAGGTTAACGGTTCATAGGACGTCGGTAAAAAGAACATCGACTTAAAAAAATATCTTATTTTATTTCACTTATTTATAAAAAAAAACATCCTGCACCTATATAAAATAAAATTTCAAAACTTTCAACAAAAAAAGTCAGTGTCTTGCTCAACAAACTTGTTAGTGCGTTAAGTTTTTTCTTTTTAAAAAAAAGTTCCAAAAAATTGCTTGTTGACAACGACATCTATTCCAAAAGCATCTTCTTTTGGTACAGCTGTCATACATCTGAAAAATCATAGTTATTTTTCTGCATTCGGAGAAATGGTTTTCAAAGAAATAAAAGTCATTTTTAAAAGAGAATCGTGAAAAGAAAGCTTTTCTGGCTTTTTGATTCAGAAAAGGAATTATGTGCTTCAAGAATTCGTTTGAAGGAGTGTATGTGGATATCTAGAAAATCAACTGCTGAAAGTTTCGAAATACTGTTTTTGCGGAGTTTTCAGCATGGTCTTTTACATATTTAAGAGGAATTTTTTGTCAACATTCTGCTGCTTTTCCAAGAGAAAATAAAAAAGCAAATAGGAATTTTTAAAATTTATATATATATATATATATATATATATATATATATATATATATATATATATATATATATATATAAATTTTAAAATTTATATATATATATTCCAAATGTATTCTTGTCTTTCTTCTTTTTTTGAAACATGGTTTTTATTTTTTTCAAATTCAATTTTTTCTGTACACTATTATTAAATTTATGTTGAAAGTTATAAATTTGTTGAAAACTTAACAAATAAATGTTTTAATCTAGTTTGTTTTGAACGTCGAATTTTGCAGAATTTTAAAGTGAATGAGAATTTTTTTTTGCAACAACTAAATTTTCAAGATATTATGTTAAAATTTTTTACATTTTTCAAATTGTAGTAACTGATTTTAGTATAATACAGAACAAAAAAGCTTAAGAAAGGAAAATAAAATTAAAAGAGAAAAAAGAAATAGCGGTACTTACGTATTATTGCAACAATCGCCAACTCTATTAATAACTCGCCAAGATGGCAACCGCAATTTTCATTGTGTCGTATGCGCTGAATTGGCAACCATGTGCTTCGTATAATGTAATGTCGCCAATGGGTTGCGATAATACGTAAGTACCAAAATGGTTTACTATAATTTTTTCGTCTTCTAAATTTAAAGTGATTGCCGGGTAAAAAATTAGTTTTTTTTAAATTATTTTTTAAAGTTTTATTTACTTTGCCTCCTATGTCATCCATTCAGTAATCTTTCAAGAGTAATTACTTTATCCCCAAAACATATAACAACATTGAATAATATGTATAGAAATACGCATTCCAATGTTTTATTCTAAGGGGTGTTTATCTTATTATCGAAAAATAGTCCAGAATACAGAGGCTTTTTGAAATGATAAGACATAAATAAGGAAGCTATTTATCTTTATACCTATAATAATTAATAATAATTCATTAATTGAGCAACTAAACTACTCCCCGGAAGAACATCGCTTTTACCGCCAAAGAACTAAATAGAATCATCGTCTTCTCCTAACAAAATTTCAGAAATTTATATTTCAAAAATGGAAGCAAAGAACGAAAATAAAATTAAGCAAGAGGAGAATATAGATGCAGATGAAGAAAAATTAAATTAACCTATAACCATTATAAAAATTGATATTCGATTTGAAGATCTACAGACTTTTTTCCAAAAATATAACCTAGAAATGCCCATTCAAACATTCCTTAGAAATTTTGAAAGTACGTGCGATTCCTTCGATATAAGAGAAAAAAAAAAATCCTATTTATAACCAACTTAGTAGATGGAGCTGTGAAGACTTACATCAAATCACAATCGATCCCTAAAAGTTTTTACGAACTGAAAAATAATTTAATGTGTGAATTTGGAACACACGTCAATCCAGTGGAGATTCATCTCTTCAATTATCTAAAACAGAAAAAACATCATAAGAGACCTACATAGAATTCTTCTAAAGAAAAACAAAAATTGCACCCCGGATAAACATGGAAGAAGAAGCTGAAAAATTTTACGTCATAAAAGGATTAAAGGAAAATAGATCCATAGAAATACAGTTACAAAATTGCAGCAACATAGAGGAACTGAAGGAAAAAAGGAAACTTTTAGATATCCAAGAAAAATCAAAACCAAATAGGAATAAAGTTATATACCCAAAGTATCCAATGACAAGAATACCTCACCATACGGATCAATTTGCCCATAGACAACAATATGGAAGATGGAATTGGAGAAATGATCCATCTCAACACCCGGATACCATAATCGGTTCAAGATACAATGTATACTCTCCTCAGCTTCCATCACCTTCTTATCATCACCCGTTCTTTTCTCTTCAGCGCCGACCATGTATCCGAGAAACCAACGATTGCCACAACGATCAGCAGTTTTGCGACCGGATGCTCCAACTTTCTACCCCCGTCCAAAAACCCAAGAAAATAACACAGTATTCCAACCTCATCGAACATGAGAACTTATGATCCTCCAGGGAAGAATCAACTTCAAACAAGTTGAAGTCCTCTTGGATACAGGATCAAAAATGTCAACATTATTCCAAAAAATATAATATCACAAATCAAGGGAAGGGAATCAAGTATATCAAAACAAAAATTGCCACCATCAATGGACAAATTAAGGTGAGTGAGGCAATTACTTTACAATTGAAAATAGGAGAAATTATTAAATATATTAAATTCCTCATAGTAAATGTAGAACTGAAATATTTAATAATTTCCAATAAAACTGTGAGTATTTTTGAATTAAATATTAATTTTAGTGACTATACAGTTTTTCAAAGAGGAAAAAAAAATTTTTAAATTTTGAATCTCTAAGAGAAGTATTAAAGAAAAAATGTGAAACTCTTAAATTTAGTAATAATAAAATTATTACTAAGAAAACTGATAGTGTGTTTAATACAGAAATAATTCCTGACAGGGATTATGATATCATTAATGTGATTATTGATAAATATAAACATGTCTTTGTTAAAAATAAGTTTGATGTGGGCGAATTAAAATGTATATAATTCTCCTAAAATAATACTTATCTCAGAATTACCCATTGCAAATCGACCATATAGGACATCTTTTAAAGATGATACGGTAATAAAAAAGCAATTAGATCCTTTATTGAAAGCATGAATAATTAAACCAACTTACAGTTCTTACGCTGCCCCTATAACATTGGCTTTTAAAAAAGAGGATAATGCTCGTACACGATTATGTATCGATTACAGAAAACTAAATGCTATCACAAAATTAGATGCCGAACTAATTCCCCGAATAGATGCAGTTTTAGACAAATTAACACATGCAAAATTTTTCTCAATGATCGATCTCTGTAGTGGTTATTGGCACATTAAATTAGATGATAATGAATCTGAAAAACTTGCATTCACATCAAATTACGATCTTTTTCAATTTAGTCGTTTGCCTTTTGGATATAAAAATTCCCCAGCTATATTTCAAAGAGCTATTAGACAGATTTTAAATAAATACCAAATAAAATTTGCATTAAATTACTTTGACGATATAATAGTATTTTCGGAATCAATTGAAGAACATGCAAAAAACATTTAGAGGACATTTTTAAAATTTGTGAAATAGAAAATATTAAATTAAAATTCTCCAAGTGTAAATTTTGTAAAGATACAATTGATTTCTTAGGATATGAAATAAAACAAGGATCATACACTCCAAATAATACAAATGTCGAAATAATTAAAAAACTTTTACCCCCCAGAAATGTAAAAGATTTACAAAGATTTCTTGGTAGTATTAATGTCTATTATAAATTCATTCCTCAATATGCAAAATTAAGAATACCCTTAAATAATCTTCTTAAAAAGAATCAAAATTGGAATTGGACCCCAGAATGTCAACAATCTTTTCAAAAACTTAAAAACAGCTTAATTTCAAAGCCCATTTTAGCTATATTCAATCCAAATTACCCTTGTCATCTTTATGTAGATGCATCGAAAATTGCGATCTCATGTAACCTCAAACAACAAAAACCCAATGGAAATCAACATCCGATTGCATTCCATTCGAGACGACTGAGAAATTATGAAATTAATTATACAATAACTGAATTAGAATGCTTAGCTATAATTGATAGTTTAGATAAATTCCATTGCTATCTTTATGGATCTCATTTCACAGTTCATACCGATCATAATGCATTAGCTTGGCTTAAAAATTTCAAAAATCCCACGGGTAGACTTTTTAGATGGTCTTTTAAAAGTTCTATGTATGATTTTGATATAAAATATAAGAAAGGTTGCAGTAATATTGAAGCTGGTATGTTAACAAGAAATCCTATTGCTTATCATACAATTAATACACCCCCAGAACCTTTATTAGATATCAATAAAATAAGTCATTTTCAAAATTTAGAAAATATATCAGTTCCCCTAAATGTTTTAAAAGAGATGGTGTTTTTGTAGTAAAAAGACAAGGTTTAGCTAAAATAATTGTACCCAAAGCTCTAAGAGTGATAATAATGAAAACAATTCATGAAAAATGTGGCCATCCTGGTGTAGCTACCATGCTAAAGTTAATGTCTCCACAATATTATTGGATAAAAAGTATTACTGATATATGAAATTATGTGAAACACTGTGAGACTGGTCAAATAAATAAGAAGTCACATCAGAAAAAATACGGACTGATGCAATCACTTCCCCTTTGTGAAACACCCTTTGAACTTTTGTCGATAGATAGTGTAGGTGGTTTAAATTATTACAATTCTGTTAAAAAATATTTGTACATTATTATTGATCATGCAACTAGGTACATTTGGACTTTCCCATAAAAAAAACGCAACAAGAAATACTTTAATAAATTGTTTAAGATAAATCTTTCAGAATCATATACCGGAAAAAAATTTTAAGTGATAGAAATACTACGTTCACCTCTTCAAAATTTAAGCATTTCTTAAGACAACAATGTCACTCAATTATTAGCTACTTCTCACAGACCACAAACCAATGGAAAGGTTGAACGTGTAAATATATCAAACCATCATTACCCGCTTAAAGTGTGGAATTAGTAACAGTTCAAGTAAAGTCCCATAGACAAAAATTCTGGAAAAAGTAACTCATCAGTATAATTAAACTCCACATACAATAACAGGTTTATCTCCAACCTACTTAATGTATGGTAATTTACCTTTTGAAATTTCATTAAGAGATAATGAGGTATATCCTCCCATAGAAGAAGCAAGAAAATTAGCCAAAGAAAGAGCCGAACAATGTTATAAATTAAATAAAATTAGATATAAAAAATTTCAGGAAGCTGATTTCAAGGTTGATGACTTAGTAATGTATGAGGGATTTCAATACCCCAATACAAGGAAATTAAGTCCCCCTTATTCAGGCCTTTATACCGTTTTATGAAATTTTCTGATGTATTATTTGAAATAGATAGACGCAATGCCTTTAATAAAACTGATTGGTTCATTCAGTCCGTTTAAGACATTTTCATCCATCTGAAAATTTTCAGTTGAATTACATTCAACAAAATACCCATAATATAAAGAGAATAAGAAAATAACTAAAATAAACCTCTTGCGTAATACAGAAGCAACTGAGCTCTGCTTAACAAATCCTTTCGGAGAAGAGTAATATAATATAATATTTAACTTTTTTACATTATATTTTGTGTTAAAGGAGATATTGTTTATACTTTCAATTGAGAAAGCAGAGTGTATATGTTTTATTATACAAAATTTCGAGGAAATTTTAATGTACTCCTCATTATTTTATTTTAAAATGTCGAATGAGTTAACATTTATGATAGATATTGATGTTTTAAAATTGAAAGATATAAATTAAGTTATTGGAGAAGTGACTCTAATGTACTAATACTAATGATATTGATTTTGATAAGAAACATAAATAACGTCATGTTGCATTCTTTTTTTCCACTGAATTTTAGTGTCTTGTTAATTATTTATTCAGCAGTAACCTTATTACATGTCATTTAATTTTTTTCATTTT
The DNA here is from genome assembly GCA_019973935.1 of Trichonephila clavipes. NCBI lineage: Eukaryota > Metazoa > Arthropoda > Arachnida > Araneae > Nephilidae > Trichonephila > Trichonephila clavipes. The sequence goes on from BMAU01018604.1 coordinate 802,463, forward strand.
GAAATTGTGTGTTTTGATATACCGGCCATATATCAAGATTAACTATTTCTCGAAATTTTCCTTATCTAAATTTAAAAATAAATTTAATAACTTGAAGTTTATTTTTGGATATTATACAGTGGATAGAAGAGAATTCAATCATTAAAAATGTGTATATGTCTTGAAACATTAAGAGGGCAAACGTGTTTAGTTTGATATGTACACCTCTTAATGTTTTCTTATGAGCATCCCTGAACAACTGTGATTTGATCACTCAGATTTTTCAGAGAGATGTGTTCAAAATTAAGTAGTGTGATACAGTTTATATTAGTGAATGTGTGATGTAAAAGAAAGTCAAGAATTTTGTCTATGAAACAAATACTTAGAAGGTTACGGAGAGATTCAAAATATTGTATGCGATATTGTTAAGTTACAGTGAATATTGTGAAAATTTTACATAAATACTAAAGGTGATGATAGAAGTGAGTCCACTTTTCAACTCAAAATTAATAAAAAAGAGTTCTAGTATTCTTATATTCTTTTATTCCTATATTTTTATATTCTTATAATTCTTATATTTTTATATTCTTACATTTTAAAACGCATATAAAATAAAATACTGTTTATTGTGTTGAATAGTGTATATAATTTGTTGTGTGTGTGTACACCGTTTTTATATTATTATTGTCTATAATTTTATCTTTTTAAAAAATGTGTTTCATAAATGCAAAATTTTGTGTAATAATAAAGAGTGTTTTTTTTCCAGGTATAGAAGTTTAAGTTGGCATTACTTTCCAAGATGGTGACCGATTTAACAGCTGTCAAGTGATTTATTCTTAGTTTGGTTTGGCAATTCATCAAAACGATCATCAAGCAAGGCGTAGATTCGTCGAATGGGCCCAAAACGAGATTGCCGTTGTTCCCAATTTTCATAAGCGAATTTTGTTTAGCGATGAAGCGCACTTCTGGTTAAATGGCTACGTCAACAAACAAAACTGCCGCATTTGGAGTGAAGCTAATCCACAAGTGTATGTCGAAACACCGTTACATCCAGAAAAACTGATTGTTTGGTGCGCTTTATGGGCTGGTGGAATCATTGGGCCGTACTTCTTCAAAAACGACGAAGGCCACAACGCTACAGTCAATGGTGATCGGTATAGAGCCATGATTACTAACTTTTTCATTCCTGAATTGAACAATCATGATGTCCAGGAGCTGTGGTTCCAACAAGACGGCGCAACATGTCACACAGCTCGTGCCACAATCGATTTATTGAAAGACACGTTTGGTGATCGCCTAATTTTACGTTTTACACCTGTGAATTGGTCTCCAAGATCTTGTGATTTAACACCGCTAGACCAATTTAAAGTTCTATACCTCTAAAAAAAACAACCTTTATAAGGTATTACTACGATGGCGCCAGAGTAGATTTTTATACAAAATTATTATTTTAATATTTGTATGATATAATGTATTTTATATTTACTATCTTATTGTTTTTTTTTGGTATGATAATATTTTTCAATATAAAAAATTTGTTTGAATACATTATCTGCTAGCTATAATACGAATCTATTACTGTGAAGGAATAGGAGGAGAGAGAGAAACACGAGCTCTTATTCTGGATGTCGAATAGATTTGAACAAGCTAATCTTCAGTTATATGTATTGAAATTCATTTTTATCAGTTAATATTTTGGAAGTATCATTACTGTGTTTGTTGTTATAGTTTCGTTTATTTTAGAGCATTTTGATTTTTGTATTCCTATTCCTTAAATATTTCTACTATGTGTAATATGCGTTTCCAAATGATGTTATGTATTGTTTTGTTTTTGTTGAAAATTGATTAATTTTGTTAAGAGAGAAAACCCACGCCATGACTCCCTTTTAAAATTGGGGGCAAATGTAAGGATAATTAAATTCTTTATCTAGCGCTTAACTCATATTTTTTCATTTAATCTTCATCAAACTAATCACCCATTCATTTCTTCCGAACATATGGCCTAGCCAATAAACATGTCTAATTCCAGATCGTTAGATTTAATAGTCCTATATGTCAGCATTAACTTTCAAGTACAATCATAAAATCCGCGATACTTATCGCATCTGTGCTTTAAGTGTTAACCTACTAAAAACACCCAGTGGCGTACTTTTTCCTCTCTGCTCTTAGCGTCAGAAGAGATGTAGAATGATTGAATAAAGTTCCTTTTTAAAATTAAGTCTGATTCTGATTCAAAACACGTCATGTATCTACATATTTATATTAATTGTAACGATTTAATAAATAGTAGCTAAAATAAAAAAAATTTCTTTGTTGATCTAAATAGAAATTGACTTAAATTTTTTTATATATTATACTTGTTTCTACTATGTACCCATTTTTCAAAATATGACAGCTTACTATTTTTACTAAGAAAATACAAGTAACACAAAATTGTCAAGTTGAATGCTTGAACAACTATGAGCGACTGCTAGACCGTGGAGCGTGGGCATATTCAATGCAGCAAGCTGAGAACATACGTGAATTGATGAATCTGAAACCGACGTATGTACTTACATTTGTTCACTGCCGATTCCCGTGCCATCGCGGGAAAGAACATCTACTTGAGAGCCCAATCCAGTGAAAGTCCGGGGTGTGGGATAATGTCTCAACAGCCGATACCGGATATCGCGGGAAGAGATGATTATTAACATTAATTCGCCCCTTCAGTTGGAGTGTTGGGGAAAACTCATTTATACGACTGGCATCACAGTGATTTTTCTCTACAACGGCAGTAAAAATGTTAAGCGTCATCATTCGAGTCCAGAAGATACACGTATCATTTATATATTTTTAAATCATCTACTTAAGTAAACACTCACATCGATTGTGGAAAACTAGATTCTCCAGTCTAGCTGGAGTCAGTGTTTCATAAATATGTCTCTTTTAATATGAGCGTCTTAGGTCTCAGTAAAGGCGGTCACTCCAAAATATCTTGGGGGTTCACTCGTCGATCGTGATCAATTTAATTTCCATCCCGGCTAAAAAGCAGCGCATCAGCTATTGGAGGCAGACCTCGTAATTATTAATCTCGTTCAAGTAACGAGGACAAGACTTCAGCCGACAACCACTATAAAATTGCGGAAATTGTGATCACAGTACCTAATTATGCGACAGAAGGTATCAACAGAGATGTTTTTGAAATGAAGAGGTTCTGCAAATGAAAAGGTTCTCTATGATTGTTATACATACAAAAGAACAAGTTTTGTATCATTTTGAAATCTTAACTAAATGGGCCAACAGTGTTGAGTAATAGTTTTCTTTTTAAGGAGAGTTAAAGTCAGGTAACTTATTTTTTTCAAACCCCGACATACGCCAAATATATTAATTTTAACTCAACCAGCAAATTTTTTTGTCTGACTAGGGTCTGCCATTAATAGTACAGTTATATAAGACGACGACAGTGAAAAAATCTTTTTAAAATTTTGAAATTTGTGGTCACAATAGCTTGTGATGGAGGGTGTCAATGTTCCACATTTTCAAAAATGGCATCGTCCTCACTTAACGAAGCCCCAGGGAATTTTTTTAATATTTTTTCCAATAAAGATATGACCCTTCCTTTCATCTCGTGCTCGCTTATCGTTAAGAGAGTTTCGGGATACCCAGTAGACTTAGTGTTATTTCCACATGTGACATTAATAAATAATCAATTCAGCCATTAACTTCACACCGGAAACGATAATTCCGATCATAATGTTATATAATCAAAAGTAACTCTAAAAACTGAATGCTTGAGACTTCTTAGTTCGAACATCGTATTTTTTCCCCATTTATATATTGACAATATTCCTTCCTCCAGTCATTTCCTTTCCCGTCAGACAAGAAAAAAATAACCTTGGGTAATAAAATGCATACGTGATTATTAAAATATTAAGTCAAATGTGATTATCCTCACTAATTTCGCCATCAACAGCTTAATCTCGATTCACTCAGCTTCTGACGTCATTACATTTAATGACTAAATCGTCTGCGACGCTCTGGCTCATCATATAGCGTCTCGTGAGCTTATCACCTGACATTAGTTATCACGATAATTAGTCAATTTAATTAATAGTTACGATCACAAATGACTGTTTGATCTGACATTAGGAACGTTTACTTCATAGAATTTTAGCCAGTTCTGAAAAAATAAAAGTGTTTATACCCATTTTTATTTTCAATTTGTCTGGTTTTTGGTTTTTAGTTAAATTAGATTATAGAACCACATCATTAAGTTTTAATTGTGCTGGATTTAAAAATTTGACTAACATTGATTGATGAGGAAAATACCTATTGTTAGTTCACCAGTCATTGTGCATAGAACAGTGTGGAGATTCCCATATTTTGCCGTATACACTGATTTTCAATTTTTTAAAAACTTTTAGCTAATTATTAACACGCTTTTATTAGCTTCCCCATTAAGTAATGGAATCTTTGAACTTCTTTTTTACCCACTTTCAAGGGTCACATTAGTTCGAAATTTTGCTCACTTGTCAAGGACCGATGACAGTACAATAATTTAACAACTTTATTCCATTGTCCTGATTAGGATTATCAATATTAACGATTTCCCATCTCCAGATTTTCGATTTGTTCCAGATCTAGCGACTGAAAGAATGAATTACAAACCTAAAGCGAAAAAAAAAAACGCTTATGGTTAATACAAATACAACAAACAAAAAAAGTGTTCTTTATGTGAAAAAGGAAAGGAGGAGTTGGATCATCCTACATTTTGCAAACCAGGCCGTATCGACGCACTGATAAGATGCCAATGGGTATTCCAGTTTCTAAAAAAATGATGCATGATGATTTAAAATTAATTCATCAATGAATAAATGATAGTTTAAAAACTAAGAAAACATGCTTTTGTTGTAGATTGGATTAAAAATTAAAAATAAAGTATATTTTAAAAAAACTAAAAAACACATTTTTATAGTTTTTTAATCGAACTAAAAAGTAAAAAAATAATTCTCAATATAAGAATAAAATGATTAACGAGAAAATTAATGTCATTGTGATAAAAGCGTGAGGTGCTTTGTACTACATTTTTGCACTAACTCTGCATTTCAGAATATAACTAATAAGAAATTATAACAATTAATATCGAGTACCCCATGCTTTTACCACAATGACAATTAACACAATTAATTTTCTCGTTAATCATTTTATTCTTATATCAAGAATTATTTTTTACTTTTTAGTTCGAACAGCCATAAAAGCATGTTTCTTTAGTTTGTTTAAACTATAATTTATTTTCATAAATACTGGAAATATTTTAAAGAAATCCGATATAAAATTTGAACGATAAAAAAGAAATACAATAGTTATTGTATGGTAATATTTAAGCTTATAAGAAAGTACAGAAATATCTATAAGGATTGGATTGCTTTTCACAAATATATAATTTTCACAACATGAATTAATGCTAGAAATACGATAGTTTATTAAACCATACGCGTCAGTCGGCCCCGCTTCTCTAGCAAGGCTGTGTTCAGGTTCAAAGAGGCGGAAAGCAAGTAGCAATTGCCCTTCAATACCTCCCAAATATTCTGTAGATCAGTTGTGGGAAAAAATAATGGTCCGTCAATTCAATAATAAAACCCGCCTTGAACGGGAATTTCATTCCCGTGTGCGAACAAAGATTCGTTCTTGTCTTCTTCACTATTAGAGAAAAACAGAATTCCCTTAGTAGGAAAACAAAGTACCGTAAAATCCGGCGTATAAAGCGCACCCATTCTTTCAAGCTGCATTTTTTTCATTTTTAAGTATATTCGCCGTATAACGCGTATCCTGAAGGAACCTGAAATGTACTTGTGCAATGCTATTGTGTTTTAAAGTCATTTTTCAATTCATACTATTAACTCACACTCTCTACATATTTATTTATCATTGTTGAATTTTCAATCGTTAATAAAATACACATTAAAGCGCTTCAATGAGCTGAAATTTTATGTAGATGATTATTTTGGATGTCAATACAGTAATTTAATTATAATTAATGAATATTAATTGGTTAAAACCAATTATTTAAAGAATTACAAATACAGCCACATTGGCATCATTTTTGGCGACTTGTCAAAACTTGAAAAGGTTTTTTTCTCAGATTTTAAAGCGCTCATTTAAGCTGAAATTTTCTATACACTATTGTTTTGGGTAAAAATACAATCATTTAATTATAATTAATTAAAATTAATTGACTGAAACTAATTATTTAAAGAATTACAGATACAGCCACGTTGATTTTATTTTTAGCGACTTCAGTCGAAACTTTAAAATATTTTTTCTCACGTTTTAAGGCATTCAGTTGAACTGAAATTTTATATACACGACTGTTTTGGATGACAATACGATACTTTAACGATAATCAATAAAAATTAATTACCACTTAATGTTGTGATTTTTTCATATGTATATACGTATTTATATTAATTGTAACTATTTAATAAAAATTAACTGAAATAAAATTTTTCTTTGCTAATCTAAGTAGGAATTGAATTAAAATTAATTTTTTTTATATTACTTGTTATGAAGGAACCTGAAATGTACGTGTGTAATGCTATTGTGTTTTAAAGTCATTTTTTCGAGATACTATCCCAATATTTGGAAAAAAAGTATACTTCTCAGACTACAACTCTTTGAGTTCATTAGAATTCCATTCTGTGTAAAGTCTTAATTTTTTCCAATTCCTACTATTTTAGCTCACACTCTCTATTTATTTATTTATCTTGGTCGAATTTTCAATCGTTAATAAAATACATTTTAAAGCGCTCCATTGAGCTGAAATTTTACATACATGATTATTTCAGATGACAGTACAATAATTTAATTATAATTAATAAAAATTAATTGATTAAAACTAATTATTTAAAGAATTACAAATACAACCACTTTGACATCATTTTGGCAACTTAGCGACCCTTTTGGCGACTTGTGTGTCAAAACTTGAAAAGTTTTTTTCTCACGTTTTAAAGCATTCAGTTGAAATGATATTTTATATACAAGATTGTTTCGGATGACAATACGGTACTTTAAGGTATCCGACTAAGTTCGGAACCGTGATTTTCAAAAGCGCATACATGGATAGTTTTCATGATATTTAGTGTCACTTAGACTAGAATAAATGCATAAAATTGTTTTAAGGACATTTTGTCAAAAAAGTTTACTTAAATACAATATTTTGCCAAAAAATTAACTTAGAATAATCTTTTTTCCAAATGTTCTCCTTTTGTGAAAAAATGGTTCTATTAGAATAACATTTTGCCTGTATATAGCTCAGACCTCTGTTCAGAGGCTCAACTAGAATTTTTGAAATATATAACACTTAGAAGTGGGTTTATCCATGTTTTACGACAACAAAGGGGAGAAATTTTAAGAACAAAACGCCGATAATTATTTCAATTGGTGGTAACTGAAAATAATGTGAATTTTTCAAAAATTCTAGTTGAGCCTCTGTAGAGAGGTCTGAGCTATATACAGGCAAAATATTATTATAATAGAAGCATTTTTCACAAAAGGAGAACATTTGGGAAAAAGATTATTCTAAGTTAATTCTTTGCTAAAATATTATATTTAAATAAATTTTTTTTGTCAAAATGTCTTAAAAACAATTTTATGCATGCATTCTAATCTGTGTGACACTAAATATCATGAAAATTATCCATTCATGCGCTTTTTTAAAATCACGGTTCCGAACGTAGTCGGATTCCCTTATGATAATTAATAAAAATTAATTACCAGATAATGTTGTGATTTTGTCATATGTATATACAAATATATATTAATTGTGACTATTTAATAAAAAGTAGCTAAAATAAAATTTTCTTTGTTGATCTAAGTAGGAATTGACTTAAAAATATTTTTTTATGTAGTATACTTGTTATATGCTCATCTTATTTTTTTTAAAAGCTGTCATTTTTATACCCGGCGTATAACACGCACCCGTAAACTTCGAACATTTTTTGTGATAAAAGTACGCGTTATACGCCGGATTTTACGGTCACTGAAAATGTTTCTAGTAAGAGATAATGTGCACAGCTTGGAGGACGAGGTCAAAGGAAAATTTTAAGATAGTGAGAAAATTGAGTCTAAATTCAATTTATTCTGTTATCCCGTTGTGCTGCATATATTAATACAACATCTGAGGAACTACTGCTTGAACTTATTGTCCTGCCGTCAGATTTTAGGGTGAAGCAAATGTTGAATGCTATGGCATTGGCTTTTACAAATCTTTGTCAGCTCAAAAATTTCAATGTACGAAAAAATTCACTGGGGAATTGTTCGTTATATTTTAGTCGACTTATATTTGAGAGCAAAGCTTTTCTTGCATGAAGATCAAGAGTAAATATAGATGTAAACTTGCAGGCTGCGAAGAAGCATTCTTATTCTTGATTTAACAAGTAAAAAAAAAAATTAAAAAATATATATATATATATATATATATAAAAAATTTAAGTCAATTCCTACTTAGATCAACAAAGAAAATTTTTATTTTACCTACTTTTTATTAAATAGTTACAATTAATATAAATATGTATATACATATGACATAATCACAACATTAAGTGGTAATTAATTTTTATTAATTATCATTAAAGTATCGTATTATCATCCAAAACAATCGTGAAGAATGCTTTAAAACGTGAGAAAAAAAATCTTTTAAAGTTTTGACCCAAGTCGCTAAAAATGAAGCCAACGTGGCTGTCTGTATCTGTAATTCTTTAAATAATTAGTATCAGTCAATTAAAATTAATTATTATTAAATTATCGTATTTTTACCGAAAACAATAGTGTATAGAAAATTGCAACTCAAACGAACGCTTTAAAATGTGAGAAAAAAAAACCTTTTCTTGTTCTGACACAAGTCGCGAAAAGGGTCGCTAAGGCGCCAACGTGGCTGTATTTGTAATTCTTTGAATAATTAATTTTAATCAACTAATTTTTATTAATTATAAATAAATTACTGTATTGTTATCCAAAATAACCATGCATATAACATTTCAGCTCAATTGAGCGCTTTAAAATATATTTTATTAACGACTGAAAATACCACAAGGATAAATAAATAAATAGAGAGAGAGAGTGTGAGCTAATAGTAGGAATTGAAAAAACAACTGGCAGAAAAGTATGATATGGTATCATTAAACTGATTCTAAAGTTAAATAAGCATGGAGATTTAGGTAATATGCAATTAGCACAATAAATTGAACTAAACTGTCTCTATTATACTTAATATATTTATTATTTTTTTATGATGAATGCAATCATTTTAAAAAGATTTGGCCCTCCGAAAATCTCCTCTCCGACAATGTAGCCCAGAAGCCAAAACGTTGCCCATCCCTGTTGTTGAGGTTAAGGCTTTAATATTTGGGTGACAAATATCCTCACTTTTCAGATATTCGTCGGCTAGATCAGGCCTACGTGGATGAGTATTATCATCTATAAAAATTAAAAGCCAAATGCTCTTTGTAAGGTCAAACACTGAACTATAGTACTGAAATGCTTTTCATCCAGGATTTTCTTTGTAATGAAAGCGGGAATTTTTCTTCTGGAATTTAGATTCTTGAAAATTTCAATAAGAAACAAGGATTGGTAAGACAAAAAAAAAAAGTGCAGTTTGTTGTTTAAGATTGAGAAGAATTTTTTTTTCCTGATGGGGTTGCGCATTGGTATTTTAACCTTTGCAGACCTAGTACATTCCCCAGGAGCTGGTTTAACTTTTGCAGACTGTCATGACTTTATACAGATCGTTTACAACATATTTGTGAGCGACTTACTCCTAAAGTTGCTCCTTCACCGTCTTAACTACCTAAGGGTGAGGGAGGAGAATGAAAGCAGAATCAGAGATTTCCACAATATAACAATTATTTATTTTTACTCAAACACACTAACCAACAATAACTTAATCTCAAAGTGTATGTCGAAGGAGTAGCAGAGAGAAAGCAATGATTAATAAGCAAATAACTTTTTTTTATCTCAACCTAATCTATCGTGGATTCCTAACCTTAAATCTACTAATTCCACACAGTGGCCAAACACCACTTTAAATCTTTACATGCGAAAATCAACTTTATTCAATCTCACCTGCGTAACGAATGTAACAGCTTCTATCTCCTTCTCCTATAATTACAAAACTCTCACTTTATATAGTCGAACTAATCTGCATATAGGGAGAGGGATGAGAGGGATGGCTGTGAATTAATCGCGAATTCTAGCTCAAAGACTCCCCAAGAGGATTAGTAAGAGTTCGCGTATAGATTCGTCACATATTTATTAAAGTAAGAACTTCTGGAAAGATTGCCCAGTACAACTGATATCCAAATGGGTCCACAGTTCAAAAGTATCTTTCACTTTCAGAAAACTTCGTTATTCGGTAATTCCACGCTGAGTTTGTTTTCCGTTCGCTCGCTCTATTTTCATCATCTTGTCGCTCGTCTGAGGCCTCCGGCAGTTCTCGATGGTCATTCTTCCCGCTCTTCTTTTTGATCACCAGGTTTTCTCGTGGTCTTTTTCTCCGCGCTTTTCTTTCATCTCTTGTCTGTCGGCTTCCCCGAGCGCGGGATCTTTTACGACGCATATGGGGCTCCTCTCCAGACACGCTGTCGGCTGGGATGCATGGGAAAGGAAGGCCCATTCAGGCCGATGGCCATTCAAGACCTCGGACTCTAGGGGGGTGGGGTGGGGGGACAGGGATCAGAATTCTTGACCACCCATTTAAGCAACTTTTTTCCCCAGCAATTAGGGAAACGGAGCATACCTCTTCTCCCTTTGTCAGTATACTTTCTCAGCAATTCGAGAAAGGAGTACGGGTACATCACAAGACCTAGTACATTCCCCAGGAGCTGGTATCACTTCTTAGCGTGGCACCATATATAGGTGATACCAATTACAGCAAGTAATTTTAACGCCCAGTCTCCTTCCCCAGAGGGAGGCATGTGAGCTCTGACGATGTGAATCTGTACTAGGATTCAGTTTTGCCGAGGGCACCTAAGCCAAACAGACACTCTAGGGATCTTTTTCATGCCGTGTAATCATACGACATGACCGCTGTCGATTTTCTGCATCATGAAAACCCACCGACTTGGGCTGGGTCCAAACCGCAACCTTGGGGGCAGAAGTCCAACAACAAACTAACCACGCCACCCAGCCGGCATGAGAAGAAAAGAAAATGGAAAAATAATCCCTTAGGATTAAACTAAGTTAATGATTGCAAAAAGCTAAAGCAATTAAAAAAAGAAAATAAGAAATTACAAATAAGTGAGAAAAGCGTAATAATTATTTAAACAAAAAAGTCATGTATATTTAAGTATATAATACTAAAAAAAAGGAACTAAATTATCTTAGGAAACGAGGGGGGAAAGAGGAAGTAATTTAATGCACATAATTCGTAGTAATTAACTAAACGAATACATACATTAGTGCTGCGAAGATGTTAAGTATATAAAAATTCTACAGAATAAGTGTAAAGAAATTGCTTAAGAAAAATAATGTATAAAAAATGTTTTATCTCTCTCTCGCCCTCTTTTAAGCAAAATGCACATATGTCATTGATGTTGCGATTAATTATGCAATATTCGAAACTATTTCGCTACAGGGCATTGGACTTTACATTCCTGTCAACGTATTTTATCTTCAGGCAGGATTTCATACAATGCTCTTATTTATATTCTATACAACGTTTGCTATTATATATATAATTCATAAAGTTTTTATACATCATTCAAGTAAATAAATTAATAATTTGCGTATAAAACTGCTGTTACAGACTTCACATACTTAATTTACATATTTTTATATTTGTGTTTTATTTTGTATCTTTAGAAGAAAACAAGTAATATAAAAAAAAAATTTTGAAGTCAATTCCTACTTAGGTCAACAATGAAAAATTTTAATTTAGTTACCTTTTATTAAATAGTTACAATTTATATAAATATGACAGAATCACACGCAATATTAAGTGACAAAATAGAAAATGTGTGTGATTGTTCTTGCTACTTTTCGTTTTTCTTTCTATATAGGGTGTTGGTCTATTTTTGTGTGTTTGTTACGATATATTCATTAATTAAATTTAATTATTCCAATAAAATAGTTTAGTGAAAAAAGAAATCACATTCTCAGAAATTAGGCCAACCCAGGTAAGATTCGAGCCCATGACCTTTGGACTCGAAGTTCAACGTGCTATCCACTGCGCTACAGGGACACAACAAACAAGTTTCCTCTCTATATATGCTGTTGAACTATTACTTTTGAGTCTGTTACTATTTATTGATTTTTAATTTAATTAATGAATTGATATTTGAAAAAACTGTATTAATATCAAGTGTCATCCACTACAAATTTTAAAAAATCTAATTGAAATAAAATTTTTTTTATTAACCATTGAAAATTTGAGCAAGATATGTATATATATATATATATAAAGGGAGAGAGGGGGACAACACAATTGAAGGACAAGGACAATTGAAAAGTCACAACATTGTTCTTGTAGAATCTTTTTGCTTAGTATATTGTACGATTTGAATATTTCTTCAGTTCTGGGATTTTTGACAGTAATAATAGTAATTATGCTGAAATTTTTCTATTTTCTACTTACATTGGATTAATGATGTGATCAGAGGGTGTTCATGAACTAATTTATTGTTGAATTAACTGGAGGTATAACTCTAAACGGCAATTGAGTGTTATTTTGTTTACAAAAATAAGCATAAATAATCAAATTATTTTCAAAAACCCAATAATTGTTTTGCTTTTTCAAAATATTTGAAATTTCTGTATTAAATTTCATAAAGTCGTTGTGAATGTTTTTGTTTCATTGATTTTTTTTATTAAATACATGCATATGTAGTACATATCTACGTTCATAAAATGTACTCTAATAAACATAATTTTGTTGATTTATATATATATATATATATATATATATATATATATATATATATATATATTATATATATATACATATATATATATATATATATATATATATATATATATATATATATATATATATATATATATATATATATATATATATATATATATATATATATATATATATATATATATATATATATGTGTGTGTGTGTGTGTGTGTGTGTGTGGGGAGGAGACAACAAGGGGTCCAAGATGTTTGTCTTTCTCCTATTTTATTTTAAAACTTAAACAAAAATTAATTAAAAAGGTAGCTATTTTAACAGATAAGTTTGACGATGATATGCAGAAGGTAACGCCTGCTCGCGCACCTCTCGCGTTCCCCTTTCTCCTCTCTTCTCTCTTTTAAGTCTTAAAGTTTTTACAGTTTCAGTTCTACTTTCACTTAGCTGCGCCTGCGCGCGAAGACTGCGTGGAGTTGTCGATAAACATTGGATACTATATCTGGCCAGTCTGACTGTACGCTGTCCGCAGCGGTACTTCCCTTTTTTCCTTTTTCATCGAGACCAGAGGAGAATCTGAAACATACAAAAAAAGACGGGACAGACAAGGACTATACGACAAATACATAGAGATTTAACATATCATAACTTTTCTGAACTAGACAGTTTCTCCATCATGTGAAGGCATCTCTTCGACATCCGGAAGGTTCCACAGGAAAACATTGTGTTTCACAGGCATAAGAACGTCTTTTTTAACAAGTTGATCTTTGGTTGAACGCATCGATATTTTCCTCTGTAGAGTTCTGGACGTCTGTTCAAAACGATTTCTCTTTTTCCTTCGTTTCCACTGCCAGGGCTGGAAGATTTTTCGGAGCATTGTAAACCGTCGATATTTAGTCTTCATAGGTGAAGGGTTATCAGAACAAGATAAACGTCTGGCTCACTGACACACAGGAATATCATTTTTCAATTTAATACACATTTTTAACTTAGTACTCTTAATTTTATTACATTTATAATTCTTAATTAGAGAACTCGAATCATTTCTAGTATTAAAGTTTTTAACATGTGACAAATCATAACTAGAGTTTTCTATCACATTTGGAACAGAAACATTTGGATTAAAATGAACACCCAAAGAGGATCCACTTTCACTCAATAAAACATCGCTCTTTGCGTGGCCTAGTTTCTTTATTTCAGCATATACACTGGGATGTATAATAATTTCTTCGGTCAAGGTCGGTGATATTGCCGTTCGAACACTTAGACCGGGAGAGTGTTGATCAAGAGAAAGATTTATCAGTTTAACTTCTACCATTCGCTGTTCGCCAAAACATGAACTTAATGTTATGATCTCTTCGGAAGTTTTGTGCACTCTAATTAGTGAGGAATTTAAAACTGGGATCTAGCAACCTGAATCGATCAAGGCTGTTACGGGCTGATTTTCCACAAAAATGTTTACATATTGAAGATTTGCGCATTCATCGCTATTTTGTTTTTCGCTCTCGATTTTCAAAGTATTTACGTTTATTCTATTATGGATGTGGTCGTTAGATTCTTTAGGTTTAAAACGCTACTCACAGTCTCTTGCGTAATGAATGAGATGAATCACCGCATATAAAGCAATTTTTATTTTCTCTTTCAAGATATTGGGGATAGTTCTCTTTAATCTTTGGTTTAAAGTTTTGTGATCTATTTTTAAAGGAGTCTTGGGTATATCCATAAGTAATAGGAATTTCCTTACGTGATCCGTTTTTAGATGAAATATAAATATCACACTCTTTAGCTAAATCGATAGGTCTAAACCAATCTTCTGCTTCTCGAATGCCAATATGAGTTGAGGTTTCCTTATTTAAAGTTTCGAACTGTTTCTCTTCGACTTTAGCTGCAGGATTTAAACTTAATGCTTTATTTTTAGCCGTTTGAAGTTCAACTTCTTTTTCTAATTTTGCTAACTGTAGTTTCGCGAGCTCAATTTTCTGTTTTTCTAAAGTTACCTCTCTTTCGTTTCGCGATACTCTCTCATCTATACAGTTTTGAATTAAAGTTTTAACGAAATTTGGATCACTTTCAAATGTACTACTGTTCTCAATTTTAGTCTTTAGTTTAACAATAGTGTCCGTACTCTCCACAGTACCGTTTAGATACTCAACAACTCTTATGAGATCCTCTTTAAGAACGTTTTTATACATTTTAGAAAAATATGGAAAGATCCTACCTTTTTTTTCTCTGGCTCCCTTGTTGCTCGCACGTACGATGTATCCAATAATTGAAGAAAAATTTCGATTCCACTGTGATTTCACCTCTTCGCAGGTAATATAGTTGAAATTGTTCGAATTGACACCTCTTCGCAGGTGTTTGTGAGTGATTCCAACCTCTACACAGGCGGAATATTTGTCGATGGTTCGTTGAAAAATACACCTCTACACAGGTTATTTTATTCAACAGTTCCAACCTCTACACAGGCGGAACGAAGTTTTCGAAAAATGGCGGCGCGTCTCCTCCACGGACGGCTTTTGTTCACGTTCCAAACTTTGATCAAAATCGAAATTTTTTCAATCCCGGCCTCTACACAGGCGGAGTATTCATGCTGAGTTCAAACCTCTACACAGGTTGAACGAAGTTTCCAAAAAATGGCGGAGCGTCTCCTTCACGGACGCTTTTGTTCATTGTCCAGACTTTGGTTCAAAATCGAAATTTTTTCGATCCCGGCCGAGCCCCCATAATTTGTGGGAGACAACAAGGGGTCCAAGACGTTTGTCTTTCTCCTATTTTATTTTAAAAAACTTAAACAAAAATTAATTAAAAAGGTAGCTATTTTAACAGATAAGTTTGACGATGATATGCAGAAGGTAACGCCTGCTCGCGCACCTCTCGCTTTCCCGTTTCTCCTCTCTTCTCTCTTTTAAGTCTTAAAGTTTTTACAGTTTCAGTTCTACTTTCACTTAGCTGCGCCTGCGCGCGAAGACTGCGTGGAGTTGTCGATAACCATTGGATACTATATATATATATATATATATATATATATATATATATATATATATATATATATATTGCAATATCCTTTAACACGAAATTCTTTTAGCACGAAAAGATATTTCAGCTGTCTCAATTTCGTTTTAAGCGATTTTCACTGTATAAGTAAAACTGATTCGCAACAAATGGTACCCAAGATACTTTCCCCGTGTTGAAGCGGTGGGGATGAAGTGGTCTTACAGGGGAAAGCCGATTTTGTAATTCTAAGCCCCTGGAAGATGAGCTCGTACTCCTACTCTTTTGGCTGAAAAAAAAAGTAAAGCTATCAATTATTATACTACTGCTATCATTTTGGATAACCAGGATATTAGGAAAAAAAGGAGAGGGAGGGAAAGAGATAATATAGAAACATCAAGAACAATGAGGGAAAGGAAATAATATCGGAAATCGGAGAGGAAGAAACAACGCCAAAAAGTCGCCAAACTGATAACTCGCATCACATTGAGCAATTATTTATATAATTACTAGCTGGTACACCCGTTCTTTGCACGGGTGAACTGAAAAATTAAACAACACAGATTGAAGGAAAAAGAAGTTTTTAATGAGTTAATTTTATGTGAATTGAAAATTAAACAAAAAAAGCTTTTTGCATATCTCAGCTAAACAAAAAAAAAGAGAGAAAAACACCTTTGTTAAATTTTAAGTATGTAGATCTAATAGCTGATAAAAAGGATTTTTTAAATTTATAATTCCTCGTAACACTCTTGAGGGTCGATTTTTCAAAATACTTCCTTAAGCTGATCTCTGCTCAGCAAAAGTAACACATTCTTAAAAGTTTTGCGTAATGAACGCTTAAAGTAGTGTAAATAATTTATATCTGAAAGTGTAATACATTAGTATTACTTTCTGTTGTATTTATTTTATTTTAAAATTGTAATATTCGCAAGCAACGCCGTTTCTTAAATTATAATGGCGATTCAATGAAAAATATAGCGAAATGTTAACGATAGAGTCAAGTTTGCAAATACCTAGCTACTTTCGTAGCTCGAATTTATTAGAGCTTTGTAAAACCCGCCGTGTAGGGGAGCGATGCACGTTAATACTTTATTCAACCGCATTATGATTTACTGCAGTTTTTTTCACACAATATTTTTTTTGGCTCACTACATTTAAAATTAAGGGATATACATAAACAAAATACTCCACTTTGGAAAATTTAATCCGTTAGAGCTAATAAATTAATTAAAGATACTCCACTGTAAAATTAATTATGTACACCGTTCACTTAAAATATAAGTAGTCAAATCATTTTCCAAGGGCTTCATTAACAGACAAAACCATAAGACACTTAAATTTTGACATTAACTATTTTTTTGCGACAAAAATAATAATCTCTGCAATCCGCTGAAAACGCAATATCTGCTACAAAACTTTTCACCTTCCCCACTAAAATACTCATCATAGAACCCGTGCTGCCATATATCTTGGAAGAGTGGATTTCAAAGAATATTAAAGCTAAGTATTGGTAGAATATTCCTGCTATGTTGGTGTCGTGTGGTAGTTAGGAGAAGGGGGTGCCAGCTCAAGTGTCGTTCCCGTCACTTGACCATTGTTCAAAATTACATGGTCTGTCTCCAAAAGCCCTCGTGTAGCTGAGCAGTGCGACGTTAATTTTCACTCACTCACTGCAAAAAATACAGTGCAGTAGTTATGATTAGTTTTATACTTAAAAATGCAATATCTGCATATTCAATTAAAATTACAGCGTTATAATTAACTACTAACCACAAAAAAATTATGAAAGTTTGTCCAAATGATGTGTGTAGTGTGAAAGAGAAAGTTTATTTACTTTAAGTACCAGAAGCGATAAAAGTAGTTATTTTGAAAATAGATCAACTTCTTACTACCAAATGTGCATAATAAAATCATAAAAAAAACATTAAAATAAAGAGAGATTTATAACAACCTCTCCCTTCAAAACTTAGTTTTATTCAGAAATAAAAAAATAGGCATTATTCTGATCACAGGAATTAATTAGAAGCCAAAACAAAAAGAGTTTTTCACAAACAAAAGATAGATATATGCTGACGTGGGCTTTTTTGCTTGCAGATGGCAGAATTTTTTCCTTCTTGACAAATAGCGTTATATTTTTGACACTTTTTACAAACTTTTATAAATTATAGCCTATGGTATAAATTATAGCCTATGAGTTATTCTGATGTATAAGCTATATTACTGTAAAGTTTCATTAAAATCCATTAGTTGTTTTTGCGTGAAAGACCCACAAAGATTTTCACAAACTTTCACATTTATAATATATATTAGATAATAACGTGCATCGCTCCCCTACAGGGTGGGTCTTACAAAGCTCTAATAAAGGTCGAGTTAGGAAAGTAGCTAGGCATTTGTCAACTTGACTCTATCGTTAACATTTCGCTATGTTTTTCATTGGATCGTCATTATAATTTAAGAAACGGCGTTGCTTGCGAATATTACAATTTTAACATAAAATAAATACTACAGAAAGTAATATTAATGTATTATACTTTCAGATAAAAATTATTTACACTATTTTAAGCGTTCATTACACAGAACTTTTAACAATGTGTTACTTTTGCTGGGCAGAGATCAGCTTAGGAAGGTATTTTCAAAAATCAACCCTCAAGAGTGTTACGGGGAGTTATAAATAAAAAAAAAATTCTTTTTATCAGATATTAGACCTACATACTTAAAATTTAACAAAGGTGTTTTATTTCTCTCTCTCTCTCTCTCTTTTTTTTTGTTACCTGAGTGACGCCAAAAGCTTTTTTGTTTAATTTGCAATTCATATAAAATTAACTCATTAAAAACTTCTTTATCCTTCAATCTGTGTTGTTTAATTTATATATATCTATATCTATATATATATAAGACGCATTTGTTGTCTGTTTGTCTGTTCCCTCATAACTCGAGATCCAGACACCCAAATAACGTGAAACTTGGTACACGTACACAAAATTACACCAGAAAGGTTCTTAAATAGGTTTGGCGTTCATAATTCCTGCCAAATTATTTAAATTTTAATTTTTAAATGATTTTCCAGTGTTATGACGTCATATGTAGTCACGTTTCTCACTAAGTGGACAATTTATACTTTACATGCAGTTTTTCAAGATTATTACATATTTTTACTGTAGCTTTGTTTATCGGTTGGAATATTTATTCAATTTTTCTATTCTTTGATATTTAATTAGGATTATTTTTCGAATAAATAATTTTTTTAAGGATAATTCTTTCAACAACTAAAACTTTGTTTTGTTGTTTTGGCAACATTTAGGTATTATCGCGGGATGTTTATGTGTGTGATTTTGCTCTTGCAAATTACAACTTATTTATTTATTTCTTTAGAATGCGAAGATTATAATTTTGACAAACTGAAACTTCTCATTGATAAGGGTTATATTTCAGTTCGGTTCAAATGTAGTATAGGGGGCACTTTGGATTTGGCGATTTTTCTTCGGATTTTTATCTAAATGTCATGGTGAGATATCGAATTCATTCTAAAATAAATAATACCGAAAAAGTACCTTGGAGACCACTTTTAGTAACCAAAATAAAGGACTGCGCCAAGTAGCCCCCTATACTACACTTGATCCAATAATATGGTTCTTTGCAATTTCAAATGTCTTTATTTTAACCTTTAAGGGTAAACTATTGGCTTCAGTGCATAAAATTGCCATGCAGAAAATCATACTGCCCAAGCAAAAGCAGTGTTGGTAGTAATTACATATCAAACTGGAATAGGCATCAGAGAATGAGCAAAACAGACAAATGGCTTAAATACCTGTTGAGGAAGCAGGTGGTCATAAGATAAATTATTTTTGGAACTTATGTACTATCCTGGCAATCGCCAACATTCAAATTAACTTGCCAAGTTGGCCCGATTTTACATGTCATATATATATGTTGAATTTTGAGTCGTTCTTCATTTCATATATCGCCAATAAGTTGCGGTTATATGTAAGTACCTTATTTTTTCAAATTATGCTTTTGCATTGATTAAGTTAGTTCAGTTCTTTTTATGTCGATTAATGTTAATATTGTACTTCCTTTTTTCAATTTATTTTTATGCTCGGGATATATGTATACTTTGGATAATTTTTGTAGTACTTGTGTATTATTGCACAATCGCCAACGTTCAAGACAACTCGCCACTTTGGCAATTCCAACTTTGTGTGAGTTGAATTAGCAATCATGTGCTTCATTTTGTATAATGTCACCAATAGTTTGCAATAATACATAAGTACTTCTAATTCTGTACATTACTGTAACATTAGACTGGCCGCAACATACCAATTTGGCGTGATTTCAGAATCATGCCAAAAATGAGTATGTTGAGGAAGCAGGTAGTGGTAAGATAAATTATTTTGGCACCTATGTGCTATCCTAACAATCGCCAACATTCAAAATAACTTACCAAGTTGGCAACCCTGATTTCGCACGTCATATATATGCTGAATTGCGAGTCATGTGCTTTGTTTCATATAATGTCGCCAAAAGGTTGGGGTTATAAGTAAATACCTTATTTTTCAAATTATGCTTTTGCATTGATAAAGTTAGTTCAGTTCTTTTTATGTCAGTTAATGTTAGTATTGTACTTCATTTTCAATTTATTTTTATGCTCGGGATATATATATATATATATATATATATATATATATATATATATATATATATATATATATACTTTGGATAATTTTTTAGTACTTGCGTATTTTTGCACAGTCGCCAACGTTCAAAAAACTCGCCACTTTGGCAATCCCAACTTTGTATGTGTTGAATTGGCAATCATGGGCTTCATTTTGTATAATGTCACCAATAGGTTGCAATAATACGTAAGTACCTTTAATTCTGTGCATTACTATAACATTAGACTGGCCGCAACATACCAATTTGGCGTGATTTCAAAATCATGCCAAAAATGAGTGCCAACCAATATGAAATTAATATTATGAGTATTATCTTAGCCTGTTTTATCTCTCTTTCCCTCCAGTAATCCTTAATTAATTCAATATATAATTTTGTTTTTTTTTTAATATTTTAGTACTTACATTTTTTTTTGGTTATTATGTACTGCAAATACTTTTTTGCACATTTCGATGTCTTTGGCAAAATTATAATCAGTGGTATTTTTCTTAAATATGTTTTTTTTATCTGTTTTTGACAATTTTTAAAATTTTGTTTGATGTCTGTCTGAAATGCAAATAGCAAAATAAATATTTTACAATATATATATATATATTGTGTTTGTATGAAAATGTTTATACTGATTTATTCAAAATATTGAGTCCTCTTTTATTTTTGATATCTTTTTAAGATTTAATTTTATGTTATAACTAGCTATACCCAGCTAAATGTTGCTGTTGCTCAGTCAGCTTTAAAATACTGGTACACCATAAAGTATGTCATGAAGCTTACAAAAGTAATAATACACAAGAATTCAAACAAATCCATATGCATATAAAACGCATTTGTTGTCTGTCTGAATAAACTTTCTCTTTCACACTACATCATTTGGACAAATTTTCAAAATTTGTTTGTGTGGTTAGTAATTAATTATAATGCTATATAATTTTAATTGAATAGGCAGATATTGCATTTTTAAGTATAAAAATAGTTATAACTACTGTACTGTATTTTTTTCAGTGAGTGAATATTAACGTCGCACTGTTCAGCTACATGAGGGCTTTTGGCGACGGACCACATAATTTTGAACCATGGTCAAGTGACGTGGACAACACCTGAGCTGGCACCCCCTTCTCCTAACTACCACGCCACACCAATTTAGCAGGGATATTCTACCAATACTTAGCTGGAATATTCTTTGAAATCCACTCTTCCAAGATATATGACGGCACGGGTTCTATGATGAGTATTTTAGCGGGGAAGGCAAATAGTTTTGTAGCAGATATTACATTTTCAGCTGCCAGCGTTTTCAGCGGATTGCAAAGATTATCATTTTTGTCCCCCCAAAATAGTTAATGTCAAAATTTAAGTTTCTTATGTTTATGGAGACCTTAGAAAACGATTTGACTATTTATTTTAAGTGAATGGTGTATATAATTAATTTTACAGTGGAATATATTTAATTAATTTATTAGCTCTAACCAATTAAATTTCCCTAAGTGGAGTATTTTGTTTATGTATGTCCCTTAATTTTCAATGTAGTGACCTAAAAAAATATTGCATGAAAAAAATTGCAGTAAATCATAATGCGGTAGATAAAGCATTAACGTGCATCGCTCCCCTACACGGCGGGTCTTACAAAGCTCTAATAAAGTTTGAGCTATGAAAGTAGCTAGACATTCGCCACCTTGACTCTATTGTCAACATTTCGCTATTTTTTCCATTGAATCGCCATTGTTATTTAGGAAACGGCGTTGCTTACGAGTATTACAATTTTAACATAAAATAAATTCAACAGAAAGTTATATTAATGTATGACACTTTCAGTTATAAATTATTTACAATATTTTAAGCGTCAGAAAACTTTTAACAATGTGTTACTTTTGCTGAGCAGAGATCAGCTTAGGGAGGTATTTTCAAAAATCAACCCTCAAGAGTTTTACGGGGAGTTATAAATATAAAAAAAATCCTTTTTATCAGCTATTAGATCTACAGACTTAAAATTTAACAAAGGTATTTTTTGTTTCTTTTTTTTTTTTTCTTCAGCTGAGATATGTGAAAAGCTTTTTTTTTTTTTTGTTCAATTTGCAATTCACTTAAAATTAACCCATTAAAAACTTCTTTATCCTTCAATCTGTGTTGTTTAACTTTTCAGTTCACCCGTGCGAAGAACGGGTATACCAGCTAATATATATATATATACATACATATATATTTATATATATTAATTGTAATTATTTTATAAAAAGGAAATAAAATAAAATTTTTCTTTGTTGACCGAAGTAGGAACTGACTTAAGTTTTTTTTATATTACTTGTTTAACTACTATTATAATTAATAAATGTGCAAGTAGAAACTCAGCTCTGATGTTTGCATTAAAAAACATACTTTAACTCAAGAAACTTTTTTTTCTTAATTATGCTAGAAATACTGATTTAAAATAGTATTTTTGTTCGTTGATAATTTTTAACATTTCTTGGTAAGTAGTTTTTTTTTTTTGGACAATAGTAGCAAACGATTTTTACTGTAGATAACGATGTGCAATAATTATATTTGTTTTTACTTTGCTGAATCGAATAATTTAAAAACATGTTTTTAAAGTTGGTCGATTATTATTTTTAATAGTTCAATGTAAAGAATTTGATTTGAATAAATGCAATGATTAATAGAGGAATAATGACGTACTTTAGTATTTGAATTTTTAAAAGTATTTACCATTTTTTCTCCTTCTTTCTTTTATACGTTAAAAAAATCACACTTTCCTATATTTCTGATCAATGGACATATTTTTTTTCTATTACGTTGCAGAAGAATAGATCTTCTATGCGCTGGGGACTAGGTTGTAGTTATAAAAAGAGATTAAAAACACCCAAATAAAACATTCAAGACTGACATCCGTTGAATTTACTGGATGGTTTGGACGGAATTAGTTACATTCAACATTCCATAGCAACAGATCACTGAAACCAACAAAATAATCCAAGAGAAGAAAAGATTTTACAGATTGCATCAATTGGTTTATATGGGAATTTTAAGAAGATTTTTCCACATTTTTTCTCATATGAATAATAAACTGAGCAATCAAAGCTATGCAGGCTATGTTTTGTGATTGATGATTCAGCCAGCAAAAAAAAGAATTTTGTCGTTATTAATAAAGCTTAAAAATAAAGAGGAAATGTAGATCACAATTATATATTTAAGAACTTTATATAATTTTGAAGAGTTTTTAAAAAAATAAGATATATATATATATATATATATATATATATATATATATATATATATATATATATATATAGTTGAATTTTTGGTCCTGAAATATCAATTGAATATTAAATCTTATTTTGAAATATATAAATTCAAAAATAATTTTATTATTCCTGATATTATCAATTTCATTTTCATTACAATAAAAACATTTCATTACTGCGTAAATGTTGTTTTGTCTCTTCTCTCCTATCTCATTTTTTCTTTTCTCTCTGCAAGATGCAATAATATTTCGATAAAGTAATTCATATATATATATACGCACACACAAATATGCATATATTTGACTAGATTTTTTTTATTACCGTCCCATTTTAAAGTAACAAGAAGGCTATAAGAGTTGGGACTCGTAATTTCGATCCTTACATCAGCGACTCTTCAACTGTGGTCCGTAGACCCCGGGGGTCCTCAGCGCTTTTCTAGGTGACTCGAGAAGGTCTTTAATTTCATGTTTAGACAGACTCTGAAAGGCATGGAGAAAAATTAAAAGATGTGCCATTCTAGACTAGATTACTTAAGTGCTCCCAATGAAAAAATTCTGCTAGAACATTCATTTCTATTAATAATATTAATTCACTTTTTTATTGTTTGGAGTTACATAGATATAAATACTACGTAATATTTTTTAAAAAAAATAGTTTATTCTTTTTCCTTACAGGGAAAAAATTTCTTAAAATTGTTCAAAAGTTCTCTAAGCTGAGTATTTTATTTATGTATATCCCTTAATATTTTCAATGCAGTGTGATTAAAAAAAAATTTCACAAAAAATTAAAGTTGTAGTAAATCATTTTTTAAAAAATTCTAATGGGCTGCGAATTGATAATTAACCATTGTAGATCTAGTACTTCCCCCGGAAGCTGGTATCACTTTTCAGTGCGGTGCCTTATAGACGAATACCAATTGCCGCAGTCCCAGTTTCTTCGCTAGAGGGAGACCCCTGAGCTCTGACGATGCGAATTTTGCCGAGAGCTTACAAACCAAACAGACATTCAAGGGATCCTTTTACATGCCATACGACATGACCACTATCGATTTTCTACATCATGAAAATCCACAGACTTGGGCCGGTGTCGAACCCGCAACCTTGGGTGCAGAGGGCCAGCGACAAACCAACCACGCCACCCAGCCGGCTTGTACATCATAATGCGGTAGATCAGTGATTCTCAACCTTTTTTTGCTGCGGCACATATTTAACGATTTCAAACACAAAGAATAAGATAAAAATTATTTACTTACTACAACACACTGCATAAATAGTTTATGACAAAAATTTTAAATATACGAAATAAACTAATATACACTACAATAATAACTAAACGTTTATTAAGGGATTAATTACAAGCTAATAATAAAAATATTTTTAATGCGAAATTTGAGCTTGATGTTTTTTGATAATTTCATTTATATTTGGTCGTAAAAATGACAATGCTACTCTCATATCGTCTTCTACATTTAACAATCTTGATCTTTTTTTAGTTTTAATGTTGGCTAATGCTGAAAATCCGAATTCACACAAATAAGATGTGGAAAATTGTAATAATATGTTTAAAGCTTTTTTGGCTATCATTGGATAATCGCATCTGATGTTAATCCAAAATGAATTAATTGATTCTTCTGAATGTTTTAAAATTAAATCTCGATTATTGGAAAGCAAAATGAGTTCTTCCTCTTCATTCAAAGTTAAGTCAAATACAGAAGTATACGTTATGAGAAATGGATTACGAACCCAATCAAATTTCTTAATATCTAATTTTGGAAAATAATGAATAATTCTCTCCTCTAATGTTGTCAAATGATCAACAATAATTAATTTAATAGTTTTATAACTGTCTTTAGGGACTGACTCAAACTTTTTTCTAAATTGCCTTCCTGAGCTTTATTTTTCCATAAAGTTATTTGTTTTTTGAATCCCACCAGCTTATCGGTTGAGTTTAAGATATTTTCATTAGGCCCTTGCATACTTGAATTGATGTTGTTAAAAACAACAAAAATGTCTGATAAGTAAGCCAGTTTAGTACACCATATTTTATCTTCCAACAAATGAACAAATTCATAATTTTTATTTTGTTCAAAAAATATTTTCATTTCGTCTTTTAATTTCAGCACACGAGATATAACTTTTCCTCTGGACAACCATCTTACTTCTGTATGGAGTAACAAGGATTCGTACTTGGCTTCCATAGCTTGGCATAATTTACTAAATAATCTACTTTTTAATGGTCTTGATTTGATATAATTAACCATTTTAACATATTGTTCCAGAACTATTTTCAAATCTGATGGCAAAAACTTTGTAACAAGTACTTCTCGATGCAAAAAACAATGGGTAACTAATATATTCTCATTCAGTTCTTTAACATGTGCTACAAATCCTTTTAGATGTCCAGTCATAGCTGGAGTACCATCTGTGCAAATGCCAATACATGACTTCCAAGAAACTTTAATTTCTTCTAAATATGAACTAATTACTTGAAAAATATGTTTACCAGTTGTAAAATCAGGTAACTCCCGACAACATAAAAATTGATTAATTATATCATTTTCGTGAATAAATCTAACGAATGCAATTAATTGAGCATTTCCTGTAATATCTGTTGTTTCGTCGACTTGTAGAGCAAAATTCGAATTTGCAAAAGTTTTTGCAGTATTTTGCTCAATATTTTCTGACATATCTTTAATTCTGCGATGGATTGTATCATTTGAAAGTGGTATTTTGCAAATATCAATATCAGCTGATCCACCAATCATTGTTTTTACAATTTTGCGACAAGCAGGTAATATAATTTCTTCAGCCAAATTGTGAGGTTTTAAGTTAACAGCAATCAATTCAGCTATTTCGTAAGAAGCTACTTGAGCCTTTTCAGACACACATACTTGTTTTTCAAAAAACTTTTACTTGCTTAATTTTTGATGATAAAGACCTTTCAAAGTAGCTTTTATCTTTTGTTGAAAGCGAAGGATGATTAGTCACCAAGTGACGTTGGAGTTTGCTAGGAACCATAGCACTATTTGATAATTTAAAACCACATATCACACACTCGGGAACAACTATGTCATTTTCCATTGTAGAGGTAAATCCATATTTCAAAAAATCATCATTATATTTCCGATGGACAACGTATTTTTTTAGCAAGAAGTATTTTTACTTGTGCCGGGGTTGGCTTATTAACTTGGTCCCTAACGTTATCACTATTATCATCATTAAACTTTTTAACCATTTATCCATTTTCATTAAATAAAAATGCAAATAAATTAATGCAAAATTACTACATGCAAATAAATTAATATTAAACCGAATCACATACATTTGCCAATTTTAACGAAAGAAAAGGTGCAGTAACTACTATGCAACACCTTGTGAATCCCAACTATCACTAAAACAACACGTTTTGTACGCAGAAGTGGCAAGTGTGCGCCGACTTGAGACATATTCCTATTGCTATGCACGCCGCTTCATCATAATTTGGCACTAAGAAAAAACGCGTTGCAAAGCAAATAATAAAATAATTAATTTTTTTGTGGATTTAAATATATATTCATGTTAAAAATATTTTTTTCTTTTTAAATGATATAATTTAATAATATTAACATTATTATATATTTGCAAAATTTGGCGGCACACAAAAGTGCCGCGGCACAGTGGTTGAGAATCACTGCGGTAGATAAAGAGTTAACTCGAATTCCGGTCTGTTGATTCACGAGAATTCGTGCGTAAGATTTTCTCTCACAGTTTACCAATATTTAATTGTTAAATTGGTAACTAATACCAAAATAATTTCCCTCCTTCCAGAATTCTCTCCTTTTAATTTAGTAATTAAAAGTGAGTTATAGCGTGAACTGCACATTTTCCTACAAATTTGGTTTGGTATGTCACTTCATACAACATTCTACCTATCTCTATAATGCTAAAACAACTATGTTTAAATAACTTTTCTAAAAATTGACTAGTTGTACAGTCAGCATTTTCTTTGAAAAAAGGCATTTATTGTATTATTATTCTTATTAACTTAAATGTTAACATTTCTTAAAGCATGAGCATTGATTAATTTTTTTTATCAAAAAATTCTTCTGAGGTAAAGCATGTGTAAAGTTTCAAAGTGTTGAAAATTCATATATATTTTAACCCGCAAATGTTTTGGAATAACCTTTTTGCTAGAACCTGTGATTAAAATATGTATTTACACAATATTAACATATGCACGCAAAGTTTCAGATTTAGGAAATAAAAGCAGTTGTTTCTAAAATGTTCCTTTGGAGGTGAAATGTACATTTTTGAGGAATTGTGATTTAATAACAGAATGGATAAGTTTTTGACAGGTGTAAAAACTTTTTTAAAATGTCTTTAATATATTTATAATTTAGTTAGAACTAAAATGTAAAGCTCATCCGAATAAAAAAAATCGTATATTTTTTCAATGAAAATTTAAAAATCCATTTTTTGATCAAATTTTGTAACTTATGTATGCTAATCGGGTAAGTAATCATGGCGTGAGAGCATATCTAACGCATCGAATTCTTCAGAGATCTAAAACTATTACACCCATATGAACAATACATTCTTTAAAATCAAGTTTGATAGAACCATTCGAATTAAGAATTTATTAAGTATTCTTTTGAACATTTTTGTTGGAAATTATGCTGATGGTACTCAAGTTATTTTTTATGATTTATAATGCTTAAAGATTTTCAAAGAAATATTGCACGTTCTCTCCTCATTTAAATTACAATTCAGATGTATTTTTAACTTAAATAAACAAGAATCTTAAAAGTGAGTTTTCTTAATTCCAAATAGCCAAATGTTCTTCTAATAATTCGATTTATATCCATTTGATAATTCAGGGGGTTCTGTCTTATTTTTAGAAAAAAAATGTTAGTGATCTCACAAATTTTGTGTGTTCCGACGTTCCATTAAACTTTCCATTATGATACTCTTTATTGTTACTTTCTCAAGTCATTATCTTTTTAAAATAAAATCAAAAATTATTTTGAATATATGAATGAAAATTTTTCTTGTCAAGTTGTAGTACAATACGATTTCTCTTAGCTATGATGGGAAGAAAAAAAGCTCGAAAAATGAAGCTGAATTGATAGTATAATTGACTAACATTTTTAGAAAGTTTTTCAAAATGTCAAAACTTTTCCTTTCCTTAAAAGTACTATTTATAAAACAAGTCCTTTTGATAGGAACTATAAATATACAGCTAAGAAAAGAAAACCCAGCTCAGTATTGGAAAGCATTTTTATGTTGTAAGGGAGACTTGGTTATTTTTAACCTAATGTGGAAGCGTTACTTTACTTTATTTAGAACCAAATTAAGCTACTCATTCAAGAAACACGTATATATACACTGCTCAAAATAATTAAAGGATATTGCGGTTTTAGGTGGATCTTGTGGCTGGGAAACTTTTTAGCTGATTGATACATGGTCGACAGACAGGTTATATGAGAATAAATTACACATGTTTGGCGGAAAAAAATGCATTTTATTGCGCATTTGTGTACAAAAGGAAAAAAACACAATTTGTGCATATGAGAAAAAAAAGAATAAGAAAAGGTGTTTTCTTCAAAGGAAATCATTTTCAGTAGGGGGTATGGTTTCCACGGACGGCCAGCTACGTTGAGCACCTTTGATGAATGGAGTCAATGAGGCTATTAATCACGAGTTGGGGTATTCTGTCCCACTCTTCCAGAAGAGCTCTTTCCAGTTCTTGGAGAGTTTGTGGGGTTGGTTGGCAGCCAACAACTCGTCTTCCTAGAGCGTTCTAAACTATTGGATTCATGTCTGGAGAATACGCTGGTCATTCCATTCGTACGATTCCTTCCTGGAAAAGGAAATCCTCCACCAAGTTAGCACGATGTGGCCTGCAGTTATCGTCCATTAAAATGAAGTCATCTCCGATTGCTGC
This sequence comes from Trichonephila clavipes, assembly GCA_019973935.1. Taxonomy (NCBI): domain Eukaryota; kingdom Metazoa; phylum Arthropoda; class Arachnida; order Araneae; family Nephilidae; genus Trichonephila; species Trichonephila clavipes. The sequence continues at coordinate 832,143 of BMAU01018604.1, forward strand.
AGCGTAAGAGACTACAATAGGTCTGAGGATCTCATTCCTATATCGGCGAGCAGTCACAGGTCCATCTCGAATGATGTAGAGGTCTGTACCTCCGTCAATGGAGATACCACCATACACCAACACTCCCCACCGCCAAATCTGACACTTTCGTGCACGAACGCAGGATTATTCCTACTGCCACGGTCCCTCCAGATGAAAATACGTCTATTATCCGGATGAGCAGAAAAAGGGGCTCGTCAGAAAAAGAACATAGCTCCATTCATTTCTCCTCCGGTTCACATGCTCTGTTGCCCACTCCCTGCGGTCGCGACGATGCCTTGATGTTAATCTAACACATACCATCGGTCGGCGAGCATACAGACCTACACCATGGAGCCGGTTTCGGACAGTCTGAGTTGAAACCGTGGTGCCAGTAGCCGTGCGAAGGTGTTGTTGAAGAGTAGCGTTCATATTTTGGTGCCTCCGAGCCGTTAACACTAAATAACGATCTTCATTGGGCGTTGTTGCCCGTCTACGACCTTCTCCCGGTCTTTGGCCTGCACTTCCAGTCTCTAAAAAACGGTTCCAGATGCTGGAAATCACATTTTGTGACACTCCAATGGCTTGCGCTACTTCGGCTTGAGTTTGGCCCCTTCTAACCTATCAACAACTCTCAAAGCTTCTGAATCGATTAAATGAAATCGCCGAGACCTCGTACTCATGGAAACAAAGCAGTCACTGAATGCCAATCATCCTAGTCTTCATTTCAGTTGAAAGTCAAATTTCATTCACTGCCGCTGAAGCGACGTTTTTGACGTCGAACTCAAAATTAGCATACTCCACAGTTTGAAAATCAGAAAAATTTGCATTTGTGATTCTGTTCTTCCATTTTCGGCAAAAAAAAATTTCGCTCATATCTTTATTTTATATAAAACTTACAATATCCTTTAATTGTTTTTTTATAGTGTATATATATATATATATATATATACATTAGTACATATATATATATATATATATATATATATATATATATATATATATATATATATATATATATATATATATATATATATATACAATAGTAAAGGGTTTTTTTTTAGAGGTATAGAACTTTAAATTGCAATAAAACAGCGATGTATTATTCGATTGACATGATTTTTTTTATTCGAAAGATAATCTTGTGGCATTACATTTTAAGTATGATTTCTGGCATAGGACTGCCACGGCTGGCTCGGATGTAGTCCAATCCGGACGTCCAATTTTCGATTACTTTTCCCAACATTTGTGGCCGTATATCGGCAATAACACGGCGAATGTTGTCTTCCAAATGGTCAAGCGTTTGTGGCTTATCCGCATAGACCAATGACTTTACATAGCCCTATAGAAAATAGTCTAGCCGTGTTAAATCACAAGATCTTGTAGGCCAATTCACAGGTCCAAAACGTGAAATTAGGCGGTAACCAAACGTGTCTTTCTATAAATCGATTGTGGCACGACCTGTGTGACATGTTGCGCCGTCTTGTTGGAACCACAGCTCCTGGACATCATGATTTTTCAATTCAGGAATGAAAAAGTTAGTAATCATGGCTCTATACCGATCACCATTGACTGTAACGTTGTGGCCTTCATCGTTTCTGAAGAAGGATTCCACCAGCCCATAAAGCGCACCAAACAATCAGTTTTTCAGGATGTAACGGTGTTTCGACATACACTTGTGGATTCGACATACACTCCAAATGCGGCAGTTTTGTTTGTTGACGTAGCCATTCAACCAGAAATGCGCTTCATCGCAAAACAAAATTCGCTTATGAAAATCGACCATTATTTTCGAAATAAAATTACACAATTTGAAAGCGTTGTTCAGGCGTGAGTCTATTCATGATGAATTGCCAAACCAAACTGAGAATAAATCACTTGACAGCTGTTAAATCGGTCGCCATCTTGGAAAGTAATGCCAACTTAGACTTCTATACCTGGAAAAAAACACTCTCTCTATATATATTATAGTAGAGGTCAGCAACCTTTTAGCTGTTGAGTGCCAAACCAATTTACCAATAGGGTTTAGGGTGGAATTATTAAAAATATTTAAAACAATTCCCACGATAATGCATGCAAGATTAGAGAATAAAGATCAATAATATAGATTTAGAGTCATTATTATATATTAATTCTTCATCATTTAAATACATTTATTTTACATAAAAATAAGCAACATAATATATAACTATACCTTGAACATAAATTTAAAAAAATAATAAAATTGTACAGATATTATGTATCATGTATCTTTTCAACATATTTGTTGATGATGATGCCATATCCCTGACGGGACCAAATCAGATAGTACCATGTGCCCAGATGACTGCTCTGGTAGTCTGTTCAATATTGACCACATGGAGATTTTTTGGCGAAAAGAGATCTCCTATTGCTTCTAGAGCAGCAAGAATAGCCGTACAGTCAAAAATATGTACAGGTGTTAGCTCTGTATCTAAACAGTTATCACAGCTCTTATTAGATCTTCTACCATCCCAATCAAACTTTATTCCTCTGTAATGATCTGTTCTTAGCCTAGCAATAGTTTTTGTTATAATGCGGTCTCCACTTACGTTACAGATTTGATGCTTTACAGGAATTGACTTGTCTCTCAACTTGAAATTTTCGACAGCATTTGCGTTTAATAAAGTAATGTTAACACAGTTGTCATTATTAAGATTTCTAGCTTCTTTCGCCACTTTATCTGCGTTTTCATTGCCTGTAATGTCAAAATGTGCAGGTAATCATTGGAGGAAGCAGACGTATTTATTAAAATGAGAAATAAACAACATAAAATCTAAGTGTTCCTCTTCAATATAGTTAAACTAAATAAATAAATAAATATTTTAAGCGAATCTTTTGTCCCGTTTTTCCCCGTGGTACGGGATTTTTCTCATTGTTTTCCGATACACTTGCTTTCATTCACATTGAGTAAAAGCGATTTCGCTCGCTGACGTTCGCAAATGTATCTTATTGTCTAAGCGAATCTTGTGTCCCTTCACCGTTCTACTTCATAACCAATCACCAGGGGTATAATTTGGGACCTTCTGTTTGACCTGATTCTGAACATTCAATTGTTGAACAACTTCTTTGAACACTCTAAATAGTTTCATGTGTGAAAAGATTTGTTCACATAGATAAGTAGAACCAAAAGCGGAAAGCAGAGTAAATGCAATTTTCTTCAAACAATGAATCTCGCAATTAATGAGATCCAATAATTTAAAATAGCTGTCAGTTTATCGTTAGAGTAATTTTTCAAGTTTTCTAATAATTACACACATGTTGCTTTCCATAATTCTGAAGATGTTCGTTCAATGAGCTCCATTTCAAAATTGTCAACTTCCCTCCACTCAAAAATTGACAAATTTGTATTGCCACTGAGAATTGTACCGGGTGCCATAGGTTGCCGATGCACACAGATATATTCATATTTATTTCACAGATATAATCATATAATAGCTGGTACTATACCCCTTTAGTATCATTTATACTCTCTTCATTTTCATTTTCAGCAAATACATCAACATCATCGTGCAAAACTACATTTTTTCGCTCTCTCTTCACTTTAATAATCAGAAATACACAATCACTTTGATTCATAATTTTTTCTATTTAAATCGAAAAATATTATAAATCAGAATATAACAATAATTATAATGAGTTTCTTAAAATGTATGTGCATAAATTAAAACTTAGATTGAAGAAAAGTTTTCTAAATTTATGGCCAGTTATAAATAAGCCGAATCAATCTTGAATTAGTACGAAATATGTCAAGATAAAAATGAATTTATATGTGAATTTTATGTATTTCTAAATTTTTCTTAACCCTTTATCCACCACATTAGGATTAACTGCAATTTTTTTCGTGCAATATTTTTTTTGTTTTGAATCACTGCATTGAAAATTAAAAGGAAAACATGTAAAATGCTCAACTTCGAGAAATTTAAAAAAAAAAAATCCGTTAGAACTAATTAATTAAGATGGTACTTTAAAGTACCGTCAATGCTAGGAGGTTTAAAATATTCTCATAATACAAAATTACCGTATGGTTTTCTTAACAGAGTTTTAACTCTTAAAAATGTTAAATAGCCAGAGAACACTAATATTTTACTGCACAAAATATTTATTTTTAAAAATTATAAAAATTTTAAAATTTATTTACTTTTTTTACACATAAAAGCAGGTTTTGCAAAAAACATTAATTTGACGATATACAAAGAAACCATTTTTCTTGCCATTACTACACAAAAATTCATTTCACGCTGAGCATTTTGAGTGAGGTTTCAATTGAATGTTTTTCAAAGCATTGTATCCTGGGGTAGGAAATATTGTATTTTCTGAACAGGAGCTACTGCACCCTGGGTTTTGTTCAGTCTCTTGATCGTCATCTTAAGAATCTAACGAAAATTCCAGCAGATTGGAAGCTGGGACATCTTCATCTGAAGAATCGTCTGTAAGCGCACCACTGCTTTCAGATAGTTAAGTTCTGTAATCAATCCGAAGCCTCTTGAAGACTGAGCTTCTATTTTCCAGGCATTCTAAGAAAAGGGGGGTAATAATAGCACCTTGAAAACCTTATATTATTGATGTGAATCCCAGTTACACATAAAGCAATTAAATGTTATTAGTTTTTGAATAAAGAATAGGTATTTCACATTTATTGTGTTGCAAAAAAAAAAAAAAAAACTCACAAGGAGAAGGCATGACTAAGGAAATTCATTTGGGGTCGAGACTTGGTGTAATAGTAGTACTCCTTTAGGGTGTTCACCCCTCAATGTAATTCCACCGAATGGCCTGTCAATTCGGAGGAAAAAGCCTTCGAAATTCATGCTTAGCTTTTATACAATATTTATTTATATTTATTATTTATTTATATTTTTTTACTATATTTATTTATGGTTTATTTTATTTCACATTATAAAACTATTTGTAACTAATTTTTATGTATTATATCATTGAATATATTTATTACATATTTTATTATAAATATTATTTATTAATGTAAAAATATATTTATATAACATTCAATATGAATATTTATATAGCTACATTATTTTTTTTTACTTTATAGAGTACAAAATAATTTCATAAAGTATCATTTAATATTTAGTAAACCTTTCATAAATAAGTTTATTTAATTTTAAAAATAATGAAATAAAATGAAAAAAAATTGACCGATGAATCGAACCTAGACTTCGCGCATAGTATGCAGACGATATATCAACCAAGATACGAAATTCGAGGAAATTGAAATTTAATTGTATAAAAGCTAAGCATGAATTTAGAAGTCTTTTTCTCCGAATTGACTGGCCATTCGGCGGAATTACATTGAGGGATGAACACCCTAAAGGAGTACTACTATTACACCAAGTCTCGACCCCAAATGAATTTCCTTGTCAGATTGAAATTTTAAAATTTTTAGAAAACGTTAAAAAAACAATAGAGACGCAAAACAAATAAGTTAAACTAAAAAGAAATGCTACAAGATCATTACTCCATTACGCTACACCATAACGAAAAGCAATAATAAACTACACGGACGAAAAGTAAACACGAAGTGCTTTCTCCATCATCCAGTGTACTGGAGGTACTTATAAGTACCACAAAGATATTCCACTATATCAATTATATAGACTGTTCTCTTAAATTAAATAGTCAAATCGTTTTCCAATGTCTTAACATAATAAAAAAATAAGACAATTGCCTTTTGATTTTTGGGGAACAAAAAAATGACAAGCTTGGCAATCCGATCAAAATGTCAGCTGAAAACGCAACTTCTCTGTTTTAAAACTATTCACCTTTACCGCTAAAATAACTATCACAGAACCCGTCATGCCAAATATCCTTAAAGGGTGGATTTAAAAGAATATTCCTGCTCAGTATCGTCAGAGTATTTGTAAAAATGGTTATTCTATGAAATTTTAAAGGGGGGTAGTACTACTTATAAGTATCGTTGATAGATAAAGGATTAAATTGTTGACTCGAACATAAACATCATGATACATACATTATTGTTTAGAATTAAGTGTATAACAGAAATAAATCAACAAAATAAGCCCGTCATCGTCATAAAATTAACATTACACGCAAAATTTCAGTTTGAATCTCATTTGCAACTAGAAATGTATAACAACAGGAGTTGACCTCAAAAGTTACTTCTAGTTAGAATACAACTGATATAAATGTGTGATAATTATATGATCTATTAGCTCTTAGAAATCATCTGCATCAAATAAAAAAATGTGGTCAAAAGTTTTAATTATATGTTAAAATAATAGCTAATTTTTTCTGCTCTTGGTCAAGTCGGCCATTGATACTTAGTGCATTGAAATCACCAGGGAAAAATACAAATATCATCCTCTGGTGGTGAAACTGAAAAGCATGGACGTGCACGAAAGATAACATTCGATCTCAATTGATTGTTTTTATTCGTTTATAAAATACAAAGTTAAAACCACAGGTTTACGTATATGTATCTTAGGTCTGAAGAGGTTATGTGAAACTAACGTTCGGAACTGTGATTTTAAAAAAGCACATAAATGGATAATTTTCATGATATTTAGTGTCACTCAGAATAGAATGCATGCATAAAATTGTTAAAGGACATTTTGACAAAAAAATTTATTTAAATATAATATTTTGGCAAAAAATTATTTTAGAAATATCTTTTTTCCAAATGTTCTCCTTTTGTGAAAAATGGTTCTATTATAATAATATTTTGCCTGTATATAGCTCAAACCTCACTACAGAGGCTCAACTAGAGTTTTTGAAAAATTCACATTATTTTCAGAGTTACCACCCATTGAAATAATTATTCGCGTTTTTTTCTTAAAATTGCTTTCCTCTGTTGTCGTAAAATATGAATAAACCCACTTCTAATTTATATATTTCAAAAATTCTAGTTGAGCCTCTGTAGAGAGAGAGGTCTGAGCTATATACAGGCAAAATATTATTCTAATAGAAGCATTTTTCACAAAAGGAGAACATTTGGAAAAAAGATTATTCTAAGTTAATTTTTTGCAAAAATATTGTAATTAAATAAATTTTTTTTTGTCAAAATGTCATTAAAACAATTTTATGCATATATTCTAATCTAAATGACGCTAAATATCATGAAAATTATCCATTTACGCGCTTTTGAAAATCACGGTTCCGAACGTAGTCTGTTACCTTAATAAAATAAACATGATTAAATTTTTATCTGATATATAATTATTATGTTCAAAAATAAAATATTCAGCGAAAATTAATAATTCCTTGAGAAAATCCCATTTGATTTACAAATTATTCCAGATACCGTCTTCCGCCAGAACTCGCTTGTTGGTTTCATACTCTAGCGAACAAGATAGTTAACCTCTTTATCTTGAAGCTCCATGATATTCATCTGTTTCTCACATCTTGAAAGCAAATCCTGATATTCCATTAGGCTGGATTCTGGTAATGTGAAGCTGGGTAAATGAAATCTTATTGACTTTGCTAATAAGTGGCTTTCGTCCCAGAAATACGATCGCCAGATCTCGTCTTTCGAAAGATTCTGAGAACTATTTCAGGGCAGGTATTTTCCTGTATCACCAGCGACGGTTCTGCAAAAGAGATTTTCGGAGCAATCATTTAATGAATCAAGAGACGTATTGCTTTCCTAGCTGCATTGTTCTGTATTTATTTACTTGCTGGTATTTATCCGAATGTGTTCGTGTTTGCTTATGTACATAATATTTAAATGTAGTAATTTCTCCGGAAACATGTTAGCAATTTCAGCTCAGAAAATTCAGTGAACTTCTGTCATTCTCAGAATTGAAGGGCTAAACTTAGGTCATTTATTTTGAAAATAAATGTGAAAACAGATCTAGCAAATAGTGTTTGTTGGTCAAAGATCACTGCTTCAATAAATGTTCATAATAGAGATGTCTGATTGAAAATGTTCAATTAAAAATTTCTTCATTCTCTACAGTATTTATTTGATTTTTTTCCCTAAAAATTCAATTCGTTCTGCAGAGTTTGTGTGTGTGTGATATTTAATTTAAAATAGTATCAATAAGAGAGAAATTACTTGTAAGTTATGTTAGAAATCAATTTTTTTTAAAATTTCATTGTCATTGTTTACAAGGGGGAATGACGTTTTTCTAATTTTTGATGAACCGAGTGAAAATTATACAATTTACTTTTAATTTATGTTTATATCACACCCAGAAAGTTTTTAATGAAAAATATTCATAATTTTCTAAATAATTAAATATTTCGCAGTTTCTCTTTATTTCTCTCACTTTCTCTGTATATACACATATATTGATCTTTCTGATTTTAAATTTCTAAAAAGAATTAACGTTTTAGTAAAGATTATATCCATATTTGAACAAAAATTAAATAATTTAAAAAATGAATTGAAAAGTGAACACTTACAAGGAGAGAAAAAATATTGAACTTTGAAGTGCAATATTTTTCTTCTGAAAAACATCTCGAATAATGTGAATTTTTCAAATAAATTAGTAAAATATTCAAAGTTTCTTGAGTAATTTTCTTTATAAAACAATACAGAATATAAAACTATACAGTTATGTGACTTTTATACAAACCTGGAATACAAGAATCGATTTAAACAGTAGATTACCTCAAAATATTTTGATTCGAAGAAAATAAAGGAAATTCAAACGAAAAATCCTTAAATAGTATAACGTCTCTTAACGTAACAAGTAATATATATATATATATATATATATATATATATATATATATATATATATATATATATATATAAAGTCAATTCCTACTCAGATCAACGAAGAAAAAATTTATTTTAGTTACTCTTCATTAAATAGTTACAATTAATATAAATATACTAGAGGACCCGACAGACATTGTCCTGTACACACATCTTAAATTCAAAAATTCGAAATTTTTATGAATAAGCTTTAGCAATCTGGACCGTTTTGGGTAAAATTGAGTAAAATTTCAAACACTAATTACATCTGAATGTAATAATTTAATTAACACACGATTTATTTCAACAAAATAATAACACGAAGTGACAAAATATTTTCCTGAAATGATCCCAGCACCAACTGTCGGGACCAACTTGAATTATAATAAAAGATTTTTGAATATTCAATACTGAAATCGTAGCGCAGTTTGTCGGATCCAATGTAAAACATTCCAAGATCAACAATTTATAAATAAAAAATTAATTAAACATTTATAAACCGAATTATAAATCTACACCATTCTCGAGTCCACTGGAACAGTCAAAAACTTTCATCAAAATCGTTCCAGCCGATTTGGAGGAGTTCAGTTACATACACACGTATAGAAGAATTACATATGTAAAGACTATTTGAAAATATATTAACTAAAAACGCTAAAAAGCGTGAATCGCGTATGTATTTTCGTAACAATAAAGACCGGGTTTGGCCAGTTTGGCTGATCAATTTTCGACGCCAACTTACGTCTTATTATCTCACGATCTCTATACATATTTTATTTGTTTGTTTGTTTATTTATTTATTTATCTTGGTGGAATTTTCAATCGTTAATAAAATATATTTAAAGCGCTCCATTGAGCTGAAATGTAATGTACATGATTATTTTGGATGACAATACAATAATTTAATCATAATTAATAAAAATTAATTTTGATTAAAATTAATTATTTAAAAAATTACAAATACAGCCACGTTGGCGACTTAGCGACCCTTTTGGCGACTTATGACAAAATTTGAAAAGGTTTTTTTCTCACGTGTTAAATAAAGCATTCAGTTGAAAGGAAATTTTATATACACGATTGTTTTGGATGACAATACGATAATTTAATGATAATTAATAAAAATTAATTACCACTTAATGTTGTGATTCTGTCATATGTATATACATATTTATATTAATTGCAACTATTTAATAAAAAGTAGCTAAAATAAATTTTTTCTTCGTTGATCTAAGTAGGAATTTTAATTTTAAATTTTTTTTATATTACTTGTTTATAACAATAGCGTTGTTACAACAATGCAGGTGAATGTTGAGTTGTATTTTTTGAATGTTTTTAATTAATATCTTTTTAACTAATTGCGATATCGGACCGAATTGTGAATCTAAACCATTCTCGAATTTACTTGAACCTCCCAAGAAAATTTCATCCAAATCGGTACAGCCGTTTAGGAGGAGTTTAATGACAAACACACGCACAGAAGATTTTTATATATAAAGATGTATACATATGACAGGATCACAATATTAAATGACAAAATAGAAAGCGATTTTCCTTGCAATTTTCCATTTTCCATTCTATATATGCGGTTGGACTATTATTTTTCTTTGTTACTATCTATTCATTTTTTAGCTTAATTAATTAATTAATATTTCACACACACAAAAAACTGTATCAACATCAAATGCCATCCACTACAAAGTTTAAAAAATGTATTTGAACTTGAATGGATGAATAAAAGTATTTTATTAAAGATTGAAAATTTGAACAAGACATATATATATATATATATATATATATATATATATATATATATGTATATATATATATATATGTGCAGCATGCAGCCAAAAGCAAAACACAGTTTTCGCGCGCAGGCGCAGCTAAGTGAAACAAAAAACTGAAACTATGAGAACTGAAACTGTGGAAACTTTTGAACTAGTGAAAGTAGAACCAAAACTTTGGAGAGAGGAGAAAGGAGAACGAGAGAGGTGCGCGAGCAGGCGTTACCTTCTGCATATCATCGTCAAACTTATCTGTTAAAATAGCTACATTTTTAATTAATTTTTGTTTAAGTTTTAAAATAAAATAGAAGAAAGACAAACGTCTTGAACCCCTTGTTGTCTCCCACAAATTATGGGGGTTCGACCGGGATTGATAAAATTTCGATTTTGAACCAAAGTCTGGACCATGAACAAAAGCGTCCGTGAAGGAGACGCTCCGCCATTTTTTGGAAACTTCGTTCAACCTGTGTAGAGGTTTGAACTCAGCATGAATACTCCGCCTGTGTAGAGGCCGGGATTGAAAAAGGATTTCCATTTTGATCAAAGTTTGAAACGTGAACAAAAGCCGTCCGTGGAGGAGACGCGCCGCCATTTTTCGAAAACTTCGTTCCGCCTGTGTAGAGGTTGGAACTGTTGAATAAAATAACCTGTGTAGAGGTGTATTTTTCAACGAACCATCGACAAATATTCCGCCTGTGTAGAGGTTGGAACCCATCGACGAAAATTCCGCCTGTGTAGAGGTTGGAACTACTCACATATAACCTGCGAAGAGGTGTCAATTCGAACAATTTCAACTATATTACCTGCGAAGAGGTGAAATCAGTGGAATTGAAATTTTTCTTCAATTATTGGATACATCGTACGTGCGAGCAACAAGGGAGCTAAAAAAAAAGGTAGGATCTTTCCATATTTTTCTAAAATGTATAAAAACGATCTTAAAGAGGATCTCATAAGAGTTGTTGAGGATCTAGACGGTACTGTGGAGAGTACGGACACTATTGCTAAACTAAAGACTAAAATTGAGAACAGTAGTACATTTGAAAGTGATCCAGATTTCGTTAAAACTTTAATTTAAAACTGTATAGATGAGAGGGTATCGCGAAACGAAAGAGAGGTAACTTTAGAAAAACAGAAAATTGAGCTCGCGGAACTACAGCTAGCAAAATTAGAAAAAGAAGTCGAACTTCAAAGGGCTAAAAATAAAGCATTAAGTTTAAATCCTGCAGCTAAAGTCGAAGATAAACAGTTCGAAACTAACATAGAAAATATGATAAAAAGTATTAGGACTTTATCTCTTCCTGTTCCCACCAAATCTGAAAATTTTAATCTGTTCTTCCAATCATTAGAACGCGCATTTTTAACCAAGAAAATAAATGATGAATATAAATCTGAAATTTTAATAAATCTTCTGGGCGAAAGAGCTCATAATGTCTTATTGTATATTAAAGAAGAGGAATTAAATGACTATGAAAAACTAAAATCTATAGTACACAGAGAATTCCAATTAACCCCTCGCGAGTGTTTAAACTCATTTAAAAATGCTGTAAAATCATCAGGCGAGACATACATCCAATTTGCTGCAAGATTGACGGCAAACTTCCAATATTATTGTTCGTTAAGAAAAGTTAATTCCTTTGAATCTCTATGTGATCTTATAATTTCTGATAAATTATTTGAAACTTTAAATAAGGAAACTGCAACTCATATTGGCATTCGAGAAGCAGAAGATTGGTTCAGGCCTATTGATTTAGCTAAAGAGTGCGATATTTATATTTCATCTAGAAGCGGATCACATAAAGAAATTCCTATTACTTATGGATATACCCAAGACCCCTTTAAAAATAGATCACAAAACTTTAAACCAAAGATTAAAGAGAACTATCCCCAATATCTTGAAAGAGAAAAAAAAATTGCTTTATATGCGGTGATTCATCTCATTGCGCAAGAGACTGTGAGAAGCGTTTTAAACCTAAAGAATCTAACGACCACATCCATAATAGAATAAACGTGAATACTTTGAAAGTCGAGAGCGAAAAACAAAATAGCGATGAATTCGCACAACAATTACAATATGTAAACATTTTTGTGGAAAATCAGCCCGTAACAGCCTTGATTGATTCAGGTTGCCAGATCCCAGTTTTAAATTCCTCACTAATTAGAGTGCAAACACCTTCCGAAGAAATAATAACATTAAGTTCATGTTTTGGTGGACAGCGAATGGTAGAAGTTAAACCGATAAATCTTTCTCTTAATCAACACTCTCCCGGTCTAAGTGTTCGAACGGCAATATCACCGACCTTGACCGAAGAATTTATTATACATCCCAGTGTATATTCCGAAATAAAGAAACTAGGCCATGCAAAGAGCGATGTTTTATTGAGTGAAAGTGGATCCTCTTTGAGTGCAGATTCTGGTGTTTCTTTTCCAAATGTTTCTTTTTCAAATGTGATAGAAAACTCTAGTTATGATTTACCACATGTTAAAAACTTTAATACTAGAAATGATTTGAGTTCTCTAATTAAGGATTATAAATGTAATAAAATTAAGAGTACTAAGTTAAAATTGAGTATTGTAAGAGAAAAATGTTCTGATATAGTATTGTGTAAGAAAGTAAATGGTGCCATGAAAACGAGTTCCGTGAACTTCAACACCCCTTCACCTATGGAGAGTAAATATCGACGGTTTGCGTTGCTCCGGAAAATCTTCCAGCCCTGGCAGTGGAAACGGAGGAAAAAGAGAAATCGTTTTGAACAGACGTCCAGAACTCTACAGAGGAAAATATCGATGCGTTCAACCAAAGATCAACTTGTTAAAAAAGACGTTCTTATGCCTGTGAAACACAATGTTTTCCTGTGGAACCTTCCGGATGTCGAAGAGGTGCCTTCACATGATGGAGAAACTGTCTAGTTCAGAAAAATTATGATATGTTTAATCTTTGTATAATTGTCGTATAGTCCTTGTCTGTTCCGTCTTTTTTGTATGTTTCAGATTCTCCTCTGGTCTCGATGAAAAAGGAAAAAAGGAAGACGTACCGCTGCGGACAGCGTACAGTCAGGCTGGCCGTTGTGGCATGCAGCCAAAAGCAAAACACAGTCTTCGCGCGCAGGCGCAGCTAAGTGAAACAAAAACTGAAACTATGAGAACTGAAACTGTGGAAACTTTTGAACTAGTGAAAGTAGAACCAAAACTTTGGAGAGAGGAGAAAGGAGAACGAGAGAGGTGCGCGAGCAGTCGTTACCTTCTGCATATCTTCGTCAAACTTATCTGTTAAAATAGCTACCTTTTTAATTAATTTTTGTTTAAAGTTTAAAATAAAATAGAAGAAAGACAAACGTCTTGGACCCCCCTTGTTGTCTCCCATATATATATATATATATATATATATATATATGTTTATGGAGAGAGTGAACTAATAGTAGGAATTGAAAAACATATCACAGAGTAAAAAATAGGCATTAAAAAAATTTTGTTCTAAAGTAATATGGAAGATATTACTATAAATGTTCCAATTCTGTTCATAATAAATAATTGCTTCAAGTATTTTTTAAAATTTTTTATTCTTAAGTTTTACATATTTTATGTGTTGTTGAACGTCAATTTCTTCAACAAAACAAGTATATTCAGTTTAATACGTATAGATTGAATTATATGACATTTTTATCCGCCTATTTCAAGTATTTTAAATTATCTCTAAATACAATCTCTTATATAAATTCGGGATAAAATTTTTAACTCTTTATATTTATGAGGTTAATATTTTTGAGTCAGTTCCTATTATTTTTTTGTGTGTCTGAATTTTTTAACCATGAGAGCATTCTTTTGTTGATTTTTACAACTTTCCTAGGCAGTTCTATGTGCATCCTAGAATCCTAGAGCGCATTAAAATCAAATTTAATTCATTTTTGCGGGTCAACTCTTACATTTTATAATCTTTATAAGAATAGCTTAGTTACCATATTCAGGAAAATTACCGATGTTGTAAATATATACCAAATTGTTTTTTTTTACAAATGTACAATCGGCTTAGGTATGTTACTTTTAAATATGTTTATGTTTTTTTTACTTAATCATCATACTTTTCCGAAATATTGTACCATTCGTTACAATGCTTTGACTTCACATAGAAATACTTCTTGTACCCACATGTAAAGGGTGTTTTTTTAGAGGTATAGAACTTTAAATTGCAGTAAAACAACGATGTATTATTCGATTGACATGAATTTTTTTTATTCGAAAGATAATCTTGTGGCATTACATTTTAAATATGATTTCTGGCATAGGACTGCCACGGCTGGCTCGGATGTAGTACAATCTGGACGTCCAATTTTCGATGACTTTTTCCAACATTTGTGGCCGTATATCGGCAATAACACTGCGAATGTTGTCTTCCAAATGGTCAAGCGTTTGTGGCTTATCCGCATAGACCAATGACTTTACATAGCCCTACAGAAAATAGTCTAGCCGTGTTAAATCACAAGATCTTGGAGGCCAATTCACAGGTCCAAAACGTGAAATTAGGTGGTCACCAAACGTGTCTTTCAATAAATCGATTGTGGCACGAGCTGTGTGACATGTAGCGCCGTCTTGTTGGAACCACAGCTCCTGGACATCATGATTGTTCAATTCAGGAATGAAAAAGTTAGTAATCATGGCTCTATACCGATCACTATTGACTGTAACGTTGTGGCCTTCATCGTTTTTGAAGAAGTAGGGACCAATGATTCCACCAGCCCATAAAGCACACCACACAGTCAGTTTTTCTGTATGTAACGGTGTTTCGACATACACTTGTGGATTAGCTTCACTCAAAATGCGGCAGTTTTGTTTGTTGACGTAGCCATTCAACCAGAAGTGCGCTTCATCGCTAAACAAAATTGTTGGAAAAAGTCATCGAAAATTGGACGTCCAGATTGGACTACATCCGAGCCAGCCGTGGCAATCCTATGCCAGAAATCATATTTAAAATGTAATGCCACAAGATTATCTTTTGAATAAAAAAAATTCATGTCAATCGAATAATACATCGTTGTTTTATTGCAATTTAAAGTTCTATACCTCTAAAAAAACACCCTTCATAATAATTCAAGTCATCCTCATCTTTCTTAAAATCTCGAAGTGTCAATAGCGAGGACAATTTTTATTAACATCGCCCTCAGAAGCAACACTATGGATGCTGGAAACGTACCTTGTAATTTCCAACCCTAGTCAAGTTTCGAAAAAGACACCTGGTATATTCCACTTTCTATGTCTCGTCATACTTCCCCACTACACCAACTTTAGGACTTTGATTCTCGAAATATTTAAAGAGCAACAGTTCCTCTATAAGGTGTATCTTTACTAGCACTAGGACTTGAATTCACATGACTCGATAAAAAATGCTCCTCATGATCCCTGTGATGTTTGAGATAAATAACGGTAGTGTGATATTGATTATTTTATATATTTAGTTAATTTGCGTCACAGCTATTATTTACAGAATTATACATTGAAGCTATTAAACTTATTAAAAGATTATTAAAGTTCAAACAGTGGTTTGTGAGAGGGGAGTTTCCTTCGGCAACCGCTCACTGGAAAGTTCAAAGCATCATCTCTCTTGGCTCTCATGGGCAGCGCCTTTTAGCATCTCGTGACACTTCCTGCCAGCGATGGGAAAGGGTCTCTGGTGATGTCAATGGTTAGTGGGCGATCCTAGATGGTACTACGCAATAATTTAAAGTTGCACATGTGTCTTTGCACGTGTATTGAATATTTCCACGAAGACGCCGATCACAGCAGTGAGACGAAGACGTTACACCCCTCATCTACCACACCCATATCGAAGTGTCAAAGCAATCTGAATTTGCTTTATTTGGGCTTTTCTCATAAATCATTGTAGGCTGTAAAGGTACGGAATAAACATTTATACTCTGGTTCTAATACTTTAAAGTACACCACACAAACTGGAGATTTTTCCTCATATATGTTACGGCCAAAACCCGAAATAGGCCAGTTCGCGAATTGGTTGACAGATTCGTGTTTTGCCCAATGTTGCTATAGACTTACCAGCCAATGTCCAATCTTTTCTTGACTTCGCTTTTTGGCCTTCCAATTCACGGAAGAAAAAAATCAAGAGTAGATTGTTTTACACATTGTTAAAAATGAAGTAGAATAAAATCCGGCGTATATAACACGCACCTATAGTTTAAAGCTGCATTTTTAATTTTGAGGTATATTCGTCGTATATCGTGCACCCCCTTATTACGAAGAAATCTGAAATGTTCGTATGCAATGCTCTTATGTTTTGAAGTCATTTATTCGAGATATTATCCCAGGTATTCGAAAAAAGAGTATACTTCAAAAATTGCAACTCTCTATGTTCATAAGGTACGTCATTTCTTTTTTAAATACACAGTATTTCTATATCTATGGAAGTCTAATTATTTTTTACGCAAATTTCTTTTGGTATTTATAAAGATCTCATTCTTAGACCCGGCGTATAACGCGCCCCCATAAATTTCGATCTTATTTTTGGTGTTAAAAGTGGGTAATTCCAAATAGAATTGTTTGTGAGAATAAATGTAGGGAGTTTTGTTCATAGAAGACGACGCTGTGAAGAGAACATCAATAAGATATATTGAAATTGAACAGCAGAGTAAAAAGCATATTAAACACACTTTTCATCCATTACATTTTCAAAACAAACGTTTCAGTTTCTTCTCGCTTCCTTCTTTTACCACTCCCTAACAAAGAAACTAACATCCCATAGAGCAACAGTGTGAGTAATACACCGGATTTTACGGTGTTTAAAAATTAGTAGTTCTGTGTACTGTTTTTTTTTAAATACAATTGTTTTAGAAACGAATTCAAATATAAGTGGCATCTGTGAATTAAAAATAAGCTTGTAATATGTAAAAATAACATCTCTCGTGTAATTCTCTTCTCATATTAAAGCCATAGTAAAAATTATTCAGTGAACGTAAATGTTGTAACAACGTGATAGGGCGAAGATTAGATTTGCGCCCTTCAAAATGACGAATTATATCTTGAGAAAATGCGGTGCGTATCGTGTATGGATACAAAGGCAAATTGAGTACTCAATTTGTCTGTTACCTTTAAGGGTGGTTTTTTTCTGCTCTATAGACCTAATGTTAAAGATCCCATATCATATTGTCTCCCGAAATATTGCTTCAAAAGGAATGCAATATAAGGGGTAATTAATAAATAAGGGCAACGTAAGGAATTCATATAGCAAATGTAAGGGCTAATTAATAAATACGGGCAATATAGGGGCTTGAAATAGTAAATATAAGGGCTGATTAAAACAAATATGAAGCAAAAACAGTTTTGTTGTTAATATTGTATTTAAAGACAATGATAGACCATAGCTATAGGTAATGATAGATTGACCTACCGGTCAATTTTCCATTACCGCATCGGGCTTTGGTCAACGATTTCCAGCCACGAAATGGCCAGCTAAAGTAAGCCATTGTCGCGTTTTTGCCCAATCGCGAATTGGCCAGCTAATTTGCGAACTCGCCGATCTTCAGGCTTTGGCCGTAACATATATTAAAAAAAAAAACTTCTTTTGGAGTAAATTTAGAGCTGGTTTTTTTTCGGATTTGATAATCTCTTTTTATTTTAGTTCATAGAATAAAATTATTTTAAATCGTGCTCATTAAGTGAAGTCATTATTCCTTTTTATGCCTAGTTAGCAACGAATTGCTGATGGAAATTCAGACATTTTTTTTGTGGAATCATTTGCCTCATGGTATTCATTTTCTAAGTGTTGTTGATTAATTAAATCAGGGGAAATGTTCAGCCCTAGTTGCTTGATACTTTTTAGAGGCAACATTTTTCAAAATATTGTGATCAACAGATTTGTTCAACGAGATCATGAATTATCTCTCTTACCTAAAACCATCTACACCAACAATGCTCAACCGCAGCCCACCGAGCCTTTTTAAGTGGCCCAGTCATCACCCATTACTTTGAGAAATTCACTTATTCAAGAACACTATTAAAAATTGGGTGAGAAATTCTTTGACAAGAAATCAAATATATCGATTTTGCTTTTTTTGCTGTCGATGTCGTACGGCCGCGAATGGATACTCTTTTTCTGTTTGTAACGATTACGGTTAGTGATACAGGCAACAGTACTGTAGCGACAATTTTGTGGGTGAAATTAATTTTTAACAATTTTTCACACCTTGAGAACGAAAAATATTCGAACGATTTGGAGGTTGACTGATTTGTAGTGAAAAAAACCAACATGGATCAGTACTTGTTTGATTTGTAACGAAAGTGCTGTATTTAAAAAATACCAAGAAACAGGAATCATTCAATGACACTTTTCCTTCAAGATCTCTTTCAAGAGGTGATAAATAGGTTTTATATTGAATATTCTTTGAAACAGCAACACAGGGTCAGTGGTAATGTCACAGCAATAACAAAGACATCCTATGATGTTTGTTACATTATAGATAATCATATGAAACAGTTTACTGATGTAAAATTTGGGGGAAGAAGCGTTTCTTAAATTCTTTCAATTTAGTGTTAGAGACAAAAATAAAAAATATAAATAATAATAATAATAAAAAAAGCAAAGCAGAAGTTACAATATTTTAATCAATTTTCCACATTTTAAGTTTCCGATGTTATCTTGATCTTAAAGCATCCCCTCCCCCCTTTAAACTCATATTGCGGCCCGCGTGAAATAGTTAACATACATATGCGGCCCGCGTGAAATAGTTAACATACGTATACGGCCCGCGGGAAACAGCTGATATATGTATGCGGCCCAGCAGAAAAAAAGATTGAGTATCCCTGATCTACATGAAATTTTTTAAATCAATTGTTTTTTTTTTTGTTTTTTTTTGCATTCGTTGTCTTTGATCCACGGATTCAATGTGTGAGAGGCTCGGATCTCTGTCTCGGGCACCTAGATGTGTGTGTGTGTGGGAGGGGGGTAGGGAAGAAACACTCGACATGATCCAATTAATTTGTTTATTTACCACACAAAGAACAGACACAATTTCAACTAATAATAGTAAGAGAACGGGGTAAGAGAAACGACGATAAAACATGAGCGATTAGGAGACTATCAAACTGGATCCTTACCTTAATAAAGGATCTAACCTATCATCCGATTTAATCTAAATTGAAATCAATCCAGGGGAACAATCGTCACTTTAAAATTACCTCCTAATAAGAATCAAATCACTATAATTCTAATATTATACCTTCAGTAGAAATCTCACCTGACTCGGATATATCTTCTCTCTTACCCTCTTTTAAGCTAGAAAATCTTAACTATATATAGTAAGTTAATTTAAATATCACGATTCTCTTCTTTCTAAGGGTTGGTTGCGAATTGATAGCCCAAAGATTTCCCAAAAGGAGTAATTGGAAAAACGCGTATAAATCTGTCACAAATGTACAATAATACCCCTAGCTTACACGATTGGGGGGACTGAGTGATAACCACGTAAGTCGAATTCGCGTAAGTCGGGGTATAATTTCGCACATAAATACAAATAAGTTATTCTTAATTGAGGCTGGAGCCGAAAGAAAATAATATAGAATACAAATTAACAAAATCTTTTAAATAACCCAACTACAAAATCGCAAACCGAAGTTATTTTGATAAAAATCCAACAAAGTTGTCTGCTGGCTCAAAGAATTTTTTCCCCCGCAAAATTTCGTCGTATCATGCTCTTCGTTGGAATCTATATGTCTCAGGAAAATGATGAAATTAGGAATTTCATCAAATCCCTAAGGGAGAGGATCAATTGACGGTAGATGTTAAAATAACGTCTCTTCAAGGTCATTTCCCTAATAAAAGTAAGGGATTTGAACGAATCCTTGAGCTGTTTCAGTGGAATGATGAAATAGTAATACAACAATAGTTAATGAAATACAAATTATTTATTCGGAGCTAATTAACAAATAATTAGAAAATCAGGCTGGTATTTTTTTATGTGTAACATCTTTCCTCTCGGTTGCTTATCAATCCCTAAGTTAGTACTATGATCCCCTTTTTTGAAGATATGGGGTTGATAGTACTCCATGTATGGTTAGGAAGTACAAGGACTCGACCCCCCTCCTCCAGGACAGCATTTTGCCAATGCAAATCCTAACTAGTTCATCATTTCACTGAAACAGTTCAAGGATTTGATAAAATCACTTACTTTCATCAAGAAAATGACACTGAAAAGACGTCATTTTAACATCTCCCATCAACTGATCGTATCCCTTAAGGATTTGATGAAATTTCTAATTTCGTTATTTCCCTGCGACATACATTTACTAAAATTTGTAACCCTTTTTCAATTAAACAAATTGAGGTCTTCTGTCAAAATCCCAACCGTCATTCGATCTTCTGATTGAACGGGGTCTAAAAACTCAAGTTCTTCCAAGTCTTGCTCTTGCTCATGCATTGTTATAAGCTCATCCATTGTCAGTTCCTGATTAAGGGAACCTAACAGCTTTTGAACACGTCTTCAGTTTTCACTTCTAAGTTTATTTGCCTTGCTAGAAATCGACAACTTCTACAATAACATTACCAGTTTCATCAGGCTCTGGCATTAACTGCTCCTGAATTTCAGTAATGAAAAAAAAAAATTCTTGAACAAAAGAAAAATCGACGAGATTTGAAAATCGCGTAACTCCGGGTTCGCGTAAGTCGAGGTATTTACTGCGTACGTTCTCTTAATTTAAAGGCTGAAGTATTCTAAAAATAAGTTTATTATGATTCAAAACTGATATGTACTCTGAAGAGATATAATTAATGTAATTTTGGTCTGATGATAATTTATGTTAAAAAAAAAAAGAGTAGCAGAAGAATTTATTTTCTTTTCTTAAAATTTTACAAGATTTTTGTTGGAGCGAGAAAAAAACAATACCGATATGCATGACGTGCTTTTCTACATTCGAACGTCCTATTTCTTCTATTTATGTGCGTAAAAAGTTATAATTAATATATTTAAAGGATTAAAATCAAAAAGGTAATTCTATAAATGTAAAAAAATTAAAAATTAATTTGCATTTATTATAGAAGGAAACCTGATATATCAACTGTGGTACAGTTGATATTTTTTTTTACATAAATAATACTCGAATTTCTTACTTGCAGTTTATTTCATCGTTTTAATCTTGCTTTAATGAGACAAATTTCCCAATTATTTTTTTTCCGAGCATTCTAAAAAGATGTTATTTTCTTTTTTTTTAATACAAAAAATTTATTAAAAAAAGTTTTCTAAAGTAAGAAGCGTGGCTTAAAAATTTGATTTCTAAAAAAAGACTAAATCATCGGGCTTCCATAAAACATTAAAGTATGTGCATATTGTTTTTAATCTAAACATATTTAATTATTTACCTCAATGTCATTCAATTTTTAGAAATAGTTTTGAATGACTTTTTTTCTAATCGTGTGATTATTTGTATATCAAATTGAATATTCATTCTCGTAATATGTAGAAAGCAAGCTATTTGGTTTTTTAGTTTTTTTTGTTTTTGTTTGTTGTGTATATCTACATAAAAATTAATTTTAAAACTGGTAGTCAGAAGTCGATATAATATTCTTAAATTCAATTTACATATAAATTAAAATCTTATTCTACCGTAAATAACTCAATCCACACGAATCGTCTGCATTTATCAAAAATGGTACATTTTACGGGTAACAGTATAATTTCCTTTCTTTTCTTTGAATTAAAATAAAAAGGGTTTTATAAGTTTTTTCTAATTGTGACAAAACAAAATAATAATGATATAGTTCAAAATAATGGATATCATAGGGTACAAAATTGAGCTACAATTGCTTCTTTTACCGAATTGAATCCAATTAATTGAGAACATTGTATTCGACGTATTATTCGTTAAAAGGAAATCAAAGATTGAAAAAAGAAATACACGGTAACATTAAAGGAAAAATTTGTCGTAGCATTGCGTATTTACAAAATGTAAAAAGAATATAATAAAAAAAAAGTTCCCGCAACAAAAAAAAAAAAAGAAAAAAAAAAAAAAAAGAATTTATTCTAGATGTAACATTTAAAAAATTGGTATTAAGAAAGAAAAGTCATGTGTGTTATATTGATCGAAATAAAGACTCTTTTAATTTAGAAAAGTAAATGTTTAAAACTCAATTCGAACTGCGATATCAACAAATCAGGACACGTGATCTAATCGATCCTCGATTTTTCCGTAAAAGGTATAGAGATACCGAGACAAAATGAAAAGGGGGAGGAGGTGTAGCATTCAATTACTTAAAAGAGCGTTCAAAAGAGACTCCTTTACCTTGTCTTGTACCTGCTGTTTTTTCCTTATTGCTGTGTGCTCTCTTTTTAATAATATTTCACGCAAAAAGTATTTAAAAAAATAATAAAATCGATATAGTTCTTTTACCCCTTTCCTCAATAACGGATGGAATGAAATCACGTGACAAATTGTTGCTTGCCTGAACAATAAATATTTCGATGTACGTGTATAATGGGGGGGGAGATAAAAGTTCCAACGATGTCGCATGAACAGGGAAAATAATAATAAAAAAAAAGATCGCTTGCTGTTCCTTCGTCATGTTTACTTTTCTCTTTTGCCCCCTTCCGATAGAACGTCTCTTTTTTTCCCCCTAGCCCTTCAGTTTTCCTATCGATTATTCATCAGCAACTGACACCGAATTTTCAAGAAAATTGTGTGTTTAATCTTCGTGGTCGTTTTTTTAAATACTTTTTCGATTGGAAATATCGTTCAGTGAATGTCCTTTAAATGATCTTTTTGTTTTGGTCAGGAGCAACGTCGTAATGAGGTTTGTTTTAAAAGTGAATGGTTTTCGCGACGTAGGTTTCGGTTTCTAGGTCCCACCTCACTCCTCGCTAGAAAAATAAGAATAATATAAAGGTGAACATCTGCCAGAGCTTAAGTTCAATATCGAAGAAAACTGTAGATGAATTATTTATTCCCTTTGATTCTAACTTGATATGAGTTATAGTCCTTACTAATATTATAAACGCGAAAGTTTGTTTGTATGTTTGATACACTTTCACGCAGAAACAACTGAACGTATTTCAATGAAACTTTACAATAATATAGCTTATACATCACAATAACACATAGGCTATAATTTATAAAGATATTGTGTGAAGTGTCCAAAATGCAACGATAAATATCAAGAAAGTAGGAAAAAATTCGGCCATCTGCAAAAAAAGCCCACGATAGTATGTATCTATCTTTTATGGGTGAAGCAAAATTTTTCATTTTGTTTTGTCTACGCCATGTGTCAGGAACTGCGAAAGCTTGAACAGGCGGATTGTGAGGCGCTGATTATAATTTTAACATGAAATAAATACAACAAAAAGTAATATTAACGTATTACATTCCAGATATAAATTATTTATACTATTTTAAGCGTTCATTACACAAAATTTGTAACAATATGCTACTTTTGCTGAGCAGAGATCAACTTAGGAAGGTATTTCCAAAAATAGACCCACAAGTGAGTTACGGGGAGCTACAGATAAAAAAAAAATCCTTTCAATCAGCTATTAGATCTACAGACTTAAAATTTAACAAACAGGATTTTTTTGTTCTGCTGAGATATGCAAAAAGTTTCTTTTTGTTTAATTTGCAATTCACGTAAAATTAACTCATTAAAAACTTCTTCAGCCTTCAATCTGTATTGTTTAATTCTTCAATTCACCCGTGTGAAGAACGGGTATAACAGCTAGTACAACGTACATTTATAAGAAAAGCAATACCTTTATATTTATGTTACGTAAGCTATCAATAACAGACTCCGCGAAAGCCCTCCCACCCAAATAAACTTTTATCTATCGATTCTTCATTCTACTATCATTCAAAGAGTACAAACAGAAGGGGTTTCGTTTTCGATTTTTGGTATTGTATTTTTTTTAAATCAAAAATATTGCACAGTTGTTTATTCTGCACCAATACCTTGTGCATACATGCGGTGTACAATTATATACTTCTCAAATTTTTATTCCTGAATTGTATAATCAAAACTTGTATGATTTGTTTACGTTTTGTCGATTGCGTATTTTTTTAACTTGTGTGTATTAATCTAAACAGGAATGTTATAAATTTGTTTCAATTTAAGAAAAAAAAATATTATGAGATTTCTACAGAAAATAAAAATTATTTGTAAAAGATTGATTAAATTTTTTAAAGAATCTATTCTATAGTGGTTATATAGATAAATTTTTTTTATCCAAAGAAGATTTTTGTCTGAGTGATTATCCAGATGTTCATCGCAATAGTCATTGAGAAAATTATGCATTTCAATCAAACCAGAGTGCAAATTATAACTTTATTACAAAAAATGTACGAATTTAGTTTTTCAGAACTATTGGTGCTGATGTCATCCTGCAATTATTCAAGAAATACAATTTTCATGTTTGATGGTGTTTCGTGACAAAACCAACACAGGAGCTCATAACTTTTGCAAATTTACTATACAGAGGGCATACTATACAGCAAATCAATTGAGACAAGCAGAAAAATCCTTATTTTTCAAAAAAAAATTATTCTTTTATTCATACCAAGTCTTTATATGTATCTAACCAGTAGCGCACACAGGAATTTTTCAAGGGGGAGAAGGAGGGTCGAAAGTCCACCATTCTCGCAATATGCTCCAATACACCGTCCAACATATTCTATAGATTTTATCAATTTTCGGGAATAAAAAACAGTAAAAACTAATTATTGAATAAATAATTAGCATTAATTAATAAAATTAAGTATCAATAATAAATACCTAATTAAACTTTGCGTACTATGTACACAGAACAGTGGCGCCCACAAGGGAGGTTTCCTAGGGGTCTGGTCCTCCCCCCAAAGCCCTTGATTTTTTCCCCGATTGATTATAATTCTAAGTATTTAGTACGTAAAATCTAATTAAATGTTTGTTATTAATGAGATTAATTTTATTAATTAATGCTAATTATTTATTCAATAATTAGTTTTGTACTGTTTTTTGTTCCCGAAAATCGACAAAATTAAAAGGAGCATGATACGAGAACGGTGGACTTTCGACCCTGGACCCCTCCTTGAAAAACTTGTGTGTGCAGTACTGACATAGAATAATCAATCAAAAAAAAAATCAAGGGCTATTTTTTGGGAGGGGGAAGTTCGGAGCAGTGGACATAAAAAATATATGCGACACATGGTAAATTCGGAGATATGTTCCACAGCTGTAAAAAATCGTGAAGATGAAAAAACTGAATATTTTTCCGTCTAAAAAAAGTTTTAAAAAAAGTAATAATATATATATATATAATCCACATGTTGCATATTTATAAAACAAAAACAATTCAGTTTTATTACTAAAAAAAAATTAAAAATAGTGTAATGTAACAATTTAGTCATTTGTATATGCAACATATACAAATTAAAATTGAGAAATTAGGAATAAAACTACTAACTATTATTAACTATTCATTGCTACTTGATAACAAATGTGAACGTTTATTACAAACTGGATCAAAAATATTGAATCGTGTTATTTCAATATTGTGTTATCAAACTGCACACCATAGTGAAAAAATATTCTCCGTGTTAGACTGTTTTCAGTTAATGCTAAAGAATAGGACCCAAATTTGGAACATTTTTTCAGATAAAAAAGAAATGAGCATTTTATATGATATTCTGGCTTCACTGTCCCTTAGACAGCAGCATGTTTTATCATACTTCCTATTTTTAACCGAGTAGAATAATTTTTTCTGGTGTAACATGTGTTTCGCGTTTTTTCTCCTATAGCGTAATGTTAAATGAGCTATATATATGCCTTCACGTATTAAAACGAAAAAGAAAGTATTAATGGAATATTTTGAAGTTTTTAAAAACACTGTATAGTTAACAGAGATATGAGTTATAAACTTGCAAATTTCCATGGAAATTGAGGCATTTTACTGTCTGAAAATGTGCTTCGAGTTTAGTTCAAGCTATCGTACTTTTACCGAAGACAGCCTTAATATTCTAGAATTTTCGATCACGTTTTATTTGATCAGTTAAGCGTTGTTTACTTCCCAATCTGAACCGTAAATCAACAAAAATGTCTTCCCTAAGCATCTCAAATTTATTCTTTATCGGTATTTATAAGAATTGAGACGGCGCATGCGTTAAAGATCAGATCGTAGTATCTGCTGTGACACACATTAAAAGAGTGTTTTTTTTCTATTCCAGTTCTATACCAGTCGCTCACAAAATCTATTCTTGCCTACTTTCTCATTGGAATCGATTCTAGTGGTCGTCACGAGTCTGTCAAACGTGCAGGTGGTGTGTGACGACAATTCCAACCATCCGCTACAAACCTATTTACACACGATATGATTTCACATTTTAAAATCTCAAATCCAAAGGACAAGATGAGGAAATGAGTCAAGTGCAAAATGTCACGCTTGATAAGCGTTAAGTATACTGATCGCATGTACGATTTCCAGAAATTTTTCTGAACTTGTTCTGTGTATGTAAACCAATTTTTTTTCTCCTTTGCCACTGCTTAAATTCTGTGATCTCTGATAATTCTGGGTTTTTTTTTCCTTTTTCATTCTTAGAACTTATTTCAATTCCTACTATTAGTTCACAATCTTTCTATATCTTGTTCAAATTTTCAATCTTTAATAAAATACATTTTAAAGCACTCCGTTGAGCTGAAATTTTAGATATACGATTATTTTGGATGACGTTTCGGTAATTTAATTGTAATTAATAAAAATTGATTGATTAAAACTAATTATTCAAAGAACTACAAATACAACTACGTTGGCATCATTTTTGGCGACTTGTATCAAAACTTTAAAAGGTTTTTTCCTCACATTTTGAAGCGCTCAATTGAACTATTTCTATACACTATTGTTTGGGTGATAATACGATAACTCAATAATAATTCATTTTAATTGACTGATACTAATTATTTAAAGAATTACAGATACAGCCACGTTGGTTTCATTTTTAGCGACTTGGGTCAAAACTTTAAAAGATTTTTTTTCATCACGTTTTAAAGCATTCTGCACGATTGTTTTGGATGACAATACGATACTTTAATGATAATTAATAAAAATTAATTGCCACTTAATATTGTGATTCTATCATATGTACTTACACATTTATATTAATTGTAACTATTTGATGAAAAGTAACTAAAATAAATTTTTTCTTTGTTGACTTAAGTAAGAATTGACTTACAATTTTTTTATGTATTACTTGTGTTATTGTTTGTATCTTAAAGAAGATCGGATTTCAATTCCTGAGGAATTAATTTATTTCGTATTTTTATTACATTTTTATTTTTGTATTATTTATTAGAGATGAATTTGTTTTATTAAGATTTATTTTTAAAACATTTTTTCCCAAGCTGGAAATACATCTATTCGTTTACTCATATATCTAAGTTCGAATTTAGAACATAGAAGTTTAGGTACCATGAACGATGATGTAATTAAAAAGCGAATTTTTCTACAGTTTAAGATAGCTTTGTCAGAAATAATACTTATTATATACAACGTATGGGAATTTAGTGTGTGAGAGAGATAGTATTCAGAAGACAGACAATATCCAGGATCACTTGTTGGCAATGGATTTGCTTCCAAGATTTCAAGCATGATAATTTGATTTTATATATGTTTGGGACCTAATTTCATTCAAGAATACGTAATTACAGGTTTCTCTATACGTTAAATTTAAAGCAAATAACAGGTACATTACAAATTCAAAAAAAAAAGATTGAAAAAAGACTTTTTTTATTATTAGGAATCAGTTATTCATTTCGAATTATTTTTCAGTCATTTTTTCTCTTTTTTGTTTTCAGTTATTGAAAAAGTTTTAGCGACTTTACCACTGTAATTAAATTTATTTTCTTTAAAATCTTTTTTCTTTACATTGAAAATACTGTTAGTTCCTTTTTTGCGATTTGAATGGATATTAATAAATACAATCGTGGATATTAATAAATGTGGCTTTCTCTTGACATTAAAGTCAAGAAATTTCAATTTTTTTTGTCTTTGTACTCTTTAATAAACGAAATAAAGCATGCAATTTCGATTGTTTTGCCAATTTATGTTTAAGAATTTCGAAACATAAGGCTATTTTATTTGGTTTTCAAAAGAAAGAGAGAGAGAGAGATGAAATTGCTAAGTTATATTTTTTTCATCTAATCATTTTATAAAATTCAAAGCCCCATTTATCAGTCTATTTTATGTATTTAAAACTATTTGATTTTTCAAAAAAACAATATTTCCAATTTCGAATTGTATAAATAACAATTCAAATAACTAAAAAAATAAACATTTTGGTAACTGAAGTTTTTTCGTTTTGTTTTTTCAAAAATATATGTGTATGATCTAAAGACACATGTTAACAATTATTTTTATTGGTTTCCATCAAGATCGAATTAAAAGCAACGATTTTAAAATTTTAGATCTTCTCATGCTATCTTAACTGAATCTGCATGGGGTATGATTTATACGAGGGTTGGTGCAGACTTTTACAGGCACGGTCTACTTCTAATTTTTTCAGGTGTTGCAGTCCACCCTATGACATAGGTGTAAAAAGCAAAAAAAAAAAAAAAAAAAAAAAAAAGCTCGATGGTATTTATATTGTAACAATAACAATAATAAATTCAAAATAAGTACTTGCCCCTACATAACTACAATTAAAAAACTTACTCTTTTAAAATTACGTTTTTAAGTAAAACGCAAAGTACAACATGAGAATTATACTCACAAATTTAATAATATCAGATGATGCATTTACTTTCTTTTGAATTACTTTCCTTTTAAAGTTAATTATCTCAACTATAGTCTCAATGGAAGACTTTGCATAATATCTGCTCCAATCTTGAATATCTTGTTATATATCAGTGTTTCTCAAACTGTGGGGCGCGCCCCCCCTGGGGGGCGCGAGCATATCGAAAATAAAAGATTTAAAAAATAATTAATTTACTGGAATGAATTAAAACAAAATACTTTCAGACATAATAAAAAATGCACTTTTACTCTGATGTAAGTTATAGGCGATATCAAGTCATCAAAAAAAAAAAAAAACTTCAATACTTAATTAGCTATCTTTGATCCTATAACCAAATAAAAAATATTTTATTTAATTTGCTGTAATCCCATGATGAGAGAGTTTTTATTACGTTTTCTTTTTTAAAAATAACATTCTACTCTTTCAGAGAAAAAACAGATCCCAGATCCAGAATCGAAAAAATTCAGGAACATAAAAAATTCATCACTGTCATTATTTTTGAAATACTGCACATTATAGCTGTAATTTGTTTGACCTTCTAAGTTATTGGTAGAGTTAGTTATGACCCATCTCTTATGTGTTTATTTCTCATTTAAGGAAGTTGTAAGTAATGTATTTCTCTATTGCGCTTTTTTCCATGTAAAACAGTTTTATGATATTTGGAAAAAAACACGGAAAGCACACACACACACACAGTTTGATGGATTACTATGCGAAGACTGAGACCAAGAGGAGTATTTTCAAACATAAAGCATAACAATTGTTTTTAGCAGTAACATAAATATTATCATAATGAATATACCTTTTACCGGGAAGTGGTCGCGCGGGACACACAGATCACGAAATTGTTGATACTGGCAGAACTGTTTATTTGTCACAAAAGAAAAATTGAAGAGTCCTTGAAAGTAGGTAAGTAACTTTCTCTTAGTTAAATTATTCACTGGAATAACGATTTGTATCGTGTACAATAAAATAATTATAAAAAAAAGGATTGGGGTGACTCAATAACCCCGCTAGATCGTATCGAGTGCGCGCCTGCTCCCAGGTTAAAACATGTTGAAGTCTTTTTGCTTTAAATATTAAAAATAATACAATTATTCTTCATTGGAATTTTATATTGTTGTTCATTATTTAACATCAACTATAAATGCTAATTCTGTGAGGCTTAAAAGTAAAATTCGCTTAAAACTAATTATAATGTGAGCAAGCATTTTAAAAAAAACATTTTACATTTTTGTAAACATTGTCGCGCACTTGGCTTTACTCTCCTTTCAATTAAGCGATTATATCAATAATGTTTTATTTTCTTATAAATGAACTCGTGCAAAGAGCGCGCACTTCAGCCGGTATACTTTGAATGTATCAGTGCTGCACAGAGTATTTTGTAACTAATTAATTAATACTAAATTAAGAACAAGTTTAATAAGTAATAACGACTTCCATGGGTTTGTCTTGCAAAGAGCAAAGTTTTTATAAGGAATGCTTATGATTAGAAATTGACCCTCTGAGTTATTTTTCTATATTTAGCAGATATCCATATTTTGTCTTCTAAGCAGTCACCGCATTTTGCAATATGTTCAATTTAAAAATTAGAGAAAGGAAAAATAACGAAATAATTGTCCTATTACTTAATTAATTTATTTTTTTGCTTAAAAGTAGTATTCAAAATTTAATACTTATGTTATTAATGTGTATGGTTTATAATTAAGATCTCGTATTGTAGCTTTAGCGTCAAAGTGCATTATTATTGCATTTAGTGCATTATTAATGTATAAGGGGGGCGCGATAAAAATTGTGATTGAAAAGGGGGGTGCCAGTATTGAAAGTTTGAGAAGCACATTTATATATAGTTACTAATTGCTAATCTTGCAATGGATTCTAAGTGGTCGTCTGTGAAATGGGAATGGTATGTTGCCTTAAATATATCCATCGTTGGAAATGTAAATTCACACAGGTAGGTAGAGCGAAAGAGCGATGTTAAATGAATTACAGTTTTTTAAAAATTAGGATACTTTACCTCATCCACTGGATTCCAAAAGTTATTCTTTTAAAACTACGTCCTTTTGAAGAAAAAACTTCCTTTTCCTCGACTGATAAAGGGAACATGTAACATATTTTTAGTTATATTTTCTACATCAACATTACCAAATGGGTAAC
This sequence comes from Trichonephila clavipes, assembly GCA_019973935.1. NCBI lineage: Eukaryota > Metazoa > Arthropoda > Arachnida > Araneae > Nephilidae > Trichonephila > Trichonephila clavipes. The sequence continues at coordinate 863,529 of BMAU01018604.1, forward strand.
ACATGAATGCTACTATTGATTCTAGTCTAGTAAATTGTTGTAAACGTCTCTCAAATTCGGGGTGCAGTTTTATTATTGCATCATAATATACTTTTCTTTGCTTTATATATATATATATGAAAGAAATATGTATTATATATCAAAAATAAGAAATAATAGATAATGAACATAACAAGAAATAGCGTAATAAAAATATAAAAACTGAACATGAAGAACAAAATTATAGAGAAATAAAAAAAGAAACTACAAAAAAAGAAGAACCTAGCGAGTCAGAAAGCAATTTCGGACTTAGGACCGAATAAGTGGGGTTAAACTAGTTTGAAGGTGCCAACCTTCCCCCTTTGCAACTCTGTAGGAAAAACCAAATAAAATAAACAAAAATTCGGAGTATGTAAAAACTCAGAGTACGATAAAACCACTTACTACTATTATGTAACAAACTCTCCCAAACTCTTAATGCAGAAAAATCGGAAAATAATTAAGAAAAAGTAAAAAAATTCTAAAACAATTACATAAGAAAAGTATCTTTCAAAAAAAAATTTAACAAAATTTCTTTACTCACAGAGCTTTTACGAAGAGAATCAAGCGTCTTGACATCAATGAAAATCAATTATTCACCAAGTTAAAAAATTCGAATATACATAAACACATCTTTTGAGCTAACTTTTAAACCATCCAGCAAAGACAGATATATATATATATATATATATATATATATATATATATATATATATGTATGTGTGTGTGTGTATATATATATATATGTATGTATATAAATATATATAGATGGCACCATTATTTTTAGTTATGCTGTTTTTTTATGCTTGGCGTTAGTATACTCTTGGAATCGGAATACATCGGGTAAGATTTAGTTTTTTCGCACAGTTTCATTATTATTACTTATGGTCATAATCATTATTAACCTTTTTTGCAAATATTTTTGTTTGTACATATTTATATTTGTCTATTTCGTTCGGATTCCTATAGTAATTTCATTTTCCAATTTTATTCTATTGATGTTATATTCACCCACGTGGGTTTTTGGGCCTTTGCCTTGGCTATGTCCCTATGGTATTATATCGAAAGTTTCCGCTGAAGGGGAAGGTTGAGATCACGCAAAACACTGTTTAACCCTGTTTCACTGCCCTAAGCCAGTATATATATATATATATATATATATATATATATATATATATATATACTTCCATTTTTAACCAACTCAACATAAATATTTTTGAATTTTTTAAAATTCATTCTGCATTAAGGCTGTCTTCGGCTAATGTTAAAGAATAGGGACCAAAAATTCGGAATATTTTTTCAGATATAAAAGTACTCAAACGTTAATGTTACACATTGTGGCTTCACTATCCTGTAGAGCAGTGCTCCTCAACATTTTTATCGCTGCTGACCGGTCAGCGTTTGATAATTTTACCGCGGCCCGCTGAGGGGGGACACGTTGATTGTTTATATTTTATAGATTGTTTTTATTTAACAATTTTAATTTAGTTACTTTTAAATATGCCTTCAGAATAAAATATAGTTACACCAAAAATTAATAAAAGAGATTTAACGTGGAATATAAAGTGATTTCTGTGGAAAGTTGCTCAAATCCGAGAGAAATGCACCCCTTTAAATAAAATGACAATAGTTTAATGTTCTTTAAGCGGCCCGGCACCATTTGATCCGCGGATCACTGATCTATAGTATTTTTATTTTTTCTCTATCCTTTAGCACATGACCACACTAATTGAGCTATTCCTTTACATGTTAAAAGAAAAAACTATTTATTTATGAAATATTTTGAAAGTTTAAAAACACTATAATATAAACTATTGCGTGAGTTACAAATCACAAATTTTTATAAAAATTCAAACATTTTTTCTGTCTGAAAATGTGCTCCGCGTCAAGTTCACGCTCTCGTGCATATGGCGAAGACAGCCTTAACTGAGAATATATTAGATTTTTAACGTGTTTTAGAAAGTATTATAACAAATCCAATCAATTCTACTATTGTTTGATTTTTTCCTTGTAATTTTTAGTTCAATTCATTAAGTGTTACATGAAAAACAAAATCTAAATACATCAACCAAACGTCATCACTAAATTCAACATACGCTTTATCTTTTGATTCCAAAAAACTTTTACCTCCTGTCCCTATCCCATATTGTAAAAAAAAAAAATACTCCGATTTAACCAGTGAACATCTGTATTATATAACAAGTATCCGTAATCAGATTCGTTTTCTTCGAGTTGCGCCCGAAACATTCTTCTTTGAAGATTTCTTCTTCGAATTAAGTTCACAATTTTCATGCAGATTCCCATGGCATGACGCATAATTAGAATGTTACAATAGAGAGCCGATTGGTGAAAAATGCAATTATAAGAAAGGAAATGTGGTAAGTCATCGTATCTGATACACGTAGCCAGAAATCTATTGGCAGTCCCGGTCGTTGATGGAGCCCCATCAGTTGTCACAGATACAACTTTATAAATCAGAAATTTCTTCTTCTCTATGTAAGCACAGTTAACATTTTCACCTCGTGTTTCCCTCTTTAGAAGTTGTTGTCGGGTGTTTCATCCGAGGATACATACGAAAGACGAGAGATAGATGAACTGAAACATACAATACAATCACAGAAGAATAGGGACTTTATTACATACGATGATCCTAACATAGAACAGAAGGGGTGCACTGCTTTTCATTAGAGGCAGTAATCCATTCCATGTGAAAGTTCAACTTCTTTTCTAGAAGATACATCCATATCTTATTCGGAATTCGAATACAGGCCAAGTGTCATAACCACCATACTGGTTGGGCGGCCTCTTTAGAAGTAATATTGCCAATACTTCTTTTACACTCATATTCTTAAAACCATTCTTATATAAATGCCAAGCAGAGAGCTTGTCTTGGTGCACTGTGTGTAAACAATCATAACTTTAAACACCGTACCTCTAAAAATCTCTAAGAACTGGGACGTTTTCGTTCACATTTGCTCCAGATCAGTGTTTCTCAAACTGTGGGGCGCGCCCCTGGGGGGGGCGCGATAACCTTACAAGGGGGGGGGCGCGAGCATATCGAAAATAAAAGATTTAAAAAATAATTAATTTACTGGAATGAATTAAAACAAAATACTTTCAGACATAATAAAAAATGCACTTTTACTCTGATATAATTTATAGGCGCGCGATATTAAGTCATCAAAAATATAAACGTCTTCAATACCTAATTAGCTATCTTTGATCGTATAACCAAATAAAAAAACTTTTATTTGATTTGCTGTAATCCCGTGATGAGAGATTTTTTTATTACGTTTTCTTTTTAATCCTAACATACTGCTCTTTCAGAGAGAAAACAAATCGCAGACCCAGAATCGAAAAAATTTAGGAACATAAAAAATTCATCACTGTGATTATTTTTTAAATACTGCACATTATAGCTGTAATCTGTTTTTGCTGATAATCTATTTGACCTAAGTTCTTGGTACAGTTAGTTATGACCCCTCTCTTATGTTTCTTTCTCATTTAGGGAAGTTGTAAGTAATGTATTTTACTCTGGTGTGCTTTTTTCCATGCAAAGGAGTTTTATGATACATATAAACATATCTCAAACATATAAAGCATAACGAAAAACGTTTTACACAATTGCTTTTAGCAGCAACATACATATTATCATAATAAATATACTTTTTACCAGGAAGTGGTCGCGCGGGACACACAGAACACGATATCGTTAATTCGGACAAAATTGCTTATTTGTTACCGAAGAAAAATTAAAAATTCTTTGAAAGCAGGTAAGTTTACTTTCTCTTAATTAAATTATTCGCTGGAATCACGATTTGTATCATGTACAATAAAATAATTATAAAGAAAAAGAGGATTGGGGTGACTCAATAACCCTCTACCGTATCGAGTGCGCGCCTGCTCCCGGGTTAAAACATGTTGAAGTCTTTTCGCTTTAAATATTAAAAATAATACAATTATTCTTCATCGGAATTTTGTATTATTGTTCATTCTTTAACATCAATTATAAATGATAATTCTGTGAGGCTTATAATTACAATTCGCTTAAAACTAATGAAAATTTGAGCAATCATTTTACGTTTTTGTAAACATTGTCGCGCACTTGGCATTACTCTCCTTACAATTCAGCTATTATATCAATAATGTTTTATTTTCTTATAAATGAACTCGTGCAAAGAGCGCGCACTTCAGCCGGTATACTTTTAATGTATCAGTGCTGCACAGAGTATTTTATAACTAATTAATTAATACTAAATTAAGAATAAGTTTAATAAGTATTAACGACTTCCATGGGTTTGTCTTGCAAAGAGCAAAGTTTTTATAAGGAATGCTTATGATTAGAAATTGACCCTCTGAATTCTTTTTCTATATTTAGCAGATATCTATATTTTGTCTTCTAAGCAGCTACCGCATTTTGCAATATGTTCAATTTTAAAATTAGAGAAAGGAAAAATAACATAATAATTATCCAATTACTTAATTTATGTTTGATTAAAAGTAACGTATACAAAATTTAATACTTATGTTATTAATTTGTATGGTTTATAATTAAGATCGCGTATTGTAGCTTTAGCGTCAAAGTGCATTATTATTGCATTCATTACATTATTAATGTATAAGGGGGGGGGCGCGATAAAAATTGTGACTGAAAAGGGGGGCGCCAGTATTGAAAGTTTGAGAAGCACTGCTCTAGATAGATGGGCTCTCACAATTTGACCTCTTTGAAAATCTGAGAGATCCAACATTTTACGATTTTGAAAAAATTCCAAGACTTGAAGAACTTTAATAAAGCTACCAAATATTACCAGAATATATACATTTTTATTTATAAAAAAAATATGGTACCATATTATTTTACTTTAATGCTTACGAAGCGCATTCAAAAATGTCACTTTTATTCACGGTTGGTTCCATTATTTTGATAATCACCTATGTTTCTTTTAGTATGCGCGTCTAAGGTCTTATATGAAGGCGGTCACCTCAAAATGTTTTGGCAGTCCACCGGATAATCGCGATCGACTTAATGCTCACCCCGGATTTATACATTTGTTTAGTACGGAAGAAGTATATTCTTTATTGGAGAGTGACTAGTATGATTTCTGAAAACCATTTCGGAAAATTTGCAGCCTGTGTAACTCTAGCATAGTTTAGTATATCAAAAAGAGAAAAAAAGAGAAATATTGTTCAGACATGCCCCAATTTTAATTTTTAATAAATGGAAATATTTCAAATTTTTCTCTTCATGCAATTTTTATCAGTACTAAAGTATCAAATTAATGCTATTTCAAAGTTAAAACATGCAAACAAAGTTAGTGTTAAGATAGAAAATCTTTGCATCCCTTGACATATTTTGAAATATTAGCAGCACTTTAAGTATTCTTTGAATTTCGTACAAATAAAATAGATTTTTCCTTTCACTCTTATATACAAAAGCAACAATTCACGCCTCCTTGGTAGTAACTAATAATTTAAAGCAAACTAATAACTTTTTAAAATCGCCTAATAATTTAAAACAAAAATATTTTTCAGAGGAGAACTACTTTTCTTTCTAAAGTAACCATATGCAACTGATAGCTTCAAGAAGAATTAGTATCCATTATATAAAATAACATCAAATCAGAGGCGTGTTAAAAAAATAAATATTCAACCGTAATTTTTCATCCATAAACAAATAAAGATAGGAATGGGAGGATTTCGTAAAACAGGCAATTCTAAGGATTCACATTTATAATTTTTTATATTGCAGCGTAGATTAAAATAATATAGTAATTTGATACTTAAGTGAAATCACAACAACTCTTGCTAGTCACAACTCAAGACTTTATTTCACGAACTAAATATTTCGTTTCCTTATCTATTGCCATCCAAAGTTCCATAACTATAATTACAGTTAACTTTTATAAATACAAGCACAATTATTAATAATAAAAGCACGAGAGAAAGAAAGAATTACAATTAATAAAAATAAGCACGAGACACAAAAGTTACAGTCAATACAAAGAAAACAAAAGAAATTATTTTTGATAAGTCACCCGCAGCAGAGTGCGTGAATCTAGGCAGTAGATCGTGTCCATGGTAATCGAAGTGAACTATTTTTGCTATATTATTACTGTGGACCTTAACCTTTTAGATATTCAAATGATTTCTATTGAGGGAAAACTTGATTTCATTTAAATACGATGACTAATTGCAAACATTTTGTAAAAATAAAATGGAAGACAGACTGTCAATAAAAATAGGAATTCTTAGATTCTGTTTTATACCACCCTCACCCGAGAAATTTATTTCACACAGAAATCTCCTTATAAGACCGTAAGCCTGAACAAGTAAAACTCCCATGCTTAGACTTTCTGTATAAGAAAATGCACATGACAATAAACCCCCAATAAAAAATATACACTGTGTATCTTGTTCCGAATTCAATCCTGGAACCGTCCTTATACACTCCTTCCCTTTCCCGGTAGGATCCTCGGAAAGAAAAATTATGTACAGTTAATTATTCAGTCCAAAATGTAACTTATTAAAACGCTTGTTTTGAAATAAAGGAACATAAGAATCTACACTTAGAAAACAAATAATGTTTCTAACAAGAAATATTAAAATCAAAGCAACTATAGTATAAATAAGAGCAATATCAAATAAAATTTAAATAATTAATATGCAAATTCAGATAAATGCAAATTATTGAAATTTTTCTTAAATCAGGAAAACGGAAAATACATTTTATGAATTTTTATCGCAAAAAGAAACTTATTTCCCTGAGTTCTAAAGAATCTAAGTAAGTATAAAAGTCAGCGAAGTTCCTTACTTTGAATTCAATTTATCGTCTGCAACATATTTGGGAAATAGTTCTTTTCGATTTAAAAATTGCCGTATTATTATTATTTTTCCCCTTCTTTCCAGAATTTGGCATTTGTAAAATGTAATTAATTTAAACACTCATTCAATGTGTAACCACAAAAAATAACTCTTCGAGGAAGGAAAATAAATATTTTTGATAAATAAAAAGAAATAGTACTTACACAATTTTTGCATTTCAGGGAATTTTTTAAAATATTGTGTTTACTTTTTTGATGTAAAAATAATCCTTTACTTGTTTGAAGAATTTTAAAAGCCAAAAATTTTTACTTAGTTACTTTTGATCAGAATTTGTTTTTATGTCATTCATTCGTATAAGATATTATAACAATTTCATTTTGAATAACTTTCATAGTTGGAACAGTTTAAAGTTGAATTATTGCTACAGGTTCTCTTTTTTTTAACACGTTTTTATTAGCTTCACCTGTATGTGACGGAATCTTTGAACTCGAGTTTTACCCACTTTATAAGGTCATATAAATTCGAAATTTTACACACTTGTCAAGGGTAGATGACATTACAATAATTTAATAATTTTGTTCCATTGTCCTGAGCAGACCATCAGAATTAACGATTTCCCATTGCCAGGTTTGGTGACTAGTTTCAGATCCCATTTCCAGATTTGGCGACTAAAAGATTAAGTTATTCCTAAAAGGAAAACGCTCCTGGTTAATAAAATACAACAAACAAAAAAAGATTAATACATCAATAAATAGATGAGAGTTTAAAAAAACTTTAAAAAGAACACTTTTATTGTAGAACAAAATAAAAAATGAAAAATAAATTGTAGTTAAAAAAACTACAAAAACATGATTTTATGGTTTTTTAATCGAACTAAAAAGTAAAAAATAATTCTCGATATAAGAATAAAATTATTGAGGAGAACATTAATGTCATTGTGGTAAAAGCGTGGGTGCCTGATATTAATTGTTATAATTTCTTACTAATTCTATTTCGAATGAGTGAGTATTAACGTTGCACTGTTCAGCTACACGAGGGCTTCTTGGCGACAGACCTCGTAATTTTGAACCATGGTCAAGTGATGAAAACGACAACTCAGCTGGCACTCCCTTCTCCTAACAACCACACCACATCAACGGGTGGACGTTTGAACTCTCGAAAGACTTAACGTGCATCACTCCCCTATACGGTGGGTCTTTAGTGGTACTGGGCCGAACTCATGACATACCTAGCCATGATCCGATTTCCTTGACCACTGGGCTACCGCAGCCCCAATTCTATTCCGAAATGTAGAGTTAGTGCAAAAATGTAGCACAAAGCACCCCACGCTTTTACTACAATGACATTAATTTTCTAGTGAATCATTTTATCCTTATATTAAGAATTTTTTTTCTTTTTAGTTCGATTCACTATAAAAGCGTATGTTTTAGTTTCTTTAAACTATAATTTATTTGATTTAACTTTTAAGAAATGTGAATTCCCTTTACTTGTAACATTCTAAATTCTTTTCGAAATAAAACTCCTTTCTCTCTCTTTATTATTTTCCCTTTCTACTGCATTTGAAAAGAATAAACTTTTTATTTTTTTATATTTATAAGTAAATTATTCTAATTAAAAGATATTTCCTACCGTCTAGTTTTATTTCAATATTTTGTACTACAGTGATTCTCAAAAGGGCTCGTAGACATGTAATTTTCTATAAAATTCAATGCTTTCGACTAATAAAAGTTAATGCATCGGAATCCGAATTTTTTAAATAAATATCTACAACTTGTTCTTATTGGAATAACGTAATCAATTTTTGAAAAATAGTAAAACTTTTATTTAAAAAAATTAATAATTAAAAAGCTACTAAAATATTACGCTAAATTCTTGAGGTGAAGTTCCTCGTTTCTTCTTCTCCAAACTACTATACGCACTTTGAAACCAAACATTTTGAATTTGTTGTCAATGGTGAATTTTTAGAAACTTAATCCCAAAAATTTATTGGAACAGGGAAGTAATCAGGTGAAGGTGTTCTTGTGTGGGGATGTAAATCAGCTTCAGAATTAGGTAATGTGGAATTTTTTTATGGTATTTTTAATCATATTTACTTAAATATTTTGAAGAAGAATTTGAAATCACTCGCCAAAACTTAAGGCACTGGAGACGACAAGATAGTCACTCTAAGCGCACTGCATTCAACGTAAGCCTCCGGTGTCTATAAAAATGTCCCTAAATTCCAAAAACAACTTCTTAATCTCCTGATTTAAGCCCAGTGGAGTGAGAATTTTAAGTTAGAGTAAGAAAGTATGACATATATAAAAATAAAATGTGAATTAAAAGCGATTTTCACTTAAAAATGGAGGAACGTTATAAAATTACAAAAAAAAGCAGACGAAATTACAAAAAACTGATAGTAAGACGGTTAAAAGTTGTAGTGGAAGCTAAAACATTTCCTACTAAGTACTAAATTAAGAAAAATTCAATAGTTACAATTATGTTGAAATATTTTATTAAGCGTACGAAAAATTTTGTGGCGTAATTTTTTAGTAGCGATTATTAATTTTCCAAAAAATACTAGCTATACTAAGTCTTAAAAAGTGGTTAGGTTATTCCAATAAAAACAACTTGCATGTACTATGAAAAAAATTTTGCAATTCGAAATTTTTTTATAGATAATTGTAAGTGTGCGAACACTTTTGAGAGCCACTGTGTATACAATGAATATTGAGATTGAAAATTAAAGCATTTGAAATAAAAATTACAAATGGGGCCACAATTGAAAAAAAAATATCCTCAAAACTTTAATTCAAGCAAATAAACAAAATTTCTAAATTTACATCATAGTATTTCTCATTTAATTTCTGTAAATGTTTGCTTGTTTTTCCTTCCTTTTAGAAAAAAAAACTACGAGCAATTTTAGCACAGAATTACAGAGTTTGTGTTCCTTCCATTTGGGACTAACTCATTCGGAGCATTTAACCCGGTGGATTCACCATTCACCCGTGTTGCATAAAATGATAGATTGCGGAGTATTTCGCCGCTGAAATCATATGTCATTAAGTTTGATGTACAATATTCTCAAGATGCATGAATATTTTTTTATGTTTATAGATATCAGTAAATTTATTTTGAAAAAAAGAGGAATTTTTTTAAATTGTAAAGAAAAGTAAAAGATTCTCAAAAGTATTTTCCTTTAGGATAAAAATAAATTAGTACTTTAGGGGATTTCTGTCCTGAATTGCTGCTGATATACATTATAATACAAGGAAGAAATAGATAAATAGAAAAAACAAATCATAAATAAGGAAAATTATGTCTATTTTTTTAAAATTTTAACAGCGAAACATTGTCATTTATTTTTTCGCGGTATTATTTCAAGAGAGAGAGAGATTGATGGTTGCTTTATAATGACATATTAAAACAATGGTAAAGAAATATTTTTTTTAATCAACCAAGCATGGTAAAATAATGGTTTAGTGGAATAATAAAGTATTATACTATTTTAATCAGGCAAACACTGTAATGCAGCTACATATAGCGGGGGCATCTAAAAAGGAAGCACCGAGCAGTATATCAAAGCTAAATTTACAAGACAGTCAACCCTCAGTGCAATGGTGAAATGATCAATATATAGTATGAGTACCACCTACAACCCTCTGCATTGAATGAAAAAAGCTTTGGATGTCTTGTTGGGATATGATAGCATGCGCTGATTTCACACATAGTAATAAAATTGACCTGGTGTAGCAAAGGATGGTGTATGTCCTGTTGGAGTGTGGCATTAGACAAGCTCTGAAGGTTAAGAATGACAAACTCTAAGACTTTTGGGATATAGCATGGAATTGTCGTTGTACTCGGGTATACGTACGGGACCGGTGTAGAATCCATCCCAAAGCGTAATACCATATCCAATATGGTGATGCATACGACAACAACTAAGCAATTTCTCTTACGTTGTCCCCAGGCACTAATATGATGTTACTGGCAAAAGGGAGATTCGTCTGCGAAGAAAATATCGTGCCATTCGGTGAACCTCAATAACGTGGGCACCTAAGCACTATTCCTTGCTACTTTGACCTTGCTAAAAACGGCAAAGATAAATAAATACAATAAAATAAAAATTTGAAAATTACTTGCGTTTCGCCCTTGAAGCTTTGAAAAGTTCAGAAATTATGCATTCTTGGGTCAATATATGAGAAGTGAAAAAGTTGAAACACATTAATTCAAAATTTTATTGTTCGCACGAACAATTCAAAAAATGCATTTTGAAGTAAAACTTACAGTATTTTACAATTTTATGAGATTTCTCCTTTTCACTTTTAATAAACAAATATTGACCAATAAAAAACATGTTTTTTATCTCCGATTTCTTTTATTGAAAAGAAAGTTCTTTGTAGCTTCCCCAAGAAAATTCGGTTAAAACAAGGGAAATGAAAGTCAAAGTATTTTATTAGCAGCTCACGTGCTTGACGACTTGCTTTCACTTTACATTATTAGCCATTGATGTGTGACATAATTAGATTTCTGTGAAAGTGGAGACATCCGTCATCAAGTTACTTAATCGTTCAATCCAGCCAATGGTAATATAACAACAAATATCTCGGTAAATGTTTTTATACTTTAGTTTTACATGCTTTTAGAAAGTTGAGAGTTAACGTTAGAAGACTTTGGTAAAAATGGTTAAGAGTAATATGATCATTACTAAAAAGGATTTTGAGTTCCCGATATTCCGCAATTCAAGTAGAATTTCTCAAAGTAAACTTCATTCTCACAAAGATGTCCTAGTATGCTGTTTTCAAGAATAATAGAAAATGTCTCTAAGCTTCAACAACAAATATGTGAGTTTTTATAAAGTAGCTGAAACAGTGGCTAAAAAGATTAATAGTTGCATGAAAAACTTTATATTTTAGCTGTTTCCAAATACAGAATAGTACAGTTAGTTGATAATTACTACAATCCTACTATCATAATATAATCAAAGTCATAAACAGTTACAAAAAAGAATTATATTTCCAAAAGCAAGTTTGCTCTGAATATGCCCTATTGAACCAGAAGCTTGTAGATATCCTATACAAGAATAAGATACAAATTTGGGCGAGTGCGTGATTTCATTTAATTACCAATGTGAAAAAGTAAATCAAAATCATTTATTTGAGTTTCGTTTATATTCCAGCAATAAAATTATGATTTGGGAAAGTTAGGGTCATTAATTTTTGCAGGAAACGAACTTATAAATTAGAAAAGAAGCTTGAATGAAAACAAAGAAAAGAAACACAGGCTCATCAAAATGCTTCAAATGAGACTCTGGAAACCTACAAATGGGAACGTACACCGAAAAAGTATAATCTCATGAAGTTCCTGGTATCTCAGATTTTGATAATGATTATGAAAATCATTTCAAGCCTGTAGTATTTCAATAGTAGAAAACTCCATGGCATACGATGATTCAATCTAAAAACAACATCACTGGTTAACTGTCGCTATGAAATATTTGTTCGAGCCACAGTCCATAGAGGTTATGGTGTGAAAAATAACTGAGACACAGATTTTCAAATCTAACCCAGTCACACTCAAGAGGTGGAACGCTGCATCAAACTTGTGACAGATGCATATAGAAAACTACGTGGTTATGGGGCAAAAGACTTATTATTATGAGGACAACTGGTTTTTTTAACAAGATAAACAATATATCCAATTTTTCTCAAAAATCTGACCTTAAAGTTTATTCTTTTGAATAAAAATATTGGATAAATTTATAGACTGTATTTAATAATGGTGTAACGATTCCCGCCACATAGCTGGGAATCGGCTTCTTTGTGGAAATAATCATCACACGTGCATTTTGCAGCTGTATCTTGAAAGTTATTGCATAGTCCCGCCTTGGACCTCCCCCGCAACCTTTTGACTTCACGAGGGACCCTTTCCCGTCAGTAGCAGGATGTAACTGGATGCTAAAAAGATGCCGGCCCCTGATCCTCTAAGCGAAAGAAGAGAGAGAGGGGGAAAACCAGAGATGATTTGATATCTTCGAAGTGAGCGGACCCCGAAAGAGAATTCCTCTCTCACAAACCACATCATTTGAACTTTAATAGTATTTTAATAAGTTTAATGACTTCAATGTATAATCTGTAAATAATAGCTGTAACGTAAATATAAATCGAACATTTAAATTAATTAATATCACGCTACACACACACCGTTATTAATCTCAAACGTCACAATGGGTTTAAATACTGAATTGAAAATATTCAGAACAAAAAATATGCTTCCTTTTTGTAGAAGTCTGTTAATTAAAGACGTGAATTTCAGGAGGAATAAAATAACGAAATAATGCTAATTTTTTCAAAAGTGTAAAAAAAATTAAATTTTTAAATTTATATTTTAAATTTTTAAATTTTATTTGTTTATTATTATTATTATTATATTTTAATGCGAATGATAAATATTTTGTACAAATATTTCCACAAATCCGAAATTCCAGAATTAGAGTTGCAGTGTTACTACACTGCTGGACAATTGCTAAGGACGGATAACACTATCATCCATAGCAACCACAAAATGAAAGGAAGCAAAATGTGGAAAATTAGAATAAGTGCGGGATATTAGTAAGAAGAAGTATGAGTATGCAAATTTTTTTCCACGTCTGTTCATCACGTGATAGCGTTCATAAGACCTTTAAAGGTTTTGACGCGTGTGGACAGTTGTTGTTTTAAGTCAAATTTTTACAGGAAAGATTTAATAGACGAACTTAAAATTTTTTGCATGTCTTCCCGACATCACATAGATGATTTTATGCGTAGCCGAATTATTGGAAAGATCGAAGAAGGGCAAAAAATAACAGATGTTGCCAGGGAGTTCGACATCGCTCACAGCGTTGTTTCACGGCTGTGGAAGTCATTTAAAACTACTGGAATGTGTAGTAGACGGCACGGGGGAGGTCGTGTTAGAAGTACGACGCCTGCAGAAGACAGATATATCGTCCTATCAGCAAAAAGGAACAGGCACACCGCAGCTCAGCAGGTGGCAAATCAGTTTCTTGCTGCCTCAGGAAAGCAGATCTCCCGAAAAACTGTTGCCAGACGTTTGAGGGGAGGAGGACTATACGCACGCAGACCTGTTGTGTGTGTCCCATTGACCAGACAGCACCGTACTGCCCGTTTTCAATGGTGTCGTGAGCATCACAATTGGACTGAACAGGACTGGGCATGCTTACTATTCTCAGATGAGAGTAGGTTCAGTCTGTCATCGGATTGTAGACGCCAACTGATCTGGCGCGAGAGTGGTACTGCTTATCGTCCAGAAAATATCCAGGAAAAGGACCGATATCCGACATGCAGTATCATGGTGTGGGCCGGAATCATGATCAATGGCCGCACGCGCCTACATGTGGTTGCGAATGGGACTATGATGGGCCAACGATACATTGATGAAGTTCTACTTCCTCATGTTCGTCTTTTCCGTGGTGCTGTCGGTGATAAATTTGTTTTTATGGACGACAACGCAACATGTCATCGAACACTCGTTGTTCAGGATTGTCTAGACAGCGAGGGTATTTAACGTCTCGTATGGCCAGCGCATTCTCCAGATCTAAACCCCATTGAAAATGCGTGGGATGCTTTGGGGAGGCAAGTTGCTGGTCGAAACTATCCTCCGACAAACAAGAACACCCTCATCCGTGCACTCACAGAGGAATGGGATAAATTGCCTCAACAGCTGCTGGATAATGTTGTGCAAAGTAGAGTACGACGTGTGGAATGTTGCATCACACTCCACGGTGGACATATCCCGTACTGATACCTTTCTTTAAGGTGCCTGCTGACTTTTAGATTCATTGTTCCATTTCTCCGTACGCAGATCAAATGAACATTTTTTTTTCTTTCATATGTTTCACAGCTTTTGTACTTTCTAGAACAATAAATATTCTTTATTCTAATGTCTGAACAGTGTGGCAACTATATTTTATCCTACTAGGCCTCATGTCTCGCTTAATGTTATGCTACATAGCAATTTGTGATCCGTCCTTAGCAATTGTCCAGCAGTGTATATTGGTAAGTTCAATAAATAAAGTAACTTGAAACAAGTAATGTAAAAAAAACAATTTAAGTCAATTCCTATTTATGTCAACAAAGAAAAATTTCATTTAAGTTACTTATTATTAAATAGTTACAATTAATATAAACATGTATATATATATAGAACTGAATAAAAATATTTAATGACAAAATAGAAAGTGATTTTCCATTCAATTTTTCATTTTCCTTTCTATATAGGGTGTTGGGTTATTTTTGTTTGTTTGTTATTATTTATTCATTCATAAAATTTAATTATTCTAATAAAATAGTACAGTAAAAAAGAAATTACATTCTCAGGAATTAAACCATCCCAGGTGGGATTCGAACCCACGACCTTTGGGTTAGAATTCCAAACGCTGTCCATTCCACTACAGACACAACGAACGATTTTTCTTTCTATATATGCTGTTGGACTATTATTTTTGTGTTTGTTACTATTTATTCATTTTTAATTTAATTAATATTTTAAAAAGCCGTATAAACATCAATTGTCATAAACTACAAGTTTAAAAAAATCTTTTTGAACTTGAATGTGTGAATAGAAAGTATTTTATGAAAATATTTGAACAAGACATGTATATATATATATATATATATATATATATATATATATATATATATATATATATATATAGGGAGAATGTGAACTAATAGTAAGAATTGAAAAAATAGCAAAATTTCTTCCTTTTTCAAAATTTTAACCACAAGGCAGAAGTGGAAGATATTTTTTATTTCAGTTTTTTTTTCACCATCATTTTACATAGCTAGGCCAAAGCAACTGTTTCAGGGTATAACAATCGATGAAGGGAAAAAACGAAAAAAAAAAGTTTGATTTACCTTATTATCAGTTTACCGTTTATTACACTTTTGCAGACTTAAACGCACGTGGTTTCAAAACAAGGTAATAACAACAATGGACACCTTGTGAACATTCCACTGCTAACGATGTCAGATGATTTGTGCGATCACATGCAATAGACCGTATTTGTTCTGACATGTTCCTTGATGTGGTGGATCAATCCATCACTGGGATGGTCATAATACGCCTGTCTTCACGTGTAATGGAGCAATAAGATTAGTCCAATCGGTCAGTCGTTCCCTCCTCTATCAAGCGATTACAGATCCGCATCACATTTGCTTGGTTGCGATTGATACAATCACCAGTTTCTCATAAGAATAATTTACATTTTCTTCCAAGCAAGCAACACTTCCTCGGTCGAACTTAGAAACGTTCTCGAATGAGCGCTCATACTTTTCATTTTTTGGAGATATACTGCAACTCCTCACGCAAAACAACTGCAACATACAGCCATTCCAGTAATTCAAAACAGCATTCTGTTTTCTCCTTATATAACCTTGTTAGTGTTGCTACAGGTAAACTGTAATATACGCGTCTGTGTTAAAATGTTAATTATTTGCGTGTTCAATCTTTGTTTAAATGTTGCTTCCATGGTGGGAGGTTCCCCAACAGTGTAACACAAGGGTGTCAGATTCACGGCCCATAAAGAAGCATTTTTGCAGCCAGGTGATACATTGGCACACAATAATATATAATAAAATATCAAAATTTCTCCCGAAATAGGAAAGGTAGTAGCAGAGAAGAGATGTCAAGTGTCAGGACGTACATCTGAAATTTTTCTGGTTCTTTTATATATGTTATAATGTATTATTCGAAATAAACCTACATGTCTATGAATTTAATTTTCTTTGCGGCCCACCTTCAGTTAAACACACACACACCTTGTTTATGTAAACCCGGGGTGGACATTACGTCGATCGCGATGGACCGGTGGACCGTTATAGTAATTTAGGGTGACCGCCTGAAGATTTTAGCCGGTAATAATTATATACGGAAAATTCAAGATTGGCTGACAGTACGCAGACTTTAAATCTTCTACTGACTATAGCAACGTAACTAACTTTAGATAAAAAAAATATTTTACTTTTTAATGTATGCATTTTAAATTATTTCATAATAAATGCATCCTTTGATATTATTTTTGTGGCTATTATTATTATGCTTGTATCTTGAGTTTTGGTTTAAACGCGGTGTTAAGAGAATTGTTACAAAAGGTAAGTACACACACATATTCCGTATTTATTATTAAGTTATAATAATAACCTTTTCTCCTTACCACACCTAAGACATTTGGTAGGGCCGCACACAAAAATTCTTCAAGAAGGGGGGATGGAGGGTCAATATGTATCATACCCCGATACATAGCCAAATATATATTTTTTGATTTTGTCAATTGTAGGGAACAAAAAACATCAAAAAATAAATTACTGAATAAATATAATAAATATTAATTAATAAAAAATACTAATAACAAATACTCAATTACATTCTACGTTTTTTTTTTTTTTACATGGGATTATAATCAATCGGAAAAAAAAATCAATGACTATGAGGGATGGTCCGGACCCATGGATCCCCCCACCCACCCTTGCGTGCGCCACTGACACAGGATGGACTGCAACACCTTGAAAAAATTAGAAGTAGCCCGTACCCTGGAAAAAGTCTGCCCAAACCCTGATGCACCAAGTCAGCCTCTAAGTTTGACACTCTCCATGTAACATATTCCATCAAAAATAACAATTAAATGTGTGGGAAGCCCCCTGGGTTCCACCCTGGACACCAAGATTGAATTGAGGCAAAGAATTACCAGACGACATTTTTACAATAACAAATAATTTTTATTCACTTGAATTAATTATCAACCTTCTAAATACAAATAAGAATCAATATGTGTGCGTCAATGGGATTGAACTTTACTATTAAAGTAAATCACTAAACATGATAGTTATCAACTATTGAACTCAATATCGAACGGGTTTACCGGAATAAGAGGACCGAGAGATATACGCAATTTGAATTACTAGCAATCATTAACTGTACACTAATTCTATTATTTATTTAATCTTATTATCCGATAATTGAATTTTAAATATCACCTGACTTTTACTACTTCACTCCTTTCCAGTCGGCTTAAACCTTCCGAATGTAGATCGCTGCCTGATAATCAGCCAGAAACTACTCACACAATCAACTTGAATCTTCTTAGCGCTCCGTCTATGTAGTATCTCTTTTGCTTTAATAGCCTTCTCCGCTAACCTACCACACTCTCCTTATATACTTTGATTCATTTGCATATCCCGTTTCCTCCTTTTAGAGCTGGTTGGAAATATACGCGAATTTACAATCCCCAAAGACGCCCAAGAATATTAGTGATAAAGTGCCGTATAGATTCGTCATAAATATTTAATACTGTACAAATTATCAAGAGAGTTCAATGACAGAATAATTACTAAAAATTTTTGAATTGTGTTGTTAACTGATGTGACTATGTATGAACTTTTTCCAAACTAGAACAAAGATTTTAAATTAGGATTCTGAGTACAGTTAATAGTGAAGTAAATAATGTTTTAAATAAAGCCGAGTAAAACAAAATAAATAAGTTGATTGGCATCGAAGCCAGATTCAGACTGAATGAAAGATATTAAAATATTAGTCATTTTAATAAATTTTAAGCGTTTGAAAGCATTAAGAATGGATTCTAAGAATTTCTTATTCAAAATAAGTAATTTTAAGCACTTAAAAATGTTGTTACTTTAATCCCAAAGTTTCATAAATTGAAAGAGCTTAGTGTGAACATTGAATTCTAGCATACGTTCAACAAAAATTTCAGTGGATAAAATATTCTCTTTTTTTAGTTTTAGTAAAACATATTGGAAAGGCATTTTCTCAGCACTTGTGCGCTATTTGTATATTGCCATTAATTGGTTCTAATTCAATAATAGTGTCGATTTATCCATTGGACGCTTGGGGCCTGCACCTAGGGACCTGGGGCCCGGTTAAGCTGGACTTAGCCAGACTTTCTGGTTATACATTTTGATCTACCAAAGCCAATGACTCCCGTAAATCTTCTGCACCCAGGGCCCGAAATGACCTTAAATCGGTACTGTTAAATAAAACTAAATATTTCTGTGGTTATAAATTTAGCACTTATAGCACACACAAACCTTTTTACAACTTACTTTAATCTTAATAGCTTTGTAAAATATATAAAGTAAAAAAGTAAACAAGTAGAGAACTATTCTGAACTATTCTTTTAATTATGTTATTGCAATAAAACGTGTTATAAGTATATGATAGTCATTAAATGTGTTTATAAAAGATGGATACAATGAAGAGTTCAATATTTTACGTTTTACATACATTATGTTTTATTTATAAAAATATCATGGCTTCACGTACTTTTTACTCAAGTTTTTAAGTGAATAGAACTTTAGGGGAAAAAATATTAATTTCAATTTTGTTTACTCAAGGTGTCTATGTAACTATTCTTGGAACCGTAGTTTTGCAAAAGCATGCAAACGAATAAGATTTTTAATATTTAGTGTCACCTGAATTAGAATATATATATAAAATTGTTTCAAAAATATTATTGCTGTAAAATTATTTAAATACATTTTCCCCCAAAAAACAAAGGAAGAACTACGTATTTTCAAAACCTTGTTTTATGGAAAATGCTTTTATAATAACAATATTTTACTTACATATAGCTAAGATTTCTGTTTAAAGCATGAACTAGGATTTTTATTCATATTTTGATATGCCAGAGTAGATAAATTTCTATAAAAATATCGTTTATTATTTTAATTGTTAATAATTTTGAAAATATAAGGGGAATTTTTTAAAGAATGCTGAGAGGTCTTAATTATCTGTAGATAAAATGTGTAATTGTAGAAGCATTTTCCAATAAAAGGAGAATGTTTTGAAAATATGTCTATTTTACCTCATTTTTTGTCAAAAAAATTACAATAAAAGTTAGTTTTTTGTAATTACACTTGTTTTAAAAATTCCTACTATTAGTTCACAATCTTCCTATATATATCTTGTTCAAATTTTCAATAGTTAATAAAATACATTTTAAAACGCACCATTGAGTTGAAATTTTGTATACACGATTATTTTGGATGACAATATGGCAATTTAATTATAATTAATAAAAATTAATTGATTAAACCTAACTATTCAAAGAATTACAAATACAACAACGGTGGCATCATTTCTAGCGACTTATTGACCATTTTGGACACTTGAGTCAAAATTTTAATCTCACATTTTAAAGAGCTCATTTGAACTGAAATTTTCTATACACGGTTTTTTGGGTGACAATACAATAAATTAATTGTAATTGATTAAAATTAATTATCTGAAATTAATTATTTAAAGAATTACTGATACAGTTACATTGCCTTCATTTTTAGCGACTCGGGTCAAAAAACTTTAAAAGATTTTTTTCCTCACGTTTTAAAGCATTCAGTTGAACTGAAATTTCACATCCACGATTGTTTCAATAAAATTCAACAAATTGATCGCCACTTAATATTGTGATTCTGTCATATGTATATACGTATTTATATTAATTATAATAACAGTCAAACCTCTATATAGCGAAGTCGCTAAATTCCGAAAAAATTTTCGTTACATAGAAAATTTGTTTTACAGAGGTTCATCTTTATATACTTTATAAACCACATAAAACGAATATTTTAAATTCATAAACACATATATTTAAAAAAAATATTTATACCTTTTTAGTAAATTAATATTTATATATTTTATATATATTACCCATTAATATAAAAAAAAGAAAATCTGCAAGGAAAACAAGAAAAAAGAATGTCGAGAAATACACTGTATTTGCCACATTAAGAGAATAATTTTATATTAAAATTAATGAGAGAGAGAGAGAGAGAATTTAAAGGAAATTTTCTAATTTATAAAGCCTATAAGTAATTTAAACATACATTATTTTAAATTTAAAATTTGTAAACAATTATTGCCACATGCAACCTAAAATTTAATTACTCAAATTTTGTTTGAGGTTTTTTTTTGTTTCAAAAAATGCTTTGTTTTATAATACGCCTTCCACCTTTGCAATGCACCAAAAATCCCTTCAGGCGTATTTTCCCCTGTCTTTTCTCAAATTTTAACTACAAATGAACAGAAACTTGTTCAAGGACACGGGGACACGAGACAACTTCACTGAGGGTGGAAAGGAATATTAAAGATGTTTCTAGTGAACTGGACAATGGGGTTAAGGGTAGTACTTCTTGTATGAAACGTCCATAATTTTATTGCTATCGGCAAATTAGGCACCTAATAAAACCAGTTCAAGATTTATGACCACTAGTAAATGTATTAAGAGAGAATAACTTGAAATGTCCAGAAATAGTTTAAAAATAGGGAGAGAAAAAATTTAATCACAAGAAAAAAAAATTCGTTATCTAGAAAATGCACTTCGCTATAGGGAAGTTATTTTACGAAGAAAATTGTGAAATGTGTTCTTGGTTCTAGAAGAAAGTTTGCTCTATAGAAAAATTCGCAATATAGAGGTTCGTCATATGAAGGTTCGACTGTATTTGATAAAAAAGTAACTAAAATAAAAAAAATTTCTTTGTTGACCTAACTAGGAATTTACTTTAAAAATTTTTTTATATTACTTTTTAAATTTATTGTATTTACTAATCAACATATTATCAATTTTATATGTATACTCTAATTCCAGTTACTCTAAATATCGAAAAATTATTCATTTATACGCTTTTGCGAAATCACTGTTCCGAACGTATAGTCATTATAATCTTAACTGAAAAAAACCTTATTTTATTTTGCATAACAGTTATATAGAATCATGTTTAGTTAGATATACATAAGTGATTATATATGTGCACTCATTTAAATTAATTCTGTTTCTACACTGCACGTTTTGGTAACAGTCTTTTCTTGATAAATATAATTCGATAAGTTATCATTCCTCCCACTTTTAGATAATTTTTTGTTCTTATTCGATAATTTTCAGATGAAATGCATCGTCTGCGGCATCCACACGATCATCGGCTAAATGTTTTCTGTTTTCTAGTTCCTCATTTTTCAAGTGATAAATTTCTTTAATCGTAAAAGTACACATTACTTCATCACGTAGTATCATTCCATAGAATAATCTGGCATGAAATTTCGAACTTTTCTTAGGTAACTTGTTTGTCTAAAAACAATAGTTCATTTCTTAACAAACGAATGCTCGTTATTAATCTCATATCCATTGTCATATTTCGGATGCCTTTAGGTTGAAGTATGTGTGGGGGGAGGGGGTTCTACGAATCTTGGCTATTTATATTTACTGTAAAATCCGGCGTATAACGTGCACCCATACTTTTAAGGTGCAATTTTTAATTTTTAGGTATATCCACCATATAACGCACATCCTCTTTTTTTATGAAGAAACTTGAAATGTACGTGAGCAATGCTCTTATATTTTGAAGCCATTTTTTCGAGGTATTACTCCAAGCTTTAGGGGCAAAAAACAGTATATTTCTAGAACTACAGCCCTTTAAGTTTATTTCTTTTAAATAAACAGTACTTTGATATTTGTAGAAGTCTAATTTTTTTCTATGCACATCTTTATTTATTTTAAAGCTCTCATTTTTATACCCAACGTATAACGCACACCCTTAAATTGCGATCTTATTTTTTGTGTTCAAAGTGCGCGTTAACGCAGGGTTTTACGGTAATTAAAATTATTCAACATAATTGAATGCAAAATTCACATAAGAGAATATTCTGGAAAACATTTCTATTTAAGTTTATTTACTATTTCGTGATTGTATAGTTTAGATCAGGGGTAGACATTAAGTCGATCGCAGTCGACTGGTGGACCGCCAAGATATTTCGGGATGTAGCAGTTAGTCTATATATACTGAAATATTCAGGATTGGTAGACAGTATACCGACTAAGTCTTCTGCAAATTATAACTATAAGTACTAACATTGGATGAAAATGTTTTATTTTTAATGCATTTTGAGTTGTTTCTTAACAAATGCATCATTTGATATTATTACACTTCTGGTTATTATTATACGGTTTGTATCTTACGTTTTGCTTCAAACATGGTCTTAAAAGTCTAAGTTAATTTTATTATAGTTATGTTTTTTTAATGTAGGTAAGTACATATTGTTACAAATTTTGTGTGAATAGTGTAAATAATTTGTATTTGGATGTTTAATGCATTTATAATGCACTATGTTAAATTTATTTTATGTTAAAATTGTACCAATCACAAGCAAATTCAATGAGAAGGCGAAATTTTGGTGGTAGAGCCAAGTTGGCATCATTTTTGGTGACCAACTTGGCGACTTTGGCGACCATTTTGACGTCATTGGCGACCATGTTGGCGAATTCGGAACTCTCTGGGTTTGTCTAGAAATTTGTGGAGAGATCCACTAACGTCACGTTCCATCACACAAGCGGTTACATTTCTGGAAGTTTCTGCCGCTCCTATAAATAGAGATGCTGGCCGGAACGAGAGTCAGTCTGATTAAATCAGCGAGGAGTGAACATTGGTTTGACTAGCGAATAGCTCGGCTTGTGAATAATCTTTTATATACGTGTATTTTTAAACACTGACACAATTGTGTTTGAGTGCTTTTGAAGATGGGAAGACCTTCGGAGATTTACTCTGTGAATATTGCTACTGAATCCTGTATTTAAAGGATTGGATTTTTAATAATAAATTCACATCGTTCTTAAAGAACTGTTTATTTTCTTTGTGATTGTTTTGCATAAAATCCTCGAACCCGGATCTATGTAACAATATTTTGTATTTATTATTAAATTATAATACATATTGTAGAACTTTTTGTTTGCTCACAACACCAGAGCCACTGGGTAGACCGCAACATCTTGAAAAAATTAGAAATAGCCCATACCCTGGAAAGGTTTGCCCATCCCTGGTTTAGATAATGATTTTTAATTGATAATTATACACTGCTGGACAATTGCTAAGGACAGATAACACTATCATCCTTAGCAACCACAAAATGAAAGGAAGCAAAATGTGAAAAATTAGAATAAGTGCGGGATATTAGTAAGAAGAAGTATGAGTATGCAATATTTATTTCCACGTCTGTTCATCACGTGATAGCGTTCATAAGAGCTTTAAAGGTTTTGACACGTGTGGACAGTTGTTGTTTCAAGTCAAAGTTTTACAGGAAAGATTTAATAGACGAACTTAAAATTTTTGGCATGTCTTCCTGACAACACATACATGATTTTATGCGTGGAAGAATTATTGGAAAGATCGAAGAAGGGCGAAAAATAACAGATGTTGCCAGGGAGTTCGACATCGCTCACAGCGTTGTTTCACGGCTGTGGAAGTCATTTAAAACTACTGGAATGTGTAGTAGACGGCACGGGAGAGGTCGTGTTAGAAGTACGACGCCTGCAGAAGACAGATATATCGTCCTATATCAGCAAAAAGGAACAGGCGCACCACAGCTCATCAGGTGGCAAATCAGTTTCTTGCTGCCTCAGGAAAGCAGATCTCCCGAAAAACTGTTGCCAGACGTTTGAGGGGAGGAGGACTATACGCACGCAGACCTGTTGTGTGTGTCCCATTGACCAGACAGCACCGTACTGCCCATTTGCAATGGTGTCGTGAGCATCACAATTGGACTGAACAGGACTGGGCATGCATACTATTCTCAGATGAGAGTAGGTTCAGTCTGTCATCGGATTGTAGACGCCAACTGATCTGGCGCGAGAGTGGTACTGCTTATCGTCCAGAAAATATCCAGGAAAAGGACCGATATCCGACATGCAGTATCATGGTGTGGGCCGGCATCATGATCAATGGATGCACACACCTACATGTGGTTGCGAATGGGACTATGACGGGCCAACGATACATTGATGAAGGTCTACTTCCTCATGTTCGTCTTTTCCGTGGTGCTGTCGGTGATAAATTTGTTTTTATGGACGACAACGCAACATGTCATCGAACACTCGTTGTTCAGGATTGTCTAGACAGCGAGGGTATTCAACGTCTCGTATGGCCAGCGCGTTCTCCAGATCTAAACCCCATTGAAAATGTGTGGGATGCTTTGGGGAGGCAAGTTGCTGGTCGAAACTATCCTCCGACAAACAAGAACACCCTCATCCGTGCATTCACAGAGGAATGGGATAAATTGCCTCAACAGCTGCTGGATAATGTTGTACAAAGTATGGTAGACGTGTGGAATGTTGCATCACACTCCACGGTGGACATATCCCGTACTGATACCTTTCTTTAAGGTGCCTGCTGACTTTTAGATGCATTGTTCCATTTCTCCGTACGCAGATCAAATGAACATTTTTTTTCTTTCAGATGTTTCACAGCTTTTGTACTTTCCAGAACAATAAATATTCTTTATTCTAATGTCTGAACAGTGTGGCAACTATATTTTATCCTACTAGGTCTCATGTCTCGCTTAATATTATGCTACATAGCAATTTGTGATCCGTCCTTAGCAATTGTCCAGCAGTGTATATCTCTGAAATTTCTCTTTCACCTTTAAAAGAAGCCCTCGAGTATCTGAACAGTGCGACGTTAATATTGCCTCATTCACTATACTCTCCATTTAAAAATTCCAATATCTGTTTTTTAGAACTCCAATACATGTTTTTTAAGTTTCATTTATTTTTAGTGTTCCGTTGATTTATGTCTCTATAGTAGTGGATAATTAATTAAATATATATGTATATATACTATAATCAAAGTGGATAACTAACAAATCCAAAGACAAATAGAATGCTTATAAAGGCATACTTTGTATGACAAAAAATGTCAAAAATATGTTGAATATCTATTATATATATACATATAATTTATAATAACTTTTTAACTCACAAGGCTAGTAATACAAGAAAATTACTTATATTAATGTACATAAAAATGTAATTCATTATGATAATTTTAATTCTCTCTCATTTGGCTAGCATTATAAAAAATTACATGTATTATAATGGTAGCTACAATCAACACAGTGTGCGCAAAGAATCTACTTTCTCATGGTGCACCTGGAAAACCTTTTTAGTGGCTAAAAGATCTACCACTTGGCCTTATGTCTCACTCACCTCAGGTTGGTATTCTTCGAGTGTTACAGTGGAACGCTGACGGACTGTCCTAATCCAAGCACTAGAGATATGCTAGATTAATAAACTTTGTTTCAGCTTTTTTTTCTTTATATATGCTGTAACTAAATATAATCTGCCATTAGAAATCTGCCAAACATAATCTTCCATAGGCTTGCCGCCAAATGGATCAACTGGTAATCGTTTAGCTAATTCATATTTACACTTCTTTTTATAATTGTTTTTTTAAATAGATAATACTTCATTTTATTTCATTTTTCGATGTTATACATGATACTATCTTTTTTGGAATAGAATGAATATTTCGGGCCCAATTTTCTTTTTAATCCTATGCCCGTCTCGGACTTTTTGGTCATAAGTCGACGAACAGCTAAGTTTTACGAAGAACGTTAAAAACAGTCACCAAAAGCACGGTCTGCATTACTCAAAAAAAGAAGTTTAGAACAGCAGAGCGTATGTTAAGGTGATTCTCAATTATGGTGCGCCATGGTCCCTAAGTTGGCAAGAATCTGAATCTGTCATTTCCACTCTTTTCAGGTAACTCAATAAATAGTCATGCCCAATAACAAGTCTAAAACAGGTCAATCAGAATGATTGAATGGGAATCAACAAAAAAGACCACATTTTCCCATTCACATTATTCTGTCTTGTCTGAGGTTAAAGAACTGGCATCTACTTAGCCATCAAAGTTATCAAAATGTTTTCCAATGGCAAAAGACAGTGTAAAGTCTGTAAGGAAAACTCCAGCTCCAGCATTTTTAATATAGCCCTTCAGCCGAACCATTTGAATAGATATGAACCCAAGAATTATTCGAGCAACACCCATGAATAGTAGCAATGGCAATAAGTTTCAATTCAGAATCAAGAAAACATGTCTTGTTAACTTTAGAGACAAGCTCCAAATAACCCTCTACAAGTTTAAAATGTTATCAGTGGACACACCAAGGGTCTGGAAGGGAAAAACGACATGAAGATGAAAATCAAGTATATCGTATACTTCTTTTATACAAGAACTACGTGATTCCCTTCTCTTATTTTCCTTTTCTTGTATAATTCTGTGTATTTTTCTATCTCTCTGCAGTTGGAAAGATCGCAATCACAAAAAAACTTGCTGACTTAAACATCTCATTGGTAAGAGCTACATACCCAAAAAACCAAGTATAATTTTTTTTATCCAGACTATTTTAATTCGATTCAGATAAAATGAAATTAATCAAGATAATTCCTTAGATATTCTCAAATACAGTTCATAGATAATTGTTCAAGTACAGTAATACCGTAAACTTACGCGATAGGTGGGACTGAATTATAACCGCATAAGTAGGGATATAGTTCTTCATATAAATACATATAAATCATTTTTAGTCGGGATAGGAAACGAAAAAAATAATAATTTAGAAAAACAATGCTTATATATAATTTATATATAATAAAATCTTAGATAACATAAATACAAAATTGCAAACCGAAATTATTTTGACATAGAAAGTTTCTAACAAAGTAGTCTGTAAACTAAAAATTTTCTCGTAGCATATTAATATACTTGTTACTAATAACTTGGTCCTAATGACTTAAATTCTTCAATGCCTTGCTCCTGCTTATGCATTTCTATGAGCTCATCCATTGTCAGCTTCTGAATGTGGGAATTCAGCAGTTTTTGAATGTCATCACTATCCAGTTCTAAATTTATTTGTCAGACGAAATCGACAACTTCTTCAATCACATTACCAGATTTATTACTGGCACTGATTTCTCCTGACTTTCAGCGATGAAAAAAAAAGCGGTCACATTTTTTCCAGGAGCCATTTAAAGTATTTTTGGAAAATTCATTCCAAGATTCTGCCTCCGATGATTTTTCACTGCATCAAAAACATCGAATTGTTTCTAAAAGTCTTTGACAGAAAATAATCCAAATAATTCCAAAAGTCTTTCATCCTTTTGTCTTATGGTTTCATGCAGATGTAAAGTGCAAATAATCGTCTTGTATAAGCTTTGAATATATTGATGACTCTATGATCCGTAGGTTGAAGCCAACTGGGTGTAATGTGGGGCAAAAATTCAACTTTTACACGTGAGTCAGAATTAGATTAGTAAAACAGTTAGATAAACATCGATTTCAAGCGATACGTCCAAACATATACATTTGCTAAACAGGAAGTGGGGAGTGTGTAATCGAGTTATGTAGCGCTCAAACAAAAGACGAACTGACGAGATTTAAAAATCGCGTAACTCCGGGATCGCATAAGTCGGGGTAGCGTAAGTTGAGTTTCTTTTTTTGTATTTATGACAAGAGAGACGATTTCAATATCAATATTATTAAAGTACCTACAGTGGAGAAGTAATATACCTTTTTCAATTTTTAGAATCATTATTATACATTGTATACAATGAAACAGATTCCTAGCTTCAAATAATTCTGAAAAATTAAAAATTATAATGATCTCATTAAATGTATTTTAAAACCAAAATTCCCAATTAACTTTATTTATAGTCACCTGCTTACAGAAATAAGGCCCAGTGGTCGAGTGGTAGAGTTTCGCGCTTCCACACTATTGTGTTGGGTGAGTTCGAACTATAATTAGATGCACATTTGAACGACTTCCTTTAACTATTATTTTAATATATATCTACTTCACTGTACAACACATTACTAACTACCGATACAATTTCATAGTTGCGTGTTATTTATATACAATCCTCCACTCAGTCACAGTTAAGTCTTTAAGTGGTTACAGTTAAATATACCACATCTCCTCCCTCCTTAAAGAACAAGTCTCTCCGGAGGCCGCCTGATTCTCCCGGAACGCCTAGGAAATGGCCTGTCTGGAACTGGTGGACTCCTCGTCTCGGAGTCAGTCTCTTTAGCTGAAGACTGTGATAGATCTGGAACCGCAACATCAGTTGATGGCACTCCTTGTACGGAAGATGAACCCAATCCCTTGTTCAGATCCTTAGAAATATCTTCCGCCGTTTCTGCATGCTGAATATTAGAGTTGTTTTCTCGAACCTCTGATGATGGAAATCTCTGGTGCATAATTGGAATGATGTTTTCTTGCACTTTATCCCCCACTGGACGGATCTGATCAACATGTCGTCTCACGAGGGTTCCTTGAACATCAATGATGTAGTGGAGTACGCCATCCTGGTTTGCAATGGTACCAAACTTCCATCTAGTATTAGCTGCTCTGTAAACTCTCACAGCCACTCGATCTCCAACATCAAATTTCCTATCTCGGAATTCGAAATTATCTCTTCGTAATTTATCCTGAATTTTTGTTTTCAATTCAGGTAAAAGTAAATCTATCCTGGTTCTAATGTCTCTTTTTAAGAATAACATGGCTGGACTAAGTGTTGTAGTTGCATTAGGAGCTTTTCGGTGTTGCATTAAAAATGTACTTAATTTCTGCTGTATAGTACCTTCGTATTTATGCATAGCTCTTAATGATTGCTTTAAAGTAGCAACATAACGTTCTGCTTGTCCATTACTAGAAGGCTTGAAAGGTGCACTAGTTTTGTGCCTAACTCCATTTTTATGCATAAATCGCTGAAATTCATAGGATGTAAACTGAGATCCATTATCGCTGACAAGTACCCTAGGTAATCCGAATCTTGCAAAACTATCTCGAAGACATTCGATGGTTTTCTTGGTTGTGGTTACCTTCATAGGGTATACTTCTAACCATTTGGAATGAGCGTCAACGATCAGAAAAAACGTGTGTTCAAAAATTGGTCCAGCAAAATCTACATGAATACGTTCCCAGGGCATACTGGGATATTCCCAGTAATGAACTTTAGATTTTTTGGAGAGAGGATCAGCCTTATATATCTAGCACAATCGACACAATTTTCTGCGGCTTCTTCAATATCGTTATCTATATTTTTCCAATAGACAAACGATCTAGCTATAGCCTTCATTTTTACTATTCCTAAGTGTCCAGCATGTAATTCTTCCAGAACGTTCTTCCGAAATTTCCTTGGAATACAGACCCTTTGTCCGTACATAATACAACCATCCTCAATGGTACACTGGGCTTCCCTCCCTTGCAAATCTTTACCTTCCCTTAAGGCTCTTAAGAGTGGACCCAGCTCAATATCTTTACTCGTCTCCTGTCGTAACTCCTTAGAAGTAACCGGTAATGCTTCAATCTGTGACATCTGAAATATTGTGATGTCATCTTTAACTTCAAGTTCTTCGGATGTTTTTGGTAAACGAGAAAGAAAGTCTGCATTTCCGTGTTCAATCGTTTTACGGAATATTATATCAAACTCAAATGACTGCAAAATGAGTGCATAATGTAAAAGTCGGGTAGCTGCCAACACTGGTAAACCTCTTTTTGAACCAAAAATAGCTATCAAAGGTTTGTGATCTGTTATCAAAGTGAATCTTCTACCTTTCAAATATAGATAAAACTTTCTTACTGCCCAAACTATTGAAAGAGCTTCTTTATCAATTTGGGAGTATTTTTTCTCGGACCCAGATAAAGTTCTTGATGCGAACGCGATCGGACGTTCAGAGCCATCTGGATATACGTGTGATAGAACACAACCAATACCAACTGGAGATGCATCACTAGCTAAAGTTAAAGGTATATATATATATATATATATATATATATATATATATATATATATATATATATATATATATATATATATATATATATATATATAGGCTAGGATCATAATGCACCAAAATTTTAGGTGAACAAATTTCTTCTTTATTTGCTCAAAGGCAACCTGGCAATCCTTCGACCATAAAAATCTAACATTTTTTTTTTGTTAAATTATTAAGAGGATTAGCAATAGTAGCTAAATTTTCACAAAATTTCCCGTAAAAATTAACTAACCCTAAGAAACTTTTTACTTCATGAACATTTCGGGGTACAGGAGCATTTACAACGGCTGAGATCTTTTCGTCAGTTTTATGTAACCCTTTTGAATCGATTCTATGCCCAAGAAAATTTATTTCATTTTGGAAAAACTTACTTTTATTTAAATTAAGCTTTAGCCCGTGTTCTCTACATTTCTTAAAAAATTCCTCTAAAGCTGTAAAATGCGAAATTTCATCGCTCCCTGTTATTCTAGCATCATCTAATTTTGTAAATTGTTTTCCCCCATTTAAACTACCAAAAATTTCATCCAATCTTGGTAAAGGATGCTGAGGAACAATTAAATTTGGATTCAGGGTTACTGAATAATCAGCACAGTCTTATACTACCATCGGATTTAACAACAGGGACTACTGGGGTTGCCCATTCAGAGCTGTCGACTTTTTCTATGATACCCTCTTTCTCAAGTCTGTCAATTTCGTTTTCAACTCTACCTTTGAGAGCAAAGGGTACTGTTCGAACCCTACAAAATATAGGTTTTACTCCATGTCTGAGTTTTAATTTAGCCTCATAATTGTTTATTTCTCCTAATTTATCATCGAAAATATCCTTATACTCTCTTAGAAGGTTATTTAAATTTTGTTCGGTTTTTGCTCTAAAAGCTTTAATAGCCGGCCAATCTAAATGAATTTTACAGAGCCATTCCCGACCCAGAATAGTATCTAAGTTTTCTTTCACAATGTATAAGTTCAAGTTTACTTTTTGATTTTTATATTGTACCCTTACAGTAACATATCCTAATGGTATAATTGAATCTCCTTTATATGTTTTAAAAACTATATTTGTAGGTTTAATTTGTTTATTTGAAATTTTCCTGAAATTTCCAATTCTCATTACACTAACCGCTCCCCGTATCCAATTCCATAGAACAACTTTTGTTTTCAATTTTTAAATTTATCATAATTGGAGGTCGTTTTGGTTCTTCCTCGTGTAATATATAATCCTGAATTTTTAATTCGTATAGTGGAATTCTATTTCTATCTTCAACTTCATTTAATAGAGTTACCTGTTTTTGTTTAACCGATTTCGCATTTGCCTTTTTAGATGCGAAGCATGCCTGTTTAATGTGCCCAATTTTCCCACAGAAATTACATTTACTTGAAATAAATCTATAATTCTCTTTTTTGCATGGTTGGTACCTGTGCATCGTGAACAATATAATGTTTTCTTTCGGCTTTTTGTAAAATTGGATTTTTTATCCATGTGTTTTTTAAAAGTTTGCATTGAATTTATTGCTCGGCCCATAATATCATTTGTCCCTTTAAAAGCTTTTTCCATAGCCAGTGCTATATTTAGCGTTTTCTCGAGACTAATATTATCTTCCTCAAATAATCGATCTAAAATCATTTTATCCCGCAACCCGCTTACAAATACGTCGCGTAACATAATATTCAACATATCTTTATCATAATCACAATTCATTGCTAGAGCCCGAAGCTCGGCAATGTATGTACTAATACCTTCCCCTTCAGTCTGTTTTCTGTTTAAAAATTTGTGACGAGAAGGTATAATTAAAGGTTTTGGGGTCAAATGTTTCTTAAGTGCATCTTTTAATTTATCTAACGTTTGGTCGGAAGGAATGTCAGGTGCAAGCAAATTCTTTAGTAACTGGTACAATTTTGCACTAAGAGACGAAACAAAAACCTTAGCTCGATTTGCTATTGGTACATTCTGTACATCTAAGTAAGTTTCGAATCTTTCAATGAAACTATCGAAATTTTCATTTTCTTCATCAAATTTGTCAAATTGTACAGTTACTTTATGACTATGAGAATCTTCTCTAATTTGCAGCGCTCGAATCAAATCTTGATTCTGCCGGAGTAAGTCTGCAATTTGCTGTTCCATGGTTCCTTCCGATTAAAGAGAGAGAAAAAATTTCCTTTACCTTGAGCAGTTTTCAGGCAATGCCTTATCCAAAAGAATCTCCAATATATCCCATCCTCGTCGCCAACTATTGTGTTGTGTGAGTTCGAACTATAATTAGATGCACATTTGAACGACTTCCTTTAACTATTATTTTAATATATATCTACTTCACTGTACAACACATTACTAATTACCGATACAATTTCATAGTTGCGTGTTATTTATATACAATCCTCCACTCAGTCACAGTTAAGTCTTTAACTGGTTACAGTTAAATATACCACACACACCACAGGTCCGGATTCTATTCCCGGGCTGGGAAAGGTCGACTCAGCCTTTCATCCCTAATGCAGTGGGTCGATAAATGAGTACCAAGCTTGCTTGGGGACTTAATCATTGGTGCCTCGCTTCAGATTGACCACCTGGTTGGGATATCTGCTCTAGCACCTCAGTGCCCAATGGTCACGTGAGCACAGTAGGCCCTGGCCCACTAAGTGGCTGTTGCGACACTGAGTTTGGGTTTGTATAAAGAAATTGTAAATTGTAATTTTAGATTAGTGCGATGTTTTTGTTAATAAACATAACATAAATATTCATGTTCCATGAATTTTTTCTACATTTAAATACCTTCCATCTGCATAGATGGATGCATAACTTTTGAAAAAGTATATCATTAAAAAAAAATTGAACACAGTTTTATAGAATAGAAAATTACAAAATTATTTTTAATATTCCCATAATTTTAATTTTTATTTCAAATTTTTAATTTGTAATCATTTTATTAAAATAGTTTTACACTTACTGGTAATGTTACTAATCAGATATTATTTTTCAAGCTTTGAATTTATATTAAGATCAGTGAATCTGGAAAAAGCAGGTTTATTGTTCTTTGATTCCATCTTGTTCTAAGCAGTATCATAGGCTTTTTTGGGTATGTAACTCTTTCAGTAATAATGAACTTAGAGATCCTATTAATTATGTTTCATAAGTTTTTGCTCAGTGTTGTAAACGGAAAAGAAGAAGGTTGGCTATAGCATAGAGCTGGTTGAACCACCCTTTTTTTATATAAAGTTGTCCTTAGTCAGCACTGTTTCTAATTCTAGAGCATCCATCTCTTTATTGGTTCAAAAATTTCAAAAATCCAATTCAATCTTTAGAATTAAAATCCTTTTTGTCTCTCAAGTAAAGTTTTATTAGAGCAAAATAATATAATAATGTATCGCAGCTTAAATTTAACAGTAAATATCTGATTTGTGTAGAAAAATATTTTCCACTAAAACCAATATAATGCCAAATGTTTAATTCAGCGAAAGTGAATTACAAACATTTTTTTAATTGTATAAAAAAATACAATTGGCGGTCACTGGAGTTCATTAAATATGTACGTCCATTCTCTTCAATTAAAATAAACATTTTTTAACCTATGATTAGTCTTAATCAGGGGTGGGCAGACTTTTCCAGGGTACGGGGGCTACTTCTAGTTTTTGCGAGGTGTTGTGGTCCACTTAGTAGAAGAGTAAGTATATACAATGTAGTCGGACCTCCTTTTCACGATCCTCTATTTTACGAATTTATCTGGGTTTTTTTATTCAACGAAATTTTCTCTCTTATAGTTAGATTTTTTTCTCCGAATTTTTTAAAATACCTTATTTACTCGAATCTAAGTTGCACTTTCCCCCCAATTTTAATGCTACTGAAAATCAGGCGAGGCTTAGAATCGAAAGGGGAAAAATACTTGTTGGAGGGGGTATTTAGAGCAATTACAACTTCATGAATGTATTTAAAAGTTTATAATACTGATAAAATAACTTATTACTCAATTCTTATAAGTTTTCCTTTTAAATGTATTTTAATTTCGTAAAATTGGATATAGATAAACCATTTTAGACTATTTTTCAATTTTCACAAAATCTTGTTGAGAATTTAGGGCGCGGCTTAGATTCGAATCAATACGGTATTTCCAGACCTTCGTATGATGGAATGATTATTAGGTCTTAGAAAAGGCGGTCACCCCAAAATGTCTTGGCGGTCCACCGGTTGATCACGATCGACTTAATGCCCACCCCGGGTTTTAATGATTCGAGGAAGAAAGGATGACACTACACACTCATAAATGCGATTGTTACGGAATGAGGATACGATTGTTACGGAATGAGGATTCGCGAATCTTTCCCAAGTAGAAAACTTCTCGGTATTAATTGAAACCTAATACCTCTGCATATGATGATTTTCTTTTAAATGAACGAAGTCTTTTATTTTTAATAAAATTCTTGGAAAGAGCATTAATTTTTAAAAAAGGAAAATATTTTCGTTTCTTGAATATTCTCCGATTAGTTTCAAATAATTGAAAGTAGGGGGAGGGTTAAGTGGGGGAGAGACTATGGCATCCCCTCTCAGTTTTCGAAGATTCGCTAACATTTCATTTCAAACTTCGCTTAAATGTTACAATGTGGTGTAAGGACGCCTCCCTCGGGTATCCTTCTCCTAGATTATCAGCGTGAGCTAGAGGTGTAGGAATAAATGAAGAACTAGAAGCTGTCGTGATCTTGATATGACTTTATTAAGATCTTAACTTAAACCTTTAACAGATTAAACAATAATATGATATGTGAGAGAATCTGCGGTGGCTAAAAAAACACACAATATATAATACCGAAATAACGTGACTCGGACCACTATCAATAACTAACTTGTCTAAGTTCAATTCCTATGTGATCACAGATCCGAACATTTAAATAGTCACTCCTACCTTTATTGTCCAATGAAGTATTAATCTATCTGATCCTAGTTGAAGTTGAGGTTCACTGACGTGCAATGGTATGCACCTTGACCTAAGGGCTCTCTGTCACGGGTAACTTCTATTGGCTTTCACTTAACTTCTAAAAAGCTCTTCACACTTGAAATACGGACTATCATAACATATCGTCAAATGCCACTCGGCTCACTCTAGATTTCTGTTATTTAAAAGCTTCCTATTTTGCATCTTTCCTTCATGCTTTACTTCTTGGGTTGGTTGAAAAAGAGTTGCAATTCATTCTGGCCCCAAAGAACCCAAAAGGTCATGTTAATGAAAAAACACGTGAGCCCGTCGCAATGGTTGTTTACTATGGTTGTCTACTTTGATATTTTACGAATCGACTGATTTTTTTAGTAGACATATAGAAAATTTATTCAATATTGTGAGCTTGTCATTTCTACTTGTAGCTAGATCTTTTAAAATTACATAAAGTTCTTTTTTCTTATGATATTGCAAGTAGGAGTTTCAAAGTGGTTAAGAATTTTACTTCTTTTCTCTTTTTTGTTTATTTCGAGGCAAAATCAAACTAATTTAATGTTAATTTTTGCTTACAAATCCACCCCCGACAATAGATTATGCGAAAGACAGTTTATAAACAGTATAATTGTATAGTGGCGTATATTTCTAACGTAGATTATATCTACAAAAACACTTTTCTAATCACATAAAACAATAGATTATTCCAATTATATTTAACTATGAGACAAAGGATGACATTACATTCACCATTTTATTACAATTTTTTTTGTTTCAGAAACATCTGGTGTGGGGAGCCACATATTTTCTCATTCTATAAGTCTACATACAATATTTTGTTACTAAGTATATGAGAGTAAATGCAACGTTTAAAATCTACTTTGCCCTTTATATTTCACAAATGTGTTACGCCTTTTTAATGAGCTTATTTAGAATAAATAAAATTAGATTCTAAATTATTTGTCTATCTTTTTGTTTTATATGTTCTTACTTTTTATATCTTATTACTATTTATTACGCATTTAAGCTAATTAAGCTAATAGATACTTAAACTAAATTAAATATTTTTCAGTTATCTATACTGATGCATTGTCTTAACTTTTATTCTAATTTAACGTGTTTAGGCATTGTTCACTTCTCTTCTCAAAGGGTATTACTGTCAGAATGATGATAAGCAGCCAAAGAATATTCCTGTGAATAAAGTCACCAAATTTGAAGACAAAATGGATTGTCCCAAAATAAATCTTAAGGCTTTGAGAGGGGTGGGGAAGGGATTATTTGAAGTTATACCTCTAGAGTCTAGATCAGTGGTACTCAAACTTTAACTACTGGCGACCCAATTTTCAATCATAATTTTTATAGCCCCCTGAAATAATAATGTATTGAATGTAATTGTAATGCATTTGGAGGGATGCTAAAGCTACAATACGATCATAATTATAAACCGCGTACAAATTAACAAGATAAGTATTAAATTTTGTACATATTATTTTTAAGTAGTATACATTTTTATTTTTTTACTTTTTAGTTCGATTCACTATAAAGCGTGTTTTTTTAGTTTGTTTTTAAGCTATAATTTATTTTATAATTATTTTTACTATACACGATAAAAATCACAATTCCAGTGAATAGTTTAATTAAGCGAAAATATACTTACCTACTTTCAAGGACTTTTCAATTTTTCTTTGATTTTTTGAGAAAAAATCCAACAAAACTAATGAAAATGTTCCAAATCTGTGTGCCCTTAATAAAGGATGTCAAGCATGTTGATAGAAAATATTTTTGAACAAAAGCGGTC
Organism: Trichonephila clavipes; assembly: GCA_019973935.1. NCBI lineage: Eukaryota > Metazoa > Arthropoda > Arachnida > Araneae > Nephilidae > Trichonephila > Trichonephila clavipes. The sequence goes on from BMAU01018604.1 coordinate 900,731, forward strand.
GCGCAGGGAACTCGATCAAAACTAGTAACTTGATTGTAAAAAAACCGTTTGCAACTCCCCAAAAAAGGGGGTGAAATATGATAAATTCATTTTAGTTCCCATTAAGACTGTCTTATTGTAGGATACTCTGTCAAGGTCATTGGTAACAAATAAACAGTTTCCCCAGAATTAACGATTTCGTGAACATCAGATGACTCTGCGCATCGCACGACCGATACCGTGTTAAAAGTGTATTCAATAAAACATATGGATATTAGTTCTAAAAATGAATTGCGTAAAAAGTTTTTCGTTATGCATTATATGTTTCAGAATATTCATAAAAATATATCTTGGCCAAATAATTCTTCAAAGTACTCAGTATGCTTATCCATATGTCATATAACTCATTCACAAGGAAAAAAGCAACAAAAAATATTAATTACAACTTTCCTAAAAGAAAAACAGATGGAGTGAAACATACGAGTAAGTTTGAAGGTCAAATATATGATAGTCAAAAGTAGTATTTTAGGGGTTAAAAGAAAGGTAATAAAAAAATCTCTCATCGTGTGATTACAGTAAATAAAACAAAATGTCTTTTTTTATTTGGATATATAGGATCAAAGAGAGCTAATGAACGTTTGAAGTGTAATCTTTTATTTTTGATGATCACCAGATGATATATATATAAATAATAACAGTGTAAATGTGCATTTCTTATTATGTCAGAAAGCATTTTGATTTTCTTCATTCCAAAAAATTATTTTTTTAAACTTTTTATTTACAATATGCTCGCGCATCCCCAGGGGACGCACCCCACAGTTTGAGAAACACTGGTCTAGATGCCTTTAGAATGGCTTCCCAGTCCATATAAGGAAAACTGCAGTGGAACCAATGAGAGTGTCAGAATCTGACTGCGACTGTGTTTAATTACCTTCATGCGATATTGTGTCTACGGGTTTAAATTGCTACGTTCTATATTTATGTGAACATTGACTGTGGATTATTACTGCGGATTTATATAGGTGTGTGTTGTGTGTGGTGGGAGGGGGTTCCTGTTAGAAGAAAATCTACTGTAATTGTTAGAGAATAATTTTAATTTATCGGTAAAAAAATTTGCTTTTTAATTGCATGAGCCTCTTTCGCTCATTATTTAAAAGTTAAATTACGAAACAATATTAATAAGGGACGAAAAGCTAAAACTGTAACACGGTAAAATTATTAGGATTTTTCAATTCCTCCATATTTACAGTGAAAATCGCTTAACTCGTAACTGAGGGGACTGAATTTTTTTCGTGTTTAAGGATACTGCAAAAAAAAAAAAAACCCCAGATATTCAACAAAATTAAGTTATTTGCGCAGATATGTGTGAATGCATGTATTTAATAAAAACTGGTCGAACATTTACGTAATTTGCTCTCTTTTGGTGATAAAGTAGAGTTAGTAATACCAAAATCTTAACGGATTTCTGTTTTTAATCATTAGTCTAAGGAAACTCCATCTTTATTTTAAGTGAAATCGCAGTTTGCTTTCCCCCTGAGCTCTCTGTCAGGGTGCCTGCGAAAGAAATTTTCTTAGTGTGAACCCAACTCACTGGTTTTAATTCACACTGCGAAGTACTCGTCAACGAATTTCAAAGCCAACTGAGAGAGGAGATGTTTTTGTGTGGTGTACCACACAAAAATCAAAGTATTCTTATACTTTACCAAGAGTACCAAAAAGTATTCTAATACTTTTGTATATTTCTGATTTTTCTTCAGTTTTATAAACAAAATAATTTTATTTACTTTTTTTAATCCTCACAAAATTTGTGTGTTAAACTATTTGGTGCTCTTACAAATTTTTAATCAATCGTTCTAAATTGGTATCTTAAATTCAGTTTTGAATTTTTCTCTGTCTTTTTTATTATTTAGTTTTCCTATTGACTCAAGGTTTCTTTTGTCATGAATTCATTTATTTTTATGAGCAAATAATCTATTCAATAAGTTTGCAAGTTAACTTACTTTATAATTTTTCAAGTGAAGTTTATTTTTATTGAAAGTGTTTTATTAAAATGTAAATAAACTCTTTGGAATCCTTTACTTCGTGTGGCTTTGTTATTTGTCTTCTCAAAGCACAAAATCATAAAAAAAAAATCAGTACCTGAGTTAAAATAAAAAATTTCGAGAATTTTAGAAAAACTCTGACTTTCACATAGATATTTATTACTTTAAAAACGCGTCATTCAAAATTATATATCCAATCAAAACAATTGGTTTCCACTAAGTTAATCATTTGAAAAATTAAAGTTTCCTATGAATCAATAATAAATTGTACTGGAACATGTACTTTTATCGCCCAATTTTGAACTAATTGACATTTTAATTCAACTTTAAATATAAGAGTCGTTTTTAGTAAATAAATATAGTCTGAATATTTAATCAACTTATCCTAATAAGGGTTCGTGTTTGCCGCGTTTATATTTAATTTTTATTTTAATAAAACTGTTTGAAGTGCAACATTATTCAGTGAAATTTATTCAGGAAACAATTCTTAAGGTGACTAATTACGTTTCGAAACATGATTTGGAAGCGGCATGTAAATTAATATACACTGCTCAAAACAATTAAAGGATATTGTAAGTTTTATATAAAATAAAGATATAAGCGAAATTTTTTTTGCCGAAAATGGAAGAAGAGAATCACAAATGCAAATTTTTCTGATTTTCAAACTGTGGAGTATGCTAATTTTGAGTTCCACGTCAAAAACGTCGCTTCAGCGGCAGCGAACGAAATTTGACTTTCAACTGAAATGCAGACTAGGATGATCGGCATTCAGTGACTGCTTTGTTTCGATGAGTACGATGTCTCGGCGAAGTCATTTAATCGATTCAGAAGCTTTGAGAGTTGTTGATAGGTTAGAAGGGGCCAAACTCAAGCCGAAGTAGCGCAAGCCATTGGAGTGTCACAAAATGTGATTTCCAGGATCTGAAACGTTTTTTGGAGACTGGAAGTGCAGGCCGAAGACCAGGACAAGGTCGTAGACGGGCAACAACGCCCAATAAAGATCGTTATTTAGTGTTAACGGCTCGGAGGTACCGAAATATGAACGCTATTCTTCTCCAACAACACCTTCGCTCGGCTACTGGCACCACGGTTTCAATTCAGACTGTCCGAAACCGGCTCCATGGTGTAGGTCTGTATGCTCGCCGACCGATGGTATGTGTTAGACTAACATCAAGGCATCATCGCGACCGCAGGGAGTGGGCAACAGAGCATGTGAACTGGAGGATAAATGAATGGAGCAATTTTCTTTTTTCTAACGAGTCCCGTTTTTCTGTTCATCCGGATAATAGGAGTATTTTCATCTGGAGGGACCGTGGCAGTAGGAATAATCCTGCGTTCGTGCATGAAAGTGTCAGATTTGGCGGTGGGGGAGTGTTGGTGTATGGTGGCATCTCCATTGACGGGCGCACAGACCTCTACATCATTCGAGATGGACCTCTGACTGCTCGCCGATATAGGGATGAAATCCTCAGACCTATTGTAGTCCCTTACGCTGCAGCAATCGGAGATGACTTCATTTTAATGGACTATAACTGCAGGCCACATCGTGCTAACCTGGTGGAGTATTTCCTTTTCGAGGAAGGAATCGTACGAATGGAATGACCAGCGTGTTCTCCAGACATGAATCCAATAGAGCACGTTTGGGACGTTCTAGAAAGACGAGTTGCTGGCCGCCAACCACCCCCACAAACTCTCCAAGGACTGGAAAGTGCTCATCTGGAAGAGTGGGACATATTACCCGAACTCGTGATTAATAACCTCATTGACTCCATGCCTCAAAGGTGCTCAACGTTCCTGGCCGTCCGTGGAAACCATACCCCCTACTGAAAATGATTTCCTTTGAAGAAAAGACCTTTTCTTATTCTTTTTTTCTCATATGCACATATTGTGTTTTTTTCCTTTTGTACACAAATGCGCAATAAAATGCATTTTTTTCTGCCAAACATGTGTAATTTATTCTCATATAACCTACTACGTCTGTCGACCATGTATCAATCAGCTAAAAAGTTTCCCAGCCACAAGATCCACCTAAAACCGCAATATCTTTTAATTATTTTGAGCAGTATATATATATATATATATTATACGTATTGTCAGTGTAATTAGAATATACATTTTATATCGTTTTACGAATGTTACTAGAATTAAAAGTTATTTAAATGCAATTTTTTGGCAAAAATGAAGAAAAATGACATATTTTCAAAACATTCTCATTTTATGAAAATTGCTTCTGTAATAATATTTTCCGACACATATAGCAAAGGTTTCTGTTCGGATTCTGAATTAGGATTTTGAAGTGTACAATTTAGGAGTAATTTATATTTTAATGTATCAGATTAGGAACAAAACTGCAAAACACACACACACATGCAAAACCCCGTTATTATTTCAATGGATCGTAACTATAAAAATAATCTTAATTTTTCAAAATATTTAGTTCAGTTTTTGTAGAGAGATCTTAAATATATACAGGGAAAAAAACTTTTTATTATCAAAGCATTTTTCATGAAAGGAGAATGTTTTAAAATCTTTCCTCCATTTTTTTGCCAGAAAATTGTATTTAAATAATTTTTTTCTTATAATAATATGCTTAAAAAACAATTTTATATGTAAGTACTGATACTAAATCTTAAAAAAAATTATTCATTTATACACTTTTTCCAAATCATTGTTCCGAAAGTAGTCTGTCCTCTTAAAATACTTAGTTGTGCTTAAGACTACACACAGTACCCTATAAATTTCTAATATACCGAAAAAAATTCTTTTGCATTTTTTTGTGACCGATATCATTAGGAAGTTTGCCACCAAATTTCAGATATGATAACAAATTAGTTTTTGAAATATTTGAAGTTTTCTAAGATTAGGTTTTGGTTTCGGTTTTATTTTAAAGCATTTTTTTTCATTTTTTAAGTGAATTAATTAAAAATATTTTTGAGCACAATTATCTCTTTCAGTGTGAAATGGTAATTAATATCAATTTTCATTACTAAAATAATTTCTTCTTGATTATGTTTTGAGTTTTTTGAGTTCTCATAGTTATTTAATTAAGATTGATTTCAAGGCCAATTTTTGCTGTAAAAAATGATTTATAAAACTTAGAAACTTTTCATTAATGTTTACATGTTGAGAAAATGCCACGGCTAAAACTTTCTCAGGTTGCTATGAGAAACAATATTTAGAAGAGATGGAATACTACCAAAAATGATATATTTAAAAAAACAGCCCTTCGGTGATACTGCAATAAGACTTCCAAATACAAGTATTCTCACAGCAAATATTGCAGATAAAACTGAATATTTCCATGATGTGTCAAACTACATTATAATAAATATATTGTAATACTATATTATGGTATTTAAGACCTTGTTGGGTGACTTTAAAACTCTCTTGCTAAACTTCCCCAGTTTAATACTAAAAAAATTAAATTTTACATACAACCCTAGAGATTTTTAGCTTAAGTTTGTATCAGTATTATTGTTTTACATAAATGCTTTGTGTTTCAAAACTATTGTGAAAATATTTTGTTAAGATTAGGTTGAATAACCTGTTGTTGTAACAAATAGTATCAATATTATGCAAATATATATAAAGTAGTGATTTGATGTAGAATATAAGTTGGAAAATAACATATTAAAATATTAGAGCTTTATAGGTATTATAGGTGTTTGTATTCTGCCTTTACAAACTTTAAATGCATTTTTCTCAGACTTTTAATTTTGAAGGTATAAGTGTTTTCTAATCCCTAAGGGGTTTTTTCTGTTTAATGAAATGTTTTGAGCATTGAAATGTTTTGAAGATACTCCCAAATGTATGTTCTAAAAAGTTAGTATAAATTTAGGTCTGAGAGAGATCTCTAGTTATTTTTTTTTCACAAAATGCTTAAACTAACAATTCAAAACTTTTCGTGTTTTTTACAGATTTAGCTCGAAAAATAATTATTAAAAATCAACAAGGAGACAGATTTTCAAATCCATAGTAACTTTTGATTGCAATAATGTAAAAAACATAAATCACTTAAAATGACCACAAAATTTTCAGAGAGGAACATTTTATAAAAATTTGAAGAATAATTTTCTTTTTTTAATTTTTTAAAATTGTAAAATGGTGATTAAACTGACTTTTTTTGCTTTCAGTATCAACTTAATAATATAATCTGGACATAAAACATAAATTATTTTTACCGTTACTGTCTCCCAAAAAATGTTTTTTGAAAAAGAGCACTGTGTAGAGCCTAAATGACATCGAAACTCTTAGGAAAAATCATCTTTTTTTAAAAAAAAATTACAATGCAAAAGTATTCTGAAATATCCAGGAAATTTAAATAAAAGTATTAAACTAGTTAAAAATCAGACAAAATGATGAAAGAAAACTAATAAAAGTTGCAAATCGTTAATGTTGATCAATAACTTTAAACAATTCGTTAAGTGAAATAAAAGGGTTTTGAAAGAAATATAATGGAGGTAAAAAGCATGAAATATTTATATGTAAGAGTAATGCATGAGTAATTTCGTGAACAATACAAATTGCTCAAAGAACTTATTATCAATGAACATTTCATAATAGAAATAATTGCATAGAGAAAAGGAAATACGAGAAAAAAGTAGAATACGGGGAAAAAAGAACACTCATAGCGTAAAATGGTAAAAGTGTTAAAACAAAGCGAGTGTGTAAAATAGATATAAAGAAATGATACATCATAAAAGAGAGAATAATTGAGGTTTTGATACAGAAAATGTGTTTGTGAAGAGTTACAATCAACGAATATATATTAACAGAATAATAAAAAGTAAAAATAAACACGATAGAACAATACATTATGAACAAGAAACTCAACTTGAAATGTGCATAAAACATGAATTGTAATGACTATTGTATGTGGACTATTGTATTAAAGCACATACACTCATGGACAAGAAAAATTAGCGCACCAAGAAGGAGTCGTCAACAAATTTCGTGAAACGAAATTTTACATACGTAATAACTACTTTGATGTAAGTAAATGATTAGAAAATCAAAGAAAAATGATCATTTATTTCAGAGAAAAAGGGAAAACAACGGAGAATTTAATACCCTTTTGAACCCCCTCTAGCGTGAATGCACGATGGATATGATCGGGCATTGAGGCATACAAGTTCTGTATGATGTCTTGAAACATTTCGCTTGATATTTGCTGTAACCTTGATTGTACTTCGTTCAAATTCGTGGGATGCCCAACTCTCAGTCCCAAATGATCCCAGATATGCTCGATTGGAGTCAAATCTGGGAATCGAGCAGGCAAAGGAAGAGTAATAACAGTGTGAAGACAGTCTTGTGACACCCTTGCCCTGTGAGGCCGAGCATTGTCTCGTTGTAATATGGCTCCTGGGAGCCGTTGCCTGAATGGCAACACATGTGGTTGCAGGATGCCATGGACATACCGCTAGGCTGTCATGGTGCTCCAAATCAATACTAGGGGTGATCGTGTATTGTAGACAATGGCACCCCATGCCATCCCACCAGCTGTGGGAGCGGTGTGTCGCTGTAAATCAAAGGCAGAATTGAGGCGTTCACCACGGGGTCTCTACATACGGACACGATTGTCAACACTGCTGAGATTGAATCTGGATACGTCGCTAAAGACGACCTGGTTCCATTACGCTGCAGTCCAGCTTCCTCGTGTGCGGCACCACTCCAAACGGAGGCGTCAAGGGCAGCACACGTAATGGGCTCCGCGATCCCAAATATCCATCAGCCACTTGCCTTCGTATGTTTCGAGAAGATACAGGGGCCCCTAGAAAGGTGCTACCTGTGCCTGGAGGGCGGCCACTGTAGCAGTTGGCTGTATGCGTTCATTTCTTAGGCTGTGGCGGTCTTATCGACGACTGGTCTGTCGAGGGCATCCTGAGCCTGGTCTTCGTGTAAATGGCATCTCTCGGATCCACTGGTACCAACACCTCCTCACAACACAATCAGAGCGGCCTAACTGACGAGCTACTCGCCTAGCTGACCACCCATCTTCCAACATGCCGATGATTCTCCCCCTCTCAAACTGCGACAGCTGCTCATATTGTCTTCGAAAACGGCGTAATGACATGTCTACCTCAGCTCTTCTTTTGTAAACAATTCAGCACACTCAAACAAGCTTTGGTTACCTGTTTTATACTCCACGGAGAACGACGGTAAGACCCTCTACCGGCTATACGTAATTCGCAATCACGCTGCATTTCTAATCATTTGTATATCTTCCCGACATGTACCTTCATGCCAAGTTTCGTTAACACCCCGCAATTATTTCTTGGTGCACTAATTTTTTTGCCCATGAGTATATTTCACAACTTTGTATACACTAATTGACAGAGAAAATGTAACAACTAGAGTGAGTCGTAGAAATAAACGAAAATCGGTGAGAACAAAGAGAATATTAAATATTTATTTCAATACATGCAGTAATACAGAGAGCATAAATACCAGGTGACATGTAAGTAATTAGGCAAATGGAATCAGCAGCACAAAATGTGGAACAGAATTCAATGAGAGCGAATTATGTCTGAATAATGGACGACTATTCCCTCTTAACCATTTACCTAGTGGTCAAGGTAATGGACTTGTTGCCTGCGTGTTATGAGTTCGAGCCTAGTACTGCTGAAGACCCGCCGTGTAAAGGCACGATGCATGTTAAATCTGTCAAGAGCTCAAACGTCCTCCCGTTAGTGTGGTTGCTTGGAGAGGAAGGTGTCAGCTCAGGCATCGTCTTCGTCACTTGACCAATGTTCAAAATTACGAGGTCCATCTCCAAAAGCTCTCGAGTAGCTGAACAGTGCGACAAAAATATTCACTCACTCACGCCGCAGTTCGTTCTTCGAGCGCAATGGTAACTTCGCACGTAAACAACAATCAATCCCATTCCAAATGTGCTTAGTAGGTATAAGATTAGGGCTCAATGATGCCATGGACCCCTTTCTGGGCTTGTTGGCTGATGTGGTCAGTGGGTGATCTTGTTATCTCCAGATAAGTGGCACTGAATGCTACGTGAAGGAAAGTCAGTGTTAGCGAATATGATCCACTTATTTTTGAATTACCGTAAAACCACCAGTATACAAACTAGCGGTCACCTATTACCGTAAGTGACAGCAAATCAAATCGCGATGCCTTTCTGTCGTCATGTGCTGATGCTCCAAAGTTAAAGTCGAATTGGACTTATTACCACATCAACACTAAATCCCTATTCAGGGATTGCCAATGTTATAACAAAAATGAGTCACAGTTAATGATTTGTGCAATTTCATTTTGTACCCAGATCCATGGCCGATCCTAGCAGGTGTGCAGAGCATGCATCGCATGCGTGTGGCCAAAACAAGGGGCGGCCGTAGGGCCCAAATAATTCCATCAATCAAGCAAAATTTGCTACGAATTTCTCAAATTAAAATTTATAATAAGCAGAATAAATACGTGTGGTAAATTTTAAATAATTATTGAAAAGTCAATGTAAATCCCTATTTCACGATAACATAGTGTGACTTAAGAAAAATGGAAGATCAGATCCCAATGTGTTGGTCCATTGTCCATTAATGTCTTCTCTGTACACACATCCTTCATTTGATAGCAAAATTCGGGGCAGAGCTAAGAATACCGAGATAGAAAATAATTTTTTTGCTTATCATCGACACTGGACTGGCGGTGCATAGTGGATCGATGTTTTATATATATATATATATAACAAAGGCTTCTCAAAAAGGACTTTTTGCGAAAGTTGCTTTACAAAAATATATAATTGGTTAATATAACCTAAGACATAAAAGTGTTTAAATTCAAAATGCATTTAGGAAAATTAAAAGTTTTCAATTTAATAACAGCCGGACAATTTAGAAAAACAAAATCGAGTAAAGAAGTGATCTTTGCGTCTATTTGCATTTTTATTAATGTTTTACTTTTCACTCAAATACAGGTAGATGAGTTTATAACGTCAACAATAAGTATTAATCAAAATATGAAACATTCTCCAGAGGGATGGCGTAATATGTCTTCGCACGCGGAGTCCGACACCTTAGAACCGGTTCTGCCCAGATCTAACACGATACTAACGCACAATGAAGTATCGATGCTATTAGGTCAGAGAAAATCTTGTAACTGGACGCCGTAAGGGCAAGCCGATGGCAGCCATTGAGAGATAATAATTGTAGATAATATGGAATATGTACGAGGTCTTATACGCGCAACGCGCGCGGGCTGCAACTGTTTACTGACCGTTATCTCCAATGCCTTAAATTCTCGTCGGTAGATGTGTTGATCTGCATGTGCTGCATTGGCATTTCTTGAATGGAACGTGCTTACTCTTTCCCCAATTATCTTCACCACAGCTGTTGCACGTTGAACATGTATAGGTGCTATCCTCTATGATACAACGGATTGAGCTAACTTTTCTTTTGATCTTGATCATGCAACCTTTGGTGAATCCATCTGCCTGTCAGAACTGCTTCATAGGTGATTTTCCATTCCCATTACAACTCCTTTCTTTGGAGACAGTTCCGCTAGCTGGTTTCTGCTGCCAATGGAGAAACGTATTTATTGCGAAAAATGCGTGCTTTTCCTTTATTTCGTACTCAATATTTTGCAAGATAGAAGCACATATCGGAGGATCATTTGCGTAACTCTGTGAGATTTGTTTGCAATTTACATTTTTTCTGGCCACTCCTTCCTCTAGTACAGAGGTTCCCAAACTTTTTTGCCTGATAGACCCCTTGCCATGTTTTTCGGTTTGGGGTAGACCACTGCTTATACGTAATAGTGAAGTTTTCCAAATTTTGCAACTTAAATGTGTTTATGGCAAGTGGTACAGAGCTACTTACTTTAAAGAATTTAAATTTCTAACTGTAGTGAAGCATAGTTTAAAACACACACATGTTAATTAATTTAAAATTTAAGCAACACATAAAATACCTGAGAAACAAACAAATGTTTATAATGACAGGGATGAATCTAGCGCTTCAATAACAAATTTTTAACATTTGTCATTAATCTTGTCAGGTTTAACCCTTAATTTCCTCGGTTAGTAGTATCCAGCCAAAAACCACACTGAAGCTCCTCACTAGGAAAAACAATTAAAAACTTTCTCACAATACTCCATAATTCGAGATAAATAACAGGTATGCCTTTTCAAAGCCAAACTTGCTGACATTTATTACTGTCCATTCCTATCTGTTCCTCTTGCAATATGGCATTTTTTTTCAATGCGACTCTATGAATTCATTGCCTTCTGTGGTAATTATCAAGTAAATGCATTCTCAAACCTAATTTCAAAATCTGATGTGAATAAAGGGAATTTAAATGTTGAACATAGGTTGAAACATCCTTTTCCTGGCAGATTGTCTGTGGCCACTTGAGAAACTAGGAAAATTCTCAACGTCCAATATTATACTCCTTTGGCATATATAATTCTGGCAAGAAACACTGAAATGATGGTCCTTATTTTAGTAAAATTTATGCTGCCGCCTTATAGCTGCATATTAACCTCATTCAATTTAGTAAATAAATATGGTAAATAGGTAAAATCTGCTTTCCCCCTTTTCTTTTTTAAAATTAAAGTCACGAAATGAATGAAAACTATTATCGTAGACCCCCATTTACACCTCATGGACCCCCAAATTACATCTTTGCTGTCGTGGACCCCTTGTGGCTTGTCATAGACCCCTGGGGGTCTATATAGACCACTTTGGGAATCACTGCTCTAGTGTTATATTTTACAATCACGTAATACACACACAAAAATATTACAAATAACTACTCGAAGAATAATTGACATTGAGGGCTGGTTTGTAGTTCGAAGCCCTTTGGGTGAGTTCGGTCCTCCCGAGTAAGTAGGGTAATAATTAGTTATTTTTTTGGAAATGAAGTAATTGCTTTAAGTTAAATCTCTAAATAGTTATAACGGCTACATTACTTTCTTTAAATGAGAAAAGACTTTTGACGCAACAAAGTACCCCACTCCCCACCTCTCAAAGTATGTGACAGAAGAGCTAAATTTTTTTTAATGAAATTCATCATATAAACTAGATATTAACTACCTTAAATATGTTTTTTCTTATTGTTTGAAAATATTTTTGGAGAGATAAGAGAATTTTTCCCTGGAATCTGTTGAGAGGGAAGCCTTATCTTGATTATTAAAAACCGGAATAGCTAAGGATGAATTTGTAATGTTTCATGAAGATATAAAACATGTAAAGATTGCAAACTACAACGTAGAGGCTTACATAAAATAAAGCTTAGCGAAAAATAAAATAGTTAACATCACACACGTAAATCTTCAACGATATCACATTAACCAATCAACCATTCCATGAAAACTTTCTAGGAAATTCAAAGAAAGATATTAGTTCACTCGAAAACCAATAAATAAAAAGTAATAAATATTTTCTAAAGAAAAGAAAGTTTTTATATACGCTAAAAAAAATGCTACTTTTTAAAATTCCATCTATAGATTGCATGTGTCACTTAACGTAGTTTCTTGGGAAAATCTTTACATATTTATTGGCTTAAAATTCAATCTTATAGAATCTTTTTGTCTATTTATTGGGAAAACATAACAAGTTTTACTAAAAAACATAAACTTCGAAATCATTATGAAGAAATTAAATTGAGAATACAAAATGTGTGTGTGTGCGGCATTCAACTTTCCTCATGGAGTTTTATCAATCGATTCTGCACTCAATTAGGAAAATCATCTTTATATAGATCCATTATAACTCCATTCTTATATAAGTAAACTGCTAAAGACTAGTGAATATCAACTTTTAACTGTCTTCTTTTATTATTCGTGTATGTCATTAGCCCCATACGTGCTCTTGGACATGCTATAAAGAATTTCTGTCACTTACCTTGATAGATGACAATAGCATTTTATGCAATCATCATACGTCTCTCGAAAGGGGAAACACGTTCCACGCAATTGCTTGTCAATGGAGGAGCGAAAAGAACAATTTAGTGTGCATGTAAGTGATGGTTAAGCTAATGTCACCAATCATTGTACGGTGAGATAATTATCTATAAAAAAAGAATATGTTACGTGTTGTTGAATGTTTTTTTTTTCATATATATATTTTTTATCCTGCAGAGTAACCGTTAAATAGTTTTTAAAGGGGAAACGTTAGAAGGATTTTAACCCTTCTGTGGGTCATGTATTTCTCTTTTGAATTTCTCGCAGTTTTTTATGTTTTATTTACAATTAAACTATAGCATATAAGGAAATATATTTTACTTAGCGAATTTCCTGTTTATATTTAAATTTTAGGGGTGGGAAGAATTCTTCCCAAGAAGCCATTCATCGTCACAAAAGAAAATTAAATTTAATGGTGATTATTTGCCATAAAAAGATTAGAAGTATGTTGCAATGCATAAGGGGACATCACATTCTGAAAACATGTTAGCGGGTCCTCTTTTCTTGTCCCTTTCTGTAACATTTCCTACATCGCCTATAGTTGGAAACTCTCTTTGGCATATGATTTCCTAAGCGTACATAACCGGAACTACACACTTCTTTGCTTGGAAGCTAGCAGGACGTCCTATTTCTTTTTCTTGGGGAATATCCGTCTATTAGCTGACGAGCTAATGCTACACGGAATGTTAGCTGGTCTAAACTGTTTCTTTTGTTCACTTGCCACACAGAATGAAACTATTTATGATGGCAAGGTCAATAAGAAAATAAAAGGTTATTAAGGGAATTAGTCTCCACATCGTTATAATAGCAAAGCCAATATATTATAATGTGTTTTGCGCTTTCCAAATCTGTATTTTGTCAGATCATGTAGATGGGAAGTAATCTTCCTAAGGCACACGAAAGGGTTAAGACATTTTACTTATGATATTTGAATCTTAGAAACATAATTCAAAATTTTATAGTATTTTTTTTCAAAATTTGAAATTTTGTTTAAAAAAATCAAATAATTGAATAAAGCTGATTTTTATTTTCAGTAGGAAAAATCGTTAAAATGTGTCCTACATTTTTTAATTTTTATGTCGAAAGCAGCAAGATTTTTAATTCTATTTCGTGCAAATTAATTATTATTAATGAAGTTTAGGACATAAATAAAATTTTCATCCATCATTCTTTAAAATCCATTTAATATTCCTTAATCCTCTGAATACTAAATAATTTCTTCAAGTATTAAGAAAACAAAGAAAATTATACATACACATACAGCCAGATCTCTATTTAACGAAATCGCTAAATCCTCCCGAAAAGTTCATTTCGTGGAAAATTCATTAAATAGAGATTCATCTTTTCTATATTTTAGAAACCACATTAAACAAATTTTAGATTCCTAAATAATGTATATAATTTTTAAAAAGTAGTTATTCACACTTTTTTTTTTTGTAAATTTGTATCTATTTCTTTTATACATAAAACCGATCAAAAAGAAATCTGCGAGGAAAACAAGATAAAAAAAAAACATTTTCCAGGAATACACTATTTTCAGTTTTAAAAAATACTTTTATGCTAAAATTAATGAATTTTTTAATGACAATTCCTAATTTTAAGCCCACAAGTATAATTCTGTTATAACCAGTAACTTAAGCATACACTACCACGTTTGTCCTTAAATTTAATTACTGATAAAATATGTTAATTTTATTTGAGTTTTTTGCTTGAAAAATCACGACAATTTTATTGTTCTAAATGAGTTAGGCAGGTTAAACCTTAGTCATCGATGACCGTAAAATGTGCTAAAAGAGATTAATTTGCAAAATATTCTGAAATATTTTTAAAATAAGGAGCAAAAAATCGAATCACAAGAGAAAAAGTTCGTTAAGTAAAAAATGTACTTCGCTATTAGGAGGTTATTTTAAGAAGAAAATAATAAAATGGTTCTTCGTTCCCCAGAAAAAGTTCGCAAAATAGACGTTCATTATTTGGAGGACCTACTGTATATGTATTATCAATAATCCTATAGTAAATTGCTATAAATCTAAAAAACAGTAGCAAAAATAGAAGTATAACAAAACAGTATAGGTAAAATATAATATAGGATCAGTAGCACAATAGCAAACTCTAAACCTTAAGAACTTTGATTGTATGGTTAAACAGTTGTAAAGCCAACCAGCCTTCCCCGTAATTTGCCTATAAAACTTAAAGGAAACTATACAAGGAAAAGAAATTAGCATCTAAGGATAATAATCATGTGTATCCATATTATTTATTACAATAATGTACTAAAATTAAGTAAAATTAGTGAAAAATGTGGCCACAGTAAGCTTGCCTTTGACTTAACTAAATTTTGCATAGAATTTTATTATTAAAAAAACTTTT
The DNA here is from genome assembly GCA_019973935.1 of Trichonephila clavipes. NCBI lineage: Eukaryota > Metazoa > Arthropoda > Arachnida > Araneae > Nephilidae > Trichonephila > Trichonephila clavipes. Next base: position 916,031 of record BMAU01018604.1, read on the forward strand.
AGGAGCATCGTGTAAATGTATTAAGGAAGATCAAAACTAATCATATACAGTAAAATACGTTTAACGCGAAAACGCTTAAGACGAAATATTTGTTAACACGAAATACGGCAACGTTTCTGACAAAATGCTATGTATTTTCATGCTTTTTTTTTCTCTTTACATGAAACGAAAATCGCTTAATATGAAAAGATTTCCCTTCTGAGGGAATGAAAAAAATACGGAAAACAACAGCCGACTACTGTGTGTGTGTATCATCGGAAGAATTCGTTGCAGTAGTTGATAATGTGTGTACATCCCCAATTATGGCAGGCAAAAACAGTTTACTCAAAGCTCAAAAATGAACATAGATGCAGATTCCAATGAAGAAAATGAAATGAGTGATGCAGTTCCTTTTCCCACGTCATCCGAAATGAGGAACATCATGACAAGTATGCATATTTATTTAAAAACACATATCAATAGTGAAATGATTCACAAAAGGGACGACATCGAACAATTTGATGCTATAAAAGACAACGTGAAGAAAAAAATATCAGATTATTTTCCAAAAACTAAATAAATGTTTTGTTTTTCAAAAACTTGAAATTTTTTAATTAAATTTCATTATAGTCTAGTGAATATTTTTGTTTCATTGATTTTTATTAAATACATGCATATATACATATCTATGTAGTCTACAAAACTTAATTTTGTTGAATATATGTTTCTTTTTTGTAATTCTTTTGTAACACGAAATTCTTTTAGAATGAAAATATGTTCCAGTTCCTTCAGTTTCACGTTGAGCAATTTTGACTGTCTTATATCACTGAATTGACAATTTTTAAATTTCTACGTCTTTGCATGGATCAAATGAAACTTTGGTGTGATTTTATTTCTCGTGCAAATTAAAATCTTACAATATGGTTTCATAAAAATGAACTAATGAAATCCTTTTCCCATTTTCATTTTAAAGTTAACATAATAATATCTTTATTGTTGCAAATTGATTTTTAACATGAATATAGGGCGTTTGACAACTGCTACAAATTCTTATTATTTCTTTTACTTTTAAATGAATTTTCACTCTGATTTTTAATAAAAATTAATAAACATTTTTTTTTACATTTGATTCAAATTATCATTTGATCTTTTTCATCATTTGATTTCTTTTTCATTTCATTTGATCATTTGGAATTTCTTTTTTACTATAAGAATTGTGCTTTAAAAAAGGAAAGTTTATAACTTTATTGTATTTTACCTCAACTTAACTTTAGTATTAAAATTATTTTTACACCCTCAAACTTTTATCTTTTCTTTCAAAAAAGATCTTGAATCTTCTCACCCATTCCATATCTAAAATAGTCTGTGAAGTTTTTAGAATTTTGGATTTCGATAAAGATTGTTTTTACAGATGCGTTCTCTCTAATATAATTTGATAAGATTTTTTTTTCTTTCAGAAAATCACGGAGTAAAGTTTTTTCGGAAAAAAAAATTGCGAAGATTGATTGTTGATCTCAGCTTACGAAATCATAAGAGAAATATTTGAAAAGCATTACTTTTCTCATCTTGGGAATTTTTCTTCTTCAAAGAAGAAAAAAAAGGATCGAAACTTTTTTATTTTACTTACGTTCCCTTTAACATTTCCCAGATGATTCAATTCCTATTTTATCAGTGACAATAAAAAATCACGATACCTCTTCCTTAGATTATTTACTTGTTAAAGTGAAATTTATAACATTTGTATAAAATTACATTATATTTTGAAATATATAAATTTGATTCAGAGAGTTTTGCATAATGATTATTTCTCTAACTGAACAGAAAAAGAAAAGTTACATTTTTATTTTTATTTTTTTGAAACTAAAACTTTTTTCCCCGTCCAAACTGGAAAAAATTCTTAAAAAAAAAACTTCAACTTTCACAAAACTCTTTCTTAAAAATTCTCCATCATTAATATAATAAGTTTGGAGAGATAATTTTGGGGATGCCACCCCACACAGGTGACGTCCTCGTCACTTGACTCAAAATTACGAGATCTGTCACCACTAGCTTTTGTGTTTCTTCGGGTGAGTGAGTGAATATTGACACTGCACTGTTCAGATACGAGAGCTTTTGTCGACGAACCTCGTAATTTTGAACCATGGTCAAGTGACGAGGACGGCATCTGAGCTGGCACACACCCCACCAAAGGGAGGACGTTTGAGCTCTCGACAGATTTAACCTGCATTGCTCCCCTACACCGAGGATCTTCAGTGATACTGGGCTCGAACTCATGACACTCCAGCCACGAGTCCGTTATCTTGACCTCTAGGCTACCGCGCCCTTTGTGTTGCTTCAAAGTGAGACAATAAAAATATCAAATGAAGTCAAGTATATAATTTGTGCTTTTGCTATTATTTAAAAAAATAAATTCTGATATATTGTATTGTTTAAGATAATTTTATGGTTATTTGTTCTTGCAACTTATACTAATTTCCTAAGATAGAAGTACTGCGGTATTTTTTCCTTCGCCCAGAAGATGAGGACGGAAAAGTCCAGCTAATTTAACCCGTATCTACCACGTATGATTTACTGCAATTTGTTTCGTTCAATAATTTTTTTGTTTGAGTCACTACATTGAAAAAAAATTAAGGGATATACCTAAATAAAATACTCAACTTTGAGAAATTTAATCCGTTAGAGATAATTAATGAAATTGGTACTTTAAAGTACCGTCGGTACACGGAAGTTTAAAATATTCTCTCAATACGAAATGACCGTATGACTTTTTTAACCGAGTTTTAATTCTTATAAAAATTCTAACTAACCAGTAATATTTTACAGCACATAATATTTATTTTTGAAAATTAAAAAAATTTAAAAATTTATTTACTTTTCCTTACACATAAAAACAGGTTTTACACATATCTTAATTTGATTATATTCAAAGAAACAGTTTTTTTTCATTAATACACAAAAATATATTACACATTGTCTACTATAAATGAGGTATCGATTGAATGTTTTTTATAAAACAAAAATTCCAGCTAATTATTTGCTGGGATTTCTTCATCTGAAGAATCATCTTTTTGCGCATCACTGATTTCACGTGGTATGTTCTGTAATAAATCCAAAACCTCTTGAAAGCTGGTATTCTTTTTCCAGACAATTCTAAGAAGAGCAAAAAGAAAATTAACATCTTAAAAAATTTCTATTATTGTTAAATCTCAGTTACACTCAAAGAAATTAAAATGTTGTTTCTTTCTGGATAAAGAACAGATGTTTCTTTTTATTGTGTGGCAAAAAAAGCAAGCTCAGATTGAAATTTCTTCCTCCAACATTCAGTGTACTGGAGTACTTATAAGTACCTGAAAGTTATACTCAATTATAAAATCAATTAAATATGTCGCAAGAAAATAATGAGAAATTAGGAATCTCATCAAATCCTTAAGGTATCCGACTACGTTCGGAACCGTGATTTTGCAAAAGTGCATAAATGGATAATTTTCATGATATTTAGTGTCACTTAGATTAGAATATATGCATAAAATTATTTTAAGGACATTTTGACAATTTTTTTTTATTTAAATACAATATGTTGGCCAAAAATTAACTTAGAATAATCTTTTTACCAAATGTTCTCCTTTTGTGAAAAATGCTTCTATTATAATGTTTTGCCTGTATACAGCTCAGACCTCTTTACAGAGGTTCAACTAGAATTTTTGAAATATATCTTAGAAATGGGTTTATTCATATTTTACGACAACAGAAGGGAGCAATTTTAAGAAAAAAACGCCAATAATTATTTCAATTGGTGGTAACTCTGAAAATAATGTGAATTTTTCAAAAATTCTAGTTGAGCCTCTGTAGAGAGGTCTGAGCTATATACAGGCAAAATATTATTATAATAGAACCATTCTTCACGAAAGGAGAACATTTGGAAAAAAGGTTATTCTAAGTTAATTTTTTGTCAAAATATTATATTTAAATAATTTTTTTTGTCAAAATGTCCTTAAAACAATTTTATGCATGCATTCTAATCTGAGTGACACTAAATATCATGAAAATTATCCATTTATGCACCTTTGGAAAATCACGGTTCCGAACGTAATCGGATACCTTAAGGGAGATGATCACTTGACGGTAGTTGTTAAAATAACGTCTCTTCAAGGTCATTCCCCTGATAAAAAGTAAGGTATTTGAACGAATCCCTGAGTTGTTTCAGTGAAATAAGGAAATAATATTGCCAAGAGTTTAAAAGTGTTTATTTAACAAATAGGGTGCATTATTAAACGTAGAAGTATGCAATACAACAATAGTCAATGATATATAAATTATTTATTTGAAACTAATTAGCAAATAATTAGAAAATTAGGCTGGTAATCAATTCTTATATTAATCCTATGGTGCCATTTTTTTAAAGATATGAGGTTGATATTTAGGGGATCGATAGTACTACCTGTATGGTTAGGACATACAAAGACTCGACCCTCCCCTGGGTGTCTCCCCCCCCGGACAGCATTTTGCCAATGCAAATCCTGACTAGTTCATCATTTCACTGAAACAGTTCAGAAATTTGATAAAATCACTTATACTTTCATCAGGAAAATGACCTTGAAGAGACGTTATTTTATCATCTCCCGTCATTTGATCATATCCCTTAAGAATTGGATGAAATTCCTAACTTCGTCATTTCCCTGCAACATATACACTGTTCTCTTAAATTAAATAGTAAATCATTTTTTAAGGTCTAAACTAACATATAAAAAAATAAGACACTTTTCTTTTGACTTAAACTACTTTTGCGGAGCAAAAATGACAAGCTTGGCAATCGAATCAAAATGTCAGCTGAAAACGCAACTACTGTTTTAAAACTATTCGCCTTCTTCGCCAAAATACTCATCATAAAACCCATGCTGCCATATATCTCGAAAGAGTGGCATTAAAAGAGTATTCTGCTAAATATCGTCAGAATATTGGTAAAAAGGATTATCGTATGTAATTTCAAAGTGGGTGATACGTATAAGTACCATCAGTAGATGAATGGTTAATCGATTCGGTTCCTTTAAAAGTGCGTTAAATGTTAATTTTACTAAATACGTAATTTTGTGAAGGAATGGTTTATTATAATGTCCCACTATAAAGTAATACGAGAGCTGCTGACGATGGCCATCGTACTTTTGAACTAAGGTCAAGTGATAAGGACGTCACTTGAGATGACATCCCCTCCTCCCGCCTAACTACCACACGTTGCCAGCGGGAGGACTTTGACACTCGACAGATTTAACGTGCATCAACCCCTCTACACGACAGGTCTCCAGTGTCACTAGGGCTGACATGCCGGCCACGAGCACGTGACACTAACCACTGGGCTAGTGATTCTCAACCACGGTGCCGCTGCACATTTATGGGCCGTCAGATTCTTAAAGCCTGCCACCAATTTTTTTTTTATTTTCTTAATAAGGCTCTGATAACATTATTTCGCAAATTTAGATAAAAAAAGATTTCATTGAGTTTGGGATTTATTTGTTATAACGGATACAACTGCTCACGAATTAACTCTGAATGAAGAGGAAGCACTCTCTCATTTCGCTCTGTAGTAATCGAAATTTAATTTCGAAACGTTCGGAAAGTCAGTTAATTCATTTTGGATTAAAATTACAAGCGACTATCTCAAAAAAGCCAAAAAATGCTTTAAGAATATCCGGTGGCGTGTAACACAGTGTTCCGCAACGTTTTTATCTCCGCAGATCGGTCAACGTTTGTTAATTTTACCGCGGCCCGCTTAGGGGGAGGATGTTGATTGTTTATATCTTAGACAGTTTTGATTTAATAATTTTAATTTAATTGTATTTAATCGTGACTTCTGAATAAAATATGGTTACACTAAAAATGAATATAAAGTAATTTAACAAGGAATATTTAGTGATTCTCATAAAAAGTAGCCCAAACCTAAGAGAAATATACCACAGTAAATAAAAGAGAAATAATTTAACGTTTCTTGTGCGGACCGGTAGCATTTGATCCGCGGATCGGGGGTTGAGGAACACTGGAGTAACACCCCCGCATAGCATGAAGGGGGGGCTGTAGGATTCTAGGCGGCCGAAACCTGATTGACGCAAAGTACGTATTGAAACAATTGATAAAATATTAGAGGCAAAATCTGATTTGGCGGGGGGCTAATATTCACCATTACGCCACTGAAAATATTATTACTCAATTTTCTACAACTTATTTGTGTGAATTCGAATTTTCAGCATTAACAAATTTAAAAACGAAAAAAGATCGAGACTTTAAAATGTAGTTGTCGAAATGAGAGGTGGCATTATCATTTTTGCGACCAAATATAAACGAAGTCATCAAAAATCGTCGAGTTCAAACTCTGCATAAAATATATTCTTATAACTAATTTGTAATTTAATTGCTCAGTAAATATTTTGTTTTTCGTACTCATTATTTTATTTAACATTGAAAATTATTATCATGAGCTGTCTTACATAATGTGTTATAGATACATAAATTCTTTTAAATTTATTTTGTTGTTAGTGTGCTGCCAAATTTTGAAATTGTTTAAAATGTACAGAAAAAAAGATTTAGAATCAGTGCACTAGGCTATCAAGCCCCATGTAATTTTATGAGCGTTTTTAATGTGCATGTTCATATCAAACAAATATATTAAAAGAAAAATCCCCTTGTTTCGATATTTAGTGTAATAATAATCTAGCATAATATCTATCCCATCAAACAAATTTTTTTAAGTATAAAATTGCACCTGATTTGATTTTTAAACTTTTTTATTACAGCGTTTTCATTTATTTGAATAGAAATAAATATTTCTTCCGATTTTTTTTTGGGTCACATCCCTTCAATGTCGTTTCAAGGACTCAAATGACGTGTGCGTGTAGGCGGCGAATGTGCTGCTGGAACTACAATCACTTTCAATGTTTATTCTTCTGATTAACTGCAAAATTCAGGATATTACTCAAGATTAGCTCTAAAGCATGTTGGTAGAAACGCACTGCAGGGTCTTATAGATTAAGACTGTCTTTTAGTATAGTATATATTTGATAGATCCCCTTAAATTCCGTTTTATTGAGATAAGCATTGCAGTAAAATTACTTGCTAAGGCAGCGAAACCCAACCTGCGGCCCTCTGAGCCTTTTTAAATGGCCCAGCCATGGCCATGGTGCTAGGGTATTGGTAACAGATAACATAATTTGAAATAACTTTTCATTATCTTAGCATCAAATATAACTTAAGAAATTATCCAAGTTAACTACGTCATCGTATAAGCTGTATATTATTTCCTATGTAATCTGAGCTCACTATCCATAATCACCCCCTCCCCTACATTACTTGAAAAATTAAAATTTCTAGCACACACACACTTTTGAGTCATACATGTCCTAAAACATCAAAACCTGCTTTTAAAAAAAGCGATGCTCTAGCACAGTGATCCGCAGCCCCCGATCAGTGGATCAAATTGTGCCGGGCCGCCTAAAGAACATTAAACTATTGCCATTTTATTTAAAGCGGTGCATTTCTCTCGGATTTGCGCAACTTTCCACAGAAATCACTTCATATTCCACGTTAAATCACTTTTATTCATTTTTTGGTGTAACTATATTTCATTCTGAAGACATATTTAAATGTAACTAAATTAAAATTGTTAAATGAAAACAATCTAAAATATAAACAATCAACGCGTCCCACCCTCAGCGGGCCGCGGTAAAATTATCAAACGTTGACTGGTCCGCAGCGATAAAAAGGTTACGGAGCACTGCTCTAGCATGTCCATGCAATTTTATTCTTGATAAATTGGATTTTATATACATCACTTGTTGCATATGATTTACATAGATATGCGTATGTACAATTTTGGAATGTGTATGTCACATTATATTGGGTATAAGGGAAAGTTCATACGTTTTTGAACACATGCACTTTTATGTGTTTTTGATCCTTAGCAAGAAGTTTGATCCAACTGAAACTGGTTTAAACAAGTAGATTAATATACTAATGATGATTTATGCACCTTTCTTTTGTATTTTACTGTCACTTTACTTTTTTTTTGCATTTTTGTAAAACTGTCAACGTGAGTGAAGAAAAAGTACACTTTAGACATTGTTTGTTGTTTGAGTTCAAAAGGGAATAACACGATGGAGGCAAAAATTGTACGACCTGTTTGAAGCAGCAACAGCTCAAACATACCAAAGATGGCTTGTGAAATTACGCTTGGATGATTTTTCTTTGAAAGATGAACCTAACCAGGAAGGCCATCAGATGTCAGTGACGAAGTGCTACTCAAAATGATCAGGTTAACTTTCACAGAAATGGACTTCAAGCTTGGAATTCATCAGACTACTGCTTTGAATTATATTAAAAGGCTTGTGTGGTTTCAAACTCTCTGTTTTGGTGCCGCACGAATTAAGCGAAAAAAATTTAATGGTCAGCATTTCGATACGTTCTTCAAAGCTTTTTCGTCCCAATGGGAACCGTTTTTGGACTACTCGGTGACAGGAGATAAGAAAGCGGATAATGAATATATACACGTGATTAGAAAAAAAGCGTAAGTTTACTAAGGAGACACACTACCATTCACATCCAAAGCTGGCGGCCATCAGAAGACGGTTATGCTGTGTTGTTGGTTATAGAACATGGGTATAATGTACCATGAGTTGCTGAAAGAAAATGAAATATTCATTCCTGTTCGAAACTTTATGTTTTGAATGAAGAATTCAATATAAACGTCCATGTGTTTAGCCATTAAAACAATGCTTGACTATACGTAGAAAGGAACCCAGCATAAAAAAATTGCAGAGTTGGGTTAGGAAACTTTACCTCAGCAAGTATATACTCCAGATATTGCCCCGTCTGATTATTATCTGTTCAAGCCGCTGTAAAACTTTCTTTATGGAAATGAATGCATAAATTATGAGGGTGCCCAAATGGCAGTGGATGAATATTTTGTCTCCAAAACAAAGAACTTCTTTTCCAGGGGGTTAGATAAGCAACCAGACAATTGTAAATAACAAAGCACATTATATTTTAGATTATATTTTAAATAAAAAGTGAAAAAAATGTTTTTTTCCTTCCTTAGAAAAAAAACGACGGAACTTTCCCTTATACCGAATATATTCAAGCACATTTTTTTCTCCAAATGTTTCCCTTCGAAATTGTATAATTGTTTCCGTTATGTAATTTCAATTGCTACATAATATTACTATCGTATTCTATGACAATGAATATCGTAATGAAACGACAGACAGGTGTATTCCATCAAAAATAAATCTCACAAGGAAGTTAGAAAGAGAAGGAATCCTTAAGCTAAACAGCTGGATAACAAAAACGTGAATTCTGCATCTTTTTTATTACCTTCACGTGTTCAATCTCGCTGCAGTCATTAAAATTATATAACAAGCGCAATACCACAGGAAAGTTTTCCTTAGTTGTAATAATGAAAGAAAACAGTGTTAGAAAACGAACGTTCTGTTCATAAAAAAAAGTTTTTAAACACCGCACAAACAGGATTCATAACAACGGTTTAAAACCGTGATTGTTCGTTCGGTTTTCATTAAAAAAACAACTATAATAACTAAGTCTTTTGTTTTTTAAGGAAGTTATTCCTACTTTAATTCAACTTTTTATTTATTGTTATGATTCTACTGATAAAAAAAAACTCCAAAAAATAACGGAAAATGAATATAAAAATGCATTGCTAATTATTCTAAAACGATGCGATAAAAACTGCGGGAATGACTTAACAATAAACCACACACATATACATACACACATATTCAAATATACCATTAACTATACTAATCCAACCATAAAAAAGAATTGTTCAAAATAAAGTGACAAGTCAAAGAAGAAGATAACTTTAGAGACAGTTTTAAAAAACTTCAAGAAAAGTTTCTTCTTTTAATGCCGTGAATTTTTTTTCCTTTGACGCTGGTAATAATCTAGCAGCGAAAAAAAAATCACTTTTAGACTGTGTTAAGTAAAATTCACATGAATTTTTAACTCTACTATTTATTATAAACCAGATAAAATAGGATGCACTGAAAATTTCCGTTAAGCTTAAGATGATTGTATAGATGTTTTTTTGCTTGTGACATGATAAAATTAAAAAGGGGAAAGGACAAAAACATCAGTAACACCTACATTTGAAAAGTTAACGTTAAAATTCTTTCGATACTTATCCATTATACACCATTAAAGCAGATCACGGTTATAATGGAAGAAAAAATATTATTTTTAATCAGAGCCTACCTGTGCAAAAAAAAAAAATATTCTATGATGAGAAGATTAAGAGAAAAATAATTTTATAAAATATATAAAATATAAAATAAATTTAAAAAAAAACGAAAAGCAAGTAATATAAAAAAAGATTTAAAATCAATTTCTACTTAGATTAACAATTTTTTTTATTTTTTAAGCTACTTTTTATTAAATAGTTACATAAATATGAAGACATATGACAGAATCACAACCTTAAGTAGTATTTAATTTTTGTTCATTATCATTAAAGTATCGTATTGCAACCCGAAACAATCGTGTCTATAAAATTTCAGTTCAACTGAATGCTTTAAAACGTGAAAAAAAATCTTAAAGTTTTGACACATGTCGTCAAAAGGGTCGCCAAGTCGCCGGAAATGATGCCAACGTGGCTGTATTTGTAATTTTTTCTAATTAGTTTTAATCAACTATTTTTTATTAATTATAATTAAATTATTATAGTGTCATCCAAAATAATCATGTATATAAAATTTCAGCTCAATTGAGCGCTTTAAAATGTATTTTATTAACGATTGAAAATTCCACCAAGATAAATAAATATATAGAGAGTGTGAGCTAATAGTAGTAATTGAAAAAAAGCCTTAATTTTGGTTAGATGATTTTCTACACAAAATAATTATACTTATACAATAAAATAACTAAATCTTATTATTACTCATAAGTGTGTACTAAGTACTGAATAGTACAATGTGCACATGGTAATATTTCATAATCTGTTCTCCCCCCTCCCCACAGTCGAATCAGTCCACTCGAAGTTTTCTTCCGTCTTCCTCTTCTATAGTGTTCAGTAAATTCAACAGTATATTGTCTTTTTTAAATTTAATAAGAAAGAACCTGTTAAATGTACCTGATGAGTTTCTTCCCCTTTGTAAGTAGTTAGTAGGTGTCCTCTCGTCAAAGTAAAAATTACAAAGTACTAAGATTCTATTTAATTTAACTAAAGTACTTCGACTTTTTACGATAAAAGCTAAAATACTTAAACTTTATTCCTCTTGTGGCAGAGTACTCAACACACAAAAAAATTTTTATTTTATTTTTCCCTTACTTTACATCCCCCTATTTTCCAAATAGGTAGGATTTGAAATTCCGATGAAAAAAATTTAATCTACACTTTACACATTTTAAACACTTTTTAAATAATATATGATTAATATGTGAATCCAGCTGTGCAAAATCTACACTGCTGTTTGTAAAAAATGCAACACCATGAAGGAATCATCAGAATTAAATGAACTTTGCAGCAAATATCAATTATAGGATGTTACGTAAAATAGTAAAGTTTTAGAGCCATCACGCATGCGTGGCGTGCACAGCGCCCGGTGAACTGATGCTGAAAGCGTATAAATAGAGGGCTGTAACGGGACGTTCAAAATAGTTAACAATTATTTGTTAGTGGCAAATGTTTAGTGAAACCTAAGTATGCCTCCACGACGAAATAAGGTGAAATTCCAACAATTTACGGAGTTTGAACGGGAGAGTGTTATCGACCTTCGAGAAGAAGGATTTTTCTATCGCGCAATAGGAGCTCGTGTGCAGCGGAACAGTTCCACAGTGATGCGAGTTTAGAAGCAGTGGAACGACGAGCCCCGAACAACTCGGAAAACTGGCAGTGGATGACGGAAGATGACGTCAGCGCCCGACGATTGACACCTGCTCCGCATGGCGGTGAATGATCGTACAGTTTTCTTAAGGCATTTGGCAGCACGTTAATCTACTGCTACAGGTGTACTAATGCCGGCTTCGTCAATTCGTCGACATCTGCTGCACCGTGGGTTACGTGCAAGGGTGCCTTTATACAGGATCCCCTTCACGGCAAACCATCGACGGCTGCGTCTGCAATGGGCTCATGAGCACAGAGCCTGGCAATCTGATTGGACCCAAGTTGTCTTTTCAGATGAATCACGCTTCAATTTTTGGGACCATGATGGCTGCATTCGTGTTAGACGCTATGCCGGTGAACGCTGCTTTCCAGAGTGCGTTATCGAACGACATAGTGGCCTAACACCCGGAATCATGGTTTGGGGTGCGTATCATGGACGATCCCATTTGCTACGAATTAGGGGTAATCTTAATAGCTACAGAAGTGTTTCAGCTCGAAGTCGTTCCCTTCCTTCAAGGCATACCTTGGAACTATCTTGGAGCAGGATAATGCATGCCCACAAGTTGCAAAGACTGTTTGGGACTTCTGTTCAGCCCAACGCATGGAACTTTTTCCTTCGCCAGAATATGTCGCCTATTGACCACGTGAGGGATTTGGTTTGTCGGCCTCTCGCTCGTCATCCGCGTTCTGCAGCTTCAAAAGACGAACTTTTGTTGCGCATACAAGCAATATGGAATTCTCTTCCACAAGCAGACATTCAAAATCTGTTTGACTCCATGCCACATTGTTTAGCAACACTTATTGTAGCGCGTGGTGGCTGCACCAAATACTGATTCCGGACACTTAATATTATTTTTGTTGCTTTGAAATTTTTTTTTTTTTCATTTATTTATACTGATACAAGTCGTTTGCGCATTAAATTTCATTTAATTCTGATAATTCTTTCATGGTGTTGCATTTTTCCCAAACAGCAGTTTATATATACACTGCTGGCCACCGTAAATGCAACACCCTGAAGGAAGCATGTAAATAACATAAAATTTACAACATGCACAGGCGGAGGTGAGATAAGCAAATGATTAAAAATTTAGCGCAGACACACATCACGCGCGCCTGAGGCGCCACCTCAAAGCACTATTTAAGGCTTGGAGATTTCGACGATTTCAAGTTCAGCAATTGTGTTTTCCTTGTGGTTTTTTCAAAAAACGATCAGCTATGTCTCGTAGAAAACAGGATCGGCTTTTGATCAAGTATCCGAGTTCGACAGAGGAAGGATAGTGGCCTACCGAGATTGTGGATTATCTTTCAGAAAATTCGGTAGTCGTGTCGGACGAAACCAAACAACTGTAATGCGGATATGTGGTCGTTGGATGCAGGAGGGTACGGCGGAACGACGTGGTCGATCGCATCCATCTCAGTGCACCACTTCACGTGAGGACAAGCAAATTGTGCACATGGCCAGTGATGGATCGCTCAGTCACATCACGAACCATCGCACAGCACATTGAGTCTGCAACGCATTATTCAATTTTTGAGCGTACCATTCGACGCCGTTTACAGCAGAATGGTCTGTCCACAAGACGTCCATTGCTTGGTCTACCCTTTACGCAGAGCCACAGACGTCTCCGCCACCAATGGTGGGATGAAAGAAGGATGTGGGTGGCAGAATGGAATGAAATTGTCTTTACTGACGAGTCACGCATCTGTCTGCAATACCACGATGGTCGGATTCGAGTCCGTAGACACCGTGGAAAGAGGATGCTGAGTAGCTGCGTTATGCACCGCCACACTGGTCCTTCACCGGGTATTATAGTATGGGGTGGTATTGGATATCACTCTCGCACTCCTCTAGTACGAATTGCTGGTACTTTAAGCAACCAGCGCTACATCTCCGGGGTGTTGGAGCCAGTTGTCGTTTCTTACTTTCAGGGCTTGGCCACAGCCATATTTCAACTGCAGAATGCGCGACCACACGTCCAAAGATTCTTCGTCAATCACCAGATTGAATTGCTTCCCTGGCCAGCTCGCTCTCCGGATCTTTCGCCGATAGAAAACATGTGGTCTATGGTTGCTCAATGATGGACCCAGATTACACCCCAGCTGCCACACCAGATCAACTTTGGCAACGTGTGGAAGCTGCTTGGTCTGCTGTACCCCAAGAACACATCCAAAGTCTCTTTGAATCAATGCCGAGGCGTTTGGTAACGGTGATCTCCAACAATGGCGGCTAATCTGGCTACTGATTCTGGCAGGAACCACACTTCACAGAAGTCTATAAATTTAATCATTTGATACTTGGTCAACATGTTATCTACAAAATAAATTTTATTGTGCTATCTATTGTCTTTCTTGGTGTTGCATTTACGGTGGCCAGCAGTGAATAAATATGATAATGACGTAGACAATTACAAATAAAGAGAAAAAACTTAAAGCGCTTTAATTACCTTTTAAAAACTAATCTCGTATTGTTGAGTTTTCCAATTTAACTTTTTTTAACCCCTTAATGCCCACATTTTTTTAAAAATACAGGTAAAAAAGCCAATTTCTTTTTATTTAAAACATATTTTAGTACGTTGTCTTGGCAAAAAAATAAAAAGAACTCTTTTAGATTAATTTTGGATTTCGATACATATAAGAGCTGAATATTGCGATCTTGTACGTTTATCGACTTTTATTATTTTCTTTTCCAATTATTCCGAGAAAAAAAACATATTTTTATCAGGAAAAATAATGAGACTTATACTTTTTCAACAAAAATAATAATATTAATATATTTTATTTAAAAAAAAGGAATTAAAATTTTAAGCCTGAAAATTATAGCTTCATAAAATACGTTTCTGCTCGAATTATCTCGAGTGTGCATTCTGTCTGTTTAGAGCGCTCAAATAAACTCAAGCGCATACGATTCGGGGTTAATTATCAGTTTCAATAGAATTTTATTTTGTGACTCGTCATTATCTTTAAGGGTGTATTTTGAAAGAGATAATTTTTTATGTATTCCCATACTTCCTTCCCATTGAACAGTTATCTGAGAGCTGAAAAAACTTTTATAAAATGGCGTTAATTATTTTAATCCCAATATTTTTGTAAATGAAAAATAAAGATCCTAAGAGAATTATTCTAAAAAATATATAAATGAGAGAGATAACTATGGAGCCCTACAGTGTCTTATGTGTGTGATTCAATATTGACTCAGACAATGATACTTTCAATATTCTTGGCGGTTGAATTATGTTCGACAGCATGACACGTGTTCATCGATTTCTGAGTGGGTGACATTACCGAGAAGAAGGATTTACGACGAAAAATATTTTCCTGAATTTTCGCAAGGAGCATTTGCTCTAGGAGCAGTAAATTTACGACGTACTTAAGGTATCCGACTGGGTTCGGAGATAATTTTCTAAAATATAACTTAAATAATTATTTAATTGTAATTTTTTAATTAAGTATGTTGCAAAACTATGAAAATACAGCAAGAAGAATTTTTTGAAAACTCATTTTTCAAAATATTGAGAAGTTTGTACCAAAATATTACAAAAAGTTGCTCTTTTGCTAGCAACTCTAAAAAAATATGCATCACAAAAATAAATAAAATGTTTGCAGGAATACAATTATTTAACGTTTAACTCTGTTTTATATTTAAAAAAGTTCAAAATTCTCTACAGTATAAAATTATGAAGTACAGGCGTTCAAGAAGAAAAAACCCAGAATTTTCTTAAGAAACTTTTTTTCGATATGAAATTACATTAAAAAAATAACTTAATTGAAAAATTACCCTTAGCTTTTAGCAGAAAGAATTCATTATAATACAAAGAACAAACAAAAAATTCATAAAAATATTTCATTTACTTTAAGAAATATCACTCTTACAGTTAACCATTATGTTCAAAAATAACATTCTTCAGAAATTCAAAATAAAGTTTATATTTGCAATAAAACTTTTAAAAGATTTAAGAAGGTATTAAAACATTCCACAGATTTGTATGTTGTGCCTTCCTGAACCTCATACTTCAAACTTTTGCATTTTTGAAGTCCTTTCTTTTTCTACGAGACCTTTTCTTATCTGGATTAGGATGCCTCGTAGAATCCACAATTATCGTTTTGTCGAGGTACCAAGAGTATCCTTTCATTTCAGAACATAATTTCATTCCTAACTTTTGAAGTAGATGCAATAGACCAGCAAATCCAGAATTAAAGAGTATTATTGCGACATATTTTCTGAAACGGAGTGTTTGTAGCTCAACAAAATTGTCTTTCGGGATTATACTCCTCGCGAATTTGTTAAGACTCTCATTGCAGTTCTGAGCTTTCCCGTAAAGACATTTTCTTATGAGATTTTGGTCGCAAAGTTAATTATAAGTCTCTTTTAATAGAATTAATAACTGAATTTGAAAGATCCGTTGGTTTTTCTTTCAACGTTTCTCCAACAAATTCTGCTCTCTGGAAATCTCTTCTTTTTTTACCTCATTGATCTTGTTTTTGGCATGACAACTTTAATTTAATTTAAAATAGTTATAACTCTATATAAAAGTACTAATAAAAGAGTTAAAAAGAGATCTACTTTTGAACACAAATGATTAAAAAGATAGCAACTCGTTTAAATCAAAACCAACATTGCAATCAGTTAACTGTTGCATATTTGAAGGCCAAATATATCTATTAAAATATTTATAAAGTAAAATAAAGTTTACTAAACATAAAAAGAATTCGTTAAAATATTTTAAAAGAATGAAAATCTCATTTTTCCGCTGAAAATCAACCGAAAACTCACATTTCCGGTTTCGATTTTGGCTTACTACCTCAAACAAAAACTCTTTTTCTAATTGACTCAGAATTAAAAGTATGATATTTTTAGAAAGCTTATTAAACAGTCTACAAAAATAGACTATAAAAGAAATTAAAATTTTTTTTAATGAAAATGATGATATTAAACGAGTCGGATATCTTAATGCAATTTGTTTCGACTTGTTGTATTCATCGCTTACCCTTTCTGAGAGGTCTTCTAATACCACGCCATTTTAATTTAATATTGTACGATTGTTATTATATAACGGGTTCCCTTCATCTCTTTCAATTAATCCTCAAGGGAGGGGGGGGACCGTTTAATGAATTGTTTGATTTTTGAGAACCTCTTTCTCGGAAAGATTTAATTGATTTTAATTTATGTCACAGTGTAAATCAACACGTGGAGTATTAGCGACGGATCTCGTAATTTTGAAGCATGACCAAGTGATGAGGACAGCACTTGAGCTGTCCCCCCTACTATCCTATTTTCCACTCAAGCAAACAGGGAGGCTGCTGTAGCTTTGTGGTCATGGCCACGGATTCGTCACCGATGGATCATGAATTCGAGACCCAGTGCCAATGAAACCCGTCGTTTAGAGCAATGCTCCCCAACCTTTTTATCGCTGCGGACCGGTCAATGTTTGATAATTTTACCGCCACCCGCTGAGGGTGGGGCACGTTGATTGCTTATATTTTATATTGTTTTCATTTAACAATTTTAATTTAGTTACATTTCAATATGCCTTCAGAATAAAATATAGTCACACCAGAAATGAATAAAAGTGATTTAACGTGGAATATAAAGTGATTTCTGTGGAAAGTTGCTCAAATCCGAGAGAAATGTACCTCTTTTTTAAAAGGGCAATCGTTTAATGTTCTTTAGGCGGCCCGGCACCACTTGATCTATGGACCGGGGGCTACGTAAGCCTGGTTTAGAGCAATGCTTTAAAATCTGTTGTAAATTAAACGTAAGAAGAGTAGATGGCACTGCAAGTCATCTGAGAGCTGTACTAGCTTGTAGAGTCAGAGTTACGGAATATTCTTTGCGCTGTGAACATGTCTTCTTTGCGTGTCGTGCAATAAATCAAAATGCCTAAAAGGATGGGCTAAGTTATTGGATTAACATAAAAATATTATGGATATGATCGCTTAACTGACCATGGAATTAAAGATTTAGAAAATACAACAAAACCTTTTTATCGCCGCGGGCCAGTTTGATAATTTTACCTTAACCTGCTGATGGGGTTCATTGTTTATATTTTAGATTATACTTTGATTTAATAATTTGAATTTAATTGTTCTTAAATATGCCTTCAGAATAAAAATAGCTATACATCAAAAAATGAATATAAAACGATTTAACGTGTAATATACAGTGATTTCCATAGAAAGTCGCATAAAAACCCTAGAGAAATACAGTACCGTAAATAAAATGGAAATAATTTAATTTTACTTGGGTGACTCGCTACCATTTGATCCACGAACCAGCGCCGATTAAATTTGTCATGGTGCAAAGTTTTCTCGTGGGTATGGCCGTTTGGAGGGGGGGTGACAGCTCAGGGGTGTCACCCTCATCACTTGACAATGGTCAAAATTAAGAGGTTCATCGACAATAGCTCTCGTGTTGTTTTATGGTGCAACGTTAATAAACACTTAACTCACCCGTCAACGGGAGGACTTAGAACCATGGCAGATATAACGTACATCAACCCCGCAGTGTTTCTAATCAATAGAATCACTATACACTTTGTATTCCTTATTTTCCTTTTCATGTAGTTAATGCTCTATGTCTTTATCAAGTACGTACTTTTCCTCTGTTTAAAAGTATTTGGGCAGTTTATTTTTTTGTTGTTGTTGTTGTATTCTCAAGAAAACAATACATACAAGTGCAGTGCAATATTTTCTGTGGAAAAACTTGTTCTTATTCCTTTTTAATCCCATTCCTTATCACCCGGCTTTCACAAATTCGACCACCCTTCTGTTCACATTAGAGACCAGTGCTTCTCAAACTTTTAAAATTGGCGACGCAATTTTCAATCATAGCTTGCATCACGACCCCTTCCCCCCATAAAATGACAATTAATTGTCTGTAGTGATGAAAACTTTGACACTTAATTTCCAATACGATCTTAATAAACCGTACAAATTATCAATATAAGTATTATATTTTGTACACGTTACTTTAAACAATAGGATGAGTATTATGTTAATTTTCATAGTTTAGGTAGAAGCCCAGTGGTCAAGTGGTATCGCACTTCCACACTACATGTTCGAGCTCTATCCCCGGGCTGGACAAGGTCAACTCAGCCTTTCATCCCTTCAGTGGGTCGATAAAGGAGTACCAAGCTTACTTGGGGACTAAAACACTCGGGGTTTCGCTTCAGACTGACCATCAGATCGAGACATCTGATCATGTATCTCAGCGTCCAATGGTCACGTATACTGGAATAGGCACAGACGGCCCTTTCCCGCATAGGCTGTTGCGCTACTGAGTTTGAGTTCTTAGTTCAGAATGTATTTTGTTTTAAATCCTTTCAGTAAATCAATCATAGTTTAAAAATAATCATTGATTTTCGACTTTTGGATATACTCGTGCACCCCACGCAGGGTTATCCCACCCCCTGGGGAAGCACCCCCCACAGTTTGAGAAACGCTGCGTTAGGCCTAATTTTCGGGACTGTACAGTGTAACGCTTTGAATGAGAAAAACAAAACATTTTTCATCATTATATATATTATTTTGTTGTATATTATTTAATACATAGTTATTTTACTTCTGTTTATAATTAATTACCTATTTCTCCTTTATATTTATTTATTCTCATTTGCATATTCAATACGTAGCTATATTTTTTTACGATGCTCTAAGAGGAGTAGTTCATGGGATTTGTATCCACATTATTTCTGTTTAGCACAAGAAGTAAATTCTACTGCTAAATAAAAGACTGAGACTTGGAAAAAATCGCTAATTTACTTTATTTTTATTTTTAACGGAATTATCTTACAATTAAGGGTTTGATACTTTCTCTTACAATTCAATTAGTTCTAATTAATGAAAATCTTTTGAAATATTTTGTCGCGATTGCTAGTAAAACAAATATTTGTTTCTTAAGAAACACTTCAAGCGTGTTTAGAGAATAACATTTTTTCCCCTCTCTTATTCCAAAGGAAATATTTTCTTTCTTTAAAAAAATGACATTTAAGTATCTTAAACATTAATTACTGTACTTAATATAGAGTTTTTTAACTATCAGTTTCTCCTTTATTGCTATTTTTTTTAGCGAAAAATATTCTCTGGTCTCTAAAAGTTGTACTATAACCTGTATTTTGTGTCTAATTTGAAAATAAATGAAATGCGAGAGATTTGGAGGAAATGTGTACTATAGATAATTTCTTTTTATTAAATGCGACACCGACATTTGCATAAGTTTAACACAAGCATGCTATACAATAAAAAAGTGCTCTTAGCAAAAAATTACTTTATTGGAGAAAGCAGTATATCATAGTTTTATACGGAAAATTATCAAGAAAAGTTTACACGAATTGGTTCTAATAAAAATATATTCACCTCTAACTACCATGCTTTGGTAGCATCGACCTTCCATGCTGCCAGTTTTGACAAAACTGGCAGCAAATGTCAAAAACTGACGATTCCAAAATAGGAACTAGAACTGGGCACTGAGTATCCCTTATTCCAGTTCATGCAGTGAGTTTGGAGGAGGACTTAAAGCAGCAACGTCTCAAACAAAGTAGTCCCACATATTCTCTACAGTTCCCAGTCTGGAGATTGAACTGAACATTCGATCCTCTGCAAGTTTTGATCATCAAGATAGTCCTTAACCAGCATAGCTTAATTAGGTCACGCATTGTTATTCGTCAAATGAATACCTTACTAACAGAGCGGCATATAGTTGGAAATATTGATCAAGGATCCCAACTTGCTATCCCACCTTGCCACCACTCACAGTCCTTTGATGGAACACATGCGTGACCCCCGAAAGAAATCTCAATCGAAGCCACGATTCCACCACCTTTCTAACTGTATCATTAGAATATTGGTATATGTGCGATGCTTCCTCCGAATCAGCTGACGCTCTGAATCCCTTTCCGGATCTCTAGACTGGACTCGTCTGTGAAAAATATACATCTGCTTATGGTCCAGAAAACGTGTTCTCTTGCCCAACATATATAGACACATCTTTGTCGATAGTTCAGGAAGGCACTAACAATTGTCTTGCATAGAGACTTGGATTGGGAAGGCATCTTCGCAAAACAGTAGTGAAGTTGATCGTTCATAACACGACAAAAGGATCTGCAGCAAAATAAGGTACAGTAGTGCTTTTCCCTATTCAGGTCGTAAGAGCTAGGAAACAGTCTATTGCAGGTGTAATACACAATTCATGATCGACCTGAAAGATATCTTTTAGATACAGAACCTTCAGATTTAAACTAATCCCACTATTGTTAGAAACAGAGAGACATCTAGCAGGACGAAGCTTGTCACAACCCCATTTCCGTCTGTCTGACAGCCTCCGCCATTTAAAGATGAAGTAAACGTCTTCTCTTAAATATTGCTAGACTGTAGTGGATATAGACACAACGAAATTACTTACAACAGTTGAAGACGAACATTAATGCACAAAACGTACTCAAAAAGTTACGAAAACTTTATTTTTGTATTTTCCCCTTATTTATATATAGGTGTATATTTCTTTAAGATTAAAGAAGTGACTGTCGTCCTTTGGCATAAGTTCTCTTTAGGTTTGCTATTGCCATTCGTATGAACTTCGAATTTTAATGTTGCTTCCATTTTTTTTAAAGGTTTATTTCGAACCTTAACTTTACAGGGCAAAATAGGATACATTACAATATCTCGAATAATTTTCTAGCCTTATAAATGCTTTGCCAAAAATAATGATTACGGGAGATAAATTTTATGTTACATAGTATACTAAAAATATTCCTTAATTATATATAATTTTGCTTTACAGATAAATACTTTCTTTTTAAGTTTTTATTATGCAGTTGCCTTTCTGTACTTAAAACCAACCAAGTATTAATTCTAAAAACTATTCAAGCTCTATGATTTTCTTAACGTTTGCGTAATTAATTAAGCATCTACTTAATAAGCGTGAAAGTTTCTTTTAAATATGATTTTTTTCTCTATAATTACTTTTGTATTTGAAATAAATTATCCACAAAACTTTTCTTTTGTAATTATATGAGAAAATTTTTTTTATCAGCAACTAAAAGTTTTAAAGCGAAAGTTTTCAAAAAATCTTTTATGAATTGATTGTAAAAATCAAATAGTTTAAAATAGTATAAAAAAAGAGTAAAAGGAAAACATATATATATATATATATATATATATATATATATATATATATATATATATATATATATATATATAAGAGAGAGAGAGAAAAACCTATGAAAAAAAAAAACTATACGTAAGGTGTTTTTTTAATGATTTAACCAACTGAGAACAGAATGAAATTGAGTAATCTTTTTCGCAAGTATTTTTTGAACTGCAAGAATAAAAGAGTTTACCAGAAAGCCTTATATTCACTTCATAATTTTGAAATTTTTTGTGAATTTTAAACATAATTTTTTTTTGAAAAAAAGTTTATTTATTTTGAATTTATTTTATTTTGAAAAGAAAACACTAAGAAATAAAAATAATCAAACTAAAGATTAGATTGAGTGAGTAAGAATTACATTAACGTAGCACTATAAAACACAAAGGCTATTGGTGATGGACCTTGATCATTGGTCAAGTGACGAAAACGACACCTGAGCTGGCCTTTCTCCTAACTATAAGGTGACCAAATTTTCACAATGAAAAAGAGGACGACAAATCTAAGGTATCCGACAATCTTAAAATCATGATTTTTTTTAAAAGTTGACTTTTTTTTATGATTTTATTTTATGGACCTGTCGGCTAGGTGGCGTGGTTGGTTTGTCGCTGGCCTTCTGCACCCAAGGTTGCGGATTCGACCCCGGCCATGTCAATGGATTTTCATGATGCAGAAAATCCGCCAATATGGCGCCGCGCTAAAAAAAGAGATAAAAGCTTTCTGTGAATGTACTAGGTAGATTGGTGAACTCTGTTAATAACTGTTCATAATATGCCATCTTATTAGCTTTATAAAAATTACAAGTTTTTGTTTTATTTTCCATACTGTAGAACAAAATTACAATTGTTTTAGTAAAAGTAGATGCCATAACTTTCCATAAAATGTCAAGCTTTAAAATGCGTTTTACTCGAAATGTATTTTTTTCGAAAAACTCAAACGGGGACAGCGAAGGCGCAAAAATTTTTTAAATAAATTGCTGAAATTGTGTGTGTGTTCTGTATAACGGTAGAAGTATTCTAACCTTCAGATTCATCAATCACTGTTTTATTACAAAATTTAAAGTTCCTTATGTGAATATAATCACTGTTTTTATAAGCAATTTAAAATAGTAACGAAGATAAAGTGCTCTCGTTTTTGTAAAAATTAAAATATCTCTTATCCTGAAGGTCATTTCAAAAAGGAATAGCAAAGTAATACATTAAAATTGAAAAATTGAGAATTTGTTCATTTACTATTTGTACAGAGCGGTCCCCGTTTATGTCATTTTTTTTATCAATTTTTACTCATTTGTTCCCATTTTAATAGTAATAATTTATTTTTCTCTTCTTAATTTTAGCCTTTTTTTTCTTGAAATGTTCTAAATAAATTTAGAAATCACACAAAAAAACTCCATACCTCTATTTTTTTAAAAAAAAAATTGTCGCAAGTAGTTGGTAAGAAGAAAGTAGAAAGTAAATATATAAAACATTTTACTAATTCAAACAAAAATACATTAATTAAGCTTACATCTCTTTTAATTATTCACTTAAAAGAGTATTTCTCCATTGAATGATGTTTTGTCTATATATCATTTTTTAATGTATCAAAAATTTCGGAGCAAGAGATATCCTTCATATTGAATTTAACGGGGAGTGTTACAGCTATATAAAACATCAATATTCAATCTTGATTTCTCTCTTGTCTAAAAATCATTACCAATTGAAAAAACTCTTTTAACTGCTGTATTAGTTCCAGAGCAGCGCCACAAAAATTTAACAAGAATGACCAAATTTTCATGTGGAATGTGTTCATTTTGAAATGGTTAGATAATTCCACTGACCTTTTATCAATTACAACATGCTGATTTTCTCATTGTGTTATAATTTAGCAAAATTTAAGTATACGTTCCGTTTTCTAATTTTTTCAAACAGGCATTGTCACAAATTTTAATACCAGGCATTTCTTTCAATGAAAACTCAACAAAGTTTTCTATATCTGCGCAATTTACTTGCTATGAAGTCAAAAAACACCATTGAAAACTGTTATTTCTTGTGATACTCGTTTCAGACCATTCTTCAACATATTGGAAATATGTCTGGTAAAAATTCTGCAATTATTTGGTAAACTTTTCCGTTATGCCTGGATTTGATTCTTTGTTTGGAAATGTTCATTTTATTATTAAAGAAATTCTTCTTCAATTATGATTTTTAATGAAGGGCAAAATCGTTCATAATAACTTCTGTCGTTGAAATATGTCCACCATCAATTTTTTTGAATAGTTTTATGGAAAATAGATGCCTGGTTATGTACAAAATACAATTAATATCTCCAATAATTCATACTGTACCGGAACATGAAGCGTAACAGTTGGGCCTGGCATCTCTGAATACAGAGAGTAACAGGCTAGTTTTAAAATATTGAAAAGGAGGACACTTTTCGAGGGAGGACAGAAAGAAGGACTGTCTTCCTTAAAGGAGGATGATTGGTCACCTTACCTAAGTACCACACCACACGAGCGAGATAATACTGATCCTCTACAAATGCAACGTGAATCGGCCTCCTCTGCACAGCAGATCTTTAGTGACACTTGGACTAGAACCCGCAAAGACTAAATCGAATATAGCAATCAATTACAAGTTATCTATAAGTATGTCTCAGAGCAATTATTAAAATTAAGACATGAAATTTCAATTTCTGATTTTAAAAAATACCTTTAAATTGATCACATAAAAAGCCCTGAGTGGTACATACTTCCTGTACAACATATTATGAATATTAAAACAGAAAAAATTGTGATACGTCGTAAATACTTGAATATCTTCATCAAATTAATTGTTGATGTATGGAATTTTTTTGCTAATTTACTGTATAGTAAGACCCCGCTTAACGCTGTTTCGGTGTAACGCTCTTTTATTTGAACTGTGGGGTTCCCTGAAATAAAATCCGATATCCGAAGTAGCTTATCAGTGTTTCTTCTTTCCTGCGGTGTTATACGAACGTATTTTTATCGTTTAAAACATTTGTTGACGTTATTGTAAGTATAAATTTATATAATATAACGATTGCTACTGTGACAAATATTATGATTTTTAGTTTTTATCATGGGTTATAATAAAAATAAAGCAACAAGAAAAAGCATTTCACTAGAAACTAAAATGCAGGTGATTAGAAGATTAAATACTGTGAACGTCAATCTCAAATTGGTGCTGCATAAAATTTGGCAACTTCAACAATAAGGACCATTCTTAAAAATAAAGAAAATATACTGTCGTCGGCAACTGCAACTTCGACAAGCTCTGCAATTAGATTTACCCGTTCTAGAAATAATACAATAGAGGAAATGGAAAAATGACTTTCTATATGGATTGACGACGAAATTGAACTCAATATACCATTAAGCTAATCTACTTTCTTCATAAAAAGGCAGAAAATTGGAAATACAGAAGAGACTGAATGATCTTAAATGTAAACATGCTGACTTAGAATTTTATTTATTATTATATGCATGTATATTCGTTTATTATGCTCCTATATTTGTAAAAAATAAACTTTTGCTTTATTGTTATAAAAAGCATAATTAATAAATTTAATGGTAAAATGCCTGACCATTTTTCTACCTATCTTCCCCTAACCCCATTATTTACATGATGAGATAACCTCGTATAACGCTGTTTCATATTACGCTCAACTTTGATGGAACGTATACCCCGCTTTAAGCAGGGTCTTAATGTAATTGGTAATGTATAGAATTTAGTTGCTATTACAATTAATTGCTAATGTATGGATGTAAAATTATCCATTAAAAATTTACAGCAACCAAACGCTTTTTATATTGAGCGTTTCCCCCTTTATTCCTTTTTTTGTGAAATGAATATAAATATCACTATTTATAAAACAAAATTATGTAATCCAAAAATATTAGAATCTATATCATAAATGTTCTAGTCATATTCTGTTTGTTCTATATATATTTCTCTGCAATTCTATTTTAATATTCCGCTATGGATAGATCTTAAAATATTAAACATAATAAAATATATTTGATTTTCAAGTGAAAGCTTCAATTACTGACTTATATGTGGATACTTTATTTATCTAATTTCTTAAATAATTTTTTTCAAACAAGAATAATAACATTTTCTGATTGCAATATACTAGTCTCTCTTTCGCGATTTTAGAAAAAATTCTACCTTCAAATCTTGGATGAGATATTATTAAAAATTAATGTGTTTGAAAAGACAAGCTTGAGAGTCAACTGTATTTACTTTCATAAAAATTCAGACTTTTTATTTGAAATAAGTCACAGTTATTTTTATCACATCATTTGTAAAATATATATAATGCATCATAGTTATGTGATTTAATATTAGTATGATATATCATCATTTTTTTCAATTACCATCTGCTGAAATACGTCATCACTTTCTCAAAAAATATCGTTTGGTATTATTTTTACAAAACCGTTTGGTACTTGTTTCACATGATTTTTATTTTAATATAATATCTTTTACAGTTTGATAACCATAATTTGTAAAAAAAGAGGCGAGTAAAGTTGTAATCTTCTAATTCGAATTCTACTTTGTAGCTGTTAGTACTTATAATGTTACTAATAATTCCACAGATTTATTCTATTTATTTAACATAAAAAATAAGATACACTCTTTTACCTTAATTGAAAGCTGTTCAACATAGTATTTATTTTTATAATGACTTACTCAACGCTCAAAAGCAGAATATTGCAACGCTTATTATCACGATCTGTTATAGTAATATGGTTCTTCGTCATTTTCTTGTAAAAGCTTATCATATTCTAATTGAAGATAATAAAATTGGTACCTCAAGGCAAAAAACCTTCAAATCTCAAGTGTGACATTTCTGTGAGACTTGTACCACATTTCTGCAGTGAAAATCTAGTGTTCGGAATATCATGATATAGTTTATTTTGTCAACGAAAAAATTTTGAGTATTGTTCTCAACTTTTAATTGGAAACGTTTCGTTTTCTTACGCACCTAATTGTTTTATAATGATAAATCACCAAAAAGATTCATCTTTCTGAAAAATAATAGGCAAGTAAGCGTGCGCTTCTCGACTTGCGTTTCATAACTAAAAAGTACACATTAATTATTTTCTTTATTTCGTAAAGATTTCCAATTTCTGGGAAGTCACTGAATATGGCTATGATTAAGTTACAATGATATTTCATCAAGTTTCATTATTATATAAAAATAGTTGATTTCATTAGATGATGAAACACCATGCTATTAAAAACTGGTTAATATATTGTGTGTGTGGACTATAAAGATTCTTTAATAATGATCTTGTAGAATAATAAAAACTAATAACATTATTATGCTAGCAGTATTTAATGTTTTCTTCAGAACAGAAAATATGGGATAATAAAGTCACAAAAATGCACAATACATGTTTAAGGGGAGTTAGAAACCTCTATACCGACAATGTTAAATTGGCTGTTTTCCATGTACCTTTTCCCAAAATCTGTTAAATGTACATGTTGAAATTTTTGATACAATTAAAGTACATCTTTCTCATTATACTGAAATGAGCTTTTAGCTATAAATAATTTTGGATTTTTTAATAATTAATAAAATATTTTATCAAACAGTAAAATTTGACCCATTTTTCACATTAAAAAATTTGTAAAAAGTATATTTTGGGGTTTTTTACAAAAAGCTCATTTCAGTATACAATAGCCATTATTATAAATATGTCATAAGAAACTCTCTCTTGCATACCTGTGAACATTATTTTCCCAGAAAAGGTACATCGAACATCAAAAATTTACATTTTGAGATAAATGAACTTTTATGTATAATTCCTTTTATTAAAACATTCCTCCCCATACTCCAAATGATGATGAAACATTTTTTTTAATCTCATCTTCTCTCCTCTTACTTTTAAGTCTTTTTCCTTTCCAAACTTCCTTTGTTTTTTGTAAACATAAGTATTTAGCCTTTAACAGCCTCTGTTTGTCAAGGCACTCCCTTGGCTGTACCGTGTAATCACCAGGCTCAATATTAAGTTTTCTCAAAATTTCTGGTTTGGATATATTTTCCATATAAATGATGAAATTGCATCTTATATACCCAATGATAATACTTCTATTTATACAAATAATTTCCTCGGTACACGAGGCCATATTACGTTGTTTTCCTTTCTTTGGGTACCTTAAACACTTTTTTAGCAATTCTGGATTTAATTTTTTGATGTCCACCAATCATTAAACTTTTAAGCATAAACAAAATACTTTGTTTAAATTTTTCGCCGTTTAAATAGGAGCGGCCCAGTTTCAATGATTATTTAAAAATAAATTTTAAAAGTTTTTCTAACTACCCCAGAGGTTAAAGTGAAGTTCTCTTAGGAAGGTTAAAATCTACATAATTTGAAAATATAAAAATCTTAAAATTGTCATATTAAGAAAATTTTAGGTCTCCCTTTAAATCAAACCCCCTTTAAATCAAAACTGTTATTCCAATACTACACATTCTCCAATGGGCTCAATTCTTGACAGTCACATTGGAAATGCAATCACGTGCTCCCCTTGAATTCAAAACTGACATTAGATTTGCTCTTGGTCGCTCTACGAGTAAATTTTAAATAAAATTTCAAATTTGATGATTTGTTAGAGATGTTTAAATATATCAAGATTCATAGAAAAGTTTTTCAAAATTCTTACATGTACTTTTAAATTGAGTGCATTTGTTAAAATCTATGCGCGTTATTAATGTAAAAATTATGTATTTTTTTAAATAAAGTTTCTGCAAAAAACAGAATTTGGCAACAGCAAAGGGTACGAACTGATTGGCTGAAACATGACTGCATTTATCATGTGACTGTGACGTCACGTGAATTTATGAACTTATCGGTTGGAAACAAGTGATTACAGTTATCATGAGACTATGATGATCAAGGAATTAAACCCATTATTCAAAAGTACACGAAATAATTTCTGATCTTTAGAAAGAAAAAAAACTCGAAGCACATTTACATCATTATCACAGTATACTAAACGTATGTCCTGCACGACACAAGTTTGCGCGTTGCAATATTCAATTGGCTAAATTCATGACAGTCACATGATAAATGCAATCACGTGTTCTCTATGGAATTCAAAAGTAAAAAAAAAATCAAAGTTCCACTTATTCTACTTGTAAAAATTAGAGAACAATTCAAATTTGTTAATTGGAAAAATATCGAGTGAGATTCTTAAAAAAGTTTTTCAAAAGTTAAAAAAAAATTCTAAATCAAGTGCATTTTGTTAACTTATTGTTGTGTTTACAAGAATGTTCTTTTTAAAAAGAAATTTTCTGCAAAAAAGCAAAAGTTGGCGACAGTGAAGAGCAGGAATTGATTGGCTGGTAACACGTGTTTGTATTCATCATGTGACTATGATGTCATATGAATTAAGCTTATTGACTAAAAAAAATTATGTTAGATATTTTTTCAAACATTTTACAACTATGATAAGACAAATGTATGAAATAAATTTGTTTTCTTGCTACAAAAATGAGTTTTTTTTCTTACGCATTGTGACTAAATATAAAAAAAATACTCATTTCCCAATTACGATAGTATTTTTACTATTTAACTGCTACCATTTCGTTAAAAATCACAGTAATAACAAATTCGAAAAGAATTGGATTTTAAAAAAAAGTTATACATTTTCATTATTTTTAAATATAATTATATCTCTTCCAAATAAAGTGAAATCTATTCTATATAATAATAATGTGATTTGGATTAAGCACATACAATTTATTTTGGGGATCTATGAAATTTTTAATCACTTAAGTTTCCGGTAATCTGCTTTTAATAAACTTTTATAGAAAATTTTAATTTAAACTTTTCATAATATTTTATAAGTTTTGTTTCAGTTCTATCTTTCGTTTACATTTAAAAAAAACAACATAACAATAGCTCTAAAGAGTAAATATTACAGAGAAAAGGGGGAAAACATATTAATAATTAAGGCCTATTAATCGTGGCCGACATTCCCTATTTCGGAATCGAGTCCTGGTGCCCCTGAATACCTGCTGTGTAGATGGGTCTGATGCACGTTAAATCTGTTGAGGCTCAATGTCATCCCATTGGCTATTTTTTAAATACAGAAAGTCATTTTTTTATTTAAGGGGACACAGTACGATTCAATTGACAAAAATCGGTCAAAAAATCAAATCTACTTTTTCTAGCCTAAATTATTCTTGATATACTTTTCTATAACCTCACAAAATTTGAAAACTCTTAACTTAAAAAACGCAGAATTAGGACAGCTTTTTACACTCGTTTTTATTCGCATCCCTATGGCGCGAATCAAAACTTTATACTTACTTTTCTCAAAAAGGTAAAAAACACTCATTTGTCTTCATTTAAAATGCTAAGGCTTTTTTTCTATTGTGCCTAATGCTTCGAATTTTTTTACCTATTGTTAGTAGTACATGTAACAAAAGTTGATATGCATTTTTGAATCAAAGCAATACTTACTGTTTTTTAAAAAATAATTGAAGTAACAATTTGCAGATTTTTTAAGAAATTTTCTGTAAGAATTCACAAAAAGAAGTATTGTACGAATACCAATCATGTTATCGCAAAACCCATACCAAATTTTGTTATACGTGGTTTGATGAACTTGTAAATCAAATTTCATGCGGGTACGTAAATTTTTGTAGGAGGAGTAGCACTTTAAAATTACTTCACAAATTTTAAGTTTTTTCCTTAAAAAATTAAATGGTTAGCTTTTTTTGAAATTTCGAGCACAAAATCTCTTTTACGTAGGAGGCAATCAAAAAATTTTTGAAAATCCTTAAATTAAAAATTTTTTGTGTGTAAATCGTATCATGTCCCCTTAATTAATTGTTCGATTTGGTTATCATTTCTAAAATCCTTGATAAAATTTTAATGACTTATTCTAAGCTGACATTTCTGAAAAATATCAACAAATTGTCCCAGCAAAGTAAGAACTCTAGCACCCCAGAACTCGTATGACGTAATCTGTCAAGACTAATAGGGGAAAATAACTATGCCCCCTGAACAAAGAAATCCCCCTCCCATGCGGAAATCAAATCCCAAACAGCCCTTGGTGACAATGATAAAAACAGTCGCAAACGGTTTTTTCTCCGAAAATAGAGTCTCTGTTTGGGAAACGACAACAACAAAAGCCACTGACCTAACCAACTTGGCCCGAGAAAGATAAACTTCTAACTCTCACTACCTGGCTGCCATCGCGTAATCCTCCTCCAGAGCTAGGACCCTTCGATCCGAGGGGTATTTTGGGTGGAATCCTGTTGGCGGTGAACCAGCTCAAGGCGATCCCTTTCAACTGTTCGTGATTTGGATTATGGCCAGTAGGGATGATAGGGAAGAATTTAGCACAGAAAAATATTGTTTGGTGTGGACCACTTTCTCTCGTTCTATAATCTTCCGGATGGGGAAGGACCAAAGAAGAACCAAATTTAAGAGGGGGTGTCAGCACTTTATTCCTCTCTGACAAAATCAGATTCGATAGAATTCGAAAACAGGCTTTTCTTAACACGTTGGAGAATAACAAGTGATAATTAAGTATAAAAAAAGGTATAAAGTACGTAAAAAAAGTACATTGTCTATTATTTTGGATAAGAATACATTTTAGAGACATTTTTAAGCTAACTATATGTAACGATTGATTGATTAATAAAAATTTGAAATCTGTTTTATTATTTTAGATTCTTAGAAACTAACTATTATTAAAAAATGATGAAAGTTTTTTGTTTTACTCTTAGCATCAGAATCGTTTTCTTTTTATTGCTTTACATTAAGAATTTAACAAACGCAACGTTGATTTTTATAAGTCATAGATCGAAATTTAAAGATAAATCTTATTTGTGAGGGGGTGAGAGGGGGAACAATAATTTTACACTAAAAAAAACCGTGTAATGCCGGGCTATAGAGAGGGAAAAGAAACCTGTCATAAATCGAAAATAAGTGGAACGAATTTTGAAAAAGGAAAATTTGATGACATAATTATAGCAATCACTCACATTGTGGTGTGTAACGAAAATTAATTTAAAAAAAAATAAATAAAGATATAAGTACAGATACACAATCAAAATTCATAAGCCAAATATACTAGCTACATAGCAATAATGCGATGAATATATGTTTACTTTGAAAATAGATAGTTACTTTAAAGCAAGGGTGTCAAACTCAAAGACTAACTTGAACCAAACAAACAAGTTTTAACTTAAGGTGGGCCGCAAAGAAAATCAATATCCATAGAAACAGATTTATTTCGAATAATACATCATATAAAAGACACATATAAAAGATCAAGACAAATTTAATACATGCGTCTTGACATTTGGCATCTCTTCTCTGCTACTATCTTTCCAATTTCGGAAGAAATTTCGATATTTGATTATATATTATCGTGTGCCAATATATTGACTGGGCTGCAAAAATGCTTCTCGTGGACCGCGAGTTTGACACCCCTGCTTTAAAGCATTCAATAGGAAGAAAGGAATAGAAAAAACATATTTTCTAGTTTTTCAGTGTCCCATGTGTGTGAATTGAAATCCAATTAATAATTTAAAAATAAAAATCGATCATGACTGGAATCCTGGGAAGACTTTCCAATATTTCTTCCAATATATTTAAACTTTCAAATAAAACTTTTTAAAAAACAAATCCTTACTATTATTTGTTGAAATACTTAGAACAGTTATTTCTTTAAATCAATGTTATGTATATATATATATATATATATATATATATATATATATATATATATATATATATATATATATATATATATATATATGTATATATATATATGTATATATATATATATATGTGTGTGTGTGTGTGTGTGTGTGAGGGTAAATTATAATATTCTTTGTATTTCTTTTTCTAATGATACATTCGTTCTTATTAAAAATTTATACAGAGATCAATCGCAATAATTGCAAAAAAATAAGAATTTATTCACGCGCGTGTGCGATACATCAATAATAATTAATTATTTTTACTAATTTTGCAAAAATCATTTTTAAAATTAATCGATTATTTAAAAAAGGCAAAATTAGAATCCCCCCCAAAAAAAAAAAAAACAGCAGCAATACAGATAACAGAAATAAATACATTAAATTTTTATAGTGTTTACTAACAATGAAAATTAAATTATATACCTTTCAGCCGTAAAAATAAACGAGAGAAACTTTTCTGAGAATAATGACAATTAATGAGTACAATGAGTTATATATATATATGACAATACTTCGAATCCTACGGTTAATACACTTCGTGCAGCTTTTATTAATATTTGAGAATTAATTATGTCAAAGTGTTTAAAAATATGAAAAAGGCGAATTTTTACACCAGTCTTAATTTATATTAATCACAATTAAAAACAAGTAATATAAAAAAATTTAAGTCAATTCCTACTTAGATCAACAAAGAAAATTTTTATTTTAGCTACTTTTTATTAAATAGTTAGTTACAATTAATATAAACATGTATATACATAGGACAGAATCACAACATTAAGGGGTTATTAATTTTTATTCATTATCAATAAAAAATCGTCTTGTCATCCAAAACAATCGTGTATATAAAATTTCAGTTCAACTGAATGCTTTAGCCCTTAACTTTGCAATTTTTTAAAATTTCTATGAAAAAATTATATCAGCTAGTTCTCAAGTAATAATAAAAGGGAAAAATATGAAAAAAATTAAGCAGTTTTAAATTGAATTTCAGTCATTTTTTTGTTTGTTGCAGAAGTGCAACATTGCGCAGTAGTGCTGTAAATTGCAAAACTTTTTTTTATATGAGGATTTTATTATTCATCATAAAATGTTTAAATTTCTTACCTGGTAATTTATTTCGTCAATGAACCAGAGGAAGCATAAACTATAATGGATTCTTTTTATAGCAAAAACACAGTTCTTGAGGCATCAGAGATTTTTATAATTGTTGTGATTTCTGGAAAAATTGTATTTCCATCTAGTGACCAAATTATCATGTATTTCGTCATGCATTGTATCATGTTTTTCTCAGATAAGTGATTTGTAAGTAATTAAAAAAATATTGAGTCTGTTAAATTAAAAGAAATCATATGTTGCAGAAATGCAACAGTGCGAAGTTAATGGTTAAAACGTGAGGAAAAAACCTTTTTCAAGTTTTGACACACATTTCGCCAAAAGTGTCACTAAGTTACCAAAAATGATGCCAACGTGGCTGTATTTGTAATTCTTTAAATAATTAGTTTTAATCAATTAATTTTTATTACTTATAATTAATTTATTGTATTGTCACATCCAAAATAATCATGTGTATAAAATTTCAGCTCGATTGAGCGCTTTAAAATGTATTTTATTAAGAAATGAAAATTTCACAAAGATAAATAAATAAATAAATATAGAGAGAATGTGAGCTAATAGCAGGAATTGAATAATAAAGTAGGCTGTTGTAGCCAAGTACAACCAACTCTTTTTTTTGCACGGTAGATACGTTCCTTAAAAAATCGTACAAAAAAATCATGTAAAAAAATACAGCAAGTTTAGGTATACGTTCCATAAATTTAAAAGATCGTGCAAGATGAAAAATCTTTAATTATTTTCCTATAAAACCGTGCAAAAAAAGTAATAATAAAATGCATTTTACATATTTATGAAACAAAAGCAATTCATTTTTATTACAAAATTTTTTTTAACTAGTATACAGTGAAAATTGTACGTGCAATATATAAAAATACATACAATGCAAGTATAAACAATACATAAAAACTCAAGCTAAAATTAGGAATAAAAAAAAACCTAACAACTACTCATCGCTACTTGATAACAAGCTTGTACATTATTTCGGATCAAAAATTATATGATCAGTAGATATATTAAGTATGTCTAGCACAACTGCAGGTTTTGATTCAAATGAAGAATTTCTTTCGTTATCAACGGCCTCAGTTTTGTTGTTGTTGTTGTTAACAAAATCTGTTATTAGAGGCTATTTTTTTCTGTTTCTCAAGTTGCTTATATAGTTCTTGATATCCTGCTACACAAAACTTATGTTTACGTTAAAATTATAAGGCACGCTCTATATGAGGATCATGAGAAAGAAAACGTTCCATACTTGTAGCAAATTTTAAGACTTCGCTAATTAAATCAGCTGCTAATGGCTGAACTTCACCTTCGACTTCGTTATTATAGACTTATTTATAATCATAGACTGTCATAAATTCGATCAAATCGTCCTCATCCGAAGGACACGAATCAACAATTTTTATTTTGAGTTTCGTGCTAAAACAATAAATTCGTGTAAAATAAAAACTTGTTAAATGCGTGTACCGAGTTATTTTAAAATCGTGTAAAACAGACCGTGTAAAAAAAGAGTTGGACGCAAATTGGTACCAAGTCGGCCGTTGTAATTTCAATCAAGTCACCTGCTCGAGTTCTCATTCCAATAAAGAACAATCGCGTAGGTAGGAGGTTGGGTGATGCACGTTAAATCTATTGGAGCTCAGAAACCTCACGTCAGCATGAAGTGGATGTGGATTCAGTGCAAATGTCGACCTCAACATTTAAGCGTGGTTCATTATTACGGAGTATATTGACTGTAAAAGGAAATGTTTCTTTCGGGTGGAAATATGTCACCCGGAAGCCTTCATTACAACACATTAAAAATATATAAAGTAAACAAAAGAATAAAAAAATAAATTATTATGGCCGTGGTAATTGTGGGGTCGTGGAAACGATTTCGTGACCAGTGATGCTTCTGACGAGCCCCGTGTTCGAATTCTGATTCCATTGAAGACCCGCAGAGTAAAAGGATTTTGCACGTTAACTCCTTTCCGGTTTTTTTTCCGAGCTGAAACGTGCCATCCTCACTCACCCCGAGTGTAGCTCGAGCACTGTGAAAATTTACTCAGTGTAATCGGTCTTTCCCGAATTACTTCACATGTTCTTTTTCGAATAATCGAAAAGTACAACTCGAGGGAATTTTCTGCAAAAGATGACGTCTTTCTGCTGAGCATCCCCCCTCCCCTTCAAGCTTATCTGAAAGACACTTTGTTGACTACATTCCCCCAACAGAGAAGAAACCTAATCCAACACGGCAGTGTATTATTTGCAGCTCCGTGAGAGACAGTAAGGGGAAGAAGGTAAGAAGAGGAACAAGATTCTGCTTTCCAGATTGCGATGTCGGGGTATATATAGTACCGTGTTTTCGAATTTATCGTACACGATCAAATTTTGATTAATAATTTCATAATCAGTTATATAAATGCAGAAGATTAAGTAAAATTTGTAATTCAAGATAAAAGCTAGGTATTCTAAGCTTTATATTTATAGTTAGAGTATGAATTGAGTCCAAAATCGAATGATTTCTACCATGCAGAAAGCCAACTTTACAGGTAAATTACTCATTTACTTAAATAGATTTTTTTTAACATTAATTTTTAGGAAATTTTGAATGTGATTGGTACTATTATTTTTTGAAAGGATATGTATGTTTGAAAATAAACAAGAAAAATTGACATTTTTTTTATCCATAATCCAGAAATAAAATGAGCCTGGAAGGGGTTAAATGTATCGAGAGTAAAAACTCTTTCTTTGGTGAGATGTGGACAGTCAGAATGGAGCAACGGATCCGATATCCATACCATCATCCAACCATCCGTATTGGCTGTAATTAACCAACCCTAAGTGGAGCAGTAATAGCAACTGGAAATGTGGGAATCATATGTGGAAACCTATGTGTAGTACTACTTTTAATCAGACTAGTCCCTGTCTGCTCAACGGTGGATCAACCCTCATTGTACAAATTATGCAACTGTTCATACTTATTGCTCAAATTTTAAAACTGTAATTTACATGTGTTGTGTAGTTCTTTGTTTTGTCAACATATTGTAAGCAGGAAAAAAACTAAATTCTAGTCTTCATCTCCTCATTTTAATTAGTACTTCAATTACAGCCTCTTCAAAGCAATGTCCCTAATCACCTTTTCTTCTAAATTGCACTAAATTATTATTCCGTCTTTGCTTTTACACCTTGGCAGAGCCACATACAGTTGCCGACGAGTAAATTTTGTTTCCTTCGGTATTACACATAAACCAACTTTTTCAAAACTGCCACTGTAATTTATTTACAGCCATGGCAAATGCCAATCTTACAGGGCATTGCGTACGTTACAGTACGAATGGCATACCCAAGTCTCCTTGAGTGTTCAGTGTGATCTTTGGTATACACACAATTTCACCTTTCTAATCCCCTGATAAAATTTCCCTCTGTAGTATATTCTTATGAATATTTTCCATAACCAATCTTGCACAATGACTAAGTCCATCAATAATACATAAATTTCGAAATATCATGACGATACAACCTAGTTTCAAATTAGGTTTAGCGGGTGGCATTCTTCATGAAGTGAGTGAT
The DNA here is from genome assembly GCA_019973935.1 of Trichonephila clavipes. Lineage (NCBI taxonomy): Eukaryota > Metazoa > Arthropoda > Arachnida > Araneae > Nephilidae > Trichonephila > Trichonephila clavipes. Next base: position 953,425 of record BMAU01018604.1, read on the forward strand.
GATAGAAATTCCGACGAATACTGTAACTTATTTCATCATGAAAAACTGTTTTTATATAAAGCGCTATAACATTATTTATGACATACGTGATATCGTCTTATTCCTTTGTATTCTGCACTAGACTTTTCAAATAGAAAATTAACTAAAAATAATTTACAATCTATGTTCTTAGCTTGAAGGTTGCATCAAAATATTTCTCAATACTCTTTTTAAGATTATGATCCCTTAATAAAGTGTATGGAAAATAAAACAATGGTTCTAACAATATACATAAAGTACCATAAGGCTGTCTGCGTAATATTGAATAGTATCAGAATGTTTTTTTTTTAAGTATAAAATGTTTCAATATTAATATTGTTTTCTGACTTAGCTAATCTATGAACAGCAGCATAGTCTATTATTCACCTTTTTTTCAGTTTAATTAATTCATTGTTTTCTGATGTAAAATTTGTTTCGTTTTTCGTTTCCCTTTAATGCAATGCAATCGAATGGGGGAGAAATTTTACTAATTAATATTTTTTAAAAAATCATATTTATATGCAATATCTTAAATATTAAAGACCTAATATATCAAAAGGAATATGCATTAAAAATAATACCACGAACTCGCATGAAAATTGGAATTTCTGCCATTTTTCTGTGCCGAGTTTGCCTCAAGTACTTTAACATTTATCAAAGACAGCCTTCAGCGCAAAATATTGCAATTGGAAAGAAAAAAAATGGTGAATAATATTTTCACCGCCATGTAAAGAACTACAGTTAAAAAAATAATGAAATTATTACAAAAATAACAAAACGAATCTTTTTAGCTCTTCCACGAACTCATGTTATTACGTACAACTTTTCAGAAGTTACATTGTGATGGAAAATAACTAGTAAGGAATATGCATAAATGTAAAAATGTACGATTAAAAGTCTATTTTAATTTTTCTATTGTTCTTTTATTTGTATATATTTTTAATTTTTTTTAGAATAAGCAAATATATTAATATTGCAATTAATATTTATAGAATTATATTTTTATTGTAAGAGCATTTTCGAAAATTTCAAGAAATCTTTGTGATGTCAATTAAAATTTATTCAGTAATTTAAAAAGAATCAAGTTCTTAGAAGAAATACATAATAGTAATAATAATAACATTAATAAAAAAATAATGTGGGTGAATATTTATGACAATTATGCATACCATTTAGAGGAAGATGCTTTTGTTCCCTGAAAACTTAAATAGTTAACGATTAAAAAACGTATCGATTAAATTTCATCAACTTCTTTCGACAATTTTCTAGAATTTTTAGAAAAATGAAAGAAAAATTATTTATATAAAAAAGCACAATTATTTTCTTCACCATCGATTCATTGTGATTTGCAATAAAATAGAATTGGGTAGAATTTATGAAACTCAAAAAAAAAACAAAAAACAAAAAACTGCAACCTATTTTTTGAAAGGGGGAAGAAAACGAAACAGAGATTTAATATTTTGTTTTTACTTAAAGTGTTTACTTGTCCCTAAGATTCTACAAATCTCCTTAATTTAATTTCAGGAAGTTGATGTGCAATAGATTTTCAATACACGAACTTCCAATTTTAAATATCGTTTGCTCATCGTCTTTCTCATTTTCAATTATTTAAAAACAAGCTTCTTATAAAAATCGTTTTCAAAATCAAACAAACTGCTTTCAAAAAAGCTTTTTAAAACAAGTTTTATGTATTTTATTGATACCTCTTTTAATATTTTCAGCAATAAAGATTTATTTTAGTACATAGGCAAATAATACATAGTTGAACTGAACAAAAAAACTGAATTAAAAATAAACAACAGAGAATAAATTAATAAAAGGTACACAAAGTGATCAATATATCACTAATTTAGAACTGTTAGAATTCTCTCAAAATATTTAAATGTATTCTAAAGAATAAATGAATATATATTTGATATTTATAAAATTGATAAATACTCAACTTAGAAATAAAGATTAAATTTTAAGATTTGAAATAATTTTAGAATGATACTGTATCAATATGCTTATCAAAAGTAGATATACTGAATAATAAATACAGGAACGAATGCTATGTATGTGAATATTAATCACTGTAATTTGAGTATTTAATATTATTAGAGTATAAAAGATTTATATAATGTGAAACACGAATATACAAAGTCATGGACAAGAAAAAAATAAAAGTGCATTATTTATCAGAACCTCCTAAGAAAATTAGAAATGTTAAAATTTTTTAAGCAAATTATTCTTATTATTTTGAAAATAACGATTATTTGATTTTTATCAATTAAGAATTTCAATTATTTTACGTTTGTTCAAATTCAACGATAATATGTATTTAAAATTTTTCCTTTTTTAAAAAAAAAATGTAGAATACAATTTATCTAATTGCATTACCAGACAACTAACTTCTATGATATTTTATCTTCAAATTTATTTGTATTCATGTTCTTCCCCAATTTCAATGACTCAGTTGTTTATAGATAATTTTGTATAATCAATTGTAAGTTAAAATGATTTTTAACGGTAAACCGTTTTTAATTAACAAAATGTCTAGAAATGCTTTTAATGATTATGAAATGCAATTATTTTGAAAGACTCAATGCCATCAATTATATTTATATGAAATATTTAATTAAATTAGTAATTATCTCCGTTTCCTTGTTTTTCTTTAATGTATTCAATTAATATATGAAAAAATTGTTACGGATCACAAAATATGATACTTGTTATTTTTTCTCAGTTAATAAAATATATGTATATATATAAGGATTGCTCAGTTGGTTGGACGAGTTCAATAAAAAGAATGATTTTTTTGGAAATCCAAAGAAATCGCTCTGAGGGTTGTAACACGGGTCCCGTCGTTTCGGTAGCAGGTCTATGTCTCTTCACTCTTGAAAGAAAGTGGTTGATTCTTGAGGAAGTCCTGCCCAGCTTTTTCCACTTCATCGTCCAAATGCAAACATAATACTGTTTCAAGTGGCCTAAGGACCTGGAAGTTATAGGGTGACAAATTTGGACTGTACGATTGATGTTCTAACATTTCTTAGTAGATTTTTTTAAAGTTAACTTGGTTTCAAGGAAGACGTGTAGGGGGACATTGTCATGTGGATCCGACTTTGTTTGCAGCCCTTCTCGAAAAATTTTACACCTACTGTTCCAAGATGTTCGATCTGAACAGTGCTCGCCGTAGGCTGTCACTATCCGTCGAGAGATTCCCGATTTAAACTCACCTCCTGCAATCGGAAACCGTACTACCGCACGTTGTTCGGATCTGGACGCATCCTTATATAACACGACTTTACTTTCAACTGGTTTCCTCTGCCACTAACAGGTTTCACTGTTAAACATCGTATGCGGTGTTCAATTCCTACCTTCTTTCGTGTTTCTGTTTGGTGGCTCTGCTATAGCTGCACTCATTCTGACGCAATCTCATATGTCCACTTTTCATTTAGGCAACCCTTATAGAATCTATTCTTAGAAAAAATTAGCCTTGGTTGGTTATTTATTAACATGGAACTTCTTACAGCAACACAAAAGTTATTGTTAATGGTTCTCTGAATTTTGAACTATTTCCAAGTGACGAGACCACCTCTCTATTCTCCAAACATCCCTACCTCATCAACGGAAAGTGTTGAGCTTCTGTAGATTTGAGGAGCATCAATCCCTCTACAAGTAGGAGTTTTTGTGTCAACGGTATTCGATAACACGACTCGTATGACTTACTCTGAAGCACTACAGGGGTCATTGATGACGGACTTTCTAATTCTGATAACGATGAATTGAGATGACACTTAGGGTTTCTTTCCCGGGTTCCCGGGAAATCATAAGATTTATGTATTTTTTCTATTCACGGGAACTATGCTTCGTTCTCGGGATTTCCCGGGAATCGCCTAGATCAAAACACTCTGGAATAGTTTGTTGGTAAGGCTTGAAAGATTTTTAGAAATAAAGTCGGCAGTTTTAAAAGCATTAATTGATGTTAAAGAAGAACAAATGATGGCCAATGTAGAGTTTGAAACTGTGTCTTCAATTGTAGCAGGCTTAAACGCAGTAAAAATTGGCATAGAAAAATTATGCAGTCGAAATAGAGCTTTGCTAACTGCAGAAGGTGCATTTTCTTCCGTTATTGGAGAATTGAACGAACAAAATTCTGAACTTGGGAAAGATATGAAAAATTCTGTAATCCAAAGAATTAATGAAAAACGCAATGTTAATTTAATAGGATTAATGCAATACCTGAATTTTAGGAGAAAATACAAATCAGCTGCCGTTACCATCGATATTTCGCGATTGCCTGGTAAAAATTGTTTAGTTAGACAAGCCAAAATAAGAGAGAGGGGGGGGACATAGCTTTTCTACGATATCTAACTCTTCCCACTCAGAAGAAGAGAGCATGGAGATATTGAAAGAAATACTTCTGACTTTGGACAAGATATTAGAGAAAGAAATTTACTCTAAAACAAAAGTTTTATATTGTTCAACCAAGAAAAATACTATTTTCAACAAAATCACGAAACGAGATGCAGTTGTTCGACTCGATTGAAAATCTATCACCAAACATTATAAAATTATTTGAGGCTTTTAAAACAATTACCCCAACGTCATTTGAAGCCGAGAGAGTATTTTCTGCTGCCGAATTGTTCGTCTCAAAGCTTAGAACTAGGTTGAGTAATAAAAGAATAAATTTCTTATATATATTCCTATTTTAAAAATGAAATCCTATTTTAAAAATGAATAATCTATTTATTATACACTAATGGACAAAAATATTAGCGCACCAAGAAGGAGTCGTCAAAATGAAACGAAATTTTACATACGTAATGACTACTTTGATATAAGTAAATCATTAGAAAATCAAAGAAAAAGGATAATTTATTTCAGAAAAAAGGCAAAAGAACGGAGGATTTAATACCCTGTTGAACCCTCTATAGCGCGAATGCACGATGCGATACGATCGAGCATTGAGGTATACAAGTTCTGTATGATGTCTTGAGACATTTCGTTCCATATTTGCTGTAACCTTGCCTCTACTTCATTCAAACTCGTGGGATGCCCAATTTGCCGCCCCAAATGATCCGAGATATGCATGATTGGAGACAAATCTAGGGTTAGAGTAGGCCCAGAAAGGGTAGTAACAATGCAGAGACAGTCTTGTGAAACCCTTGCCATGTGAGGCTGAGCATTTCCTTGTTGTAAAATGGCTCCTGGAAGCCGTTGCATGAGTGGAAACACATGTGGTTGCAGGATGTCATGGACATACCGCTGGGCTGTCAAGGTGCCACGAATCAATATTAGGGGTGACCGTGTATTGTAGGCAATGCCCCCATACCATCACACTAGCTGTGGGAGCGGTGTGTCGCTGTAAAGCAAAGGCAGGATTGAGGCGTTCACCACGGGATCTCCACACACGAACACGATTGTCATCACTGCTGAGATCGAATCTGGATTCGCGTCGCTAAAGACGACCTGGTTTCATTCCGCTGAAGTCCAGTTTCCTCGTGCACGGCACCACTCTAAACGGAGGCGTCGATGGATGGGTGTCAAGGGCAGCACACGTAATGGGAGCCGCGATCCCAAATGTCCTTCAGCCAGGAGTCTTCGTATGGTTCAAGGAGACACCGGAGCCCCTAGTGAAAATGCTACCTGTGCCTGGATGGCGGCCGATGAAGCAGTTGGCTGTATGCGTGCATTTCTTACGATGTATGGTCTTCTCGACGATTGGTCAGTCGAGGGCATCCTCAGCCTGGTTTCCTGCAAATGACATCTCTCGTATCCACTGGTCCCAACACCTCCTCACAACACAATGAGAGTGGCCTAACTGACGAGCTACTCACGTAGCTGACCACACAGCTTCCATCATGCCGTTGATTCTCCCCCTCTCAAACTGCGACAGCTGCTCATATTGTCTTCGAAAACAACGTAATGGCATGTCTACCTCAGCTCTTTCTTTGTAAGCGATTCAGCCTACTTAAACAAGCTTCAGTTATCTGTTTTATACTCCACGGAGAATGACGTTAAACGCCTTCTACCGGCTATACGTAATGCGCAATCACGCTGCATTTCTAATCATTTGCATATTTTCCCGACATGTGCCTTCATGCCAAGTTTCGTTACGATCGCGCAATTATTTCTTGGTGAGCTAATTTTTTTGTCCATGATTGTATATTTTTTGTATTTTTTAGCTCATTATATAAATAAGTATTAATTTTGAAATTCATATGTATCCTTATTTTATATAATTATTATTGATTTTATTTAAAATTAATTTGTTTTTAAAAATTTTTTGAAATGCTGATGTATTTTCGGGAATCCCGGGAATAGGAAAACCAGGGAAATCAGAAACCCTAATGACACTCCCTTCTACAAACTGCTACAGAACGCCATTGGGTTGACTTTGAGCTTCGGAAGATTTAACGTGCACCAACCCTTCTATACGACGGTCCTTCAGTGGCACTAAGACTGAAACCCGTGATTCGACAATGCCGGCAACAAGCTCGATACTATGGCCACTCGGCTACTGCTGCCAAAAGAATTCTGAAATTCATGTACAAAAAACTGAATAATAATAATAATTTTGATCAAAACAATGATAAGAACTGAAAAATTATTTACATTTTCCAATAAATAAATTTTTATGGATTCTGCTTTTTCTTTTTTATTGTTTTGAGAACAGAAATATTTTTAAAAGTTAACTGTTACTAGTATTACTAGTATTCAGAATGATTAGCCCCTTTTTAATGCTAAATGAAGAAAACGTAGCTGTTATACCATGAAAAATCTAGAATCAAACGCTATAGATTCACGATAGCGACCATGTTTAAAACGTTTTCGAGATAATATCACTCTTTAAAGCAAAATTCTTAATTAATCCATACGTATCATTTAAGCTACATTTCCATGCATCAAATAAATTTCGCAAGAGCTCAAAAAGTGTAGTTGAATATCATGTTACGTAATTCTGCAATAATAGTAATTATTCAATAAGTGTAATTTTATATGAAATAATTAGCTTAATGCTGGCGTTAGAGTTTTTCGAACACTCTGAACATGTATATTAAGGTAATTGCTTGAAAATTTTCAAATGTAGATATTGTTCCCCCTTTTTAAAAAAAAATGGAAAAAGAACATGATTGCGTTGAGAACGAAAATTCGAATTTTTTTTTAAAAGAAGAGTTTACTTGCGAAATACTTTTTAATTGCAAAAAAAATATGTCTATTATCGCGTTTAATTGTTTTTTTATCGCCGATTTTCAATGTGCAGGTAAAATTGCATCATTTATTTGAAAAGTACTATTAAAATTATTCTTGCTCTTACAAGAAAGCATTTTGTTGCTGTTATGCATCGATAAGATGCTTTATTCTCTATCGATGTTGTCGTTAAGCATGCGTACAATTGTTGCTGTGTATTGTGCATGTGTTTGTGATTGTCTCAAATGGTAATACTGTTTGTTGTCTCCAATCCTCTCTTACACTTTTTTGTTCATATCTAGTGCTTATGCATGAGTCTGACTTGGTGTTTTTAATAAATATTTTTCTAATTTAAAATATAATTGCTCTTTACACATTTGGAGTCGATACTTAAAGCAGGCTCTATATCGGCGGTTCTTGAACAGTGGTCCGCAGATTCCCTGGGGTCCCCAGAGCCTTTCTAGGGGGTTCCGCGAAGCTCTCTTATTCAAAATTAAGAGATTTCTCTCTTTTACGAACTTTGAAAGGTCCAGTGGAAAAATTGAAATATGTGCCATACTAGACCAGATCACTAAATTGCCCCCAATGAAAAAACTATTGGGACATGTTTTTCGAACAAGAGTATTAATTAAGTTTCTTTATTGTTTGCAACTACGCAGTCATTACTACTATTTTTTAAATATATACACTTACCAGTGGCTCACACAAGGGGGGGAGGTCCAGACCCACCCCAAAGTCCTTGATTTTTTTCCGATTGATTATAATTCTAAGTATATAGTACGTAAAAAATTTAATTAAGTATTTGTTATTAATGATTAATTTTATTAATTAATACTAATTATTTATTCAATAATTAGTTTTTTGCTGTATTTTGTTCCTGAAAATCGACAAAATCAAAAGGAGCATGAAACAAGAATGGTGAACTTTGTATTTTTTAAAGAAAGTTTCCACAAACAGCAAAAGTTGACAACAACGAAGAGTGTGAACTAATTAGCAGGAAACACATGATTGCTTTTATCGTATGATTATACCGTCAAATGAGTTTTGGAACTGATTAACTAAAAACACTTGGCTATCTTTATCATGTGACTATGACGTCGCACGAATTGAACCCATTGAGTTACCACAAAAAGTGTTGTTATCCTTCGGGTTAAATTATTCCAGCTTGCTTCTGAGTTTTATTTTGTTGGCTGAACAATTGAACATTTTTAGGGTCTTTATTGAATGAATCCTAGAAAGTAAGTTTTTTTTTCGAATTAATTCTATAGAACTAAATAATTAACTCAAACACCAAGCAATGGATATTGCTTTAAATAAATCAGTAATACTTAAAAAAAGGTAAGTTTTTAGCTTAAAAATGTATTTCTCTATGTGTATTGTTGCTCAGTGTTTTCAAAAATAGATTACTTTTCATTCTTACAGCAAAGTGATTTTAAAAAAAGGTGTAATTTAGACCTTTGTTTTAAGATAGCACAAAATGGTTCTCGTGAAATAAAAAATGAATTTTTGTTCACATATGCATGAAGAACAATTCACAGTGACTGCATCTAGTACTGATAAGAATTTTATAAAGAGAAAACATTTCTAAGAAAATTTATTCAGCATATACTGTTTGAATACCGAAAGTCCTTTGCATAGAATTTCAAATGAAATCGATGTGCGAGATCCTGAAATATTCGAAATTCCTATCAAGATCTCTCTTTAGAGAAAAGATTTTTTTATTTGGAGGAGAATTTCGTTTTCTGCAGAAAGTCTTTGATTTGTATTTGAGAAAGTAAACATTTCCTCGAGCAACAGAATAGGTTCAAAAGAGCAATCGAAACTGTTACTTTGATCGTGGAGTACGCATATATACTAATATTCAATAAGATTTTCAAAGATTAAATAAGTAAAAATTGTGTGAAAATATAAAAAGGAAGTCATATTTTGTAGTTATAAAAGATAGATGCAAAATTAATAAATATAAATTTTAGTTTGAAGCACAAAAAGTATATAAAATCATTAAACAAGTCATCAATTCACTTGCATTTAAATAAATATGTAGTGAAAGAGTTTCGCATACGTTAACATAAGAGAGTAAATTGAATTACAACTAATTGAATTACCATGCTAGTACTTGCTCTTTGAAATTTTCGAATATTTAAAGATTCAAATGTTCTCATAGACGCGAACGCAGACTTGAAATGCCATCTCGTAGAGAAAATTGATCCAATTTCATTTCAACTTCGATAAGCTAAAAAACATCTCTCCATTTATCATACGGAATCCTCAAAATTCAGAAATACTTATGAAATATGCAATTTTTCACTGCTTAACGTACGATAAAAATCTCTGAAGAACTAAAACTAGCGTATGGGATGTATTTTAGACTATTTTTAAGAAAGACCAAGAAATTAATTTATCCAAAAATAGTAAATAGTATGTAGTTTATTATGGAGAAAAAAAAATCAGAATAAAATATTAAAATCGATACATCTTCTAAATAGAAAACTATAAAGATTTTATATTATTCTGCTCCATTTATTCATTCAGCGATGACAGTCTCAAAGGACGAATTACAGCAATAACATCTTTCCAGCTTAAAACACGTACTGAACAATTACTTCAAGAATTGACAGGCCGGCTTTTAATAAATTGTGCACCGCATGCACTACAGTGTCATTTATCCATTCTCATTCAGTAAGAAAAATTCTTCCGGCAGAATTAGATATAAGCACCTGTCCTATGATGACCACCTGCTGCACCTGACCGCTTCGACTTGGATAACCGAAACATAGGATTTCCTCCTTTCCTATGTATATATTGCTTATAACTACAAATAATTCGCTTGCGGTTTATAGTATATTGGTTAAGTTGCCATTTCTCTGTACAAATTTGTAAAAGATCATGAATATTCATTTATTATGGGTTACAAACACAAAAGAGAGTATGCTTCTTTTTTAAAGTTTTGGATTTATTTATTTTATTTTTGAATTTATTTAGTATTTACTGATTTCTATATGTTCCAATTGATACAGAACATGTTTTTGTAGAGAGTAACCGGGTTAAAATTTTATAACGATTTATTATTATTATTTTTTTTATTCTTTGTTACTTAATAATCAATAATATTAACCTAAATTTTACTTAAAGGGTACCACGACAAGCTGGAAAGAGTAATATGCCAAAATGAAGACTTTTTCTTTGTGGGACATACTCCTGTATCTTTTAAAATTTTCAATAGAGCTTAGATTTTTTTGTGTTCTAGATAAAGATATTTTTATCATTCTGTAAAACTGCAGAGGTAATTTTTAGGTCAAATTTTGTTTTCTGCTTAATTTAAGCTAAACATAATTTTTGAGATCTAATAACAAATGTTTATGTTTAGGTACTATTTTTTTTAAATATGTCTTAAACATGTAAAACATTTTTACGCCTATTTTGAGCCTATTTTTTAAGTAAAACATTAGTATAGTTTCCGTAAAATGTTATGGAAATCATACGTAAAACTATTTTTTATAACTAAGCATTACTTAGACTGGAAGGATTTTATGCATAGGTATCCTGCATAGAAGTATACAAAAATTTGGTACCATATAATGCAATAATTTTTTTTAAAAAAAAGTGTACCTAAAGGTAAAAAAATATGCTTTGGAGAAAAAGAGAGAGAAACAACTAAAAGTAAAAATGTTTTCACAAATTATACACTTAATAAATATTTTCCTGTCATTTTCCGTATACCTAAAATTATACTTTAAACATTCTCTAGTTACAAAAATGGTTTTCAATTAAAAAATTTTTTGTCCTTCGTTATAAAGGGTGTTTTTTTGAGAGGTATAGAACTTTAAATTGCAATAAAACAACGATGTATTATTCGATTGACATGAATTTTTTTTTATTCAAAAGATAATCTTGTGGCATTACATTTTAAATATGATTTCTGGCATAGGACTGCCACGGCTGGCTCGGATGTAGTCCAATCTGGACGTCCAATTTTCGATGACTTTTTCCAACATTTGTGGCCGTATATCGGCAATAACACGGCGAATGTTGTCTTCCAAATGGTCAAGCGTTTGTGGCTTATCCGCATAGACCAATGACTTTACATAGCCCCACAGAAAATAGTCTAGCGGTATTAAATCACAAGAACTTGGAGGCCAATTCACAGGTCCAAAACGTGAAATTAGGCGGTCACCAAACGTGTCTTTCAATAAGTCGATTGTGGCACGAGCTGTGTGACATGTTGCGCCGTCTTGTTGGAACCACAGCTCCTGGACATCATGATTGTTCAATTCAGGAATGAAAAAGTTAGTAATCATGGCTCTATACCGATCACCTTTGACTGTAACGTTGTGGCCTTCATCGTTTTTGAAGAAGGATTCCACCAGCCCATAAAGCGCACCAAACAGTCCGTTTTTCTGGATGTAACGGTGTTTCGACATACACTTGTGGATTAGCTTCACTTCAAATGCGGCAGTTTTGTTTGTTGACGTAGCCATTCAACCAGAAGTGCGCTTCATCGCTAAACAAAATTCGCTTATGAAAATCGACCATTATTTTCGAAATAAAATTGCACAATTTGAAAGCGTTGTTCAGGCGTGAGTCTATTCATGATGAATTGCCAAACCACACTGAGAATAGATCACTTGACAGCTGTTAAATCGGTCGCCATCTTGGAAAGTAATGCCAACTTAAACTTCTATACCAGAAAAAAAACACTCTGTAGCTAAACATGAACATAATTTTGTCAAACATTTTCATTCGCATACCACTTTGTATAAAAATATTTCGTGAATATACAAAATATGTTACTAAGATATATAAAACTGTAAATAAAGCATAATTAAATAATTTTTGGATGAAATATTTCCATAGTTTCTCTGAAAAAAACATAAAACTTAAGTTTTGGAAATCTCGAGTTTTTGCCCTTTTTTTCATGTAAAGCTATTTTTTTAAGCGTGAGACAGTAAAAAGAAAGAAATACATTATTGTTTCTTTCAGATAAAAACAAATTAATGGTCTACATACATCAAACACAAAAGAAATTATCTTTTAAAATGTGTCAAAAGAGGCCTGGTCGTATGTTTACATTTTTATCAATTTTATTTTTCATATTTTAAGCTTATTTTATCAACGAACGTATAAGAGTTAAGCATTTTTAGGTTCAGAAAAACATGCTCTATTTTTAAAGACTAAAATAAAAAAAATCTGTTTTTTGAATGTGAACACTACGCACGTGCCGCAAAAAATTGGAGGGAGAAAAAAGAGGGAAATTTTTTTTAAATTACTGAGCGAACGTACCACCGCTTAGCAAATCGTGAGAAAAACTTTTCTGCTGCCCTCAAGAGAGTAAGGACTGAAATGAGATCTATTATGGAAAATGAAAAGCTTTGCAGTTTGATGTTGCTGTGCACTCAAAATGATATTGCAATGGAAATTGATTACAATCAAGTTAGTAATGACTTTTTCGAAAAAATCATTCGTTTTTCGAAGAAAATCTTCGTTGTACTAGTACAATGACAGTGATTCAACAAAGAATAAGACTGTCAAAAAGTAAAAGATAGTAAAGCGATGAGCGAGAAAAAAGATTGATTCAAAATGAACCGGACTTTCTGAACTCTGTTGTAACCGGAGACGAATCCTCGATGTTTGAGTACGACCCAGAATCGAAAATGCAGAGCTGTGAGTGGCACACAAAATCATCCCCACGTCCCAAGAAAGCGCAAATGAGCAAGTCGCGCATCAAAACGATGATCATTGCCTTCTTTGACATCCGAGGAATAGTCCATTGTGAGTTTGTACCGCAGGAACAAACTGTAAACTCAGCCTTTTACCTGGAGGTTCTCAGGAGATTGAAACGCCGGATAGAGCGTGAGGGCTGGCATTAAAGACACGGTCAAGCTCCACCATGACAATGCCACCAGCCACGCAGCCTTCATCATTACCAACTTCCTGGCCCGGAGCAACACCTCGGTGATCCCTCACCCCCTACAGTCCCGACTTAGCTCCATGTGCCTTCTTTTTTTTCCCGCGACTCAAGAGAGAGATGAAAGGAAAACATTGGGAAACCGTGGAAAACATCCAACACCATGTTACAACGTTCCTGAGAGGCATTCCCGTCGAGGAGTTTCAGGAGTGGCAAACACGTCTCCGCAAGTGTATTGATGCAGGAGGAATGTATTTTGAAGAATATTGAACATTTGTACAAATTACGATCAATAAATGTTTTTCGCCAGTAAATGCTCATTACTTTCATAATGGACCCTGTAATTAACAGTTTGAAAACAGTTCATACAATAATGTATACTCTATACTGTAATTGAAAATGATTTCATTAATTTGCTGTACTAATTTACAAAAGGGTGGGTGTTCTCCGAGATGCCCTAAAGTAAGAAATGAACAAGAGTAACCAAACCATACTACTATTCATTCTTTACGACTGCCAGTCCATAACTCGGTGAGTCCATAAGTAGAGTATAATAGAAAGATTATTCAAACAGAGAGCAAAAGCAAAGAAAGGGAAAAGAGAGAGAGAGGAGTAAGAAAGTTAAGGGAAAACCCCTCCCGAAACAAAACAGGAAAAGTAAGAACTGAAAAAGGAAGGGGGGCACAGCTACTGAAGTGCCTAGGGTGCCGGGGAGGTTAAAAAGGGTCCTGGTGCCGACACAGTACTATGTATACTGCCGAACGCCCTACCGCTTGTCAATGTAGCATATGATTTGTGACGTCATTAAACACAATAGCAGATCAACTTAAATACACATCAGTGGTACAATCGGGAGTTGCACTCTAAACACACACAAGTAATATAAAAAAAAAATTAAGTCAATTCCTTCTTAGATCAACAGAGAAAAATAATGGCTACTTTTTATTAATTAATATTTTATTCATTATCAAAACATTAAATGGTAATTAATTTTTATTCATTATCATTAAAGTATTGTCATCCAAAACAATCGTGCATTAAAATTTCAGTTAAACTGAATGCTTTAAAACGTGAGAAAAAAAACCTTTTCAAGTTTTGACACAAGTCGCCAAAATTGCCGCTAAGTCGCCAACGTGGCTGTATTTGTAATTCTTTAAATAATTAGTTTTAATCAATTAATTTTTATTAATTATAATTAAATTATTGTATTGTCATCCAAAATAATCATGTACATTAAATTTCAGCTCAATTGAGCGCTTTAAAATGTATTTTATTAACGATTGAAAATTCCACCAAGGTAAATGAATAAATGAGTAAATAAATAAATATACAGAGAGTGCGAGATATATAATAGTAGGAATTGAAAAACACGTAGACGAATGTACCGAAATGTAATCTCTGTGGTAAAAATTAAAAATCCGTTGGTCTATTGGGAAGGATCCTCCGCCCTTTCCCACTGATTTGCCATCAGACCAGGTCGTGACTACATAGACTTTCACGAGCAGATAAGCTTTGAAGCATTTTCAATTGCTTCTTTGGCCTGTAATTGTGAGCATATCTGGTATGTGGTTGATCCCCATTTATTTGATCTACCTTAGTTTCAGTCGGAGGTAATTTGGTTGAAAGCATGTGGATGTTTACCCTGAGTCTACTTCGTCGTGTTGCTGCTGGTATCGTCTCAAGATGTGGTTCTACATCTTCCTGACACATCTCTATTTTCAAAACTATGTTAAGATTATCTTCATGTAAATAAAATCACTTATGTACATATTTATTCTCCACCTATGTATCAATTTCAATATGATTCTACCAACTCTTTCATATAAAGTTGCATTTTTTCTATGTCGTACAGTGTGGAACATAAAGAATATATGATACTATTTATTATAAACCATACCAATTTTTTCTCTATCTTTTACTTTGCGAGTAAATTGATCTTGTAAGAACTTTTATGAAATAAAACTCTTTCCGAAAGCTCATCTTTTTCGTAACATAAAAACTCTAAAATGTCAAAAGAACATAAAATGTCAACACACTTACTCTGTGTGTGTGTATTTCACAAAAGAGAATAAAAAACGTATTTATTAATGCTGTTCTACTCAATGGAAGAAAACATTCGACTATAACGACCTTTGAGCACGCTGGATAAAATGTACTTGCAGTAACGATTATATGAAGGAAACAGAGCACATATATTTTACAAAAAAGCTATGCTTACTAATGGAAAACTCTACAGAAAATTCTGGGAAACCGAAAAAATCAATATAATGTGATCATTTTACTCCATTTAGGTAATGTATAAAAGTTACTTCGGAAAAATATATATGTACAATCCTTTCAAACGATAAGAAGGTTGGAAATGGATAAAAGGTATATCTCAGTCTTTAAAAATATACGATAGCGAACTCATTTTCATAATGGGTATAAGCTATTAAATGTAAAAATTGTATATATGTTAGAATGAACCCAACAAAAAAAAATTTTTTTTTTGATAACTGAGTAAAATATCAAATAATAATAATAAGAAGAAGAATATATGTATATATACCACTCACGTATCTCCCTTAAAGGTTTGAAAAATGGAGAAATATAAATTTTTTCCTCAGTTCTAAGTGTTCACATTTTAATCTCAAATTACAGAATTATGTACTATTAAATTCGTAAATCAGAATCTTTGTAATTCATTTATCTTTTTAAAAATGTGTTAATGTTTAAAATTTATTTCTTTTCATATTAAGGTTTAACACATATTATTCAATTCTTTTTCTTTTTTTTGGTAATTATTAGGTCCAAAAAAGTGTCCCTTTTTTTATTAAAGCTGTATTTAAATTTTGTCTTCAACAAATGTTAATTTCGATTTAAAGGATCTCAACAATTAAATTAAGTATTTAGATCAACATTCATAAGAAGATTTTCCAAAAGATGTTCAGTTAAAACTAACTTACGGTTCATAACCATGTCTACATAGATGATAATTATAATAGAGAGAGAGAGACAGAAACGTGAGGGAAAGTCGAAAAGTAAAGGAACTTTTACAATTTCTCTTTCCAAGGTTTGGCAACAGCGCTGGTATCCAGGGCTGAATGAGGGAGAGTCGGCAACACTTCTGTACAATGCATCACCCATCTTCTCTCGTAGTCCTTGGAGTGTAGCAGACCATTCAACTTCCATATTGAATGATCTGCTACACTCCATCGTTCATTGTCGATCTGCTTCAAGGAGGACAATGGTTCGCTTTTTGTTTGGGGAAGTTTGTATGCCTGAGCTAAGTACTACCATCCTTTCCTTCAATGTACCCTCAACGACTTGCAGATTGTCCTCTGTGGTTGATGTCGATGGACTGCCCAATCTTTCGTCATCATATTAACATAAAGAACCTCTTTCCTGTTTGAAACGTTCTATCCATTTGAGAACCTTGATTCGCTATAAACAGCTGTCACCATTCTGCGCTTGTATGCGACGAATAATTTCCGAAGGATTCACACTTTTTTCAAACAAAAAACGAATCACTGTCCTCCTTTCCTCCTTGGTGCAGATCGACAATTGAGCTATCATGTTGAACGGTCTGCAACACCCCAACGACTACGAGGGAAGACGAGTGACACATTGTATAGAAGTGTTGTCGACTACCCCTCATTCAGCGCTAGTATCCAGCGCTGAATGAGGGGTAGTCGAGCACTGATGCAAACCTTGGAAAGATAAAGAGCAAAAGTCTCTTTACTTTTTGAGTTTCTCTCGAAAGTTTGGAAGAAAATAATAGTTTTATAAATTTAACACTTTCGTACAATTTCTTATTTACTGGAAGTATGTTTTTGTATAATGTAATTTATACCAAGGCAAGAGGTGTAGTCCAACCTGGGGATTAATACTTGGTTTCCTTAAGGATCTTTCTTCCAGAATCTTCTTTCTGAGACAGCCTACAAAACACTGTCTTGCAAGTCAAATTTCAATGTCAGTTGATGCAATCACTTAAAATAACGACTTTCAGGGACGAAATTGATTTATAAGAAGCCCAGGGTGGTGTTCTTTTCATACATTTCCAGAATCTTGTCGCCATATCAATTGATCTATGATGTATCTACCAATCTACAAAATTCAAAAAATCTTAAAATTTCCCTGGGTCACATTTTATTTTTTCTCAAATTTGTCATTTTCTTTTTTTCCCCCAAGAGTAACTTTATGTAATGTAATATTGTATTACCATTGTTATTTATAACCATAAGTACAGTGTGAAATTTCATAGATAAAACTTTGCACATACTCTTAAGTTACTCAAAAACTTAGCCAATATATTCTGCTCGAAAATATTTTCCCATGAAACCGGGGGAAATACCAGAATAATTACCATGCTTCAGTAGGCTACTTTAGCCATCCCTTCACAAAATTATGAGTTAATAATAATAATAATAATAATAACACACAGGCTGAACCTTAGTGAAGCACATTAAGTTTACTAGTCCGTACTCTGTGAGGACAAATCGATTCAGTTCCAGAAATGATGCACGTTCAGCAGCCGGGTAAATCAGTGAAGTATTTATTGTTCGCCTCAAAAAGATTAAAATATTGGTCAACAATATCTGAATACTATTTTGTAATTTGTATCCTAGTTGATTCTAAAGCAGAGGTCAGTCCGTGGACCACTAGTGGCCTGTGAGGAAATTTTGCTCGTGCCTAGAAAAATGGGGAATGTACTTACTCATCACGAAAATTTGCAGCGAAACTTGCAGTAACACACACACAACATTGGATCCAAATATTCATAATCTTATTTCAAAGAAGCAGGAACATCCCTCACATTAGGAATGTATAATGCTAAAATTTTGATATACTTAAACCATTTTTTAATTGTTTTGTTTTTACACTTTTTTTTAATTTTGTTTATTTTATTATGGTTTATTAATAAAGCTTTCATAATTTGGTTCCAATTAATAGTTTCTTTATATTAACTAGATACACTTTATATGTTCTTAGGTCAAAATATATTTTTATAAATATATTTAACACTTAAGAAATCCAATTAGTGGTCCGAGGGATTTAAATTATGAATTTACTGGTCCGTGAGGTCAAAAAGTTTGGCGACCGCTATTCTAAAGTACCGAGTTTCTCCGAAGAGAATGACTACACTTTTAAATCTTTATTACAAAAAAGCAAAAAAAAAGCAAAAAAAAAAAAAAAGGTATTCACTTACGGTTGTTTTGTTTTGTTCTATAAAGCTAATATCAAAGTTCTCTTACAATATTTTATTCCGTGATTTTAATGTGCGTACAATTAGTTATGCGTAACACATCGAGTTTATACGAGATTTCTAGCCATGTCCTATGAAGCATTACAAGATCAACTGAATGGTCACTTTAATTCGTCTTTTCATTTCATCAGTATCCCTTATTGGAGACTGGTCAACAGTGTTTTTCACATATCTCCACAAGTTCTAAAGTGTTAGTCTAGAGATCTAGGTGGCTTACGCCATTGAACTTGCACTTTCCATTCATCACCCCGAGAACTTTTTCTCACTTCGAACTCTTATTTAAAGGTGACACATTTACGCTGTACATGTGAAGCAGACTTCAATTCTATATACCAGGGATGGCAAAACCTTTATGGATCAGCGTGCCTTACTTTTTCTAAAGAAATGTTTAATGAGGTACAGACGTGCCGTCAAACAATCTTGACTTGTGATTATTAAGAACATAATTAAACTAAATATTAACAACTCAAAACTCTTTATATACTACGGATAAATATTTTTCGCACTGTATAGTTGTAATATTTTAGTAATGCGTGCAATTCAAATTAAGGTATCCGACTACGTTCGGAACCGTGATTTTGCAAAAGCGTATAAAGGGATAATATTTATGATATTTAGTGTCCCTTAGATTAGAAAACGTATATAAAATTGTTTTAAGAATAGTATTACAATAAAAAATTATTTAAGTACAATATTTTGGCAAAAAGTTAACTTGGAATAATCTTTTTTCCAAATGTTCTCCTTTTGTGAAAAATGGTTCTATTAGAATAATATTTTGCCTGTATATATCTCAGACCTCTGTACAGAGGCTCAACTAGAATTTTTGAAATATATGACTTAGAAGTGGGTTTATTCATATTTTATGACAACAGAGGGAAGCAATTTTAAGAAAAGAACGCGAATAATTATTTCAATTGGGGGTAACTCTGAAAATAATGTGAATTTTTCAAAAATCCTAGTTGAGACTCTCTGGAAAAATCTTTACTTTATCTAAGCAAAATATTATTATTATAGAAGCATTTTTTTATAAAAGGAGAACATTTTGAGAAAAGGTTATTCTTAGTTAATTTTTTGCCAAAATATTGTATTTAAATAACTTTTTTGTCATAATGTCCTTAAAACAATTTTATACATGTATTCTAATCTAAGTGACACTAAATATCATGAAAATTATCCTTTTATGTGTATTTTTAAAAGCGCGGTTCCGAACGTAGTCGGATACCTTAAAGTAATATTAGTGTGACTTCTGTTGTTGCAGATAAGATGACAAATAATTTATATTAGTATTGTAAGATGTTATTTTTAATAGAATGCATGCTAAACTGGAGTTATCTGCCAAACGATTTCCAAGCGATATTTAATGTTATTAATTTCTAAAAATAATGACTTGCAGGCATAGGTAAATGAAAATATGGTTAATATAGAACGAGACAACTTCTTCAAACTGTTAAATGTATTTGGAATCCGTTTTACAGACGATTTTCTACATACTACTGTTCCAGAATATGACACACGTACCACTTTGTCACCTTTCCTAATGATACCACATTTCTCGGTAAATCAAATTTGTAATTATGTTACACTTACTATCTTGCACTTTTATTTATTTATTTGCTGAACTATATATAGCCATATTAAATAACATTTAATAATAGTAAATACAACACAAATAAACATTAAATTACAGTTGTATCAACAAAATTTACTATGCTATACGCAAGCACTTAACAAACGAGTTGCCTCTCGCCACCCCGCGATCAATTACTCGGGTTTGTTCGTAATTTTTCGGAGTGAACTTTGTTATTTTGAACTAAAACTCAAACTGCTTTGATCGGTAGTGTGCCCAAAGTATTATGTCGCGTACCATCAATGGCACGCGTGCCATTAGTTTGCCATCCCTGTTATATACTATGTTACAACTTGTACTTTTCCTTACGGTGAAGCCATTTTGAAACGAGAATGTTATGAAACGTGGAAGTTGCACCATCTAGTTTGCATTTCATTATACAGAAACTTTAGCCTTTTTCTTATGGAATATAAAAAAACCGAAAGTGAAAATCTTTGTCGATTTTTAATTAAATTTTGAAAGTGTAGTCATACTTTTCGGATATCCTATGTATTGAAAGAAAAAAAAGTTGTGCAGTTTTAAAAAATAAATCTTGTAATATTTCAGATCCCCGTGATAAAAAAAGAATAATTCCCGCTTAAAACAAGAATTAAATAGAATATAAGGTGTTCAGATTATTCATAAAATATGCAAGAAATAAAAAAAATTAGAAAAAAAAATTAATTCCTTTTTTTACTTTGAATCACCTAAAATTTTCATAAACATGTTCACGAAAATAATATTTTTAATTTATTATCGCCATTATTTTTTAACAATATATTTAGTTGTCATTTCTCTACACATTTCTAATGAAATATATAGAAATTAATGGGAATCGAAACATTTTGAATGTTTTTAATATAGTAACATTTTGAACGCTCTTGCCCTCATAAAAACTAATGCAAATTTTGATGTCAGAAAATGTATGAGCGGAAAATGAATTGTTTGTAATCTATTCGATTCTTGAAAGAAACAGACGATTTTTTTCAATCTTGTTGCGAAGGTATATTTACCGTTTGCAACATTCGGTTTTCTTTTTTGATGCATCGCAGGTTACTGAACTCTTATTGCTATACCAAGTTATTTGTTTTTGAAAAATGAAAATATTTTATTTGCATTTTTAAAAAAGGGAATCAATATTACCTTATCTACAAGACTGTAAAGCTCATTTTACAATTTCGCCTGTAAACTATCCTTGCTGTTTTAATTAATTATTAACGTTCTGCGTTAGTTACTCTCTCTCTCTCTCTCTCTCTCTAAACATGAAATAGCTTAAGATATATACAATAAAAAGTACTTAAAAATTCATTTCTTTCGTCCAAGTAAGGAATATTTAATAATATATGAGCTAATAAGATGAATAAATAATGACTCGAAATCATGACGAACATAAAACTACGTTAAGTAACTAAATAAAGCAAGAGTATTTAAAAAGTATTTTGCATATTAATTTATTCTTTAATTTTTTTATCGCGTATACGCTGTAATTTTGCAACAATAAATTGAAATATATTATTTTTACACTTCGAACAGTTTAATTAAAATATGCATGAACGAAAATTTCATTAACAGAGTGTCTAAAAAATATAAAAAGTAAAGATTTGCGCCAAGTTAAAAAGAAATATTTATTGAATTTTAATTAAAATATTACCCTGTCGTGTAAGTTTACATAGCTAATAAGTTGCAGATTTCTATGGAGTTGTGTTTTGTTTACTCGGAGAATATTCTCTTTATTGTTACTGTTTAATTTTACTATACAAACCCGTACGGTTCCATATTTATTTCCAACTTCTAAAAAAAACGTCAAAATCTGAATGCAAAATTCAAAATTATTTTTAAATTAAACTATCTGAATTATATAATCAACAAAAGAAAATATTTTTCTACGTTTCAAAATTTAAAATATAAAAAAGGTTACGTGTATTTTTTTTTAATTCCTAATCTAACGAGATAAAATTTTCTCTCTATCTAAAGCCATTCTACATTTAAATATAATTATTAAATTTGTTTCTTCGTAGATTTTACTGTTTAAATAAAGCAGAGTCATTAAACATAAAAAAAACAAGAGTTTATTACATATACACACTAATATATGCATTAAGTAATTCTAACAATAGATAAATATCAAGCTTTATATATATACGAGTACATATATATATATATATATATATATATATATATATATATATATATATATATATAGGCAAATACTAGGTAGCCATTCTTTCTCTGAAGGGAAAAAGGATGCTTAATTTTTATGTTGAGTAATATATATATACAATCATCAGAGTATAATTTTATGTTCAACGTTATACGTGTTGTAGATTTAACAGTGATGTTAGCGTTGTTCAGTTTAATTTCATGATTGTGTGGGTAAAAAATTATTATGTTTCCATTTTAGACTAACACTTGTGGATTTAATTTTAATAAGATACTATCTTAGTTTTTATTAAGACGTAAGGAATTTAAAAGAGTATTAAAAAAATTTAAATTAAGGTACCTGATTACCCTAAAATTGTGAATTTTTCCAAACATTGACAAATTTTTTATGATTTTATTTTACATACCATCTTATTAGCTTTGTAAAAATACAAAGTTTATTATTTTCTATTCACTAGAACAAAAACTGCAAGTATTTTAGTAAAGGCAGAGGCCACTACTTTAAGCAAGATGACATGCTTTAAAATGCGCTTTACTCGAAATATGTGTGCGTGTGTTTTAAATGATCAAACGGGGACAGTTATTGCTCAAAAAGTTTTGAAAATGCTGAGCTGAAATTTTGTGTGTATATTCTGTATGATAATAGAAGTGTTTATCAATCATTGTTTCATTATATATTTACAGGTCCTTATGTGAATGTAATCACTGTTTTTTAAAGCATTTTCATACAATAACTAAGGTAAAGTGTTCTAGTTTTTGTAAAAATTAAAATGAGTCTTATCCTGATAGAGCATTTCAAAAATGGATAGCAAAGCAACCCATTAAAATTGAAAAATTTAAAATTTGCTCATAAACTTTTTGTACAGAATGGGCTCCGTTTATGTAATTTTTTCTATCAGTTTTTTCCCTGTTTTAGTAATAATAATTTCCTCTTCTCCTTTTAATTTTAGCATATTTCTCTTAAAAGGTACTAAATAAATATAAACACCACAAAAAAATTTCCATTTTTTTTTCAAAGTTGTCTCAAGTGGTCGAATACCTTAAATGAAATAAATTAAAATAAAAAAAAAATTAAAAAACAAGCTTATACTTAAATGTGCTAAAAAGAATAAAATAAACTTGTCCTTTAAAACTTTTTTTACTATCAGTTTATAACGTCATTATACAAGAAATTCATACCGAACAATTTAGAAATCATTTTCATAAAAACGTATCGATTTTGACCCATTTTTTTAAAAAAATCGTAAAAAATATCAATGTTATAATTTTTTTTAAAAAAATTATACCGTATTGTGGAGGAATAAATGATCTTTCTGATTATGTAATTATTTTTTATCTGAGTTTCATAGAAAAAATTAAATCGCTGTTTTAAAAACGTCAAAACTCAAAAAAAAAAAAATTCCCTCGTCGTTCTTTAATTTGAATCACGAAGCACAGCGGAATAAACAGTCTACAGGGGTAAAACAATTATGCGTTTTAAGATTTTTAATTAATATCTTTTTAACTAATTGCAATATCGGGATTTAAATGGTTAAAACATGCATTGTCATCCTAACTAAATGTGTAATTGGTTGAAGATATCAGTTTCAAAATTGA
The DNA here is from genome assembly GCA_019973935.1 of Trichonephila clavipes. NCBI lineage: Eukaryota > Metazoa > Arthropoda > Arachnida > Araneae > Nephilidae > Trichonephila > Trichonephila clavipes. The sequence continues at coordinate 977,128 of BMAU01018604.1, forward strand.
GTTGTAAAATTCCACCCAAACAAATTAACATTACAAGTTAAATAAAAGCTTGTAAAAATGATGTTCCGAATTGTTCTTTTATTTTTATAAAATCATTCACAGAGAAAGAGAGAGGGAAAAATTATCCAAAAAAATATGAAATTTCGCATACATATACAATCAAAAAAATCTTTTTCTAATTCACTCGCTTACCCTTTGGAAACACTGAAGGACTACTATTTTTGTAAATTTACGGATATACAATCGAATCTCTACATAACGAACCTCTATATTGCGAATTTTTCTATATAGCGAACTTTTTCCTGAAACCTTGAACATTTCACGATTTTCTTCGTAAAATAACCTCTCTATAGTGAAGAGCATTCTCTATTTAACGAACTTTTTCTTTTGTGATTCAATTTTTCTTCTCCCCTTTTTTTAAAGTATTTCTGAAAAAAATTCAAGTTATTCTCTCTTTAACACATTTTATGGTGGTCATAAACCTTGAACTGGCTTTATTAGATCCTAACTCGCCGAGAGTAATTAAGTTCTAGACGTTTCATCCAAGAAATGCAACCTTTAACCCCCTTTGTCTAGTTCACTAGAAATAATCTGAGATATCCTCTTTCACCCTCAGAGGAGCTGTCCCGTGTCCCCGTGTTCTAATTATAAAATAATGCATGTTTAATATTACTTGTATACTTCAAATTATAAAATGTCCTTAAAATTCATAATTTTAGTATAAAATTATTTTCTTAATATTGAAAATACAGTGAATTCTTCGACATTCTTTTTTCTTGTTTTTCCTTGCAGTTTTTCTTTCTTTCTTTCTTTTTTCTTGGGTAAGATATATAAAATAAACATACATTAATTCAAAAAAGGAGTGAATAATTACTTTTTTCAATATATAGTCTTTATGAATTTAGAATTTGTTTTATGTGATGCATAAAGTATATTAAAAATGAACCTCTATAAACGAATTTTCCATATAACGAACTTTTTTCCGGGATTTAACTACTTCGTTATATAGAGGTCCGACAGTAGTTTGAAAACCAATGCTTAATTTTTTTTATAGAATACAAAATTTTGTGATCCAAAAATTAAGATATCCAGAAACATATAATAATGTGACAGAAATAAAGACAAAGCAACTTGGGAAAGGAAAATTCTGGAACAGAAAAAGCGGCTAATGCTCTCAATAAACTTCTAGGATCTACATAAACACATAATATACTCGATAATCTTTTGAAATATGTATTTGGGAAAGTTTAGAAGCATTCTCTCTCAATATTTAATCAATCATGATAAAAATTAATCGAAAGTTATGTTATCGATTAATGCTATCGATGAGTTCTAAAGAAAAATGGCTAAGATCGTTCTGGAGAAAGTTGGGAAAGGTCTCGGATCTAATTTTTTTCAGTTCCAGAATAAGTATTTTTAGATATACACCGATAGTTTCCCTATGTGTCTAAACGCTAGATTTTTAAATGCTTAGATGTTAAATTGTTATTGATTAAAATTAAACTAATTTCTTTAAAAATATGTCAATTCCAAGTTGTAATTATTTTTATTTTAGTGCTGATTGCTATAAATAATAAAAATTAATTATATGTTTTATGTTATTAAAATATATAAATATAAATATTTTCATTCACATCAAATAAATATCCTCTATTAGTTGTTATAAATTTAATAAAAGAAATGCAATGTATTTCTGGAAGAAAATACATTCAGGCCTCTATATAATGAAGACACTAAATTCCGAAAAAATATTCGTTATAGGGAAAATTCGTTATATAGAGGTTCATCCTTCAATTTTCTTTATAAACCACATAAAACAAATTTTAAATTCATAAACACTATGTGTTAAAAAAAGTAATTGTTCACACTTTTTAGTAAATTAATAGACATTTATTTAATATATCTTAGCTGTCAAAAAAAAAGAAAAGAAAAAAAAACTGCAAGGAAAGTTTCTCTTGACGCCTATATCCAATTCCAGAAGAATGAAAAAATTTTCTTTGATGTTCAAGCTCTTACGTTTTGACATTTTCGAGCTACAAGAAACGAAGTTACTAGTACGACGGATCAACACTACAAATTAATGGAGACTAGTTCAAAGACACGGGGACACTAGACAACTCCACTGAGGGAGAAAGGGGATATTGAAAATGTTTCCAGTAAACTGGGCAATGGAGGTTAAAGGTTCAACTTCTTGGATGAAATGCCTAGAATTCTACTACTCTCGGGGAGTTAGGCACCTAAAAATCCAGTTCAAGACTTATGACTATCATAAAATTTGTTAAAAGAGGGAAAAAATTGAAATGCCCAGCAATACTTCAAATATATGGGGGTGGGAATTGAATCGCAAGAAAAAAGTTCGTTTTCCAGGAAATGCACGTCGCTACTGGGAGCTTATTTTACGAAGAAAATCGTGAAATGTTCTTCGTTCCAGGAAAAAGTTCGCTGTATAGAAAAATTCGCGATATAGAGGTTCGTAATATGAAGGTTCGACAGCATTTACATATTAGTAATAATCAAAAGAGTTGATATTTTGAAGACCTTTTAAAGTAAAAAGAGAATCATATTAATTCGAATGCATAAATATGGTCTTAGTTAATTAAAAATCAATGGATCTTGGCGATCCATGGTGATAATATTTTAATTCAAAAACAAAAATAAATTTCCTATGTTTTAATTCAGAATGAAGTTTAATTTAGTTTTAATTGCATTCTCATTGTATGTTTAATATTCTTCAATGTTGCGCGAGAGCTACATTAACCCTTCATCTACCGCATTATGATTTACTTCAGTTTCCTCTCATGCAATATATTTTTTTAGAATCTCAACATTAAAAATTAAGAGATATACATAAAAAAATACTCGACTTTGGCAAATTTAAATCCGTTAGAGCTAATAAATTAATTAAAGATATTCAACTGTAAAATTGATTATATACATTGTTCACTTTGTGAAGGTCTCCTAGGACCTCACTTTGAGAACGAGAATAAATAGGAGTCATGTAAGAACCAGTAGCCATTTTTATAAACAACTTTCTTTATTTGGTTATCTTATCCAAATAGAATCAAAGACTTATTAACAGATTTGTTTAAATAATATTATGAGGTTTTAAAGATAATATCCTTTAAATTAACTTAATTAATGATCTCATTAATTAAACATTAAATAACGATCACGCAGAGATTACCACGATAAGAGATCCCAGAATTATATTTAATAATGTTCTTATTGAACATTTAACTTTAATCTCACTCCTAAAACTTTAATGAGACTTTAAACACAAATCAATATTTACCACTCGGAATCTCAATTCTTGAGATTAAATATCTCTCTAACAAGAAATCTTCAATTTAAATCCACGATAACTTTCTGCTTCAATCTCTATCTCCTACTGCTCTAACTTTACTATTTCGTTTGACTTAAATACTTAATCTAATCTGCATAACAAGGAATCCTGTCCGCTTTTTGGAGTTGATTGGAAATAGGTAGAGAATTAAATTTTCCTAAAAAGGTCGACTCAGAAGGTTAGTGATAAAGTTCCGTATAGATTCGTCACAACTTAAAATAAGTAGTCAAATCGTTTTCTAAGGTCTTTATTAACATACAAAAAAAGTAAAACACTTAACTTATGACATTAATTACTTTTTCGGAACTAAAATGATCAATCTTCGCAATCCGCTGAAAACGCCTTCAGCTGAAAACGCAGTTTCAGCTATAACACTATTCATCTTCCCCGCTAAAATACGCATCATAGAATCCGTGCTGCTATATATCTTGGAAGTTGAGTTGAGTTAATATTAACGTCGCACTGTTCAGCTACACGAGGGCTTTTGGCGACGGACCACGTAATTTTGAACCATGGTCAAGTGACGTGGACGACACCTGAGCTGGCACCCCCCTCTCCTAACTACCACACCACACCAACGGGAGGATGTTTCAGCTCTCGACAGATTTAACGTGCATCGCTGCCCTACACGGCGGGTCTTTAGTGGTACTTGGATCGAACTCATGACATGCCTGCCATGGTTGGATACCTTAACCACTGGGCTACCGCAGCCCATATATCTTGGAAGAGTGGGTTTCAAAGAATATTCCTGTGAAATATCGTTAGAGTATTCGTAAAAATGGTCATTCTATGCGATTTTAAAGATAGTGGTACTTATAAGTACCGTCGGTAGATAAAGGGTTAAAGAGAAACTTCAAAATTTTGAACAAATTCTCAGTTTAAATCTTTTAGTTCATTCCTCACGATGTCAAACGACAATTTTGATTCCACACAGATGTAACCAGGAAAATGTTTTTATACTGCGAGAGGGCTTTCAAAGGATCAAAATCGGATCCGAACTCGCAGTTTTCAATCTAGTAGGAACCCTGTACGAAACAGAAAGCAGAAATGGATAAAGTATAGAAGTTGGAAGATTTGTCAGAATTCCAATTACAGAGAAACAAATTTTTTTCAGGTGAATAATTTGTTCTTATTAACGCATATTTAGAAAAATAAGGGGGAAAAACGAATGTAAAGTGTTAAAACTAAGTAAAAAAACATAATTTAAAGCTATTGTCCCACTGGAAACACGTAGCTTGGGAAAGAACTGTTTCCTCCTGGAACACCGAATTCTTGGCCTCGCCTAAAGCTTTGTGGACTAAAAGGTATTTTTCCGACCATTTATCAACGGCTTAAATGTAAGAAATTTGTTACTGATTTCAAGTTATCCCAGTTTCTAACAGGACATGGAAATTTTAAGAGCTATTTATCTAGATTTAATTTAATTGGTAGTGATATTTGTTCTTGTGGTCAGGTAGCTGAAACTGTGGAACATGTATTGTATTGTAAACTACGAGGGTGGTCTAAAAAGTTTCCAACCTCAACGTGAAGATGGCAGCACTTGTCAATAAAAGCTAATGAATTTCGTTGTTCATCTGTTGATAGTTACTCACCGAAGTTTCAGCCATTTTGGATGCCCAGTTGCTATGTAACAGTCGTTTGAGTGAGTTGATGTGAGTGTTTTTATGAAAATGGACAAAATCGAGTATCGAGCTGTCATTAAATATTTGTTTTTGAAAGACAATATGCCTACTCAAATCAAAGATGAGTTGAATTCTGTGTAAGGGAACTCTGCACCATCATTTACCACAGTGAAATTTTGGGCAGCTGAATTTAAATGTGGCTGTAAGAGCTCGGGAGACGATGAACGTTCGGCACGTCCAGACACTGCAACTACAACGAAAACATTGCCAAAGTTCACAAAATAGTGCTGGACGACCACCGAATTACAGAGAGGGAGATAGCAAAGGTTATGAACAAAACGTGTTTTTCACATATTAAATCAACATTTAGGCATGAGAAACTATGCGCGCGTTGGGTGCCGCGTTTGCTCACATTAGACCAAAAACGTGTTGGAATGATCATTTTCAACGCTCTGTTGGCGCAGTTTATGCGCAATAAATACGAATTTTGGTGCCGATTAATTACTGTAGATGAAACTTGGATACACCATTATACGCCCGAAACAAAAATACAGTCCAAACAGTGGACTGCAAAATGGGAACCAGCTCCAAAGAAAGCAAAAACTGTTTTTTCGGCTGGGAAAGTGACGATGACTGTTCTTTGGACCAGTCATGCAGTTATTTTAATTGGTTTTCAAAAAGGAAAAACCATTACAGGAACATACTACGCATCATTACTTGACAAGCTGAAGGCAGAACTTGCGGAAAATCAATCACATTTGCAGAAAAAGAAAATCGTGTTTCAACAAGACAACGCACCGTTTCACACCTCAGCGGTTGTCATGGCGAATATCCAAGAATTACGGTTTCAACTGCTTGACCATCCCCCTTACTCACCAGATCTAGCCCTAAGCGATTTATTTTTGTTCCATCATCTAAAAATTGCGTTCAAATGACAGAGATTTCGTCAAATGAAGAGGCAATCACCTTCGTGAACAATTATTTTGCAGAGAAAAACGTCGAGTACTATTTGGACGGGTTACAGAGATGGGAGCATTGCAAGGTGACTATGTTGAAAAATAAAAATAAAAATTCAGAAAAATGTCTTGTATCTGTGTTAGGTCGGAAATTTCTCAGACCACACTCATATATTTCTGTAAAAGAGAGAATTTTAAAGAGGAGTTGAAACACACGTTTAGGTATTTCCTGGCCACCTGTTTTGTCTTTCTTTGCTGGTCAATTGTACTGAAAGCCGATATGTCTTTAGAAAATTTGTGTACTGTATAGATTTTTAAAGTTTGGTTGGTACCTCCCCTTGTTTATATTTGTGTATTTCCACTCTTCCTTTTTATTTTATGTTTTTGTCTTAAAAGTTTTTTTTTTCTAAATTTGTTTTAAATGATATAATTCTGTTACCACTTACGTCTGCGAACCTCATGTTATGCAATGTGTAGCATGAGAAGTTTTGCAAATAAATTAATTAAAAAAAAGCTATTTTTGTGAAATTTCCTTTTAAATTATATATAATTTGTTACTTAAAAATAATTTTTGAAGAGTTTATCAGTTCATCTTGTGGGAATATTGAATAACTTAGATACGTACTGTAAAAGCCGGTGTATAACGCACACTTTTAACACAAAAAATAAAACCGAAATTTACGGATGCGCATTATACACCGGATATAAAAATATGAAGCAAGATGAGCAGACTTCTACAAAGATCGGAATACTGTTTATTTAAAAGAAATGCCTTACCTTGTGAAGTTAAAGGGTTGTTTTCCAAGAAATATAATATTTTTTTCAAAATCTTGCGGCATTTTTTGCCTCGTATAAATGGCTTTATAACATAATAGCATTGCTAACGTACATTGCAGATTCCTTCATAAAAATGGGTTGAGCGTTATACAGTGAATATACAGGGTGTTTTTTGAGAGGCATAGAACTTTAAATTGCAATAAAACAACGATGACATGATTATTCGATTGACATGAATTTTTTCTTATTCGAAAGATAATCTTGTGGCATTACATTTTAAATATGATTTCTGGCATAGGACTGCCACGGCTGGCTCGGATGTAGTCCAATCTGGACGTCCAATTTTCGATGACTTTTTCCAACATTTGTGGCCGTATATCGGCAATAACACGGCGAATGTTGTCTTCCAAATGGTCAAGCGTTTGTGGCTTATCCGCATAGACCAATGACTTTACATAGCCCTACAGAAAATAGTCTAGCCGTGTTAAATCACAAGATCTTGGAGGCCAATTCACAGGTCCAAAACGTGAAATTAGGTGGTCACCAAACGTGTCTTTCAATAAATCGATTGTGGCACGAGCAGTGTGACATGTTGCGCCGTCTTGTTGGAACCACAGCTCCTGGACATCATGATTGTTCAATTCAGGAATGAAAAAGTTAGTAATCATGGCTCTATACCGATCACCATTGACTGTAACGTTGTGGCCTTCATCGTTTTTGAAGAAGGATTCCACCAGCCCATAAAGCGCACCAAACAGTCAGTTTTCTGGATGTAACGGTGTTTCGACATACACTTGTGGATTAGCTTCACCCCAAATGCGGCACTTTTGTTTGTTGACGTAGCCATTCAACCAGAAGTGCGCTTCATCGCTAAACAAAATTCGCTTATGAAAATCGGGAACAACGGCCATCTCGTTGTGGGCCCATTCGACGAATCTACGCCTTGCTTGATGATCGTTTTGATGAATTGCCCAACCAAACTGAGAATAAATCACTTGACAGCTGTTAAATCGGTCGCCATCTTGGAAAGTAATGCCAACTTAAACTTCTCTACCTGAAAAAAAAACACTTTTTACCTTAAAATTAAAAAATTCAGTTTGAAAGTATAGGTGAGAGTTATACGCCGGATTGTACTGTACATCATGCCTATTTTTACCACCCTTTTATAAGCTTCTCTTTTATGTAACGGAATCTTTGAACACAATTTTTACCCACTTTAAAAGGTCAGATTAATTCGAAAATTTTTTCACTTGTCCAGGACTTCAATGGCAATACAATAATTTAATAATTTTGTTCCATAGTTTTGATAGAAATCATCGGGATTAACAATTTCAAATATTCAGATCTCATTTCTAGATTTGAGGGCTAAAATATTAAGTTACAATTTAGTTCGATTAATTATAAAAGGTTTTTTTTTAGTTTTTTTTTTAAAACTATAATTTATTTTTTATCATTTTTTTCATCATCACATTTTGTAACTGTGATCCCAAAATAATGCACCTTCCTTACAGTAAATAGTAATGTCTAAAATATGCGTACTATTTTTGATTTAAAATATAAGTCTGGAACATTCCTATTCTATAATAATGATCCATTTATAGTGATCCATATGCTGCTTATTTTCAGAATAAAATGAAATTATGATAATAAATTACATGGAAAATACAGTATATAACCAATTACTTAACATATTGTTGATTTTCTAAATTGCAAGATGAAAAACTTTAGATTAAAGTTATAAAGTAATATATTTTGAAAATACGTAAATCATTACAATGTTAAAATTTAGTAAATTTTTAAAGTATCCGAACACGTTGAAATGAGTATATTCGGTCAAAACACATATTTATGGGTGTTATTATTATTATTATTTTATTGAATAGAGCTATCTTTTGGCTTTACAAAACACACTTTATTTTGTTTCTACGTTACCTATAGGCCAAGTTACAATCAATTCTTTAAAATTAAAAAAACCCGAATGTGGGTCTTTTAATCTACCAGAATTGAGCATTTAACTTGTTAAAATCTATCATGACGAGTCTGATAATTCGAAATAATATAATAATTGCATTTCTATGAAACTTTTTGAATCTCGTATTTATATATTATTTTCTGGAGACTATCAAAGTATTTCTTGTTGTATGAATATTTTTTGAGTCATGGACCGTTATTTAAATAATGGTCTTATTAAAAAAATGTCACATTTCTTATAATATTTATTCGATCAACTATAAGTTTTTAAGTTTTAATGAAACATTAAAAAAATTTAGTATATTCTTTAGATAAACGTATCTAAATTGTTTCATTAATATTTTCATTGACATAAGTTGATTACTTTTTTCTCTTTACTGCTTTGAAGTTTTTCAAAAATATTGCTAAAATTTCAATTAAAATTGTGATTTTTGTAAAATTAAAAATTTTTTTAAAGAAATATAGTTAGTTAAATATTAATATTTATCGATACTGATCCCTTAAAAGGCATTTCAATGTTTTAGTATGCTATTTTTTAAAAAAAAGGTACTTCAAACGTGTTCGAATACCTAAAAAACGCAACGAGAAAATGAATTTTTAAAGTAGAATTTGAAAAAAAAAAAATAATAATAATTCTCTGGATTGCGTCCAACATAGTTAAGGTTTGAAATACTTTATCAAAAAATAAAAATATATATCTGTTAAAAGAAGGAAAAAAATTACAGTAGTTTCTATAATTGTACGTATGAAATGTTCATGTCAAGGTAAGTATCTTATTTATTATATTTTTTAAAAAATATCATTGCAAATCAATCAAAAAAATATATATAATAATTTTATCAAACTCATTTAGATTTCAAAATAATTATTTATAATAATAATGTTACTATATGTTTCACATACAAATGGCTTATTAACAAGTTGAAACGGGGTACAAAACCACGATAGTTGTACTGCAATGCCATTTTTTACAATCAAAAACAAAATATTACAACTCGTGATATTTTAAGTGCCACTTTGCATAAAAATGATCTTATCTGGTTCCATTAAAACACCACTGGAATATTATAAACAATCCATAAATCGTAATTGAACGAACATTAATTTCATTTTGACTGTTAGAAAAAAAATTAAAAACAAAGTTAAAAAATAGATATATATCAGAAGTTATTAGATTTACATTTTAAAATAGTTTTAGTTTTGTGTAGTTAACGAATTTAAAAAATAACCTTTTAAATGGATATTATTATTCTTTCATGTCGTTCCAATGAGGAAAATCAACTTCCTAAGAATATCCTAATTTAATAGACATTTCGTTAAGGCTGGTTTAATTTAAAACAGACTATAACTAATGAGATTTGAGACTGATCTGAATATTTAATAAAAATAACAAGGTCAGCAATAATATAACGGATCTAAAAGTAGCGAAAATGGAGTTTTATCCTTGAATTTATTCGAAGATAATGCTTATAAAATTGAGAAACCCCAAGACAAGCTTTTTAAAGCTGGTGATTACAGAAATATTTAAAGTGCTAAAAGTAATATGTTCGTTATCTAAGTTAAAGATAAAGAAAAACGCCATTTGTGTGTGTGATCTGGTTATTCTTTATACTTAAATGTTAATTTTTAGGTTAATTGTGCGTTTTTTTTATTTGTAGCTGAAAGTTTTTATCTCGCTTATCTTGTTGCCATAATTATTTAATTATCATATTATTTTATATCAAAAGTATGCTATTTGTGATTAATATTAATTATGCATGTTTGGAAGATTGTGTTGATTACTAAATCCGACTAATTAAGGTTTTGGTGAAACAATGCATTAATTATACGTAATATATTTGATTGTTACGGTACATGTAAGATTAAATATTGGCATATGGGAAAAAATGGAGCGATATCGACATGTAAATTATTTACTTTATTTTTATAAGGAAATAAATTAATAATAAATATATGATGTTCGTCATTGCGATAATCAAATCAACGTTAATTTTATTTCTCCGGTACATTGAACAAATTTAATTATCTCACGCAGCAACTTTAGAAGCATTGTCTTTTCAGTTATAATTAAAAGTTTTGTTTATTTAATGTATATAAGTAAGTGTGTAAATTGTTAACCTGAAATAAAACATAACATTTTTGTCGGCTTAAGTTTGAATAAAAAACCACTGAAATGGAAGAACAATGTGTTCAATACATATTTCCTTAGCAAAAAGAAAAAAGAGAATTTAACGTGCTGACGAGAAAAGATTTGTAATGTTTTATATTGTGAGTGCTTTCGCCACTTCTTTATATTCCTTTCCTTTATATTTATGGTAGCTTTTAAGTCAAATAAAAAGAAAGATAGAACAACCCAGAAGAAATACTTATACATTTCGAATATTTCTTAACATTATATTAATATTGTGACTCAAACTAAGAAAGTAATTCACATTTTGCTTAAAGATATTTCGAGGATATAAGTGCTTATATTTACACTAATAATAAACCTCCCTCTCTCAGGAATTTTTTTAAGTACTCCCTTACTTGCAACTAAAAAAATAAATAAAAGAGTTTTTTTAAAAAAATCTTATTATATAGCTGTACATATGCAGCGTATTTGCTCATTAAGAGTAAAATATATATGTAAGGATAGTTAAATTAGATTAAAAATTAAATTCCCTACCTAGCACTTAACTAATCTTTTTCATTTCATCTTCAAGTATCAAACTAATCAATCACCCATTTATTTCTTCCTAACATATGGCCTAGCCAATAAACATGTCTAATTCCATTTGGTTATATTTAATAGCCCTATATGTCAGCATTAACTTTCAAGTACACTCATAAAATCCACGATACTTTGTATTTTAAGTGCTAACCCACTTAAAACACACGGTGGCGTTCTTTTTTTCTCTCTCCTCTCAGCGTCAGAACTTGTATAGATTTCATCAAATAAAGATCCTTTTTTAAAACTAAGTCTGATTCTGGCCTAAAAAACATGTCATATATTATTTATAATTAACTTCCAAAAATAGTAGTTAAATAACATTTTTTGTAGAAATATATCTAAAAGGCAGAAAATACCAAATTGAATTATACAAGTCAATATGAACTCTGGTATTTACGAGGGGTGATTGATAATTAAGGTCTCCAATAGTATAAAATAAGTTTCCGACAAGGTAAAATAATAGCAGAGGTATCAGTATGAAGGGAATTTATTACTCTTACATATCGTAAATAATTTATTTCTCGACATAGTCATCACTAACAGCTACACATTAGTTCAATCGTTCTATCCGTTTCTTTATTTTGTCCATGAAGAAAGATTATGCTTGGTTATGTATCCATTAGCGCACAGCTCCATGAACGGCATCCGAGGAAAAACGTTGACCTTTCAACATCTCCTTCAATTTTGGGGACAACCAAAAGTACGACGGTGCCAAATCTGGGCTGTAAGAAGGTTGTGGAACCACAGTGAATTTCAGTTTTCCCATGATTTTCTGTGTTTGTGCACTGCAGTGCGGTCTTGCATTGTCGTAATTCAAAAGAGAGACGTTTCTCATCGGACTGATTACGCTTGAGTGAACGTAATGTTGCACAGTACCTGTCGAAATTCACCGTCAAACCTTTGGTCAGAAATTCTAAGTAGAGCGCACCACTTGCGTCCCAATAGATGGTGAATATGACTTTTGTTGCAGACATTAAAGTTTCGAACTTCTTGACACTCGGAGAACCAGAATGACGATATTCCATGGATTGTCTCTGGGTTATAATGATGAATCCAGGATGGCGAAGTTCAAGCAGCCATGCGCAAAGGGATACGCTGCCCACCAGAATGTTTCTTCATGAACAGAATGAAGAAATGGATAGAACGATTGAACCAATGTGTAGCTGTTAGGGGTGGCTATGTTGAGAAATGAGTTTACAATATGTATGAGTAGTAAATTTCCTTCATTCTGATACCTCTGTTATTATTTTACCTTGTCGGAAACATTTTATGCTATTGAAGATCTTACTTATCAATCACCCCTCGTGCTTAGAATAAGATCATTTACATTCAGTGTTTTATCCAGGATTATGTCAGCTGGGTTGCTTAGAGGTAGCGTGCCCGCTTCATAAGACTAAGGTTGCGGGTTCGATCCCGGCTGGAATCGATAGATTTTGTGGATGCAAAATTCGTAACCACGCATGAGTCATATGATTATATGACATGTAAAAAAGGTCCTTTAAGTATCATTTTGACACTGGTACTCTCAGCAAAATTAAATCACGGCCAAATTTTTCATCCGACGAAAGCTTGAATTAAATTAATTCAAGTGTCCAAATTTAGTAGCGAAACCCGCAACACAAGATGGTGCCACTACTGAAATGGCTCTCAAATTTGGGGGCTTGCCGGGTCTGCAAAGGTTTATTTGCTAATAAGTAGCCCATTAGGAAAAAAATTATGGACTATGCTAATTATAAGAGAAAGAAACACAAGTTATAATTACTTGTTACAAATAATAAACTGATATTTCTTATCCAAATCTACAAAAGTCTGGTTGAAAACGTTGCTCTATCTTTGGGTGTAGAGTGGTTAACATACAGAGGTTAATATAAACTGTATATTAATGTTCTGTGCAGCACACAAAATTGCTTATATATATTAAATAATTTAGGTTTTTAAGTACACAAATCTTTATTTATAATTGATCTTATTAATTTGCTAATTTTTACTTTTATGCGATGCTGCTCTAAGATAGTTATGTATTGGCGGGAAGGTTAAAACAGAGAGCGATGTGTTGTAGTAGTAATTATTTTAATCGCACCTTTACCGTAATTTTTTTTAATTCTCTACATTAAGTAAGTAGTTTTAGTTAATTTTTCTCTGTTATAATTTTATTTAATAATAGCATTGGTATATTATATAAATTTAATCATCTAATAATGATATATATATATATATTCATAGACTTACTTTTTTTACCTATAATCTAGCAAAATAGACAAATTACAGTTGAAAGTTGGATGGTTTAAACCTGAAATCTTAGTTACTAAGGTTGAGAGTTTGACTACTTATGTCTTATCTGTATTGACTGGTTGTACTTCTATTTATGCTTTGCTTATTAAGAGAGAAGTATAGCTATTTAGTATATTGTATATATGTTGGAATATTGGTTCCCTTTGTTGTTATCTTTGAAGATTACATTACATCAGTAAGTTTAATATTTGTGAAACAGTGTTGAAAATCCATTACTATATTTTTTGATTAGAAGCAAGAAACTTGAGAAATAAGAACAGATGAAGGTGAAAAGAAGGATTTTAAACATCTGAATGTATGACCTGCAGCTCACTTTGTTACAAAGGATGACTGCAAAAATAAATAGCGCAATAAATAACCAGAAAGTCAGATTTTTGCAACGATATCCCACAGTTAAACTGACCTTTTAAAAAACAAACAAATGATTTTACAAAAATAGTATACTTTTAATAAGACTGACTTTTGTAAGACCAAGCGCTTGCAAAATATAAGAAGCTTGCAAGTCATTAAAAAAGTCGCCAAGTCGCCAAAAATGATGCCAACGGGGCTGTATTTTGTAATTCTTTGAATAATTAGTTTTAATCAATTAATTTTTAATAATTATAATTAAATTACTGCATCCAAAATAATCATGTATATTAAATTTCAACTAAATTGAGCACTATGAAATGTATTTCATTATCAATTGAAAATTCCACCAAGATAAATAAATAAATATATAGAGAGTGTGAGCTATTAGTAGGAATTGAAAAAAATCATTGTATTGTAATATCATAAAAAGTATGCATGAGAATACTTATGTAACGTAATAGTTATGAATAAATAACATATTAATAATTATAAATGAATAACAAAATAATAATTATAAATAAATAATAAATATTATGATTACATATAATAATAATTGTGTTTTTATATTATATTATTAATAAAATAATTACATAATATGTATTAATATTAATAATGAATATCAATTAAAAAGTACTGTAAACTTGCAATATTCCAAAAACTGCAAAAATATCAAGGTAACCATATTGTAATGTTGTCGCTCATCTTGGAGAACATAAACAACAACTTGGTGCATGCCCCGTGATATCAAACTAGCACCTAATGTTTTTGTATTTCTCTATACTTCTTTTCCCTACAAAATTCACTTATTTATACAACATTTTAAAGTACAATATAGACTTCTCGAGGGTTGTGCTCTGTGTCTTCTTTTTCTCCGAAAGAAAAATATCATAATCCTCGTAAGAGCTAGATGAAAGCTTATGAGTTTATGTTCTGCTGATACGACTAAAGAGCGTATAAGACAAGAGCACTTCAACCATTGTAGCCATTTTTTAAGTTCATATAAACAAAGGGGAAAAAAACGTTCAAAGTGAATTAACTTCAGGTATGATCATAAAATAAAATAAAAAAAACTGATACAAGATCTTGGAAAAATACGAGGAGAAATATTGTTTTTAAAGAAAGAAAAATTATACCTAAGCCTTGGTAAGTCTTCCAGTGTATTTACTCTTAGATAAAAATGGCCCAAAATAGCCTAGTGGTTAGGTTTGCCCGCTTCTTCAAGCTTTTAAAAGTACTAGCTGTTCTTTTAAAAGAGAGATATTGCTATGTTGCTGTGATTTCCTCTTAATCTTGCTTTTTTAAATTATTTATCTCCTTATGCCGTTCTTTTCTTACTGTGATCTGCTCATCTGTTCTTTTGTCTTTTAATCTGTTCATCTGTTCTTTCGTCTTTTAATCTGTTCATCTGTTCTTTTGTCTTTTAACCTATTCATTTGCACATTAAAACCTACTAGTCTGTTCTTAATAAGATTATTTTTCTTCCTCATTTTGGCGCTGTTGAATTCCTGTATTTTATTCCTGCATGCATTAGTCGATATAGCTCTAAAGCAACGTAATTCAAATTAACACAACTCAATAAAAAATTTTGACATATCAAACGAAAGTAACAATTTCTTCAGACAGAATCGAGAGTATATCTTTTCTTTAAAAAATGCAGACTGTTTTTGTACTTTTTAAGTCCTTTATTTCAAATTTTATTTATAATAAACGAAAGTAGTAAAAACAAGAAAGGGTGCTTTAGGAAATAGGACCATCATAACAGGTTAATAAAATGTTTTGGTTTTTATTAATGTAGTGACTCTTATATATATATACAATTTATGTCATAAGATGATAAGGAAAAAATAATAATAACTGTATGTGTATACAGAGTATTGCCGAATTCAACCGGCAAATTCGTAGAAATCATATTAGGCAGCATGAGGATAGGCAAATCACCATAGACCATGGTGTCGGAAATCACGTTTAGTGGGAGTAATTCGAAAAAAAAAACAGTTATAAAGAGTGTGATGTGGAATGGAATGAAAGGGGGCAATAAGAGATAAGAAATATATTAGACATATAAAGCATGTCCCTACAGTACGAACAATGCATCACAGCTTGATGTCAGAAATGAAACGACAAGGGATTGTCACAGGAATTGTTCGAATTTGCAACCGCATAGGTCACAGCATAACCGACACCTTCGGACGAAGGATTGTTGTACACGTTCCAACATTCCGGTGTGCTGGCGATGCTTGCTGAACCGACGATTATCCGTGCAGTGAGATCTTCACTGTAGTCACCAGTGTCTCATACGCAAGCAATTGCCCAGGCATGCATATGGATACCAAACACCTTTTTAGATGTCCTTCCATTGTTGGTGCCCTTTATAAAATAAACATTGACTGCATCATGGACATTCTATGCTCAGATCACACCATGGATGTTGCCACGACAATGACTCAAGCCCTTGGCAATATTTGACTATAAGTTTTGTCATTGCCATCTTTGCACTTTGTCATACACGACAACAACAGCAACACAAGCAATTTCAGGTGGCCCTAAAAGAAGGAAGCCAAGAGATTGAGGTCCTGGAAGCTTGGCCAAGCAATATATCTACTGCGTTCAATCCATCTTCCGGGATGTGCAGCAGGGAGGTGATTACTCCCCACAGTCAAAAAATTTTCTGTTGTACCATCATGCCCGAACCACACGTTGTGGAGCTCAGTGGACGATACTCCTTACAGAAACTCCAGAAAAAATGAGAAATTTGAATACATGCACGTTTATCAACTCTACAGTTGCTCTCCAAATCCCCGTATTTGTTTGGCCATTCCCTCGTCTGGCTCATCATCCTCCCGATGGCTACTATTCCCGCGATTTTCACCGACTAAACGTGGTTTGCGACTCTATGTTCTATAGTGATTTGCCTTCCCCATGCTGCTTACTATCACCTCTCTGAATTCGATAACACCCTGTATACACCAAATTCGATAAAAAGTTCGCTGGTAAGGTTTTCTTTTGCACAGGGGTCCAGGCACTCAAGAAGTCTTAAGACGCTACTGTGGTTGTGTGGTGGATTCCATGCATATTAAAAATGTTAGAGACTCAAAGCTCTCGCTTTGGTGGGGAGTGGAATGTAAGGTCAGACTCAGTGTGTCGCTTGTGAACATGGTTAAAAATTATTAAGTCCGTAAACAGTAGTCCTCGTGTAGCTTCCAGATGTAATGGTAGAAAACAAGATCAATCCATTTAGATTATTTTAAAGCATTTTCAAGCCACAATTTCAAAATAGGATTTCAAGTTTTTTTCATTTTGGTCGATTTAACAAAATCACGCAATTACGGATGTGTTTTAAAAAGTAAGGTTGAGAAGGCTTTGACAAGTGCACAAAAAATCACCTTATGAACTAAATTTTCTCTTTAGATGACAGACTATATCACAACAATCGCACCTCACTATTAAATGGATTTTTATGCGGCAAGGTGCCTGAGTCTTGGTTAGAAAATGAAGAAGTACCAAGAAAAGAGGTCGGTCATTGAATTAAGTAATGTTATTCGTCAAGAACGCTTCTTCGGTTAAAATTAATCAGCAATGAGTACCTGTGTATGGAACGAGCCTAATGTCTCCAAAATAAATGTAGTTTTGGTTCACGGAATTCGATAAAGGCTAACGAACGTGTGAGATGAGCAAAGACATTTTTGTTGAGACTTATTTGAACACCCTCTGTTCAGCCCGAACCTCGCACAAAATAATTTTCATCTATTCAGACCATTGAAGAAGTATATGGGAAACTGGCAATTCAAAATCGATGCTGATATTCAACATGCCACATTGTAACTGCTTTATCAGTAAACCTTCAACTAATCCCCTAGGGTAAATTTATTCTTCTTAACTGTATGTTCTATTGAGAACTTTCTCCCGAAGAAGAAGACGAATTATTCAAATGAGTTGTCTATTTAAGCGTTGACATTTAGGTTCGCGAAGTTAGTCGACGGATAGTCGCTGGATGGTCGATTGTTGATAATTGAAGAATAAGTGATGAAATTGAGCTTAAGATTTACAACCGGAGGTCGTACAATTAAGTAAGAGATTTAAGGTGAATTATATCGCGTAGAAGTCCAGAATGCTCCAAGAGTAAGCGGAGTAAATTATACTTGTATGTAAGGAAGCCGTGCGATTGCTCTTCTAATTAGTTACTTAGAACACTCCCTACCTTTAGTTGTGTGGTTTAAGTCAAAGGGTTAATAAATTTGAATTTAAAACTTGTTATAACTGATCTTTACTCGAACCCCAAACACCAACAGCCGTTCTAGTCGGTTGTCACAACATGACTCCACAACATTGCAACCAATATCTTCTACTCCAATTTATATACATTGGTATACCGACTGAACAAGACAATCATAGTGTTTTACTACCCTTCATACTCCTTTAAGTTCGTAAATAGAAGTTTTTTTTTCTCAGAATGCTTGGTGCTTTACTTTGGGAACTGCACTCGTTCTTTCAAGACTGTTGAATTAATATCTTGCAAACACGAATAATTTTTGAAAACAAGAATCAAAACATTTTGGGTCATTAGAATTTTTTCATCTTGTACAATCATCAATTTGTGACATCAGCAATTTTTTGTTATGCCAGAATATAAAGTGTCAGATAATTTGTCAATTATATAATTATTTCCCACGTAATTAATAAACTTAAATTTCTCCATTTGCAATGCATACCTTCTTCATTTTCTGCTAGACTTAACGCAGAACAATTAGGATTACGAATTTCATTAACTCTTCAGGACATAATATTTATTTTGCTTCTTACTTTGGAACTTGGTGCCGCGAGGGAGTTGAATGCAATGATTACTGTTAAATCATTGCATTCAACAAGATAATGATAATGAACAAGATTATTGTTAAACTTTCAAGAGAACTAATATTTTAATACAAGCATTTATTGTACGATTATTTACATAAACTACTTATGACTCTACTCAAATTAATTATTCATTTCGATCATAAATAATTCAATTACAAGCAAAACTCAAAAATCACGGTAAATAAAGATATACAATATAAACAAATTAATTGAATGAAAAGAAATTTCGTCCGTCTCCCATGCAACTCAAAAAAAAATAAAATGTTTAATTAAATTCAAAATCCCAAGTGTATTTATCTCAGACTTGAAAAGAATTTTATGCATTTTTAAACTAGAACTAACACAGAACATATTTATTTCTTATACATATTTGATGTTATGCAAGCATTCCGCGTATGACATGGAAACAATTATTAAAGGATGGAAACTCATTGCGTTATCAAGATGGTTTCGTCAAAATGCAGGCCAAGAAATAAACAAAATTATGAGGAAATAGTTTGAAAATGAAAATAGTGATGTCCTGTTTTAAAATACTAAATAGTAGGACTCTATATTTGCAATTTTGTTTCATGTATTTCTTTTTTATATATAAATTAAAACCATTCAGCATTTAATAAGTGAATAAAATTCTTATTTTTTTCAATTCCTACTAGTAGTTCACTATCTCCCTATATATATATATATATATATATATATATCGTTCAAATTTTAAAATCGTTAATAAAATACCTTCTAATCATTCATTCAAGTTCAAATCATTTTTTAACCTTGTAGTGGACGACACTGGATATTAATACAGTATTTTTCAAATATTTTTTCATTAATTAAATTTAAAAAAATGAATAAATAGTAACAAAAATAATATTCCAACATCATACGTAGAAAGAAAAATCGCTTGTTGTGTCCCTCTAGCGCAATGGACTTCTAATCAAAAGGTCGTGGGCTTGAATCCCACTTGAAATGGCCTAATTTCAGAGAATGATTTTTTTTTTTTTTTTTTTTTTGCTATACTATTTTATTAGTGAGTGAGTGAATATTAACGTCCCACTGTTCAGCTACACGAGGGCTTTTGGTGACATACCACATAACTTTGAACCATGGTCAAGTGACGTGGACGTCACCTGAGCTGGTAACCCCCTCTCCTAACTGCCACACCACACCAACGGTAGGACGTTTGAGCTCTCGACAGATTTAACGTGCATCGCTCCTCTACACGGCGGGTCTTAAGTGATACTGGGCTCGAACTCGTAACAAGGCCAGCCATGTTCCAATACCTTGACCACTCGGCTACCTCGGCCACACTATTTTATTAGAATAATTAAATTTAATTAATGAATAAATAGTAACAAATAAAAATAATAGTCCAACACATCCTATTCAGAAAGGAAATGGAAAATTGCAAGGGAAATCGCTTTCTATTTTTCCACTTAATGTTTGATTCTGTTAGATGTACATACATATTTATATTAATTGCAACTATTTAATAAAAGTAGGTAAAATAAATTTTTCTTTGTGTTGACCTAAGTAGGTATTGAATTCAAAAAAAAAATTTTTTTTTATATATTACTTGTTTGCGTGAGTTTTACTTCTATTTAGTTACAACTTTAAGAGAAATTGTTCACTGTCATGATATATTTTTGAAAATTTAGTTTATTAATTAGAAAAAATAGAAGACACAAATAAACGCACAAATTTGCTAGTATGTATATTGGACGATGATATTATTAAAAATACTGAAAGCCTATTTAATGCACTAAATTCATATCACCTTAAAACCACATGATAACTACAATTAATTCATACGCCTCTCTGTTGCCAATGCTTTTACACTTCTGCTTTTACAGTCTTTTAAACAGTATATATTGTGATATCCCCTCCTCGGGTGAACATCTCTTTGATTATTAGTGTGAACTAGAGGTGTAGGATTAACGGAAGAACTAGAAGCATACATTATCTTAATATGGCTTTATTAAGATATTTAACTTAATCCTTTAACAAATTAGATAATAATATATGTGAGAGAATCTACAGTGGCAAAACACACAATTTATGTAATACCGCATTAACCTAACCCAGACCACTATCAATAACTGACTCGCCTAAACTCAATTCCAATACTATCACAGATCCTAATATTAAACAGTCAATCCTATCTTACTGTAGTTTGAAGTAACGATCACAACAATCTTAGATGAAGCCTTGTAATTATTCGAGTGCAATGGTATGCACCTTGACTCAATGGAACTCTATCACGTATGATTTCTGTTCATCGCCACGTAACGTTTTCCAAAAATTCTTCACGCTTGAACCACGGACTAGGTTTACGTCCTTCAAATTTCCATTACGCTTACTCTAACTTCTGATATTTAAAAGCTTCCTAATTTGCATTTTTCTTTCACGCTTCCCTTCTTGGATTTGGTTGGAAAAGAGTTGCCATTAATTCTGACTCCAAAGAACCCAAAGGACATGTTAAAAAAAGGACGCGTGAGCCTGTAACAATATTTCAAAACAATAATAATTCCCATGGGTAAATAAAATACACTCAATTTAAAAATACACATTTAATAAAAGTATTTTTTTAACTTGAAAAACTTTTCAAAGAATATTAATACTTGAACATTTTTACTAAATAACTTAACTTGAAATTTCATCTAAATTTTACAAGCAGAGCGACAAAATAAGTCTAATATCAGTTTTGGATTCAGTGGAGAATACAAGTTAACTTCATCAAAATACAACGAATTAAAAGGGCAAGCCACGTTGTCAGAATGGACGAAGACCGCACCACTAAAAAAGTCTTCAATGCCCAACCAATTGGCACATGGAGAAAAGTCAGGCCAATTCTCAGATGGATTGGTGGCCTAGAAAAAGATCTACTAGTTTTGAGAATTAAAAATTGGAGAACACCAGCAGGAAGAAGTCTGGTCTGGAAAAGGCTTCTTGAAAAGGCCAAGGCCCATCCTAGGCTGTCGAGCCACTGATGAAGGAAGGAAAGAGAACAAGTGACTGTATTTATTATGTAATCGTCATGAATTAGTTACTTTGATATCAATTCATAGGGCATTAAAAGCATAAAATGTACTATTAATTACAACTTTGTGCTTTTTAGCAACAATGAAATAATGAGGGCTATTTACCCGAAATGATACCTCTCTATGTTATATACTACATCGCTTCACGTGAAGATGACAAAGAACTGTTCAATGAGTTATAAGAACGAATGGTACTGTTGACACAAAATACGAAGACATCGATGTCAATAAAAACAGTTTAATCTTGTCATTTATTTGAAAAAACAATTTTCATTTAAAAAAACAAATAGAGAAACAGATATTTTTCTCTTTTTTTATCATATAGAAAAGCTTAAAAATGTATCCAAATTTATTCAACAATGGTTTTTACTTAAAATAATTGTTAGATGAAAAAAAAATCGGATACAATACATAGATCAAAGATTGCTCATAAATCGAAAAGATTAGTACCTAATACAAATGAAAAATTTTAAGCAGCTAAAAAACATCAGTTATTACATATTAATAAAACTATCTATAGTTAGCACATACTAAATAAATATGCAGTCGAACCTCTATATAACGAAGTCGCTAAATCCCGGAAAAAAGTTTGTTATATGGAAAATTCTTTATATAGAGGTTCATCTTTTAATATACTTTTTAAACCACATAAAACAAATTTTAAATACATAAACACTAAATATTACAAAAAGGAATTATTCACACCTTTTTTTAAAAATTAATATATGTTTTTTTATATATCTTACCCATCAAAAAAAGAAAGAAAGAAAACTGCAAGGAAAACAAGAAAAAAGAATGCCGAAGAATTCATTGTATTTTCAATATTACGAAAATAATTTTATTTTAAAATTAATGAATTTTGAGGACATTTTATAATTTAAAGCATACAAGTAATATTAAATATACATTATTCTATAATCAGAACACGGGGACACGGGACAACTCCATTGAGGGTGAAAGAGGATATTGAAGATATTTCTAGTGAATTAGACAGTGGGGGTTAAGGGTTGCAGTTCTTGGATAAAACGTCCAGAACTCTATTGCTGTCGGCGAGTTAGGATCTAATAAAACCAGTTCAAATTTATGACCACCATAAAATATGTTAAAGAGAGAATAACTTGAATATTTTTCAGAAATAATTTAAAAAAGGGGAGAACAAAAACTGAATCACAAAAGAAAAGTTCTTAAATAGAAAATGCACGTCACTATAGAGAGATTATTTTACGAAGAAAATCGTGAACTGTTCAAGGTACCAGGAAAAAGTTCGCTATATAGAAAAATTCGCAATATAGAGGTTAATTATATAGAGGTTCGACTGTATCTATAGTTTGCACATACTAAATAAATGTATATCATAAATAAGTTTAAAATACCACATCTTTAACAAATTAATAAACTTGTAGATTAAATAGATATGTGTCAACGGTTATACATATATATATATATATATATATATATATATATGGCATGCAGCCAAAAGCAAGGCAGTCTTCGCGCGCAGGCGCAGCTAAAACACGAACTGAAACTTTTGAACTAGTGGAAGAGAAACAAAAACTCTAGGACATTAGAGAGAAAGGAGAACGAGAGAGGTGCGCGAGCAGGCGTTACCTTCTGCATATCATTGTCAAACTTATCTACCTTTTTAATTAATTTTTGTTTAATGTTAAATAAAATAGAGGAAAGATAAAAGTCTTGGACCCCTTGTTGTCTCCCACAAATTATGGGGGCTCGGCCGGTATCGATAAAATTTCGATTTTGAACCAAAGTCTAGACAATGAACGGCAGCGTCCGTGAAGGAGACGCTCCGCCATTTTTCGGAAACTTCGTTCAACCTGTGTAGAGGTTTGAACTCAGCATGAATACTCCGCCTGTGTAGAGGCCGGGATTGAAAAAAATTTCGATTTTGATCAAAGTTTGGAACGTGAACAAAAGCCGTCCGTGGAGGAGACGCGCCGCCATTTTTCGAAAACTTCGTTCAACCTGTGTAGAGGTTTGAACTCAACCCTAAAAATTCCGCCTGTGTAGAGGTTGGAAATACCACAAACACCTGCGAAGAGGTGTCAATTCGAACAATTTCAACTATATTACCTGCGAAGAGGTGAAATCAGTGGAATCAAAGTTTTTTTTTTCTTCAATTATTGGATACATCGTACGTGCGAGCAACAAGGGAGCCAGAAGAAAAAAAAAAGGTAGGATCTTTCCATATTTTTCTAAAATGTATAAAAACGCTCTTAAAGAGGATCTCATAAGAGTTGTTGAGAATCTAGACGGTACTGTGGAGAGTACGGACACCATAGTTAAACTAAAGACTAAAATTGAGAATAGTAGTACATTTGAAAGTGATCCAGATTTCGTTAAAACTTTAATTAAAAACTGTATAGATGAGAGAGTATCGCGAAACGAAAGAGAGGTAACTTTAGGAAAACAGAAAATTGAGCTCGCGAAACTACAGTTAGCACAGTTAGAAAAAGAAGTCGAACTTCAAAGGGTTAAAAATAAAGCATTAAGTTTAAATCCTGCAGCTAAAGTCGAAGATAAACAGTTCGAAACTTTAAATAAAGAAACCGCAACTCATATTGGCATTCGAGAAGCAGAAGATTGGTTTAGGCCTATTGATTTAGCTAAAGAGTGTGATATTTATATTTCATCTAGAAGCGGATCACATAAAGAAATTCCTATTACTTATGGATATACCGAAGACCCCTTTAAAAATAGATCACAAAACTTTAAAACAAAGATTAAAGAGAACTATCCCCAATATCTTGAAAGAGAAAATAAAAATTGCTTTATATGCGGTGATTCATCTCATTGCGCAAGAGACTGTGAGAAGCGTTTTAAATCTAAGGAATCTAACGACCACATCCATAATAGAATAAACGTGAATACGTTGAAAATCGAGAACGAAAAACAAAATAGCGATGAATTCGCACAACAATTACAATACGTAAACATTTTTGTAGAAAATCAGCCCGTAACAGCTTTGATTGATTCAGGTTGCCAGATCCCAGTTTTAAATTCCTCACTAATTAGAGTGCAAACGCCTTCCGAAGAAATCATAACATTAAGTTCATGTTTTGGCGAACAGCGAATGGTAGAAGTTAAACCGATAAATCTTTCTCTTAATCAACACTCTCCCAGCTTAAGTGTTCGAACGGCGATATCACTGACCTTGACCGAAGAATTTATTATACATCCCAGTGTATATTCTGAAATAGAGAAACTAGGCCACGCAAAGAGCGATGTTTTATTGAGTGAAAGTGGATCCTCTTTGAGTGCAGATTGTGGTGTTGTTTCTGTTTCAAATGTTTCTGTTTCAAATGTGATAGAAAACTCTAGTTATGATTTGCCACATGTTAAAAACTTTAATACTAGAAATGATTTGAGTTCTCTAGTTAAGAATTATAAATGCAATAACATTAAGAGTACTAAGTTAAAAAGGTGTATTAAATTGAAAAATGATTTTCCTGTGTGTCAGAGAACCAGACGTTTATCTTGTTCTGATAACCCTTCACCTATGAAGAGTAAATATAGACGGTTTGCGTTGCTCCGCAGGATCTTTCAGCCCTGGCAGTGGAAACGAAGGAAAAAAAGAAATCGTTTTGAACAGACGTCCAGAACTCTACAGAGGAAAATATCGATGCGTTCAACCAAAGATCAACTTGTTAAAAAAGACGTTCTTATGCCTGTGAAACACAATGTTTTCCTGTGGAACCTTCCGGATGTCGAAGAGGTGCCTTCACATGATGGAGAAACTGTTCAGTTCAGCAGAATTATGATATTTTAAACCTTGGTGTATTTGTCGTATAGTCCTAGTCTGTTCCGTCTTTTTTTTTTGTATGTTTCAGATTCTCCTCTGGTATCCATGGAAAGGAAAAAAGGAATACGTACAGCTGCGGACAGCGTACAGTCAGGATAGCCGTTATGGCATGCAGCCAAAAGCAAGGCAGTCTTCGCGCGCAGGCGCAGCTAAAACACGAACTGAAACTTTTGAACTAGTGGAAGAGAAACAAAAACTCTTGGACATTAGAGAGAAAGGAGAACAAGAGAGGTGCGCGAGCAGGCGTTACCTTCTGCATATCATTGTCAAACTTATCTACCTTTTTAATTAATTTTTGTTTAATGTTAAATAAAATAGAGGAAAGACAAAAGTCTTGGACCCCTTGTTGTCTCCCACATATATATATATATATATATATATATATATATATATATATATATATAGGATTTTCCCTTTGAAAAATTTTGTTAAAAGGTTGAGTCATATCCTTTTCAGAGGACCATTAATGTCAATTTTATTTATTACTACATTCCGAAGCAGCGCCGTCTAGTGAGCTTTTGTAGCTCCGGCTTGAATAATTTTTCGGCAGAGGCCTACTAACCACCGCCGGTTCAACACGTCACGTTTTTAGCGCATTTCGCGCCCTGCGCGATACCAGTCCTAACGTCCAAGAATGAGAAAGGTAATTAATTTCCCCGTCTTCTAAAGGTATAACTCAACTTTCAATTAACCTAATTTCTGCATGTCTTTCTCTTTGTAAATATTTCCCTTTAACTTGAAATAAATTCTTTTTTACTTAAATGAAGTATTTGTGTTTAAATGACTTTGATTCAATTAATTCATCACTCACCCTTAAATACTTACCCCTAGACAACCACCTCGACAATCTAAAATCCCGCCTTCTGTAGAGTCTGATTTTTATTCGAAGATTTTATTCGGACTCCCATATATATATATATATATATATATATATATATATATATATATATATATATATATATATATACACTGGTGTGCAAAATCAAGAACGAAGTCAAAAAATTAGCATATCAGCTGAACGAAGAGGCAGAGCGAACAGAAAGACCAATCAGGAGATTAAGTAAGGTGATGTACGGTAGCACATGCGCAGATATGCAGGTAGACGTAATGGGGGAGTGTCTGAGTAGTATAAAGCATGTTGTCGGTGTAAGATCAGTATTTCTGGCAAAGAGATTGCACGCCGTATAGCAGTTAAAATCACACCGAGTTGCTGCCTCAGCGAGAAATGGCGAATAATCAATCTGTTAGATGACATCTGGATGCTTTTACCCGAGGTCGAATCATTGGGAAGGCCGCAGTGTGACAAGTGTGGCTGCAGAGTTCGGAATTGCTCACAGCATCGTTTCACGACTTTGGAGACAATTTCAAACTACAGGAACAGCTATCCGGGGTTTCAGTAGTGGTCGTCCACGAGGAACCACACCCGCAGATGACCGGTACATTGTCTTACAGGCCAGAAGAAACAGGCGGCAGAAAGCGGGAGAAATCGCTAGACACACGACACAGGCGACTGGACGACCGATATCGCGTTTTACCGTGGCCAGAAGACTGCACGACGCCCTCTACGGTGTGTACCTTTAACGCCTGCCCATCGGAGAAGGCGTTCTCTGTGGTGCCGGGAACACCGGAATTGGAGAGACAATGAATGGGGACGAGTACTCTTTACAGATGAGAGCAGATTCAGTTTGAGTAGCGATTCTCATCGCATACTCATCTGGAGAGAGCGGGGAAGCCGCAATCATCCCTCGAACATCATTGAAAGGGAAAGGTATGGAGGTCGCGGTGTTCTCGTTTGGGGAGGCATCATGCTTGGTAGTCGTACAGACCTTCACATCTTCGACGCAGGTTCAGTCAACGGGACCCGTTATTGTAACGAAATTCTTCTTCCATATGTGCGTCTTTTTAGAGGCGCTATGGGTCTGCAGTTCCTTTTCATGGACGACAATGCACCATGTCATCGCACAGTAGCTGCCGAACAGCTCTTAGAGAGTGAGGATATTGAACGTATGGATTGGCTGGCACGATCTCCGGATCTCAATCCCATCGAGCATGTATGGGATTTTCTAGGCAGACGCTTGGCAGCTCGTACCTTACCACCAGTAACGATTCGGGAGCTTCGATTGGCGCTGCAAGACGAATGGGCAGCAATGCCTCAACAACTCATTGACACCCTCATTCTCAGCATGGGCAGACGCTGTGAAATCTGCCTAGCAGTCAGGGGAGATCATATCCCCTACTAAAGACCGGATGTTTCTTGCTGGATACCCATCACAGGGATGTTTCGGCCTTCAGTTGCATTGCGCTCCATGCTACTTTTTCAATCAAGCTTCTTTTTATCCCTCTGATTTCTCTTTTAGTAAGTGTTGCTTACATTACACATGTCCTTACGTATTGGGGATCTTACGGTATTAAATGTGTTGATTTGGAAACCTTTTGTACAAAGTTATATTGAAAAAACCGTCTCGTCCTTAATTTTTGCACACCAGTGTATGGTATATATATATATAACACAATTTGGATCAATGTGAATGAACTACATAATAATTTTTTACCTTTCATTCGAACAATCGCAAAAACAAAGATGTTATTGGAAACGAAGCAATAGTTGCATTTCGAAACCCCCTTGAATATAAACAGCGTTAATGGCCATTAGATAGATAACAGTTACTTGCGAAATATGTTCTAATGCATACAAGAATGCGATCTCTTTCTCTTCTACTTAATGCTGGCTACGAATAAGTTATAATTTAACAATAATACATTTACGAATTTTAAAAGTAACAATATGAATTGGATGGGCCTTTATTCCGCGAAAAATACTGTTGTTCTACCTTTTAAACTTTAGGTCTTTAAAGGACTAGAGTTTTAGTTGTATAACTATAACTTGGAAAATGAAACATGCATTATTAATGTTGTAAATTACTTTCTGAGTCGGAAGGTGAAATTGAAATGCTCGTTCTTTTAAATTGAACGAGGCTTAAACATCCTTATTTATATATATATTACCGTTATAGTCTATATTTCAGTTATTTCATAAAATAACTAGGTATTTCATGAAATAACTAGACAAGTCAGTTAAAGTATGTAATAGATGAAAAATTTCATACTTTAGCTTATTATTCTATGAAATAACTAATGATAGACCGTTAAAGTCAGCAATAAATAATTTCAAAGTAATTTTTAATTAATTGGTCCTGAATAGCTAAAATCTCTCGGAAAATACATTTTATCGCTATCGCGGATGATTAATTGATAAATAATAAGGAAAAGCGCAGATGATACAATTCACACATTATTGCTCACATTGCTAACATTAGTTAAACAGAAAGGGAAAAAACAATATGTAGCCAAACTAGTTATATTTGAATATTATCGGGGAAAAAACATATGCTGGGAAGAAAAACTGTTGCTTCATAAAAACATTGTGTAAACTTTCTCAAACAAAAAAGTAACAACATTGATTTAAATTTTATATATGAAATACCTCCCTTTATCTTATACTTTTAATTATTTATCAGAACAAGGATTGCTGTGTGATGATACTTTGAATTTCTTTGCATATCATTTTTAAAACAACCACACTGTTTCCTACTACGCATTTTTTTTTTACACGAGCACTTTTTAAACCCTTGACCAGTACCACAACTTTGAGCTGTTGCAACAGATCGAAGAGTTGTGCCAATTTTCGGAACTTCTTGAATGGAAATTAATTCTCGCTCCATATACTGAACTGAGATTTATAGAACAATTATTTTATTCTCGGCTATCTCTTGTTCCTCATCGGAGAAAAATCACTCCCCAAAGTAACTATAAGCGGTTCAAAACTTACTTAAAGGCAGCTAGAACCGGTTCAAAGAACTTTCGAGTGCCGTATTTCATACTTTCACGATCATGTAATCGTTATTGCATAGAATACCTACCGTAAAATCCGGCGTATAACGCGCGCCTATACTTTCAAGCTGAATTGTTTAATTTTTAGGTATATTAGCCGTAAAACGAGCACCCTCTTTTTAATGAAGAAATCTGAAATATTAGTATACATTGCTTTTATGTTTTGAAGTCATTTATTCGAGGTATTATCCCAGAAAAAATACTATACTTCTAGAACTACAACTCTTTTCATTCGTAAGGCAAGCCGTTTCTTTTAAATTAACAGTGTTTCGATACACGTATAAGTAAATTCCTTTTTCTGCTTTTCTCTTTTGTTATTTTAAAAGTTATCGTTTTTATACGCGGTGTATAACGCGCACCCTTAAGTTTCGATCTTATTTTTTGTGTTCAAAGTGCGCGTTATAAGCCGGATTTTATGTATTTAAATCGTAGAATTCAATGCCTTTATAAACTTTAACCAATTTGTCAAGTTATTTCATGAAAATACTTAATTATTCTATGAAATAACGGTTTTCCCACTTTGACGGTAACATATAAAGGGTGTTTTTTTACAGGTATACAACTTTAAATTGCAATAAAACAACGATGTATTATTCGATTGACATGAATTTTTTTATTCGAAAGATATTCTTGTGGCATTACATTTTAAATATGATTTCTGGCATAGGACTGCCACGGCTGGCTCGGATGTAGTCCAATCTGGACGTCCAATTTTCGATGACTTTTTCCAACATTTGTGGCCGTATATCGGCAATAACACGGCGAATGTTGTCTTCCAAATGGTCAAGCGTTTGTGGCTTATCCGCATAGACCAATGACTTTACATAGCCCCACAGAAAATAGTCTAGCGGTGTTAAGTCACAAGATCTTGGAGACCAATTCACAGGTCCAAAACGTGAAATTAGGCGGTCACCAAAACGTGTCTTTCAATAAATCGATTGTGGCACGAGCTGTGTGACATGTTGCGCCGTCTTGTTGGAACCACAGCTCCTGCACATCATGATTGTTCAATTCAGGAATGAAAAAGTTAGTAATCATGACTCTATACCGATCACCATTGACTGTAACGTTGTGGCCTTCATCGTTTTTGAAGAAGGATTCCACCAGCCCATAAAGCACACCAAACAGTCAGTTTTTCTGGATGTAACGGTGTTTCGACATACACTTGTGGATTAGCTTCACTCCAAATGCGGCAGTTTTGTTTGTTGACGTAGCCATTCAACCAGAAGTGCGCTTCATCGCTAAACAAAATTCGCTTATGAAAATCGGGAACAACGGCAATGTCGTTTTGGGCCTTTCGACGAATCTACGCCTTGCTTGATGATCGTTTTGATGAATTGCCCAACCAAACTGAGAATAAATCACTTGACAGCTGTTAAATCGGTCGCCATCTTGGAAAGTAATGCCAACTTAAACTTCTATACCTGGAAAAAAAACACTCTTTATATGAAGAGTTAAAGGCTGTCTTCGGTAAAAGTGCGAGGGCTTGAAATAAACCCGAAGCACATTTTCAGACAGAAAAAAATACCTCAATTGCTATAGAAATGTGCAATATTATAACTCATACTTCTGTTAATAATATAATGTTTTTAAAAATGCCAAAATATTCCATGAAAACTTCCTTTTTTGTTATAATACGTGAAGGTATAACCCATTTAACATTACGGTATTGGAGAAAAAGCGCGAAACACATTTTATACCAGAAAAAATGAATAAACTCTGTTAAAAACGGGAAGTATAATAAAAAAATTCTGCTCTCTCTCTAAAGGATAGTGAAGCCTGAATATATATCATATTGATGTGTTTAATTTTTTATATCTCAAAAAATGTTCCAAATTATGGTCCTGTTCTTTAATATTAACCGAAGACAGCCTTAAAAGGCTTAAGAATGAGATGTGTGTTCTCGTGTCAACCTCGTCTCTTAACCGTTGTTCATAAGTAAAACGCGTATTCATTGCATTAGCCGGACCTTCGAGTAGGATAAAAAACAAGCAGTTGGAAATGTTGGTAATCAATTGTCAAGAATAAAATGAATTATTCCGTAATTGTCGTTCGACTTCATTTAAAATGTGAACCAGTGAAGTACTTAGTTTTCTTATCAGATAAACATCTATTATGTTTAGATAAGTTCGTCTAGTAATTTTTTTTTCTAAGTCAACATAAAATATGTTGGGAAAATAAATCAGTAGAGCTGAGATAAGAGTACTCACTGAAGATATATTTTCCTTTTAAAAATGAACTCTGAAAAATATTTTTTCTCTTTCTTGATCACAAGTATATTATAAACTAAATTAATTTTCGATGAAATGATACAATATAAACTAAGTTAAATTTATCTAAGACGATAAATAAATTTTAATTTTTTCTAATTTTTGATTATTTGTATACTTTTTAATCGCTTACAAATGTGTTCCAATGTGTACAATTGATAAAAGTTGTAGAACTTTTGAACATCGTAATAGTGTCAAAAAAAACACGTCAGAATGAATCAGCAAGTAAAGATTTATCACATCAGCATAATCTTTATCAAGTTTATGATTTAAAGCTGCTATATTTGCTTAAAGCATCATATAAGTCACTGCACCATTACATTGACGATCATTATGACGTTATTGTAATATGTGATATGAGAGTGTGATGCTGCGCAATAGCTCTAAAATCTCATTTAAAAAAACTTTCATTTTTTAAATGTACTTTTTTACATTTAATTAAATGCTCTAGTGTAGTTTGGAAAAGTGGATTAGAAATACCATAGGATTAAAACTTACGTTTGAATTCACAATTGCTCTTAAATGGGATATTTAACAGTATAACTCTTAGTACATATAATTTTTTGTGAGTTACTTCTCTCTTTCTGTAGTTTACCGTCCCTATAGCTATTACCTATTATCGCATTGTTTGAGACGTCATCTTTTTCGTCGAAGACTATTAATCCATATAGAATCAGTTATTCCAAAAAATTAAAGTTTAACAACCATGTTGTTGTGGTAGGTTACAGTAAGGGTTTTTTCTTTTGGTTGGAATTTTCCAGTCTTTTATTTGTTTCTACGTAAGCTTCACTAATATTTTTACGTACCCTTATTTATTTATGGAGATGCTGAATTTTGAAATCATGTTATTTTTGCTCGAATATTTAGTTCAAGTTCATTATAAATAGCATTAATCTACTAATAAGATCTATTCCCTAAAAATAGTAGATGAAAGCGTGTAGTTCGTTATTTAAAAAAAATCACTAGATATTTCATGAAATTACAGACCAAGTCAGTTTAAATTATATACAATTATCGGATTATGCGATTTAACTAGCTATTTCGTAGAACAACGATTGCTTAATCTTTTAAATATTATGTTTTGCGTTTCGGATAAAATATTTGTAATATTTCTTTGCTAGAGAGAGAGAGAGAGAGCAGAACTAAGTAGTCTAATAATTAATACAAGCTATAAAAATTTAATTATAACTATTGCTGTATCTCTCTCTCTACGTCTTTTTCCGCACCATACTTTGTTATCTATCAGTTATTTCATTAAATGATATTTTATGAAGCAACTGAGTTATTCGTTTTTTAACACATTTACATAAATATCAAATAAAAATAAACTCAGTAGTAAGAATATGTCTACCAAAAATAAATTTCGTGAGAAGAAATTTTTTTTTCTTTTGTTTAGTCGAAACATTATTGGTTAATGTGCAAGAGTGTAGAATTGTTCCATTCCGGTTGAACCCCAGTTTATGCCAGAGTTACGTAATGGGTTATTTTCTAATTTTCGATCAAATAAGGGATCTCAGGGGTGCTAAATTTCTCTAGAGGTCTGAAAATATAAACTATTTTCAAGCAGGTATAATTCTTTTAAATTTAAATTAAATTATTCGAATCCTGTACACATTATTTATAAAAGAATGGGGCTTCAGAAAAGTATAAAATTATTAAAATATAATAATAATTTTAAAAAAAATCATAAGCATATGAAACTTCTATAATAAATATTAAGTATTTTTTGCGTTGCGCACTCTATTTTCTAAAATAGTAGCCTATGATGTATAAAACTTTGTAGAATTATAAAATTCATCATGCTCTTTAAGCCCTATGCGGTCGAGCATTATCGTGGAGGAACACTATTTCTTTTCTGGACGCTAATGCTGGCCTTTTTTCTTTGATAGCTGCATTCAATTTATCCAGTTGATTGCAGTACGGATCCGCGTTGCTGGTTTTTCCCTGTTTCAGCAACTTGTAGTACACTGGACCTTTACTGTATCACCACAAACAAAGCAATATTTTTCGTTGATGGATATTTGGTTTTGGAACTGTTACTGATGATGTTCTAGGTTTGCGGTAAGATTTATTTCTCTTAATATTCTCGTAAAGAATCCACTTTTCATCTCCTGTAATCAGCTTGTCCGAAAACGGCTCCACATTGTGTCTAGTCAGATGTGAGGAACACATTCTTACACAATCAGACAAATTCTTTTCCGTTAATTCATGTGGAACTCAAACACTTCGCTTTAACCCAAACCCAAGAGATTTAATGTGATCTCCAACAGTTGTATGATGAATGCCAAACTGTTCTGCAATTTCTTGACTTGTTCAATGTGGATTATTTTCCAACATAGATAGCAAAACATCAGTATCGATCTTCGATGGTCGTCTAGATCGATCACTTTCTTGGAGGCTCTGATCCCCGGAACAAAATTTGCTAAACCATCTTTGCCAAGTACGAATATTTACAATATCTTTTCCAAATACTGCACATAAATTTTTACATGCAACCCATGCTTTTGCTTGCTTTTTGGAATTCATACAAAAGGCAGCGTCGTAAATGCACTTTATCTACTGACATGTTTTTCACTTTACATATTACAAGTAAATGATGAACGGTAAAAAAGGACTCATATTATACAGCAGCTAAAAAAACAAAAAAAGAAACCCGAATGACTCACTAGCCAGAGTTTTTTTTTTATTTACAACAAAAATCACCTGCCTATTTAAAATACGACAGAACTTTCCCTCTAACAACCTAAGGACTTTCGATTTTTCTTTAATAATTTGAGAAAAAATATCAATCAAACCAAACCAAGAAGTTTCAAATGTGCTCTTTTAATAAAGGACACAAAGTACAGACACTTTCAGCTAACATTACAGGAATGTTGTTTGCAGACAAAACTGTCATATTTTTTTCAAGTTATTTTAGTTTTGTTGTCCTTTTGAGATCGACAAACATCATGTTGAACTCTTTCTTGCTTGTATCGTTTTGATGGGGAGAAGTGTGTCTTGTGGTACACTTGTAGCTTTTTATCTTTCCTGATGGATTTTTTAAGGTAGCATTTGAAAACTTTAATTTCAACTCAAATGATTCATGTTCATCACTTTTCTCAAATTTACTTTTGCTGTCAGGATTAAAGGGATATGGTACGATTTTTACGCAAAAATTTTTAATTTAAGGATTTTTAAAATTTTTTTTGATTACTTCCTATGTGTGTATACTAAATAAAACAAATTTTGTGCTCAAAATTTCATAAAAAGTTGGCCATATAATTTTTTTACGAAAAAATTATACGGAAAATTTGTGCAGCGATTTCAAAATGCTACTCCTCCTATAAAAATTAATGTACAAGCTTGAAATTCGATTTACAAGTACGTCAAACTATGTATAACAAAAAATGGTATGGGTTTTGCAATAGCATGATTGGTAATCGTACAATACCTCTTTTTATGAATGCTTATTGAAAATTCCTTTAAAAAAACCTATACATTCTGAATTCAGTTATTTTTTAAAAAAATAAATATTGCTTTTTTTTATTCAAAAATGCATACCAACATTTTTTACATGTACTATTAACAATAGGTAAAAAAATTCAAAGCATTGGGCACAATATAAAAAAAAGCCTAACCTTTTTTTAATGAAGACACACTAGTTTTTTATCTTTCTGAGAGAAGTAAATTTAAAGTTTTGATTTGCCATAGGGATGTGAATAAAAACGAACGAAAAAGCTATCATAATTCTGCGTTTCTTAAGTTTAGAGCTTTCAGATTTTGTGAGGTTATAGAAAAGTATATAAAGAATAATTTAGACTAAAAAACTAAGACTCGATTTTTGACCGATTTTGGTCAATTGAATCGTACTGTGCCCCTTAATATGCATTATTTCATCAGGTTCTACTTTTGCTTGATCAGTTTCAACTTCGTCCAAGAACGCACAATTGCCCATTACTTTCTTTAAATTATGTTCATTTACATTTTATGTTCTGTTAATTTACATTTATAAGCCATAATGAGTCACACAACACAGCAATTAAAGCCACTAAGGCGTTCACAGGGGAAAATGCAGCATTTTCATAGAAAATATTTTGGAATAAATGTCTTCGTGCGAGGGAAATTCATCACCCAAAGTACCTTGAGATTGTAAGAAAACGTTTGCTGCTCCTAAAAAAGAGGGAGATATGCGACAAATACATTTTAGTTTACATGAAGACTCCCATATAGAAGAATACTATACTAATAAGAGGTCATTGGTAACAAATAAAAAATTTTCCCAGAATTAAAAATTTCGTGAGCCTGGGATGATTCTGCGACCGCTGCTGGGTTGATAAAGTTTTCTAATCAGAGACGTCTTTATTTCTGAAAAAAAAATTATGTATGTTCGCCTTGTGCTTAAGTGTGATATCCTTCAACTGCAAATCCAGGTTTTAAGTCCAGATGTTTTTTCTTCTTTTATCTCCCAATAGAATTTATAACCATGAGATATGTTCGAATATGAATAAAATTAGTAAAAGTTCTGTTTTCTGTTCAGTGTAGATATACAATACCATATGTATATATATATAGGGATGAAAAATAGGAAGAAGAAATCATTTCAAAACTTTTATTTAATGTTCATAATTCGAAAAAAATAGTTTGAAAGCCTTTGATTACTCATAAATAACACGTTTTTGCTCAAACATCCTTTTTTGATTTAAGGTATCCGACTACGTTCGGAACCGCGATTTTAAAAAGGCGCATAAATGGATAATTTTTATAATACTTAGTGTCACTTAGATTAGAATACATGTATAAAACTGTTTTAAGGATATTTTGACAAAAAAAAATTTATTTAAATACAATATTTCAGCTAAAAATTAACTTAGAATAACCTTTTTTCAAAATGTTCTCCTTTTGTGAAAATTGCTTCTATTATAATAATATTTTGCCTGTACATATCTCAGACCTCTGTACAGAGGCTCAACTATAATTTTTGAAAAATTCGCATTATTTTCAGAGTTACAACCAATTAAAATAATTATCGGCGTTATTTTCTTAAAATTCCTCCCCTCTGTTGTCGTAAAACATGGATAAACCCACTTCTAAGTTATATATTTCAAAAATTCTAGTTGAGCCTCTGTACAGTGGTCTGAGCTATATACAGGCGAAATATTATTATATTAGAAGCATTTTCACAAAAAGAGAATATATTAAAAATGGATCATTCTATGTTCATTTTTTGTCAAAATATTGTACTTAAATAATTTTTTTATTGTAATACTATTCTTATAACAATTTTATAGACATTTTCTAATCTAAGTGACACTAAATATCATAAATATTATCCATTTATACGCTTTTGAGGAATCACGGTTCCGAACGTAGTCAGATACCTCAAGATAATTACAATAAAAAATTTTGACACCTGTGTACTTTTGTAGATGAAACTTTTAACTATTATATTATTTTATAGCTTCTGTCATCTACAAATTTTAATTTTTTTGCATCTCATGCTTTTATCTATTTAAATTTCTTTTCATATCACACTTAACGTCTTTCAAAGGACTTTTACGGTTTTAATAATTATAGCTCAACTTCACAAACTCAAAAGGGGATCGACTACGTTCGGGACCACGTTTTTTAAAAAGCGTATAAATCAAAATTCTTGCTACCTTTGTTGCCAGTTGAATTAGAATATACATAAAAAATTATTGAAATTATATTATTAAAATAAAAAATGATTATACAATGCTGTTTTTTGGTAAAAAAAATGAAGTATGTCATATTTTCAAAATTCTCCTTTTTCTAAAAATACTTCTATAATAGTAACATATTGACTATATACATAGCCAGGACTTCAATATAGAGTCTGAACTAGGAATTTTCATGATTTTCCGAGATACAATCAATTGAAATAGTAACCGTTGCCTATTACCAAAATTTCTCTACTCTGATGTATTAAAATATGAATAAATCCATTCCTAATTTACATACTTAAAAAATCCTAGTTTAGGCTCTGTACAAAAGTCTTAGCTAAATGTAGGCAAAATATCATTATTGTAGAAACATTTTTCATAAACATGATAATTTTTTGAAAATACAGTCGAATCCCAATTTAACGAATTTTTTTCTTTCCCCGGATAATGAAGGCAAATCCCTTATTTAATAAACAATAAACTCTGAATTAACGAATTATTTCAAATGAAGAAATAATTTTTTTTAGTTTGTGATTTGAAACAGATTTGCCTTACAAGGAACAAATGATGGATACAGAGCGTTATTCGTCTTCACAGGTGCAGATGAGACCTGAGTGTAACCTATCGTGTGAGTTTTGAATAGGACAGGAAATTCCTGTCTTATCTCATCTCACTTTACAACGCAGGGAAACATTTAAAGATTTTAACGATTATGTTGCATTTGAGGACGGACTGCCTACTAGGGTAACTGAAGCTCAAGAAACTGTTGATTTCTCGGAGCCAATGAATAACAATTCTGATGCAGAAATTAATAATAAATTTCTTATCAAAACTCTTGCATTTTCAAACACTTTACATTGTTTGGAAACTGTGAAAACATACCTTATGTAGCAGGATGTAAATGACAGTATTTTCTTCCCAGCATAAAGTCGAAAAAAGAACTCATTCGAGTCGGGAATCAAAAATATTTTTAAACATAGTTTGTATTTTAAAACACTGATAGTCAATATTTCAAAATTTCTACTTAACTGGCAGTAAGTAATTCAATAACAGTATTTTTAGCTCTGTTAAATAAAAAGTGTAAAATTTCCAACTATTGATATTTTATGCGTAGTTGCTTATTGTAGAATTTCATTTCCGAAAGGTAAATGTAAAAAATAATCGTACTTGGATTGAACCCCGAATTAACGAATAAAGTGTTCGGTCCCAATAAATTCGTTAATTCGGGGTCCACCTGCGTGTCCTTTCTTTCTTCGTTATTTTTGCCAAAAAATTGTATTTAAATAAGATTTTATAGTAATAATATTCTTCAAACAATTCTACATGTTTATTCTAATTCAACTGACGCTAAATGTAAAAAATATTATCCATTTATTCATTTTTTCAAAATCGCAGTTCCGTTCGTCGTCAGTCAACATGAAGAGTGGATCTATTTACGCTACAACTTATTATATCCCATTGTAAACTACTGTCATAGCTGCAAAATGTTTCCATCAACAATTCCTTAAGAGCCCGTAATGAGGAAGAAGAAACAAAAGGCCAACCAAACCAACTTGATCCAATCCAAGAAAGAACCAACAAGTTCCTCGTTTCTAGCCATGATTTAAAAGGGCAGTGAAAAAGACACCTCGATAAAGCATAGCATAATTCACCATTTTTCTTTTTTCCTTTTTTTCTCTACGTCCTTTTCCATTCATTATGTCTAATGGCATGTAAAAGTAGCACTACTTGGCGATAGAAATCTTGCGAGTAGATAATTCCAGTAACCCTTTTCTTTTTTTTTCCCCTTTCTATGTGTGTGACAGAGGAACGCAAGAAAGAACGCCATCGTGCAGCCCAGTTCATCACGTAAGCGGTTGTCGTCGTCGTCATCACACGCGTAATTTCTTTTATATACTACATCCTCCTCCTTTCGTAAATTTCGCCCTGACACGGAAGATTTCTTGACCTTGCTCGACTTGACTAGATACTGCACAAGTCTGTCACGTGATAACGCATGCGTATTGTGGAATATTGAGAATATTTTACTTAATTATTTTTTTATTCTATTTTTATTATATTTGAAATCACGTGCTTATGATAAAGAGGATAATTATTTTTATTTAATCCTTGGAGGGGGTTACGAAGTTTGAGGAAAAGGAACTTTTTTCTTGAGTGTCTCCAAATAATAACAATAATAAAAGATATATTTAAATTGCAGAATGTCATCTACAATTTATTATGTTTTTTGGATGAGGACATTCACAAATGACAGGGAGTGATAAGTTATCTTATCGGTGTGTTGTACATATATTAGTTTCATACACGTAATGAAACGGAAATAGGTACTTTAACTTCATGTCACTATATAATTTCACATCTGTCACGGGGTTTTAAAATTTTACTAGGAAAAGGAACTTACACAGAAACATCAAAGTAAATTAAATTTAAAACAAAAGAAAAAAGCACTGCATTAAAATAATAAAATTAAAGTGAAGTAAAATACAGAAGGATATCTATAGAAACACTTCTACAATCGAAAATAATTTTAATATTTGAGTACAATGACAAAAGAAGAAAAAACTGAATCTGCATTCAGTTTTGTGCAAAATTCTAAATTCAGATGAAAAAAAAAACTGTGAACTAAACAGCCTTTCTGTTATCTTATAAACAACAATTTTTTCTGGGAGTAAGATGAAGAATATGAATTTCTCAGTTATAATCTTCTGGGGCTGCCGACTCACGGAACCCTGAAAACTATAAAATGTTTCTGGGGAACCCCATGTAAAAAATATCTTAAAAGAATATATCTTATAAAATAATATGTAAAGTAGATCAACATGTTATAGGCACTTTAAATGAAGACAGTTAAAAAATGTTGTATTTTTACTAAAATTTCTTAACATAATATTAATAGAACTTATTCACTAAATCATGCTCCAGGTGTCGTCTACCATTGCTTTATATTGAATGATTGGGATATGTGTTTGTATTTTTTACACAAACTATCGAAGTTCAGGAATATCAGCTATCTGCATTCACATTTCATGTTCTGCGTTAATTTGTTTTTAATGCCACTTACGTTGAGAAATATTTAAACTTAAATACATTATTCAGAATGGTATGAAAATGTTAACAAATATGCGAAAAATGTCGGCATATTCTGCGAATTTGCAATCTAAAAGTTCTGAGTTGTTCCTTTTGAAATTTTTAGATTTTAACGTCGAATCTGCTGGTATGTGAATACTTTCGAAGTCATGATCACCCCTGATGGCAATGCAGTTTTCACAATGAGCTCCCATACCTTTTACGAGGCTATTTATGAGGACAATAAATCCCACTCTTCTACCAAGGCACTTTTTTAATTTCGAGAGTATTTTAACACGATCTGGCAGGGAGCGTTGCCCGCCCCCGTTGATATTGAAGTTGCTTTAACGCATCTAAAAGCTCGTCCTTCCGTGTTATATTCTGAGTATCAAAGAGCTATATTGACAACAGCTAACAGCTGCCAAGCTCCTTTTTTTACCTGTTATGCAATGTAAATTCCTACTACGAGAGCTACATGAAATACATAAAATGGTCGTTCTGCAATGAATTTCTTCCCATTGTGGCATTCTCGTTAATGAGAAGTCAGATGAGCTGGCTAAAAAGCGATGTCATTTCTCAAGTTTCAAATGTCCAGGTGGATTATAAGTGTGCATCGACAAAAATCAACAAGACCTTCATGGCCAAGTAACTATCGTACCTTATAGAAAGAACAAAAGATAAATTTCCGGAAAATCACATCAATGATTTCACAGACTATCCCATAAGTCACGCCGTAACTACTTTTCGTCTAGTTAAAAAGCATGACTGTCTATATGCATATCTTTCCGGACTTCAAACAGTTGACAGTCCTACATGCCTCCTTTGTAGCAATGGGGCTGTCGTGAACGCAGATCTTCCCGTCTATCAGCGCTCTCTCAGAACTATTAGGTTCATTCAAATGAAACCGGGTCAGAGTGTGTCTAACTTTGCATTACGCATAAGATGGCACGACGTAACTGCTTGTATGGTGGCACTATCCATCGGTAGAGATACTGACGTGTGCGCAACGTTTGACGTTGCATAGCGACTGTGGGGTTTCACGCCGAGGAGAAGAGGGTCACACAAGCTATCGTCCACTCCTGAACATGCAAGCGAGTAAGAAAGAAAAACAAGGAGTGATTCGATTTTAATCGGAGGAGGGAGTTGGAGGCCGTGAAATGCATCAACGGATGAAAGCTGTGTACGGTGAGTACAGTCTGTGTCATTAAAGTGTTTTGGAATGGCGCTAAAGATTCCTTGAGTTACTGGAAGACGATGCTTGACCTGGACAGGCTCATCGTGTGATCACACCGGAAATAATTGCAGAAGTGAATGCTTTAGTCTTGGACAACCACAGAAATACCATGGATGAGATCCATCGGTTATTGGGTATTAGCGTGGGCACCACTTGTGACAAATCTATACGGAACTTTATCACTAACCTTCTGAGTCGTCTTTTTTAAGGAAATTTAATTCCCTACATATTTCAATCAGCTCCAAAAAGAGGACTGGATTCCTTGTTATATATGCAGATTAGATAAAGTATTTAAGTCAAACGGAATAGTAAAGTTATAGCAGTAGGAGAGAGAGATTGAAGCAGAAAGTTATAATATTGAAGTTAGTTAGATTTATAATTGAAGATTTCTTGGTGGATAATTTAATCTCAGGAAGAGTTGAGATTCAGTGTGGTAAATATTGATTTATAATTAAAGTCTCATTAAAGCTTTATATTAGGAGTGAGATTAAAGTTAAATGTTCAATAGGAACATTATAGAATATAATTCTGGGATCTCTTATCGCGGTAATCTCTGCGTGATTGATATTCTAATTGTTAATTAATTGGATCATTAAATATTTAGGTTAATTTAAAGGAAAAACCCTTTTTTATACCTCATATAACTATTTCTTGATTTATTTGTTATTAAAAGTCTTTGATTCTATTTGGGAAAGATTACGAAATAAAGA
The DNA here is from genome assembly GCA_019973935.1 of Trichonephila clavipes. NCBI lineage: Eukaryota > Metazoa > Arthropoda > Arachnida > Araneae > Nephilidae > Trichonephila > Trichonephila clavipes. The sequence goes on from BMAU01018604.1 coordinate 1,019,684, forward strand.
AAGTTATTTATAAAAATGGCTACTGTTTCTTATATGACTCCAACTTATTCTCGTTCTCAAAGTGAGGTCCAAGGGGACCTTCACAATGGCGCCCAACGAATAAATCCCGAGAATAGAGTATAGGATCCAGTTTTAGAATCATTCCGGAACAATATTTTTCGGGGATTGAGAACATAGATGATTTTTTGGAGAATATTGATCATAATCTCGCATATTATGAGATACCTGCACAACTAGCGTGTGCTTACTTGAAAGGTCATCTCAAAGGACGAGTACTAGACTGGTTCGAAGTTCTTGGTTATAGGGTCATTGAAGATAAGACAACAGACTACGCGCACTTAAAACAGGCATTGTCGGAACAATTCCCCGTGGTCAGAAACAGGTCAGAACTAGAAACGCGATTTTATTCCTCATCGCAAAGGCGTGATCAGCAGCCTTCGGACTTTATTTATGAATTATTGAAAATTCATAAGGTCCTTAAGCTAGAAATGTTGGAGGAAAAATTAATTGATCACGTCGTTAGTCGATTAGAACCTCAAATTTTGGATTATGTCGAAGTTAGACATCCACGAAATACTACCAATCTCCTACAAATCGTTGATAAATACGAAGAACGTTTTATGCATAGACAGATCAGAGGTTCGAGTGAGGGATTTAGAAGTTCAAACCCTAATGAAAACAATCGTTTTAATACCCGGCATAGACAAGAAAATTGGAAGGAAAACGGAAATAATGCGAGATACGCCAATAATAGCCGACCACAAGGAGAATTTAATCGATTCGAAAACCAAGGTTTCGCAAATAATCGGAGATTCGAGAGTCGACGCCAAGGTGGACAATCGGATCAGCGATTCCACAATCAGGGCGCATGACAAAGTGGGTCGAGAAATAGTTCATTTCGGGGTCAAAATGAACGAAGTAGATATTTAAACTTTTAAGCGATCGATGTGAAGAGGGGGGTAATCGATCGCGGGGTACGGAAAATCCTCCAGTTTCGGATCATCGGCCTATCAGAGTATCCTCTATAAGAATAACCTCAGTCGAATTACCGTATGTCCCTATTCTATTAAACGAAACCTTTATTACAGCACTATGGAACACAGGAGCGGAGAAATCTTTTATTTCGGAGGAGGTATACCGCAAATATTTTTCATACCGACCTCGTCAAATGACGAAAGACAGAGTCGTGACAGCACAAGGAGCCCCATGTAGTCACTTAGGTCGGATCGAATTGCAGATTCGGATCAGGGAATTTCAGAAACCCTGGGAATTCCATATTCTAGACAACATGCAATACCAATGCATCTTGGGAATCGATTTTATGAAGGCGTCACGATTGACATTGGATTTTGATAAGAAATCCTTGATCATTCTCGACAATCTGACCAAACAATTGCCGAAAGAAGAGAAACCGGTTGATATTGATCTCACAGAATCAAAACTTGGTGACGAACAACAGAGGCAATTAAAAGCTTTATTTAATAATTTTAGGGGGGTTATTTTCCGATCAGCCGGGGTTAACGCATGTTCTATATAATGAGATAGATACTGGAGACAAGGGACCGGTAGTGTCAAGACCATACAGGTACGACCGGGTCAAGCAAGGCATTATTGATTATCACATCGATAAGATGTTACGGGATGGTACAATTTGTCCTATTAATTCGCCTTACGCATCTCCAGTCGTTCTAACACGAAAGAAAAATGACCTTCCTCCAGATTCTCCCGAGGCGTATCGTTTCGCGATCGATTATCGCAAATTAAATGGAATTACCAAATATCCTCGATATCCATTACCGGTGATTGATGACTTACTCACCAATATTCCTCACACCAGTATTATGTCCACTCTAGATCTCAGAAGTGGTTATTTTCAATTGGCGGTTAGTCCAAAGGATATAGAGAAAACCGCGTTTATCACTCGCAATGGCACTTTTGCGTTCCTCCGCATGCCTTTTGGTCTTTCTGGGGTGGCACATAATTTCCAACGGGCCATCGATATCATACTCAAACCTGTTATTGGGCGTTTCGTGTTGGTCTATATGGATGATGCTATAATAGCATCTCCATCGTTTAAAGACCATCTCGATCATTTAAATGAGGTTATTACGAGACGCAGGGCTCACGTTGAATAAGGAAAAATGTCACTTCGCCCGTGACAAACTAAAATATTTAGGCCTGATTATTAGTAAAGAAGGAATCGAAACTGACAGTAATAAAATTAGGGCAATTACGGAAATGAAACGTCCCAAAAATAATCGGGAAGTGTCAAAATTTTTAGGGATGACGGGTTGGTACCAAAAATTTATCCCACGATACGCAGATATATGCGAACCATTGTACCAATTAAAGAAAAAGGGGGCGAAGTTTAACTGGTCGGGAGAAGCACAGGATTCTTTTGATCAGATCAAACGCACACTAACGGAGGCACCGATTTTACAATTACCAAATTTTTCTGAACAGTTCAATTTATTCACTGATGCTAGTGAGGTCGGAATTGGTGCTGTGCTTCAGCAAAATCAAAAACCTATTGCTTTCGCGTCTCGAACCCTTAATAAAGCAGAACGTAATTATACGGTTACCGAAAGAGAATGTTTGGCGGTAATATGGGCTCTAAATAAGTTTAAAACTTATTTTGGACCCCTGCCTGTGAAAGTGATCACAGATCACGCAGTGTTAACAAAGTTAACCAATGGTAAGAATTTGTCAAGTAGGATGATCTGATGGACATTGAAATTGTCCGAGTTTAACATAGAATGGGAGCACAGGCCTGGTGTTCAAAACGTGGTCGCGGATCTTTTATCGAGAAATCCAGTAGACAGTGTCGAGGGGTCACAAATTTCGTGCGCAGCTCTTAGAGCCCTCGCAATAAATTCACGTGAGCAGTTCATTAGGGAACAAAGGGAAGATCCTGAATTAGGACATATTTATCGATAGTTAGAAAACCCTGATGAGACGGTTCTGTTAATGCGACGGTATGCGAGAGTTGGTCCCAGGACTTCAAGTTAATAAATGGTCTCCTCTTCTTTACTCGAAGTATTTTTCTACTCTGGGAGAGCTAAGAGTTTATATTCCTGGTTCTCTTAGAAAAGATATAATGAAAGAATTTCATGATCTGGCACTGGCAGGACATCTCGGAAAGAGGAACATATATCTTAAACTTCGTGACACGTGCTATTTTCCATTTATGAGAAAATATATATTTGAATATGTTTCAACCTGTGACCGGTGTCAAAAGTTTAATTATAAAAACGCGCTACCAGTTGGTCGTTTAATGCCTATAGTTTCAAAATATCGAAATGAAATTGTAACGCTAGACTTATTAGGCCCCTACCCCGCATCCCGACCCGAGAGATATAAATTCATATTAGTTATATCTGACCACTTCACTAAGTGGTGTGAGCTGATTCCTCTTCGTAAAGCTTCAGCCCAGGCAATAGCTAATGCTTTTTTTGATAACTATATAGCGCGATACGGAGCTCCGATTTCTTTGATAAGTGATAACGGCCCCCAATTTATTTCTGACGTGTTTGAACATCTCAGTCACAGGTTGGACATCAAACATATGAAAACGGTAACGTACCGACCGCAGGCTAATCTCACGGAGAGAGTGAATAGAAATTTAGTTCAAATGATAGCTTCTTTTGTTGAAGAAAACCATGAAAACTGGGACCAATTTCTACATGAGTTCGCTTTCGCACTACGCACGGCGGTAAATGAAACAACAAATAAAACTCCGGCTGAGTTATTTTTGGGGAGGAAAATCATAACTCCGTTTAGCAAACTCATAAATGTTACAGAGGATACGAAATATGTTGGTAGGAACATCGAAAGATTATTCGATGAGGCAAGACGAAATATGCGAAAAAAGCATGTCTTGGGGAAAATATTACAATCGCAGAAGGAGGGATGTTCACATCAAAGTGAACGATTTAGTTTTACTTCAAACACATTTCTTAAGTGCTGCAGGTAGAAAACAGGTTGGAAAATTTATGCCTAAGTTTGAAAGTCCCTATAGAGTTTTGGAAGTGAAAGGTAATAATTTAATTATTTGGAAGAGCGGAAGAAAAATGGCAGTTAATATTGATCAGGTTCGAGTGTACCGACCTCGTCCGACAGACACGATTAGTTGGGATAGTCCGGTAGAAACTCTGTATGACGAGCAAGAAGTTAGTCATGGGTCGAATAGATCGAATCAAGAGCAGTTTAAAGAGCACAGGAAAACCTCTAGTCAGATAAGTGAGGGGTGTAGATCACGGCAGGGTAACACCGCTCGGGAGATCCCCAGAAACAAACGCAAACTAAGTCAGTATGAGTCGAAGGACTAAGTTATAAAACGGTCCAAGATGTGCAGGAAGAGATCACTGCAAGGGTCTGAGCACCAGGACCGGAAAAGACACGCTCCTGAGCAAAGGCAGGGAGTCAAGAGGTCGATCCCATCCTCGATCTCATCCAGGACTTACAAATTTAAGAAACCTAATACCTCTTCACAAGGTGTAGAGTCCATTGCAGGTCCATCCAGGCTGCCTGATCATGGGGTCCGGTACGTCAACTCAAGTCGGATCCCGGACGGAAGGTAGTGGTCGTGATACCAAGACCCGCGAGACCAGAGCAACAACGAGAAGACGCAACAAACAAGCGGAGAGACCAGTCCGGTCGAATCAAGCCACTACAAGGAGACCTTGCCCATACTATCTATGCAGCAGAGTGAAGGAAAGCGACGGAATTCCGGAGGAGCAGAGGAACATCGAGATCAACGGCATCCCTCACAGCAGAATAAGGAGAATAAGCCTTAGTATGGAAGCGTTGGATGGAGATCCGGTACATAGGAGGATTTAACAGACAAAAACCAGGTTGTATTGTTTCTTTATCTTCGCGGTACGAACAAGTGAAGAATTTTTGCAATTGAAGCAAGTCACGGGCGGACTTTAAAATTAAGAAGACTGGCAAAAGTGGGCACTGCATTGTGTGTGTTTTTTTCTGTAGCAGAAAAAAACAGTTTTTGTGATAATTTTTTGTATTTTGGAGAAAACATCTGTAAAATTTGCATTTGTTTACTTCGATGTATGACTTCGCTAAGATGCTACAATTCATTTGGTTGTTTGTGTTATTTGTTTATTGCAAAATTCGAATGGGAATGCGAAAGAACCAGATATTTATTGTATATAAAATTCATGTGACAAGTGTTTAAATTAATGTCTGCTTTTACCTAACATTCAAATGGAAATTAATCTTTCAGGGTAGCTGACCCTGAAGTCCTCGATGTTCCAGTGCCACAGAAGAATGAAATATTTTTATGTATAGTGATTAAGTAAACTCTATGGGGCTGGTTTTTTGCCACCACTAGGGTGGTTTTCCCCACGCCTCCGTTGCCGAATGGATAGAGTGCAGGGATCAATTTAAACTTGTGCAGTGTTATGAGGTTTAATAATTCATTATGAATCGTATTTTTATTTGTCCTTTTTCCTTAAGGAATGAGTTTCAGTACTATACAATTTGAAGTTACAGTCGTCGGAACTATAAGACAAAGATAGGAATCACGTAATTTATTTTCAGGACGTATGAGTCCTTCGAATAAATCCCGTTTTCTTTTTGGAGAGGATTGTGACAAATCTATACGGAACTTTATCACTAACCTTCTGAGTCGTCTTTTTTAGGGAAATTTAATTCCCTACCTACTTCCAATCAGCTCCAAAAAGAGGACTAGATTCCTTGTTATGCAGATTAGATAAAGTATTTAAGTCAAACGGAATAGTAAAGTTATAGCAGTAGGAGAGAGAGATTGAAGCAGAAAGTTATAATAGTGAAGTTAGATTTATAATTGAAGATTTCTTGGTGGATAATTTAATCTCAGGAAGAGTTGAGATTCAGTGTGGTAAATATTGATTTATAATTAAAGTCTCATTAAAGCTTTATATTAGGAGTGAGATTAAAGTTAAATGTTCAATAGGAATATTATAGAATATAATTCTGGGATCTCTTATCGCGGTAATCTCTGCGTGATCGATATTCTAATTGTTAATTAATTGAATCATTAAATATTTAAGTTAATTTAAAGGAAAGACCCTTTTTTATACCTCATATAACTATTTCTTGATTTATTTGTTATTAAAAGTCTTTGATTCTATTTGGGAAAGATTACCAAATAAAGAAAGTTATTTATAAAAATGGCTACTGGTTCTTATATGACTCCAACTTATTCTCGTTCTCAAAGTGAGGTCCAAGGGGACCTTCACACACTCACACCATAATGCATCAAAACTTCAACTTTTGAAAAATTTATGCGGAGTGGGTTCCCAACCAACTGACCACCAAAAAGCGCAATACTCGAATGGAGCTGTCTTTGAGTCATCTGCAACGTTATCATGAGGAGGAATACGGTTTTCTGTTTTCAAATTTTCACTGGTGACGAAACATGAGGTCACCATTTTGAACCCGAAAACAAGCGTCAGAGCAAGCAGAGGAAACGTGCGACTCCACCACCTCCAAAGAAATCAAAGGCCATACATACCAGTTCTGGTAAGCTCATGATGTCCTTTTTTTACCACAAGGGCCCACTGCTTATCGAGTTTCTGGAACGGGGAACCATCATCACTGTCTAGTGTTATCAAGCCACTTTACAGAACCTTAGATGAGCCCTCAAGTCGAAACGCCCATGCACGTTGTCCAATGGCGTTATTTTCCTGCATGCTAAATGTGCCAACAGTTTTGGTGACTATTTTTGAGTATTTTTGAGTAGTTTACAGTGTATAACTGCATTTTTGAGTTACTGAAATCGTTACCGTTACTTTCTACTAGTGAACGAGTTTCATTTGAATGCCTGTTATGTATCTTTTCAAGATACTGTGAGTAGGCTAGAGACCTAAATAGTTTTGCAGACTTGATCCTGTTTTATTTTATATATATACAGAGTATCCAGGATCATTGGAGCAAAGTTTAAAGGCAGGTAAGGCACATCACACAAGAATTCAGACTTGCACAGCCACCCATGGTCGGAGACGTCTTCGTATGGCACAAGGTGACGTTGTTCCCAAGAGCATTTAAGGAAATCATTCATTTGAACTGTCATAAGCCTCAGATGAGTATGGAACGTTTTACAAGCTCTTGCTGACAGAAGTGCACCTGATTTGAGATTTGGAAGAAGGAAATGCACGAGCAGCAGAAAGATTGTATCGCGAAAGGTACCAACAGAGAGATGCACCGGACCGCCGAGTGTTTTCTAATTTTAATCTCAACTATATGGATCATTACGATGTTATTATCATAGTGAGGGCAGGCCACGCATTCCAAAGGGCCACGGTATGCAACACATTTTGTTCCATGCATGGAACAAAATTCTTTGAATACCATTCTAAGGAATCCGAGTACCATGTTGTGAGTTCGAGTCACTCTTGACGTCCCTCACTCTGTGCTTATTACCTCGTAATGATCCCTATTCACAGAAACTGTGAGACAAATTAGCAAACATCCGGCGGTCCGGTGCATTTCTCTGTGGGTACCTTTCAAGGTTCAATCTTGGGATGGCTCGTGGATTTCTTTCTGCCAATCCGTAAACCAAGTGCACCGCTAAATAGGTGTTTGTAAAACGTTCCATACTCCTCTGCAAGCGGTGACAGCTCAAATGACTGCGGTAATTCAAGTATGTTTCTTCCAATGATCTTGTGAAGAACGCCACCTAGGGCCAAACGAAGACGTTTCCGACCATGAGTTGCAAATCTCCCCTACCTTCCTTTAAATCCCAATGTTTCTGGGATACTTTGACTATGTATGTTATTTTTATCTTTTCATGTATCTTTTTACGTAATTATTTGCACAGACTTTTCGGAATTCATTTTAGATTTGTGTTTTCTATCCATTCCAATATTATTGTGTTTTAATTCTGGATTTCTGCCAGAATTAAACTATATATAGTCGAGATATTACTTCAACAATAACTAGACTGAGGACAAAGCATTTTAAGGGAAGGGCATGAAGATTCTGCCCGATGGTTCCAGATTATAATGCCCAGGGTACTGCCCAGGAACGCAACTGGATCCCAAACACCTTTTTAGCTGCCTTTTCATTGTTGGTGCCATTTTTAAAATAGACAATGACTGCAGCATGGCCATTCTATACTCGAATCGTACCATGGATGTTACCACGGCAGTTATTCACGCCAATATTTGACTATATCTTTATGTTTTGTTATTATCATCTTTTCACTTTGTCCTACATGACAATAACAACAACAATTCTAGATCACTGTACGGCAATACGTTGTCTCTGTATTGTCAGCTGTTTAGAAAAAAAATATGAAATTTACATGAAGATGCCTTATGGAGTATGTATCAATCTGGCATCATTTTTGGCGACCAAGCTAACGACTTTAGTGACTAATTTGGCGATCATGTTGGCGACCATTTTTGGCGAGCTTGGGATCATCTGGATACTCCTAGAAATTAGTAGAGAGGTCCACTAATTTCAAGACCTATGACGCAAGCGGGTCTTTCTCGAATTACCCGCGAGGGAGATAAATAGAGAGATGCTCGTCGAAAATCAGTCAGTCTGGATTTGACTAGCGATCAGTTAGTATTGCTTTGACTGTTAAAACGATTAGTGATTACTTCGACTGTTGAACGTGTGATTGCTTGTGAATAATCCTTTATAAGAGTGTATTTCAGACACCAATAATTGTGTCTTAGTGCTGTTGAAGGTGTGAAGATCTTCTGAGATTTATTTTGTGAATATTGCTGCTGAATCTTGTATTTTAAGGATTGGATTTTCTACAATAAATTCTCATCGTTCTTAAAGAACTGTCTCTTTTTTTGCGACTGATTGGGATAAAATCCTTGAACCACGAATCTACGTAACATTTTTGGTGTTAGAAGTGAGATTTTATGCCAATAACATGAGCAATGAATGAGCAACTGAAGGCTCTGTTGGAAGGCATCAATGCCTTGAAAAGCGGCCAAGAAGTGTCTAAGAAGAGAATGGAGAATATGCAAGAAGAGACTACGAAAGGCCAGCAAGAAATGCATAAAGGTATAGAAGATATGCAGAAAGGCCAATAGAGAATGCAAAAATGTCAGGAAGACCTCAAGAATTCTCTAGAAAAGAATACCGACAATGTTGAAGAGAAAATCAATAGTGTGGAAGAGAAAATAGCATTGAAATTTGAAGAAGAGAATGCAGTAGAAGAAGAGAAGATAGAGAAGAAAGTAGGGGAAGAGAGAGAAATAGAATGAATTAAACAGCAAATTGAAGAAAGAATTTAAGAAGCGGCTGGAAATTTTAACCGTTAAAGCGAGTAGAAGATCTTGAAAAGAAGCTTATATCTTGTGGGAACGAGGATAATGAAAGAAAGTTTGTGCCTGCCTCTCCAGTACCTGTGCTTACCTCACCAGTGTCAGTGAAACTGTCCACCTGTGACGGGAAAACCAACTGGGAGGTATACAAGACGCAATTTTCCATTATTTCAGACGCTAATGGATGGACCGAAAGGATCAGAGCATATCAGCTAGCAGCATCTCTTAGAGGAGAAGCCACTGAAGTACTACAGACTCTTCCCGACATAGAGCGTCTGAACTTTAATTCCCTCTATAATGCTCTGGATCTTCGGTTTGGATAGAAATACTCCAAAGACTACGCACGCCTGCAAATGAAAATAAGACACCAGAAGTCCGGAGAAAGTTTGCAGGAGTATACCTCCGAAATAGAAAGGCTCCCCAACCTAGCTTTCTCCGACTACCCAGCAAATGTGTGAGAAATTTATCTGCAGTATTTCATGGACGGACTGTGAAAGATGAAGAAATCCAAAGGGCTGTAAGAATGGTAGATATCGAAGATCTAAAATCTGCCCTGTTATATGCCCCAAAATTCGAGGCCGCCACTCAAGCCAGTTGCATATACCGCCATTCCATCCGACGAGCTAGAGTGACTGCTGATGCCCCCTGTGAATCTCCATGAAGGAAGGAGATAAAGAAATTGAAAGAGGAAGTTAAAAATTTAATAGCTCAACATCAGAACCGGAGGAGACGTATCATCAAGTGCTGGGCAGTAGTAACTGCCCCCGAAACAATAAGGAAGATCGCAGCACCAAGTGCTGGGGGTGCCGTGTAGCAGAGCACCTAAGAAATAACTGCCCTCGAGTAAATCAGAAAGATCCGCACCGTGCAAGTGTAGTCGAGTTTAAGAAAATGAGTAGCCACCGAAAAGGATCAGCAGATGGAAATGGTTGACGCCCCTTCGAAAAGACCCTGTCCGGAGAACAGTAAATACAGCTCAAGAGTCGAAAGGAAATGTAGCGTGATAGATCCAGTAGTCCGCCAAGTTACAACGCCATCAACGTCGGAATTGGACCCGTGAAATGATGAGAGCGTCCGAAAAGATCAACTCGCTGATTCTGAAATAAAACCGTTTGAATATTTCACATATATATTAAAAGAATTTCTTTCATACTTACAAAAACATTTCATATTCGTAACTCTTTTTTCAAACGGTTCAGGATTTTGTTTGTGTGTGCATATACGAGTATATGCACATGCAATCTGAAGCATGGTGTGATACTAAGTCTTACATTGTAATGGGAACAGAGATAATGTCGGATTTTTTTTTATTATCTTTCTATTTTAATGTCTTTTCAAGCTATAAATTGCAGAATGCTTTGCCAATCCCTGTTCTTTATCAAATTTTTTCGATAATCTAAATCTCTGCCTTCATTGAAAAATTCCCTCCTTTACCACAAAGAAAAGTATTTCAGTTCCATGGATAAACTGCATCTCTTAAAAACACACCAGCAATAATAATCTCACTATAAGAATTAAAAACATGTGCAAATCAAAGACAGAGAGAAGAAAATATGTGCCCGTACAGCGTACGGGCAAACCAGTTGTGGCCAGCTTTTGGTAGCCCGTATGGTGGACAGGCAAACCTGTTAAAGGGTTAAGGTATCTGACTACGTTTTAAAAAAGCGCATAAATGGATAATTCTTCATGATAATTAGTGTCACTCAGATTAGAATACATGCATAAAATAGTTTTAAGGACATTTTGACAAAAAATATTTATTTAAATATAATATTTTGGCAAAAAATTAACTTAGAATAATCATTTTTCCAAATGGTCTCCTTTTGTGAAACATGGTTCTATTATAATAATATTTTGCCTGTATATAGCTCAAACCTCACTAAAGAGGCTGAACTAGAATTTTTGAAAAATTCACATTATTTTCAGAGTTACCACCCATTGAAATAATTATTCGCGTTTTTTTTCTTAAAATTGCTCCCCTCTGTTGTCGTAAAATATGAATAAACCCACTTCTAAGTTATATATTTCAAAAATTCTAGTTGAGCCTCTGAACAGAGGTCTGAGCTATATACAGGCAAAATATTATTCCAATAGAAGCATGTGTCACAAAAGGAGAACATTTGGAAAAAAGATTATTCTAAGTTAATTTTTTGCCAAAATATTGTATTTAAATAAATTTTTTTTTGTCAAAATGTCCTTAAATCAATTTTATGCATATATTCTAGTCTAAGTGACACTAAATATCATGAGAATTATCCATTTATGAGCTTTTGAAAATCATGGTTCCGAACGTAGTCGGATACTTTAAAGAATATTTTAAGCAATAATATTTGTAGGGAAAAATATTTTTCTTTATAATCCTTTTTTTAAAAAGAGATACAACAAAAATATTTTCTTTTCCTTGTATCTCTTTTTTAAAAAAATGCATTATTCTGAAAGGTATTCAGTTCCCTAAACTTGTATCTATTCACCACGAACTAAATATTCTACCTATTTATTGTATCATGTGTAAAAACAGCGTTTCAAAAGGAAAAAGTAAAGAGTTGTTTTTCAGAGATAATTATTTTTTAAAAAATTCTATTTTTTCATCATTTTTAATATTTTTCACTGAATTTTTCTAATTATTTTTTCTTATTGAGAAACGTATTCATTATTTTACATTAATATAATGTCACTTTTTGGAGGAAAAAAAAACTTTTTTTTTTTCTCTCCTTTTTTTTTTTTTTGAAATTTTCTATTATAAATTTTCTACATAGATTAAAAACATGTCTTCTTATTCAGGATTTCAGACAGTTATTTTTTTATTTATTCTTTATTTTTGGACTAGCTGAAATTCTTATAATGGTGGCTACTGAACAAATATGTTTTAATTTAAAATTCTACACTATAACTGAATAAATAAAAAAAACCTAATTTTAATGAGACAAATAATTTTAAAGAGAATTTTAAGGAATGACTATTTTTTTAGACTTATTTACTTAAAACTCTTATCAAAGATATTTTGATTCAGTGCTTACATTTTCACTTTAAATGTAGTTTTTGTTTCCAATTATATTTATAAATGAAATCGAGGAATTTTTAAAATTTATTATAATAATAAATACATGATTGTGTGTGTAGAATTTTGCTTCTTAAATTAAATCAGACGATTCATGCTTAATTATCAGTTAAAAAGTATCTTTTATGTTTAATGAGCAGAATCTGAATGTTGTACATACCACATTTTCATTTCGATTACGTATAGATGTTTTTTTCAATTTGTGTGTGAGTGTGTGTGGACTCTTTTCTAATTTAAAATACTTCCACAAACTAAATACGAATCATGCATCAACCATATTTTAAGCGTTTTCTTTGTGAATTTTTCCTGTTTGTTTTCGCATAAATTCAAAAATAAATTCATTATAACCGGTAAATTTTTTAATTATAAATATTTTTCAATTACTATCTTGGAATCTTCACAATATACGTCCCTTCGCAGAAAGTAAAAATCTTACCAATTTAGACTGGGATTGGGAAATATTTCTCTGGGAATTGTATTGTTACGAATTTTCTGCAAAGAATACTTAAAGTAGTGTAAATAATTTATATCTGGATGTATAATACGTTTATATTACTCTATGATGTACTTAATTTTTGTTAAAATTCCAATATTCGCAAACAACGCCGGTCCCCTTATATTATAAGGGTGATTCAATGGAGACTTGGCGAAATCTTGGAATTATAGAGCCAAGTTAGCATCATTTTTAAGATCATTTTGGCACCTTGGCGACCATTTTGGAGACTTTGGTAACTGTAGTGTCTAACTACTGTTTGACGGTAGATTCTTTAAGAGGTGGCTACGTTCCCGCATTTGCGGGGGGAGGGGTTGCTGTTTGATGAGGAGAAGGTGATTGACCCTCGGGCAGGACGGTTTGTGGTGAGAGAGAATTCCCTGTTTTTAGAAACGGGGAGCGCTGGGTTACAGTTTTCTGTTTGAAACGGTTGGAAATTTAATTTCCCTTTACACCCAACAAATGTTTTACCTTCGAATCTAAGCCACACCCGATTTTCAATAGCATTAATACTGGAAAAGTAACATGGTTGAAGTTTAGGTAAATTCGGTAATAATCTTCATAACCTTTCAATGGTCATTCTCCCCGAAAAAAAAAGCATTTTGTATAAAACAAGCTTTGAAGTCGGTAACTGCATACTGAAAGGCCCTATATTCTTACATCTTTTGTAATATAAAAAATAAAATAAAAGTCATTTTATAAACTTAATGCACTAGCCTGCAAAATTAAACTATCAAACATTTTTGTGAATCTTAAGGTAGGCGAGATTTTACGGCCTTAAATTATTAAAATGGTTTTAAAAAATGATAATTTATGTTGAAATGTCTCTCTCGATGCTTGTATTTTCAACTATATTAAAAATTCACATACTTTAAAATCCCCGTCTAATCACTTGATTATTTCGGCACACATCAGTATACTGAGTGTTCCGACAGGGACTTACAAGACATCCGACAGAACTTAAAAGCCCATCAAACATATTTACAACTTTCAGCGTGAAAGAGTTAATAAGGTAAGTGCTTCTACAAGAAGTGAATAGAATAGACTAATTATAAATAAAGGAATTAAAATAAAAGTTTCGGCATCAAAAGCTGAGCTATACAGTAGAATCTGTTTTTATGCGGTGCTTTTTTATGCGAATTTATTTTTGTGCTATTTTTTCTGTGCTATCTTTTTTTATGCTGTACATGAATTTCAACGGCTTTGGCACCACTGTAATGCTTGTTGTTGTTGTGGCTAATGCCACCTGTCGACGTAGTCAGAACGAGGCCCACGAAATTCATCGTGGCAAGGGGCTAGAAGTACACCTGTCGTTGGCCTTGGATTTGAACCCCATACAGGTGACAGTACGGATAAGCTCGACGAAATTCCCTGAAGGGATGATAGATGGCGACACCACCTATCCCGAAATCCACAATTTTGGCATGGAACTGAAGGGGAGGGAAATATTCTCCAGTCCCCTGCACTCGTGATTCAGCGCACAAGACTTTCGGACCCACTGATTTAACGAGCACGTACTCCGTGTGTACTCGGAAGGTATGTGGTAGCATCGGGCATTGAACCCAGGCCTTCCGGTCTGGAGTCCTATACTCTAACCACTAGGCTACCCACGACCCTGTAATGCTTTCTATCAATGTACCTGTGGCGTAACATAGAATGCTAGAACCCCCTGCAAAGTCAGGTTTTGCTTTTAATATTTTATAAATAGGTAAATATATACAAGGCGTCAGTCATGCCTTGGGCCCCCTGGAGTCCCGGGGTTGTTTGTTACGCCACTGCAATGTACTCATATACACTTCAAGACGCTCTCTTCATTTGTTATAAACAGTCTCCCGACAATGCATGTTCAGTTGCTTTCTCTCAACGCACTAGCAACACGCACTTGATTCAAGACGAAACTTTAATAATTATCAATAATTTGATAGATTATGTAAACGAACAGGAAGAACCGGATTCTTTGAAAGAAAATTGGGAAAGCATTTTCTTAAAATAGATACCAACTCCGAAAGAAGTATGAAATTTCAAAAAGAGCTTCGATCACTATCTAGTTATCGTGATATTTACAAGCAACTGACCAACCGACCTTCGTCGCAAAAACTTATATCTTACTTTATGGTGCCATAAAATAGATCAATTGAAATTGTATCTTCAAGTGACGAAAGCGATTTTGAATTACTTCATCACAAGAAGATGAGCGCTTTGGATTACATTGAGTAGCAGGGAATTATGTATGCGCATTTTGAAAACTTCTCTATGTATACAATGAGAAACTAAATGTTTTTAAAATCCTTCCGTGTGTAATTTAATTATTTATTTTGTCATGGAAGTATTTTCTCGAAAATTTCGTAAATGATCGGCGTATTTTCTAAGTATGACTTTTACTATGCTGTCCCGCTCTACCACATAAAAAAAATTCTGTAGTATTTCGATGAAGTTGCTTGTTATAAGTAAAAATTTATGAAATTTTTGAATAATTTTTTTGTGCGGTTATTTTTATGCAGTCCCTATCTACCACACAAAAACAAGTTCTACTGTACCTATCTAGACATTAATAGAATTTGAATATATCCACCTATACGAATTCTTCTTATAATTAAAATTACATATCACATACTCTTTAGCATCGAACCTTAGCTTGGCTTTAACTTTATTTTAATTTACGTCATATTCGTAAGCAACAAGAGGTCTATTGGCGAAGGATCTTGTAATTTGTTACCTGGATCAAATGACGAGGGCGACACTTGAGCTTGAACGCCCTCAATAAACTTCCACACCACGCCAACGTGAGTACTTATACCTAGTTGGAAGAAGTAGGTGTAAAATATAAACAAGGGCATAAAATCATAAAATGAGGGAACGAAAAATTAAAGCAGTAACGTTCTAGTTCACTAATAAAATCGGCGTGTGTGAACATAAAAGAATACTTTTATTTTCAAATTATTATTTTGCAAGTAAAAAAGGCGAGGTAAGTATAGGAAAAAGCTTTACTTTTAAAAATATATATAGCAGTCGATAGTAAGTCACTGATATTAGTCGTAAACACATTTTCCTTTTCAGTAAAAATTCGGCCTTTTGGCCATTTATACTATTCTTATTATGATAAGTATGGATAAATAAATTTTATAATAATAAAATGTATTTGGTAAAGAAAATACATATGGTAAAAAGAACTTTTAACAGAACTATTTTGAAAAAGAAGCTGTTGTAACTTTAAATATATCTTGAAAGCATTTAATCCAATAAAATCCAATATTATTTGTCATACTTAGTTGAAAAAAATGTCGTGTTCACAAAATAAGAGTTTTTATTTGATACCAAAAGAGAAGGTCTTTTTATGCAATTTGAAGTTTTTCTTTTAAAGGAATTCAAATATAAACGCACTCTTTCATTCTTATAAAATATAAGTATCCAAGTAAGCGAATTTTATGAGTTGTATATAACACAACTGTGTGTGTGTCAGTTCAAGCCTTTTCTTTTTCGAAATAGCTTTTATGAAATATTCATCCAAAAATACTACCCATTCTCTCTCATAGGTACGTATAGCAAAACGTAATTTAAACATTTTGTTGAGAACCCATTCTCACGTAAGTTAAGCGATAATTTATTATAACTCACAAATTTTCTGACCTGAAATTGTCTTTACCTATTCTAAAAATACAGCCGAATATTGAGCCGAATACAGCCGAATATTGAGAATTTTTCTATATAGCGAACTTTTTCCTGAAACCTTGAACATTTTACAATTTTCTTCGTAAAATAACCTCTCTATAGTGACGTGCATTTTCTATTTAACGAACTTTTCGTATGGGAATCAATTTTTTCTCCCTATTTTTAAAGTGTTTCTGAACATTTCCAGTTGTTCTCTCTTTAACATAATTTATGGTGGTCATAAATCTTGATCTGGTTTTATTAGATATTAACTCGCCGAGAGAAATAGAGTTCTGAAGAAGTGCAACCATTAACCCCCAGTGTCCAGTTCACTAGAAACATCTTCGATATCTCCTTTCACCCTCAGGGGAGTGGTCCCGTGTTCTAGTAATAAAATAATGTATGTTTAATATTACTTGTATGTTTTAAATCAGAGAAAATGTCCTTAAAATCTGTTAATTTTAATATAAAAGTATTTTCTTAATATTTAAAGTACTGTGTATTCTTCAACATTATTTTTTCTTGTTTTCTAGTAGTTTTCTATCTTTCTTTTCCTTTTTTAGATAGGTAAGATATATATAAAAAACTTAAACTAATTTAAAAAAAGGTGCGAATAATTATTTTTTTAATACATAGCGCTTATGAATTTATTTTTTTAAAATGTTTTGTGTGGTTTATAAAGTACATTAAAAGATGAACCTCTATATAACGAACTTTTTTCTGGGATTTAGCGACTTCGTAATATAGCGGTCCAACTGTATCTGATTCAAATTCAACACTACGTCTGTTTGGCAGACATTTTTCTTCTGTTAAGCATCAGAGATGCCCTAAGAAATGATTTTGTGGAAATCGATCGATTTTCGCAAAATTCGTTCTTCGACAAGGGGGGTTACAGGGGCGTGAAAATAAATATACAAGGTATGACTCACACACAAAACACGAGATTAGTCCAATAAATCACTGTACGTACCGAATCAGTTCTCCGTAACATTATCACCTTCAAAGTAGTTCCTTTCAGCATTCACGCACTTCTGCATTCGGTGCTGCCATTGCTGGCAATGGTTCTGGAACGAGGTTTTTGGAAGGTCCTTCAGGAGATTCTCCGTTTTTTCCTGAATCTCTTCACTGAGGTAAAATGAGCTCCCTTTAAGCAAGTTTTCACTGTAGGAAATAAAAAAAAGTCACATGGGACCAAATGAAATGAATAAAGACGATGATCCATCTCAGTAATATATTTGTTGGTCAGAAACTGAGTGGCAGATAGTGTCAACGGGTACATTGTCTTGGTGCAACAACTATCCATCCCCCCAATTCTGGCCTTTTTTCCTAATTTTTTCACTTCTTTTTAGTACTTTAATGTAGTAGTGTTGATTAACAGCCTGACCACTGATGTGAGTAGGAACCCACTCATATCACGAATTTTGACTATCTTTTGGCCTGTAATCGCTGTCCTTGGGCACCCAGCAGGTTCATCATCTTCCACACTGACCCTTCCCACTGAAAACCTCTTATACCATTCAAACACATGTGCGTGAGACAAAGTTTCTTCTCCATAAGCTTCGGCTAATATTTGAAATTGTTTCGTAGCTGATTTCTTAAGTTTTACAAGAAACTTGATGTTGATTCGACATTTTTCCGGCAGAATGCAGTTGTACGTGTTCACTAAATAACGCAGTACTCCCAACTGGCGTGATAGGTTAACGCGAAATTGGCCACATGGATAGAGGAGGTGTGCGCGATAACGTCACCAAAACAGTTGTGGCCAACTCCACTCTTTTTTCGAGCTACACACTTGGTCTCTTTTTTTGTGTCATATAGTACGTTTTCATTTTAACAAGTGAAGTGCAAAACCCATTTCGCATTGTTGTGCACCCGTCGTGTACAGCAGGAGTGGGCAGATTTTTCCAAGGTACGGGATACATCTAATTCTTTCAAGGCGTTACGGTCCACCTAGTAATGTAGGAGTGGTAAAGAAAGTAAAAGGTCTACAATATTTATTATAAGTTAATAATAAATACGGAATATGTACTTACCTACATAATTAAAACAAGGAAAAAACTCACACTTTTAAAATATGATAATAGCCACAAATATATTAATATTAAATGATGCATTTTTCATCAAACAATTTAAAATACATTAAAAAATTAAGCATTTTAAACTGATGTTAGTTCTCATAGTTATAGCCAAAAAAGACTTAGCCTGCATACTGTCGGGCAATCTTAAGTATCCCGGTATATAATTACTAACTGCTGAACTTCAGGTGGTCACTCCAAAATGTCTTGACGGTCCTCCGGTCGATCGCGATAGACTTAATGCCCACCCCGGTGTAGAGGGACTAATGCACGTTACATCTGTCATGGTTCAAAGTCCTCACGTTGGAGAGGTGTGAAATTTAGGAAAGAGAGGTACAAGCTCATGTGTTGACCTCATCATTTGACCGTTGTTCGAAATTACGAGATGCATCGTCAATAGCCTTCACATTGCCTCACAATGCGGTATGAACTGAAATCAAATCAAGGCATTATTGTGCATGAGACGAGATTTGAAGCACATTTTATACAGGAAATCTATATTAAGTTGTCTCAAATAGAAAGTGAGTGAGTGAATGTCTGAGTTTATGGCGCCAGACCCGGTAAGCTGCGCTAAACATTTGCCAAAATATGAAAACAATAGATAGTAATCTAAAAATATTGACAATACACTCCATGTAAATGATAAAATATCAAAAAAAGTATTAAAAGACCTATTCTAAGATAAAAGCAAAACAAATTTTGATGGAGGGGTCGAAAATAGAGAAGGATCCCTAGGGTACCCTGGGGTCGTGACATCCGTGTTTACCAAAGACAGTAAACCCCTTGGGAAAAGGAAAGTATCATTAAGGCACCTCGGGATTGTGACACCCGTACTCACCTAAAGAAGGTGAGTCCCCTGAGGGGGTTTCAAATAGAGAAAAGACGCAATAAAAAGACCGAGTGGTCACGGCCGTAAACTAGTGGTCATCATTGTTGAGTCGAGAGCTGAAACCTTTGTGCCACTAAAGACCCACCTTGTAGAATGGCTGATGCACGTTAAATTTGTCGAGGCTTTAAGCCCTACCGTTAGCGTGGTGTGAAAATTAGGAAAGAGGGGGAGGGTGCTAGCTCAAGTTTCCTTCTCGGTACTTGACCGTTGCTCAAAATTACGAATCCCATCTACAATAGTCTTCGTGTAACTTCACAATGCGACGTGATTTAAAAATCAGTCTAAAGATCTCTATAGAATAGCGAAGTTACTGTATAATTTTAAGATGAGTAGAAAAGAACTCCTAGAGAAGGAGGCCCTCAGAATGGGACTGAAAATCAATAAGAATAAGACCAAATACATGCCTTTAAAATTGAAGAGTATAATTTTGAAGTTGTTGACAGTTTTTCACTTATTTAGGTTCGGAAATTAACAATAGAAACGACTGTACTACTGAAATCCAAAAGAGAATTACTATAACTAATAATGGAATACGAAAATATATGAAATCGAATTTAATAAAAAGAAACACATACACACAAAAAAAGGTTTTATTGTATAAAACTCTTTTAAGATCAGTATTAACTTATACTTGGGAAACTTGATCCATGTCTCGAATAGATGATATCATGATAATTATCTAGAAAAAGAAGATTTTAAGATTTATTATTGGAGGAATTCAGGAAAATGGAACGTGGCGAAGAAGATCAAATTTAGAGCTCTATCAATCATGTAAAGAATCTAACACTGTAATTTTATCAAAATACAATGAATTAAATGAGCAGGTCACGTTGTCAGAATGGACGTAAGCCGTACCACTAAAAAAGTCTTCAATGCCCAACCCAATGGCACACGAAGAAGGGACAGGCCAAGTCTTAGATGGATTGATGGCCAAGAAAAAGATCTTCTAGTTTCGAGAACAAAGAACTGGAGAACACCAAGAAGAGAACTTGAGAAGGCCAAGGCCCACCCTGGGCTATCGAGCCACTAAGGAAGGAAGGAAGAAAAGAACTCCAACTTGGGGTGTATAACAACAAGAAAATACAACTTTTAGTACACACGTTCTTAAAATAAGTCATCAAAAGGTAGGAGGTGAGAGATAAAATTCAATGAAAGAGTTAGCGATACGTCTCACCTACTTATCAAAACCAACAGTTCTCAGAATGTGTATACAGTCATCCAAATATTCCAGGATGAAAAAAACTATCTCAAAATAGAAAGTCATTGTTCTTCCGTAATCCCAATGAACTGTCTCGCTGTTTGTTGGAGTAACTTAACCTTTTGAGATTTTACTACGCAAGCTTTGTTTATTAACAACGAAGTAAACTAAGGTCATCAGAAAAAAAAACCTGAAATGAGTCATCAAAAACAAAACATGACTTGCTCATCGTATTCGATCAGATGAATTAGGTAATATATTGTTTCTCGGAATGTTAGAGTAGTTTTCGAAGTACTATTGTTTACAGAAGAATTGTTTTGTCTCTGTGTTTGAGGAAATGAAAAATAAACAAATAAATAAAAATTCAAACATTTATTTTTTTATTAAAATAAATTATTTTATGCACACAAAAGGTGCGACATAACCCAGCGTTTCTCAAACTGTGGGGCGTGCCTCTCATGGGGGGGCGTGATAACTCTATGAAGGGGACGCGAGTATATTGAAAAGTCGAAAACAAAACATTATTTAAAACATATTACTGAAAGTAAACAAACAAAATACTTTCTGATATAATAAAATATAAAATACACGTATACACTGATATAATACATTTATAGATGTATCAGTATTGTACAATGCATTATATTATTAATTTAACAATAAATCTTAAGAACAAGTTTGATAACTACCAATGATCCCGCGGGCTTGTGAATGAATGAGTGAGTGAATATTAACGTCGCACTGTTCAACTACACGAGGGCTTTTGGCGACAGACCACGTAATTTTGACCATGCTCAAGTGATGTGGATGACACCTGAGCTGGCACCCCCTCTCTTAACTACCACACCACACCAACGGGAGGACGTTTGAGCTCTCGACAGATTTAGCGTGCATCGCTGCTCTACACAGCGAGTCTTTAGAGGTACTGGGTTCGAGCTTGAGACAAAGCCAGCCACGATCCGATACCTATACCACTCGGCTACCGCGGCCACCCCCGGGCTTGTATTAACACTTATCTTGATAATTTGAAAATGCTTATAATTAATTCCTTAACTGCCGATTAAAAGTTACGCGATTTGCTTCCCAGTGCCACCATTTTCCACGTAGGCACACGTATTTTGATGGGGGGGAGAGAGAAAAATAAGGAATATATATATATATATATATATATATATATATATATATATATATATATATATATATAACAGCAAATATATAAACCCTCTGAAATGAGTAAATCCTTCGCAAACACTGTCAAGGTCCTTTTATTGCATTCCAAAGTGGACAGAAAAGATCGTACTTCGGGAAGACGTATATATACGTCCAGAAAATTAAGGCTTTGGCTGAGCGAGACGTTTATAAACATCGGAGACGCATAAGAGATTAAAGCTGTACACACACACACACTGTAGCTTTAGTGTCAAAGTATAGTATTATTGAATTCAATACATTTATTGTTTGAAGGGAGGGCGCGATGAAAACGATGGTTGAATATTGGGTCGCGAATATTAAAAGTTTGAGAAGCACTGACATAACCTCGCAAAGGTATATCTTCTAACAGTGTTTGGTAAACGTGACTTTAGGTCACTGATGGCCGACCTTTTCAGGAAGAGTGCCACTTTCAGATAAAAAAAGAGTTAAGCGTGCCACTTCCAACTTTTCGAACAAAAGTAAAGGTGACAAAATGTTACTTATAGGGTTATTATGTAACTTTTACGAGAGAACGTTTTTAATAGAAGAGTCTAAGTAGTGGAAATTTAAAAACAATATAATAAAGGAGACCAAAGTACAAACTTAAATTTTTATTGTTAATCAGTTCAGTTAATTTTGAACAATATATTGATTTATTTGTTACTTTTATAATAGAAAGCATTTGTTCGAAAACGTATGCTAATTCGAATATACAGCAATTTCTGACAGCCAGATCGTGTCAATTTGAAAAATTGCTTGCTAGTAAAAATTTCCAAAATTCGATATAATTCCTTATATTTGCTTTTCGATGTAGTATGGTGCTGTAGGCAATAATTTTTGATTTGGATTTCAGGTGGGTAACGATTAACATTTAGTAGAGAAATTGAATAAGGATTTGTGAAAAGATTTGACCCCCCTTTTTATCAATTTGAAAATCATCAAACCTAACATTGAAAGAATCCCTCAAAAATGGACATTAAATTCTGAAATCTACCATAGCTCGGAGCACTATTAACTTTGGTTAATAGTTCCTTCAATAGTGTGAAATATGTTAATTTTTTCCTTCAAAAACAAGACAAAAAAAGGAAAAAATTGTCCACGAAAGAAGGCATGTAACCAACTAGAGTAGAAAAAAGACAATCTTTTCTCTGTAATCTTAAATTTAAATTACTTTAATGTCCCATAATATGGATCAGCTAAATCACAGAGCCAATATTCATTCCAGAATAGTAAATACTCTCTGGGCAGTCCAATGTTTTATTCCACATATTTTCAAATACACTCCCTCAAATTCCAAAATCTCGCGAGTGAAAAAAGCTTTGGAAAGCCAACTCGCACAGCACACACACACAAAGCAAGTGCATTCTCTACGCGATAAACTTCTACCGAATCTCAATTAGTTTATTTAAAATAAATTTTGAGATTTTTAATCCCTGAAACAATCACATTCCAATAAAATTGTTGAAAAAAAAGAAAACTGTTATTTATTATTATTATTTAAAGTTTTTATTAAGTCCTCGCATGCCAACATTACAACTCCGCCGTGACACATCGTGACACGTGTGACACGTAATGGCCACCCCTGCTTTAGGTAATAGGTTTTAAGTTCTGTATCAATATGCGCTAAAAAATCTAAATGATTTAAGAAAAGTTATTTTTTTTTTTTTTTTTTTTTTGGAAAACGTGTTTTAAGATTTGTGTTAAATAATCTGTTTTTAAATTTTGTCATTTTACTGCATATAGTAACGGTATATTGGAGTAACATTCTCTTTGATTTGCAGTCTTAAATCTTAAACATTATCTATACTTCCTTTATCTAAAATGTTGTAGTTTCCCCATGTTTTTTATTAGGGTTTCACGTGCATATTTTGAATATTTTTAAAATAAAATATTTCAAGAATTTTAACTAAACCTTTTCTGCCAAAATAATATTAACTCTTTCTGGCTGATGACAAAAAAATTGTATTTTAAATCTTTAAATAAAGAACATGATTTTAATTTACTTTGATTTTTTCACAGAAGTAAAATATCATACATTTTAGCAATGTTATCAATAATATGGAATTATGATGCTTTAATCACAATCTAATTAGGATTTCCCCTTTTTACGGTCTTTATACCCAGGCATATGGACCGCTTGCGGTTCCCAATCTCATATCTGGCAGGGAATTTGATGTGGAACAAAGTTTTCGTTTTCATAGCGGATATGTTGCTTCCTGATTGGTCGAGCCAATCGTTTGGTTAATTTTCATGGATGTTACAAAATGTTTGAGTATAAGGAGAGCTGAAAGGCTGTTCTCTTATTAGTGCATGACAAGTGATGACAGGGACTTTCATTTGCTGCCCGAGAAGTCTTAGTAATTGAAAAATGCAGAAAGGGGCGGGACTTGTCGACAGTAGAGAAAGCCAAAATGAAAAATATTTGTAGTTACATGTAAAAATAGTGAGTAGATGTGCAATAAAAATAGCATAATAATTTAATAAAATTAAAGGGGATTATATATATATATATATATATATATATATATATATATATATATATATATATATATATATATATAACATTTTGATAATAATATATAAAAATTTTATATTCTTGTTAACCTCGTATTAAATGAAAATTTCATTGCATTTGATCGGAATCTTTATAAACAGATCAAAGGATTATAACAGGGTGGTCCAGCTAGTAATTGTTTAGCGAATCTATATTTACATTTTTTTGAAATTGATCATGTTGTAAATGATTCTTACTTAATTTGTCGTTATATAGATGATCTAATATTTTTTGGTAAAAATAGTGAATACAAACCAAATATTACGTTCACTCTGACTATCTCAACCTCCTTAAAACTAACTTTAACTCTAATATGGTAGAATTCTTGGATTTAGACTTGCATCTTATTAACAACAATGTAGTCAATAACATTTTTGGCAAAAGAGGTTCTTTTAAATTCCATATAATTAAAATTCCTACATGGAATAGTAACTTGAATTTATCAATTTACAGAAATATCATTTTGAATTTTTTTATTTAGAAATGATAACTTATATAAAACTACCCACAAAATAGATAAATTCAATAATATAAAGCAATTTTTTCAATGTTGTTTGAATCATGAATACCCTTTTAATTTAAGAACTTATATTCATCACAAATACATTAACCGTCTTGCTACTTCTAATTAGTCCAAAACCAACACACAATAGGATTTCAAAGTCAGCATGTTAGTGGTCTTGCTGTGAAGATTATATCATAACACTCATATCACAGTTTACATCTTTTCCACACACATCTTGAACATCTTACCCATTTTTGACAACCAACCAAATTAGAGCCCAGCAAATTTACATTTTTGTCAATCAACGAATTCAAAGCCTACCATATTTGATTGTTATCTCTTTTGGTATCTGTCTTTGCTGGCTGGTTTAAAACTTAGTTCAAAAGATGCATTTTTGTATATTCGAATTTTTTAACTTGGTGAATAATTGATTTTCCTTAATTTCAAGACGCTTGATTCTCTTGGAAAAAGCTCTGTGAGTAAAGAAATTTTGTTAAATTCTTTTTTAAAAATACTTTTCTTACGTAATTGTTTTAGGATTTTTCTATTTTTCTACTTTTCTTACGTAATTGTTTTGGGATTTTTCTGCATTAAGAGTTTGGGAGATTTTGTTACAGAGTAATAGTCAGTGGTTTTATCATGCTCTCTGTGAGTTTTTACATACTTTGAATTGTTGTTTTTTTATTAGGTTTTTCCTACCGAGCTGCAAAGGGGGAAGATTGGCGCCTTCAAACCAGTTTAACCCCACTTATTCAGTCCTAAGTCCGAAATTGCTTTCTGGCTCGCTAGGTTCTTTTTCGTGATTCTTTTTTTTTTTTGTATTTTTCTATAAATTCGATCTTCATGTTTAGCTTTTATATTTTTATTACGTTATTTCTTGTTATGTTCATTATCTATTATTTCTTGTTTTTTATATATTATACAAATTTCTTTTATATATATATATATATATATATATATATATATATATATATATATATATATATATATATATATTTATATATATTAGAGCCAAGAAGTATTCTTCTTGATCTTTTAGAGTTGATATAAGGGGTATAATAAGAAAGATTCAGCATATTTACATTATTAGTCTGTAGAAGAGAATCAAAAAATTTTTAGCAGTATATATTTAGCAATGTATTGGTTTAGTAATATATTGGTTTCTCACGTAGCGAGTTGCTTTGACAATCATCCGTATAAGAGAATTTTGTAAGGTACTATTTAAAGTATTAATGTTAGTTTTAGTGGCATATCTCTAAACTGGTGAAGCGTAAGCTATAATGGGACGCATCACGACTGTATAGAGAAGCCCTTTGTTTTCAACAAGTTCTTTAAAATCATTAAAATGCAAGTAGAGTTTTATTTTTATATGTGTAAAATATTTTCTCATTGACTTGCTTAAAAACCTTAAATTAAAAAATGAAAAAAAAAGCTGTTGTTATAAATGTTTTCCCCTCCTGTTGAACAAAGAATATGAAGATAAACGTAGTAAAAGTTTAGTAAATCATACTAAAATCATTACATGTGTTTAACTTATAAACTTTTCTGTCTAGAATTGTAAAACCTATACAATAACTTCTCAGTAGAAAATTTTTATATCAAATTTATAACCAAGTTTTACACACTTATTACACACTTTTTATACTTATAGGAATTTATTTAATCGAAACAAACAAATAATTATTTATGTATTTATTATTGTTTACATGCATATGTTATAAAAATTAAAGAAGATTTCTAAAATATATAAATAAGAAATATATATATATATATATATATATAATGTTTTATTAAAGTCAACTCCTGCTTGTATATACACTCAGGAACATTGAAAATAGCGGCCCAAGAAGAAAGCATCGGATTGAAATGAAATTTAATACACATAATGACACAGATGAGAGATTCACTTCATCTCAAAAACAAGACAATTAAACGAATACAGGGTGTGCAATGACATAAATAATAGGCAACTTCAATAGCGCGTTGGACCACCTCCAGCTGCAATACATGCCGCCACACGGTCCGGCATTGAGTTGATTAGACACCTTATGTTGTCCTGAGGTAGATGGGCCCACAAATCTTGAACAGCCAACTCTAAATCATGTACAGAGTGACACGATGGCATCTACGGTTTTAGCTGATCCCACACGTGCTCTACAGGGGACAAATCGGGGGAGCGGGCCGGCCATGGAAGAGTCTGAAAATGACGTAGGAAGTCTTGAGCAACTCTGGCTGTATTCGGACGAGCATTATCTTGCTGGAAAATTGTCCCTGAGAGACCATTTAGGAAAGGTCCTACATGGGGTCGAAGAATATCATCAACGTAACGTTGGCCCATTAAGGTTCCACGCATCACAATTAAAGTGGGCCAGCTAACATAGGCTATGACCCCCCCAGACCATTACACCAGCTGTGCGGGCAGTGTGACGTAGAACAGTGTGGGGGGAATTGTACCGCTCACCAGGGCGCCTCCACACCCGTACACGGTTATCATGTCCCCAAAACAAACCGGGATTCATCACTAAACACAACCTTTTGCCAATCTGTGACATTCCACATTGATCTGGCTTGGCACCACTATAGACGCAGTTGCCGATGTTCCGGTGTTAAAGGGAGTGCACGGAAAGGGCGCTTGGATTTAAGATTTGCTTCTGCAAGGTGTCTGGAAATTGTTTGTGGAACAATTGCTACGCCTACGTCTGCTCGTATCGTTGAACGAGTCACTGTGGGGTCCACAAGAGCTTGCCGCACGATCCTTCGATCCTCTCTCCTCGTGGTCTTCCTGGTCGCTCCAGACTCGGTTTTCCACGCGTGGGTACCTTCTCGTGTCCACTGCTCCCAACAATTTCTAATGGCACACTCCGAACGATGCATCTGGCCAGCAACACGGCACGTCGACCAGCCTGCAGTTTTCATCCCGATGATCAAGCCTCTCTCAAACTCGCTTAACTGTGAGAAATGTCTTCTAGCACGTTTATCTGGCATGTTTCGCTTACCAAAGCCTTCCTACAATCGGCGGGTAATCGTCACGTTTATGAATCTTCGAATTTGCGCATGCTTATAAAGCACCCTCTTCCTGATTGTAGCGCCACCTCGGCTTGTATGAGCATGCGTATTAGCACAAAACTTGGATTATTTGCATATCACATTACGCTGTACTTGTTTGAAAAGTTTCGCGATTGTACTTAGCTTCCTTCTTGGGTCGCTATTTTCAATGTTCCTGAGTGCATATAGGTCAACAAAGAAAATTTTTATACTTTAGTTACTTTTTATTAAATAATTAAAATTAATATATATGTATACATATATATATATATATATATGTGTATATATATATATGTATATTGATGCTTAATATTGTGATTCTGTTATATATATATATATATGACAGAATCACAATATTAAGTAGCAAAACACCTTTTACATTAGCATTAAAAAATTTTTAACCGAATTAAAACTGTAATTACATATTTTAATAAAAGTTGAATATAATAGGTAAGAATTTATCTTAAAACCAGTGTAAAAGGAATGCTGAGGTCTAACTATCACATAATGACTCAGGTTAAGTTAAATCTTCATCACAAATTTGACAAACGCTTTTTTTATCCAATGGAACTGCTATCTAGAGGAATAATATTGACTGAGAGAGAGAGAGAGAAATATATCGCTTAAACAATAATTAATTAATTAAATTAAATTAATGAAAAAACTGTATTAACATCAAGTGTCATATACTACAAGTTTAAAAAATGTATTTGAACTTGAGTGGATGAATAAAATGCATTTTATTAACGATTGAAAGTTTGAACAAGATATATACCGTAAAATCCGGCGTATAACGCGCTCCAATACTTTCAAGCTGCATTTTTTAATTTTAAGGTATATTCGCCGTATAACGCGTACCCCCTTTTTTACGAAGGAACCTGCAATGTAGTTAGCAATGTTATTATGTTTTAAAGCCCTTTATTTGAGGCATTATCC
Source organism: Trichonephila clavipes (assembly GCA_019973935.1). Taxonomy (NCBI): domain Eukaryota; kingdom Metazoa; phylum Arthropoda; class Arachnida; order Araneae; family Nephilidae; genus Trichonephila; species Trichonephila clavipes. The sequence continues at coordinate 1,048,560 of BMAU01018604.1, forward strand.
GAGGATTTTGTAAAAATAGAAACCTTCTAGAAAAACAACCTTTAAAGTTCATAAAGTATGACATTTCTTTTAAATTAACAATATCCCAACAATCTTTGTAGAAGTCAAATTTTTTTATGCGCGTCTCTTTTTTTTATTTTTGAAGCTATCATTTTCATTACCGGCGTATAACGCGCAACCGTAAATTTCTATAAAAAAATACGGTATATAAATAAATATTAAATATAAATACAGTCTATATAACGAAGTCGCTAAATCCCGAAAAAAATATCGTTATATGGAAAATTCGTTGTATTGTCCTTCGTTCAATAGGCTTTAGAAATCACAAAAAACTCAATATTTTAAGTTCATAAAAACCATATATTTTTAAAAAAAAAAGTAATTATTCGCACCTTTTTGTAAATTAATATCTATTTATTTTATGTATCTTACCAATGAAAAAAAGAAAGGAAAACAAGAAAAAAGAATGTCACTGATTTTCAAAAAGAAAATAATTTTATTTTAAAATTAATGAATTTTAAGGACATTTTCTAATTTAAAGCATACAAGTAATTTTAAACATACATTATTTTATTACTAGAATTTTTAAACTTACATTACCACTTGCATCCTTAAATTTAATTACTGATAAAATCTGTTAATTTTGTTTGAGGTGTTTTTTTTTTATGTAATTTGAAAAATGCTGTCTTTCTACGCTTCACATCTTTGCGATGTATCAAAAATCCCTTCAGAGGTATTTTTCCGTGTCTTTCCTTAAAATTTTTCTAACCATCCATTGCTACCTACAAATCGACCATATTTCAATGCCTTTACAAAATGAAGAGCTTTCTCCATTACGAAAGGCTCAGTGATCGGAACATTTTTTTCTTGGATTGTGTGTATCCACTTCAAAACTTCCATGTCGAAATCATCATAGATACATGTTCTTAAACGTTTTCAACAAGAATTCGACGAATCATAGTTTTGTAGTATATCTTGATTTCTTATAATAGTTGATAAGCTGTTTGTAGGAATACCAGATTTTTAAGCAATGTCCTTTTTTGACGCCTTTGTCCACTTCCTGAAGAATTAAATTTTTTTCTTTGATGCATAAGCACTTACATGCTACAAGAAACGAAGTTACCAGTACAACTGATCAACTTTACAAATCAATGGAAACTAGTTCAAGGACACGGGGATACGATACAACTCCACTGAGGGTGGAAGAGGATATCGAAGATGTTTCGATTGAGCTGGACAATGGGTGTTAAAGTTTGTACTTCTTAGATAAAATGCCAAGAATTCTATTGCACTCGGCGAGTTAGGCACCTAACCAGTTCAAGATTTATAACCACCATAAAATGTGTCAAGAGAGAATAACTTGAAATGTCCAGAAACACTTTAAAAATAGGGGAAAAAATTGAATCACAAGAAAAAAAAGTTCGTTATATAGAAAATGCCCTTCGCTATAGGGAGGTTATTTTACGACGGAAATCGAGAAATGTTCTTGGTTCCAGGAAAAAGTTCGCTATTTAAAAGATTTCGCAATATAGAGGTTCGTTATATGAAGGTTCGACTGTATATATAAATATAATTCGATAATAAATAGTATTCATAAATATATATAGGGAGAGTATGAACTAATAGTAGGAATTGAAAAATCACTGTTTGTTAACACTTAACCACTATTAAGTGATACGAGGGAGGCAGCAATTGATCCCTTACTCTTACTCTTACACCATTTAAGACTTCAAGAACCTTCCGAGTTTAGTATGCCGCAGTTTCTCTTTCCTTGGAAGAATTAGGTTCAGACCCCGTGACTTGAATTGTGGAAGGTCAACCATGAATATTCGAGACCATGACTACAGGCTACCGCGAGTAACGGTCATGGTCTCAAGTTTGCATTACATGAACAGAATTTAATGATTATGCATAACTCAGAAGAGAAAAGAGGGAGGGAGTCTGATCTCAATTTTAAAATCGTATTATTTTCAGTCTTGTGGAGTTTATTTGTTATCACAAAAATTGAAATATGTTCGTTGAAATTATTTCTACTGCAAAAGTAACTTTTCTTATCGGTTCTGTGACATTGACTCTAAGTTACATATTTTAATTACTATATCTATGTCTATTATTGGAAACTTATTTTGTAATGGATGCCCCATGCCGTCCATTAGAGTTAGAGGATTAGCCATATCCAAGACAACTTCTGTTTATTAACAATTTTCAAAAACTCAAATTGAATAACCTAAGTTAAGAAATGCACCAATTACCAAATATGTGAAGCAATAGCGAGGTAGACGAGTTACTAGAAGATTTAAGAAATCGGATCACTTACGTTCAGGCAATACACCTTCTAATTCAAATAGGGGTTGCGATAGCCCAGTGGTCAAGGTATCGGATCATGGCAGACATGTCATGAGTTCGAGCCCAGTACCACTAAATACCCGCTGTGTAGGGCAGCTATGCACATTAAATCTATCGAGAGCTGAAACGTCCTCCGGTTGGTGCGGTGTGGTAGTTAGGAGAGGGTGCCAGCTCAGGTGTCGTCCGCGTCACTTGACCATGTTTCAAAATTACGTGGTCCGTCACCAAAAGCCCTCGTGTAGCTGAACAGTGCGACGTTAATATTCACTCACTCACTCTAATTCAAATAGACCTAATCAAATTTAATCACTAATTGACCAAATCGTCAATTTTAATATTACTCAAATAAGCTACAAAGTGCTCACGTCTAACTTTACGTTAATCAATCACTGCTATCCGTTAGCAGTCTCTCTCTCTCTCTCTCTTTAACTCGAAAGTTTAATATTTATAAACAAATCTTAATTTACATAATCACATCTTCTTCGGAGGAAAGTTTTTAATAGAATAATTTTTAAAGATCCATTATTCTCCAAGAGGACTATTAGTAGAAAGAATGCGGATAGATCCGTTATAATTTGATGTGCTGCTTAGCTTAAAATGCGGATGAAATAAAGATGAGTAAATGTAGCTGAAGTAAAATTCAAATGTTTGAAATACTTCATTTTTTTATCCAATTATATCCAACCTCATTAAATATAATAACTCGGACTTCGTCTTGATATTATATTTTTACTAAGAAACCTCTATACTTGCCAATATGGGCTTAGAGTGTTAGTAAACTATTAGTTCTCATGAAAAATTATTTATACTCAACACGAATCGTTACTCACCCTCTTCGCTGAGTATTTCATGACGTTGTATGAATATATATTCTTTTTACGAATATATATTTATAGCATTAATATTTCGCTTGTATTCAAAACCATTCTTGCAAAGTTCGCCTCTTCATTTGAAAAGAGCAGGACTGGAAATTTTTCTCTTATGCCCCCTCGTAACTCTTAAGAATCGACATCCACAAAATTGGCTCTTAGGGATCATTCCTCAACAAAAGAAACATGCTTGATACATTTCAAGTTTATAAATCTAATAGTTTAAAAACAGAAAATTTTATCTTTTATGCGCCCACAATCACCCCCCCCTTGGGAATTGATTTATACAAAACCCATTTATAGCGAATCTCTACTGAACAAAAGAAACATGACTGCCAAATTTCAAGTTTTAAGGTTTTACAGTTAAGATTTCGTGATCAGTGAGTGAGAGAATCGTTTCCCTCTTTAAAACTTTTGTATGTAGTGTAATTAACATAACATTTTGTGTTTTCAATTAGCTCAATGCATCTTATCCGATAACTTTTACTATACTGGCTATGATTTTTGAAGTTTATCTAGAAAACTTATATTACTTATCACCACTTTAATTTCTATTTTACTTTATTATATAAGCTTGATTTAATGAGATGTAGATTTCTAACAAAGAACGAACAATCAGGGAATAATACAATGAGGATAATTGGGAAGTTACTTAATTTTAAAATCGATATAAATGAGTAAAAAGAAGATCCCGGGATATTTAACCCTTTCACAACAAAGCACTGGCGTAGATAATTCTGAGTGGGCCCTGTATCAAAATTCCTTTAGGGTCCTTTTTCAGATATGAGGCCCTGTTAGAGGGACTGCAGTTACACGTGTTGGGCCCCTGTACCTTGGGGGGGGGCTGTGCCATTGATACGGTGGTAGCTACACCCCTGCTAATAAGAAAGCAATATTACCCATTTTAAAAGGGGTGATGGTCATATTTAATTATAACCTTGTCTACATTTTTATACAGAATGTCAAATTAGAACGTATGCTGAACGCAATTACGTAAACGGTAACGTTTAGAGAAAGGGGTAAAAAAAGTCGCCAATCAATTGGCGTCAATGATTAAACATTCGTGGGATGTATTCATAATACTTATTTCAGATCTTTATGTTGTATAATATATTATCTGTTTTCTCACATGTCTTACGTTTTTCGTTACATATAATTTTGAGCATAATAAAGTATATTTGAACAAATAAAAACAAATGCCTGTTGAAACTACACATAGATCCAAAATCAACATATTATGCATTTTTCTTATAATTTTTATTTATTTTACGTCTGAACAAACTAAGCGCACACATTAACATGTCAACATTACATATACAACCTTCTGGCAACAAAATTCGGTGAATAGTCCTGTAACATTAACGTAGATGAAATATTAACGAAAGTTACCTTACTGTCCTTCAAAATAGTCCCCTCCCATAACTATGCACCGCTGAGATCTGCTATACATGTCCTGGAAACTTTGCAAGAAGTCTTCTTTTGGGATGGAGTTCGAAAACACCGTCACGTTTCGTTGGATGTTAGGAATATCGTCAATATCGATAACACGTTTTTTTTTTCATCCCTAAATTCTGAGTGAAGCCCAGTGGCTGAGTGGTTAGTGCATTACCCTTCCACACCACAGGTCCGATATTCAAAGCCCGGGCTGGGAAAGGTAGACTCAGTCTCTCATCCTTTCAGTGGGACGATAAAAAGAGTAGCAAGCTTGCTTGGGTACTTAACACTGAGGGTTTCACGTCGGATTGACCACCTGACCGGAACATCTACTCATGCACCTCAGGGCCCAAGGTCGCGTATACTGAGTTGGGCACAGTAGGCCTTGGCCGTAATGGGCTGTCACATGCCACGGAGTTAAGTTGAATTCTGGGTAACATTTGCCGCACGGGTTCACGGTTAATCTGCAGTTCATCAGCTATTATGCACACTGCTAATTGACGATCTTTAGGGACTAATTTCCTCTCTTTCTCAATGTTTTCATCACTGACGGAGGTCGCCAGTCTTCCGCTATGGGGGTTGTAAGAAACACTTTCCCTGCTTCTCGAAAACGGGCAAACCACTCGTACACACAATTCATGAACAGGGATTGATTCGAATAAACACGTACCAGCACCGCATAAGTTTCTTTTGGTGTCTTTCCAAGCTTAAAACAAAACTTTAAATTCATCTTTTGTTCACTCATTTTTTTGTTCGCAGTTTAGAACCAACGTACTAAACAAGCACTTTGTAAAACAAGTCTTACACGAAGACAAATGAGTCTCAACCAGTGGCGCACGCATGAATATCCCATGAATGGTTCAATTTGTACACAAAAGCAGCAAATATTTCTTGTATTTGACAATTAATTGAATTGTTATTTAATTCACGCACGTGAGAAATTGGAAGATCCAGTGGCGCTCACAAAGGGGGGGGGTTCTGACCCCCCCCCCCAAAGCCCTTGATTTTTTTCCGATTGATTATAATTCTAAGTATACAGTATGTAAAATTTAATTAAGTATTTGTTGCTAATGATTAATTTTATTAATTAGTGCTAACTATTTATTCAATAATTAGTTTTTTATTGTGTTTTGTTCCCGAAAATTGACAAAATCAAAAGGAGCATGATACAAGAATGGTGAACTTTCGACCCCGGACCCCCCCTAGAAAAATTCCTGTGTGCGCTACTGGTCTCAACTGAACAACGGTGGGAGCAGATGGTCAGCACCTGCCACTATGCATGTGCAGCGTTTTATTTCGCCGGTGTTGCCAGTTCAGTCGTTCTGATTTCATTCACTGAGGTTGTATTACTCTTAGCAACCTTATGGTCCAGTGAGCATTAAGGAATACGACGAATTAAAGAAAAATATAAATATTTGCTAATAGCTTTTAATTCAATAAATACTACTTTATCCAGCTTCCATCGTAAGAGCAAAATATTTAAGCTACAAAGAATTTTAACTTTTCATTTTTATAAAGCTACTTCATTTATATAAAACAAAACAAAAAATATAATAAAACCAGTCTTCGTTAAAGAGAACAGTTTTATTTAGTTTGGAAAACTTACATTGTGCATCAATTCTACCTAGTTTTCGAAATATTTCTAAGATAAGAAAGATCATCTCTCTTAAGAACGTTCGTCTGTAGTTTTTTCCATAAAGATAAAGAAAGTTATAACTACAATATAATAATTTCCAACATTCCAGCAAAAGATAAAGGTACCAATCTGTGAAGCAGAAGAATATGAAGAATCTATGTAGTTACTTGTTATACGAAGCTATTTTGAAAAAGAATTCACGAGTTATACATGTGGATTTAAAAAAAAAGGATAGACTGTAGAATAACAAGACACATTTCTTTGCTTTTCCTTCCAGAGGTTCATTATATGCTTTTTCATCAAAACAGAAGAAAGGTCTTAGGAAAATGTTCTTGTTCTATAGTTTTTGAAATTGTGTTTTAAAATCCCTCAAATATTTCTTGTTATAGTTGAATTCAGAAATTTTAGGAAGAGATTTGGATAAAAAAATAGTTCGCCTTTCTTTCTCTTTGTTGCGAATAAGGAAAGAAAAGTTTAGAAAGAGAATGGAATAGTTTCAAAAACCCAAAGAAAGACGTAGGGTTTTCTCTAAAGAAAACGCAAGATTTAAATCATGAATTCAGAGTGTAAGTATATATATTAAAGGAATATTCTTGTTCCACACTTTTTTTTCGTGATATCTGCACACAACATGCCATTCCTCTTATAGTTAAATTAGCAGTTCAGAAATAAATAATATAAACATTCATCTTTTATTATAATGGAATATTGAAGACATTATTTTGTAATATATAAACACAAAATCCCATATATTGTACAACTTAGATATTTTAGTATTCTAATATTTTTGAGTTTTAATAATTCTCAAATTACCATGGCAGAAATATCTCATTTTTTGAGATTTTAATACATCTTGGTATTTTTCAGGTTGGCCTCCCAAGATGCAGTAGGATAAAGGTTGGTACCATCAAACTACTTAACCCCACTTTCTAATGCTAAGTCCGAGGTTACATTTGGTTAATTTACAATTTTTTAAAACTAAAGATAAACGTGGTTATTTTTATAATTATGTGTTTTTATTATTAAGACTTTTTATTTTGTGTTGTTTTATTTACTTTATTTTATATTTATTTCATCTTTATCCACCTATCTACCTATCTATACAAATATATAATAAGAAGACCATGAAGACTACGAATGACTGTAAATTACCTCAAGGTAGCTGGACATAACTTTTTGCAATGAATGATTGGTTAAGTCTGACCAAAAAAACTAGTATACGCCTTATAAAAACAACTCATACCGTTATAGAGTCACTATAATGAATTTAGCAAGGAAGACAAAGAAGTGATGGTGGTGTAGATAATATCACTAGAACTTTAATTCCTTCGTTTTAACGCCCCGAAATATTTATTTTATTTATCCAACGCCCGCGCTTGGCTTCTTGACCATTTGATGCCAAGCCTCGCAGTACCGACCGACTGACGACGTCGTCAATCGGGTATTCATCAAGTCCAGCACATTGAAGTGGGTGGTCGCCATCCTTTCTGGCATGGCCGCAGAGCGGGCAGACCTCGTCAGCTGTCAGGTCAAGCCAGTGGAGGTACACTCCCAAAAAGTCATGTGCGAAGATTAGGCGAAAGTTGGCAATAGCCTCGGTACCTCGGGATTGGACCCACAGGGGCCAGATTTTCCCATGGCTTTACAAGACCGTTAGTTTTTTGGGTCACATCAGTGTATTTTTCAATGTATTGGCTCTTTGTGCTCTCCTGAGGGTCAAGCGGACTTCCGGTTGAGACGACTTGACTCTCTGATTGGCTTTTTGGTCCGCTCTCTCATTGCCGAGAAATAACGGCAATTGTTGTAACCAGTAGCGCATACAGGAATTTTTCGGGAGGGGGGGGGTCCAGGTCGAAGGTCCACTATTCTCGTATCATGCTTCAATTCGCCGCCCAACATATTCTTTTGATTTTGTCAATTTTCGGGAACAAAAAATAGTAAAAAATTAATTATTGAATGAATAAATAGCATTAACTAATAAAATTAATTATTAATAACAAATACTTAATTAAATTTCACGTACTATATACTTAGAATTATAAACAATCGAAAAAAATCAAGGGCTTTGGGAGGGGAGGTCTGGACCCGAGGACCCTTCCCCTTTGCGTGCGCCACTGGCAGTTACACATTTAGTACACACACACATACCTACCTCTCCGAAATATAAAAATATAAGAAAAATCCAAATCAAGCATTTATTTGAAATAAAAAAGTATTTTCTTCTATAAACAAAGGCTGTCAAATATTTTCCATCACACATTTCATTTTTTAAAATACTTATTTAATATATTTCGTTTTTTACTCCAAATGCTGAGAAAATTTTCTCGACTCTTACTAACCTAGTCTCTCTTTCTCATGGCTGATCAGTCACTTTAAGATTTATTTACTTTTCGAAACATTTAAAATCTTCTTTAAATAACACGAATTTTCACACAATGCCTTGTTTACAGAGTTGAGTCGAGCCGTACAATCCACCGCGTAAAACGCTTTTCCATTCATTGAGAATTTAAAGTAATTTATTTAATGGAGTGGATTGAGCTGCATTTGATTCGAAATAAATCGAGTCATTCAATTCAACTTCTTTTGTAAGGCATCCGCTGAAAAGGTTGTCAAAAGGAATTTTACGTTTCCGTGGCTCGTTATTTCATCTTTAATAAACACAGAGTACCAAGAGCTTCGAGCTGTTATCTTGCCAAATTTGATGCTAGTTTTCACAGTGAATTTATTTTTATGCCTTGTAAATTTATCTTAGCGTTATTTTTTTTCGAAGTGAAAATATTCGTCTTAAAAATTATTATTTAAGGATCAATTTTAAGTAAAATGAGTGTAAGTCATCTCGTTGTTACCTAAATTATATTTATTTTCAATATAATTAAAAACCTGTTCAAAGTATTCATTTTTATTGAAAATAATTCGTTTCTTGAGTCTATATTATGGATTGAAAAATTAATTATAGAATTTTTCTCTTAGAGGGTGAAAAAGATATAAATTTTAATTCTTTTTGAGACTCGTGTGGACCAGTGTTTCTTAAACTAGAGGTCGCGATACTTGCAGATGGGGTCACCAAATATTTTAGGATTTTTTATATATATATATATATATATATATTTGCATATAATAATGTGTTCTCCATTTATAATAATGCCAATAATAGTAAAATTTTCAACAATTTCTGAAACTACAACATAGTATCTTTTACCTTTTTCAGCAACTTATTTATCTAAGATAACATTTTCTTCTTTAACAACCACAAAATCAAAGTATCGAATCAAATCTAAAGAATCTTGAAGAAGTACTTCGTCCGTTTGGGTCAACGAACTCCAAGATTTTACAACATAATTAAAAATAATCGAGCACATCTTTCCCATTGATACTTAAATCTTGCATATCGTCGTCCTAATTTTCAAACTGCGTTACTCCTTCTGGGGTGCTAATTTGACAAAGGGGAGAGCTATGTGCCAATTTGTTGTTTATGCTTGCCAAGCTGGGCGATAACATTACAATATGTTTACCTTGTTATTTTTATTGTGTCGTAATGTGGTTGCCATGGAGATAACATAAATTAGAGTTAATTTTTATTGAGTTTTTTTATATTATATTGATATTCATTATTGATTGATATTGGTTATTTTTTTAATCTATTCTTATATTCTTCTTTTGAAATATATTTCAAAGCAGTTCTTTACAATTATTTTCCTGACGGTTTTTTATCGCTTTATCATTTTGGATTTTACGTAACTCGACAACAACCACTGCTTGGCGCGATTAAGGAATCGCGCCAAACAGCGCTTGGTACGTAGCTCTCCTAAATCAAATTTAGTTCCTTAGTGGGGTTACGCATTCTAATAATTAGGCCGACGATATGTCATTGTTCATAAAAGGTTTGTGATATCAGAAGTGAATTTAAAAGAACTACACTTAATCAACAGATTAAAGTTATGTATAATTTACCGTGTAATTACATTACATACAGTGTTTCTTTTATTTTGTTACTTAATTAAGATTCTATATCATTATATTCAAAGCAAAACTAATTGCGGATATTTATTACTGTAAACGAGTATTATACTACAAATGAAACACATATAGAAGTGCCCATGCGTGCATAAACTTTGAAAAATGCTATTGGAATTGCACAAAATTTTTGAATAAGAAAGGGGGTCGCCACCCTGAATAGTTTCAGAGAGCCTGGAATAGATTAATGAAGGCTACAGGACTGAAAGTGCTTACATATGTGGAATATAGTAGCTCGAATGTGTGTGTCATTTGATCATCATTTCATATCATTTGATCATCACTCAAAATTATTTCGACCTTTGCTTATCGTGTTTGTGTATATTTAGAAACTGCAGATAATTCAAAATGAAACTCATACTATAGACTGAAGATTAAATCTCCACAAATAGGAGTCACCGTAATAATTCAATTTATTAGCATAACATTACAATATGAGTTTGTTACATAATAATTTAAAAATTCATTAACTGTATGTTGTATTTCACAAACATCCTAATACTGTATTAATAAAAATACATGCATTTATATTCATAATAAAAAAATTTATTAGAGTTTGGACACAATAATGGAAATGGTAATGTATATAAGTCGTTACATTATTATAAAAATTGCATCCTTCATTTCATTTCCCTAGTTACACGACCTTTAGTTTGTTGCAGGAATATTAGTTTCCTTCATGCAAAAAAAGTACGTAATTATGAAACATGCGGACTCCAAAAATAAAATTATTGTTAAGAATTTTAAAAAAATCATATTTATTAGCAAATTATAGTTTAAAAAAAACTGAAAAATACGCTTTTACAGTGAATCGAACTAAAAAGTGAAAAAATAATTCTTAATATAAGAATAAAATGATTAACGAGAAAATTAATGTCATTGGGATAAAAGCGTGGGGTGCTCTACATTAATTATTATAATTTCCTACTAGTTCTATTCCAAAATGCTGAGTTAGTTTTAAAAAGTACTAAGCCCCCCAATGACATTAATTTTCTCGTTAATCATTTTATTCTTATACTAAGAATTTTTTTTTTACTTTTCAGTTCGATTCACAACAAAAGCGTGGTTTTTAGTTTTTTTAAACTATAATTTATTTTTCATTTTTTAGTTCGATCTACAATAAAAGCCTGTTTTTTTTTTAGTTTTTAAAGCTATCATTTATTCTTTGTTGAATTTATCCTTGAGTTTGATATTTAAACCAGAATTATGTGGCTGCTGGAATTAGTCTTGCTCTTCATCAATGGATATTGATTAATGGGTCTGAAAGGTATTAATTCTCTCAGTTTACGGGGCCTCGGATGAGTCCCTTGTCGTTATATTTCAAAGATTCCGTCTCTATAGATGCAGGTCTAACTAATAAAAGCGTGTTAAGAAGACATATTAAATATCAATCGTACAATCACCTCTTAAACGGATTGCTATAATGTTAATTCGTATCATCACTTCTAAACGTATTGCTTTATAAAATTTAAAAAATATTTAACAGTTAAAACATAAATTATTTTTATTCACATGCACGAGTCTTTTTTCCCCTTTCTCGCAAAAAGAACACTTTTTTGTTTGTTTTATTTGTTTTAATAAGAAGCGTTTTCTTTTTCAGGGTTGTACCTTTTTAAGAGGTAGGGTCTTTTAGTCGCCATATCTGGAATTAATCGCCAAATTTGGAAATGGAGTAAGGAATTAGTCGCCAAATTTGGAAATGGTATAAGCAATTAGTCGCCAAATCTGAAAACGATATAATGAATTAGTCGCCAAATCTAGAAATCCTTAAAATCGTTATTTTTGACGATCCTGATCAGGACATTGGAACACAATTTTGAAATCATTGTATTGTCATCGGTCCTTGACAAGTGTGCAGAATTTGATGTGCGCTTATTTGGTATTACGTATTGTGTGTTTCTCACCTCAGATCCGCTAAGTTTAAATATAAATATTATCCTTGTATAGTGTTTAAGTTAAGATCTTAATAAAGAGATATTAAGATTATGGCAACTCCTGGTTCTTCATTCACTCCCACAACCCTAGGTCACGAAGATAACTTAGAAGAAAGGCATCACCCACGGGCGAATACCTTACAATTTAATCAAAATATAACGAATTAAATGGGCAGGTCACGTTGTCAAAATGGACGAAGACCGCACCACTAAAAAATTCTTCAATGCCCAAGCAATTGGCACACGTAGAAATGGCGGACCAAATCTTAGATGGATTGATGGCCAAGATAAAGGTATCCTAGTTTTGAGAACTAAGAATTGGAGAACACTAGCAGAGAGAAGACTGGCCTGGAATAGGCTTTCTGAGAATGTCAAGGTGTGACAAACCTATACGGAACTTTATCACTAACCTTCTGAGACGTCTTTTTTAGGGAAATTTAATTCCCCTACCTATTTCCAATCAGCTCCAAAAAGAGGACAGGATTCCTTGTTATGCAGATTAGATAAAGTATTTAAGTCAAACGGAATAGTAAAGTAAAAAGCAGTAGGAGAGAGAGATTGAAGCAGAAAGGTATAATAGTGAAGTTAGAGATTTATTATTGAAGATTTCTAGGTGGATAAATTAATCTCAGGAAGAGTTGAGATTCAGTGTGGTAAATATTGATTTATATTTAAAGTCTCATTAAAGCTTTATATTAGGAGTGAGATTAAAGTTAAATGTTCAATAGGAATATTATTGAATATAATTCTGGGATCTCTTATCGTGGTAATCTCTGCTTGATCGATATTCTAATTGTTAATTAATTGGATCATTAAATATTTAAGTTAATTTAAAGGAAAGTCCCTTTTTAACCTCATACAGCTCATTTGAATTATTTGTTATTAAAAGTCTTTGATTCTATTTGGGAAAGATAACCAAATAAAGTTATTTATAAAAATGGCTACTGGCTCTTATCTGACTCCAAATTATTCTCGTTCTCAAAGTGAGATCCAAGGGGATCTTCACAAAGGCTCACCCTGTCGAGCCACTGAGAAAGGAAGGGAAATACTTCAATTTTCTTTGAATAATCAATCTGATTAACATTATTTTACATTTCTTCTCAAAGCAGATGGCTGTTAAAACTTTTAATAACATCAAAGTAAACCCCATGTTTGTTCTAAGAGGGATACCTCTCTACGTAGCCCGAGACATGCTGACTTAAAGTATTAGTATTAGTAAGTAAAGTATTAGTAAATGTATTTTAGAAATGTACCATTTTTTCCGTTTGAACAATTAAGTAAAATATTAACTTAACGTTAACAGTATACGAGACGAAATGTTTATAGTAGATAAAAAAACGGACTGTTTTGAACTAAAATCAGAAACAAATTAAAACATACTCTTTGTAAAATAGAGAAATCAGAATATATTGTTCATGACAGAGATTTTTTTTTTCAGTGTGAAGAAAAATGTGCGATTTTATGTCCTGTTGTTCAACATTAAGTAAAAACAGACTTAAGCCCTGAAGCGGTCAATTTTTTTGCCCAAAATGTTCCAGAAAAAAAATTTATTGCATATAACTAAGCATAACATTTAACACAGAACGCTAAAATAGAAGAATTTAAATTTAATTTTCAATTTTAAAGTTTTCACCCTATTTTTTATTTTAAAATTGTGGAACACAAAAAAAAACCCAAAAATGTTTGCTTTTTATAAGTGCACTCTGCATGCTATAAAGGGTGCTTCCTATACAAAGAATTTTTCTCATACTTACAAAAACAGCTTCATGTTCTCACCACAGTTTCAACAAGTTGAGGATTTTGTGGGTGAGTTTGGAGCCGGTGCAGTTCTAAGTCTTACATTGCAAATGGAACAGATATAATATGGGCTTCTTAGGACTTCCTATCTATTTTCATTCCTTCTCCAGCAACGAATTGCACATTGCCTTGCCGATTCCTGCTCTTTAACGAATATTTTTAAGAATCTAAATTCCTGCTTTCAATGAAAAATTCCTGCCTTCACCACAAAATAAGACCCGGATGAGAAGTAATTTAATACCATGTACAAAATGCATCTCTCATGCACCGAATAATCTCACTATAAGAATTAAAAATATGTGCAAATTAAAGGTAGAAAGAAAAAGTATCAGTGACCATACAGAGTACGAACAGACCGGATGTGGCCAGCTTTCGGTAGCCCGTACGGTGTACAGACAAACCAGTAAAGGCAGTACTTCTCAAAGTTTCAGTATTTGCGACCCAATATTCAATCATAATTTTCATTACCTCCCCCCTTCAGTACAATAACAATGCATTGTATTTAATAATACTATACTTTGACGCCAAAGCTACAAAACGACTTTAACCTCTTAAATGCCAACGGTGTATACAAAGGTGTAGCTCAGCTAAAGCGTTAATTGCTCAGGACGTATATGTACGCCTTTCCAAAATACAATCTTTTGCGAAGGATTTACTAATTTCAGAGAATTTGCTTATTTTTTTCAACTCTTCCCCCATGCACCACATACGCTCGCCTACGTGTTAAAGGGTGGCTTTGGCGAGGGAATCGCGTAACTTTTAATCGGCACTCAAGGGATCAATTATAAATCGTACAAATTATTAAGATAAGTATTAATTTTTGCATATAATTTTATATATGACAAGCCCATGGGGTCACTAGCAACTACTAAACTTGTTCTTAACTTATGATTGTTAAATTAATTATAAAATACATTGTGCAGTGCTGATACATTTATAAATATGAGTATAAATGTATATTTTGTTTGTTGTTATATCAGAATGTATTTTGTTTGTTTACTTTCAGTAAATCAATCATTTTCTTTAAAAATCTTTTGTTTTCAACTTTACCATTTGCTCGCGCTCCCTGGTTGAGTGATCATGCCCCCCTAGAGGGTGCGCTCCACAGTTTGAGAAACGCTGAGTTAAGGGGAGTTTTTTATTTAATTTACTTGCAAAACTCCTCATGCTACACATTGCATGGCATGAGGCTTACAGGCGTAAGTGGTAACACAATTATATCATTTAAAACAAATTTGGAAAAAAAAACATTTAAGACAAAAACATAAAATAGAAAGGAAGAGTGGAAATACACAAATATATATATATAAAGAAGGGAAGGTATTAATCAAACTTTAAAAATCTATATAGTAAACAAATTTTCTTAAGACATTTAGGATTTCAGTACAATTGACCAACAAAGACAAAACAGGTGGCCAGGAAATACCTAAAAGTGTGTTTTTTTTTTTCAACTCCTTTTTAAAATTCTCTCTTTTACAGAAATATAGTTTACAATACAACAATACATGTTCCAAACCATTCTTCCTGACTACAAGAACAAATACCTATATCTCTCTCACTCCCAATTAAACTAAATCTACATAAATAGCTCTTGAAATTTCCATGTCCTGTAGAATCTCGGATAACTTGAAATCAGTAACAAATTTCTTACATTTAAGCCGTTGATAAATGGTCGGAAAAAACCTTTTAGTCCACAAAGCTTTAGGCGAGGCCAAGAATTCTGTATTCTAGGAGGAAACAGTTCTTTCCCAAGTTACATGCTTCCAGTGGGACAATGGCACAGACATTAAAAGGTTCATATCTTGGCATGATGCCTCTTTGGCCAACTGATCCGCTCTATCATTGCCGAGATTTCTGCTATGGCCCCGAACATAAGAAAAGTGGGTGTCACAGTCTAGGTAGTACAGAATAGACTGAACATCTACAACAAGTTTTTCTGTGGAGTTTACGCTGAGCAAACAATGGAGTGAAGAGAGTGAGTCAGTGCAAATAAGAAAGTTAAGCGTTCCACCCTGGTGGAGAGAGTTCTGAATCAATTTTACGACAAGATTAATACAGAGTAGTTTTGCTTGAAAAATAGAGCATTCATCTCTTAATCGATGCTGGAAAGTAAAATTTTCAACACCTTCCTTGTAAATAACGCAGGAAAGACCAACCCTTCCATTCAATTTACTCCCATCTGTGAAACAAACAGTTTTATATACTTGAAAGTTAAGGGGTTAAAGCTAAAAATATGCTAATATTGTAGTTTAATATATTCACCGATAACTTCATTGAACAATAAGTTTTGCATGTAACAGTGATCCCGTCCCCGTTTCAGAAATTGTCAATGCTCTTTTTGATTCACCATTTTTTTAAAAAAAATTTTAATTACTCGCCTTAATTTTAACAACCCCGAGCTTCCAAAAAGAAATCTAAACATCAGATATTGCATTTAACGCATAGTTAATGAAATTTTCCCCATCCTTAACATCCCTCTAATTGCATTTAGATGACGACAACTATCTCCGTTAAGGAATTACTTTTTTTTTCGAACGTATGAGTAATCCAGTTCTAATATAGGACTTTCTCTTTTCCTTCTCCCCTGTTATGATAATCATTAACATCCACTTAACAAGCTCTTACTTGACTTTCTTTATTAGGAGGTAAGCTTTTCCTTGTTAGTCATATTTCCGCCTCTTTCTCGATTAGTTCCTTTCTATTGAGTTTTTCTTTACGGACGCAGTCATAATTACCCCATGTCAATAACCTGACTTTTTATTTTGGAAATAAGTAATTTTCAGATTTCATGTGCCGTTTCCTCCTTCTGAAATACTGTAGAATTGACTGGATTGTTTGAATTAATGTACATGCGGGATTTTGTAAGTAGCAAATCTCGCTATCTTCCATTATGGATAAGTGACGATAAAAATACATAGAAATAAATGTATATTTCAATCTCTTTAATTCAACATCCCGTCATATAAGGTCTTGACACTCAGCTAAATTTGATGTGCAGAAACCCATTTTGTTACACACATTGTCCTTTGGTTGAACTTCGCAGGCTCTTGACCTTGACCAATGGCATATTCTGGCTTGCTCTTATAAAAAAAATCGTTGTTACAGGAAGTCAGTTGATTTGACTCTGTTTCATTGCCAAAAAAATCAATTTGAAGTAGCAAGTCATTGGCGATTTCTTCCTCAATGTTGTGCAATGCGGATATTTGTTCAGATTACAGTCCAGTGTCGTTCTCATCATAAGATCACTCTGTTCAAAATTATGATGCATACATTTTCATACCTGGTGTGTCTCTTTAGAGTATGGGTTCTTAAACTTTTCGGAGTGGCGATCCCATTTTTTCAATTCCTACTATTAGCTTACACTCTCTGTATAGTTATTTATTTAAATATTTATTTATCTTGGTGGAATTTCAATCGTGAATAAAATACATTCTAAAGCGCTCAATTGAGCTGAAATTTTATATACATGTTTATTTGGATGATAATACAATAATTTAATTATAATTAATAAAAATTAATTGATTAAAACTAATTAATTAAAGAATTACAAATACAGCCACGTTGGCGACTTAGCGACATTTTTGGCGACTTGTGTCAAAACTCGAAAAGGTTTTTTTCTCACGTTTTAAGGTATTCAGTCGAACTGAAATTTTATAGACACGATTGTTTTGGATGACAATACGATACTTTAAGAATAATGAATAAAAATTAATTGGCACTTAATGTTGTGATTCTGTCATATGTATATGCATATTTAAATTAATTGTAACTATTCAATAAAAAGTAGCTAAAATAAAAATTTTCTTTGTTGATCTAAGTAGACATTGACCAAAAAAAAAATTTTTTTTTATGTTACTTGTTTTACAAAATTTTTGTTTGTCCCCATAAGCATTGAGCAAAGTTTACATGCGCTTGGGTATTTCTGAATGCGTTTTATTTGTAGTATAGTATTGTTTTCCAGTAATAAAGATCCGTAATAAGTCTTTACTTTCAATATAACGATACAGAAATTTTATAACAAAATTTTTAAAAAAAATATTGTACAATGGAATTACACGTTGAATTATACATAAACTATGTCTTTATAAAGTGTAGTCATTTTGAGTTCACCTCTGAGGTCATGCTCTTTTATTAATAACGGTATATACAAGATTTAAGTATCAATATATACGAAGGATGTGCTTAATTATTTTTAATTATGTTGTTAAATGTTGTAATAATAGTCGACATTGCCGGACAAAATACTTCAACAATATTCCTTAGATTTGATAGGTACCCCAATAAGAATCTAAATAATAAATTAAATTATCCATTAGCTTTCTCTAATACGAATCTAAATAATCAATTAACTTATTATTATTAATGGTGAATAAGTTATTTTATGCAAAGAGATATATACATGTATCAAAAATAGTAAAATTTTGGAGGATACCAGCTGCGATTCACTCGACCCCTAGTTTAAGAAACATTGCTTTCGAGCAGTGTTAATACAAACAAAATGTAATTCTTAACTAACAAGGGGAGGGCAAGACTAAGAAAACTCATTTGGGGTGTAATAGTAGTACTTCTTTAGGGTGTCCAACCCTCAATGTAATTCCGCCGAATGGCCAGTTAATTCGGAGAAAATAGCTTTCGAAATTCATGATTAGCTTTTATAGAATTAAGTTTTAACTTCCTCCATAGTCGCAGTAGCGTGGTTGATAGAACGCATGCTTTCTTTGCCGGCGAATAAGGCTCGAATCACGAGATGAACTCTTTTTTTTTCAATTCATTTAATTTTTTAAATAAAATTAAATAAATTTATTTAAAAAGGACTTATTAAATATTTTATATAATTATAAAATAATTAAATTAATAATATATATAAAAGACATATCTTAATTTTACTATATTAATAAAACATATGTTATTTTATTATTCTTATTATATAATTAAATGGATTGAAAAAAGGTAGCTTTTTATTCAATTCATTTAATTATTTTTTAAAATTAAATAAACTTATTTGTGAAAGGATTATTAAACATTAAGTGATATTTTATGTAATTGTTTTGTATTTTATAAAGTAAAAAAATTACTGTAATTATATAAATATTTATATTATATATATATTTTTTAATATTAATATATGATAATAAATATAAATATATTATATGTATTATAATAAATATAAATATATTATATATATTATAATAAATAATATTTATAATAAAACATATAATTAGCATATTAAATGATATTTTACATAAAAATTGGTTACAAATAGTTTTATAAAGGGAAATACAATATACTTTAAATAAAAAATTACATATTATAAAATAATTTATTATTTTATAATTATACAAAATATTTAATAAGTCCTTTTTAAATAAATTTATTTAATTTTAAAATAATTAAATGATTTGAAAAAAAAGTTGATTGCGCGCGTGATTCGAACCCTATTCGCTGGAATAGAATGCAGGTGTTCTACCAAACACGCTACTGAGTCCCTGGAAGAAATTAAAACTTTATTATATAAAAGCTAAGCATGAATTTCGAAGTCTATTTTCTCCGAATTGACAGGCCATTCGGCGGAATTACATTGAGGGTTGAACACCCTAAAGGAGTACTACTATTACACCAAGTCTCGACCTCAAATTAATTATTTCCTTTGTCATGCCCTTCCCTTATAAGATCACTTGACACGAGCGACACTTGAGGTGTTATTTAATTTGAGTATAAGGTAGTGGGCGGCCGAAGTAGCCTGGTGGTCATGATCACGGGTGCGTGGTCAGCGTGTCATGAGTTCGAACCCTAATGCCACTGAAAACCCCCCATATAGAAAAATTTATGCAACTAGTTAACAAGCACTCACTTCGATACATTATCCATTTAATACATTCATGATCCTATCACTTTGAAAAAATATTTCAGCAATCAAACAATCAAGTCAGAAAGAATAACTGCCATGGATTCGAGGTCGGAGAGTCATGAGTTCGAGCCCAGTGCATTGAAGACTCGCCGTGTAGTCGAGTGTTAAATCTTTAAAAATGTCGAGCACAAAATCCTCTCCTTGGCGTGGTGTGGTAGTTTGGAGAGAGGGGACCAGCCCAAGTGTCGTCATCATCACTTGAACCAGATTCAAAATTGCGAGTTCCGTTGCCAATAGCCTTCGTATTGCTTTGTAGTACCAGTTAAAAAAAACATTTTTTCACTCTCTCGGGGGAAAAAGTATATTTAATAAATTAAAGATATCTTTAATTTTCTATGCCATTAAGTGAAACAAAATTTTCCCATAAGAAATTGTTGCCGTCCATCGAGTAGCATTGCTTTTTTCTCATTAACTTTAAGTTATTAATAACAACAATTTCGTGTAATAATGAATTCTGAATAAAAAGTAAATATGCATTGTCGTGTATACTTCTTTCTTTAAAACAAGTAACGTATTCTAATCCTTTTTTGTATATTTATTTTTGAAAATTATGCTCTCTATTTTCCCAACGCTTCATTGACTGTTTGAATATGGTTTAAAAAAACAGTAAACAAAAATGCACATTTCTAAAAAGTCATAATTTTTATAGATAGAAAAAAAAAAAATTTTCTCTAAAGGGATGTATTTTATTATACATTTCCCTCCGAGATTTTTTTTGCTTAAGAGAGAAAAATTCTTTTCTCTCATCCAAACTCTATCAAAATTTTAAAAACTAATTCAAATAAAATAGCGAATATATATTATGAAATTCACATTTTTTATAAAAGTCTTTTCATACCTCTCTCTGAAAAACTGTAACATTTTCATGATTTAGTACTCCTGCTGTAGGCGAAAAGTGCAGGCAAAGTTAATTCAGCAGGAAATCAATTTTGTGTAAATATTTATTTTATTATCTTAACAGATTTTCTTTCAAATCTCGCTCGCTGAAAAGGAACTAAAAACGATTTTTTAGTAAATTTCTTTCCTACTTTACTTTTAAAGAAGTAATAATGGCATTAAAAAGAATTCCCAGACTAAAGAAATTGAAAATTCAATATTCTAGTGCATAAAAAGTTGTAAAGGCAAAAATGTGTCAGTAGTTATTTTCCATACTGATGGAGTTGAAAGGAATTTCATGATTTTTTAAAATCATATTTTGAAACGAAGTTTTTCTTTTTTTCCAGCAAACGGTTTATTTTGAGCAAATTATTTCTTTTTTACAAAATTTTTTCAAATTCATGAAATGAATATAATTTTTATTTTTCATCATACTTTACACAAACACGAATATAAACTTTATAAAAATTAATTTATAACAGTGTAGTAAAAAAGAGATTCAAGTTTTTCATTTAATTGAAGGCCGTTAAAAATTGAGTTATATCTCACAACAAACTTTTCCTATATTCAGCAATTATCTTATCATTTTCCTTAAATTTTGAACAATTCTTCGCGCCAAATGTCGGGTTTCCAGATTGAAATATTTATCACCCCAATGCTACAATAATAAAATCAAGCGTTTCCTTCAAGGGCATATGCATAGCAAGAAATTTCCATAAAGATTGCAATTCTTCTAGAGCGTTCTAAAGCGTCATTTCCCCAAAAACTTTTCAATTAATGACAAACAGAAGCATGCCAAGGAATTCTTGTGCCAAGTCGTTTATTGTCGAGTGAAGAGAATATTTTATAAATGGTGGCGATCGCGTCAGAAGAAAACGCTAAATTTCCACAGTTGTTCTGCCAAATTCACTTGGAGAAAAATATATCTACCAGCTGTTCATTCGTTTCTTTCGTTCTTTTTTTGTGTGTATAAAGAAGGTTCTAATTTCTTTAAACAGTATTATGTTCGTAAACACCCCCCACGCACTAAAGAATGACGAAGTTCGCGGCAACCAAATAATAATTTATTTTTTTATCAGTAGATAAAAAAACGAGTAATTTACTCTTTTGTAGATGAATGAACTTTGTAACGGAATGTTGTATCGCATTTTGAATCTAGAATGTTTTGAATGAATGAATGAAGAACGTCACATTATTTTATTTATTTCTCTTGTAAAATGACACTGAAGGAATATTGTTAGCTGTGTGAGACCATATTAATAAATTCTTTCTCTTTTATTTTGCTCATATTCTTTTATATTCTAGTCAAAAAATTTAAGTTTTTTCTTCTCCACTTCCTCTCAATATGAGCATTTAGTGTGTGTGTGTGTGTGTGAATAAGTTTATCATCATTAATTTTTTCTTACGGTTTATCTATTGAAGGTTATTTCATCCATAGTTCCCACAGCAGAAACGTACTACTGCTATCACTTTTCTGTTATAATTTTTATTTATATTTGCATTCATTCATATCTCTTTACTCTTTAGCATGCTAATTTTCTCTCTTACATTGAAAAATTTATTTTTGTTAAATTATTATTTACTTTGAGGCCAAGTTACAATTTGTTTAAAATTATTTATATTGTGAACATTCATTTGAAAAAAATATTTTTAATTTTTGGTTATACTACTTCATACAGGGTTTTTACCCTCCCTAAAAAAATTATAATTGCTATAATAAATGAATTTTATGTTTTTAAAACTTAATCCATGCGAAGAACGGGGGTTTCAGCTATTTTATCCTAAAAAATCATTATTCTAAAATGTTATTCTACGTGTATTTAAAAAACCAAACGATAAAATAAAGTGTGATGGAATCATGGTTAATTTATTAATTAGTATTAAATAATGTACGAAATCTGGTTTATATTTTGAATAAATTGATATAAGAGGAAGTAGGAAAAAAATGGTAAAATTTTTGTATAACTTAACACAAATTTAGAGCAGCATAAAAATGCTTAACTTCCGAATCATAAACGCAAAAAAAAAAATTATCTTTTAATAAAAAAAAGTACTCTAGTAACAATCATGAATCGTCTGTCATGTAAGCTGTAGGAATTTTAAAATAGATCAAAAGCAGACAGGCGAGAGAGATATAATGACGTTTTTCGTTCAAAAAGACTAACTGTGAATTATTGCCCTACTATTTAATACGTCGCAATTGCTATAAAAAAAGTGCTAGTACTTTTTCGTCGGTAATGAAAAAAAAAAGAAAAGTTGAAAAACGAAATATAGAATACAATTTTTTTAAAAAACTGTATCAAAATAATAAAAAATATAACGTTAAATTATCAAACATTTTTTGAATAAACTGAAGAAAATTGCTACATGATAAATTATCATAAAACAGCCTTTTTAATATTTTAAATACACGTACTACCTTGTAAAAAATTTTCTTTTCAAAATTTTGGAAACCACTCAAAGGTAAGACCGGAAATATCATTAGATTTTTAAAGAAGTAAACTATTTTTTAAAATTCTGGTGTGCAATGTTGATATATTACTTGGAAAGATTTTAAATGGACTGTTGTTGTAATTGAATTTTTTAAAAAAGAATGAAAATGTCAAGGGATCATAACCGAAAGTTGATAATGTATTCCATGTAAAAATTTTTGATAAAATACAATTTTGAATTGAGCTAATATTTTTTCAAAGTAAATAAATATTTGTCAGAAAAATCATAATTTTCATTTTACGAAAAATAATATATTAACACACGATTATGAAACAAAATAAATATTTCCATATTTTAAAAAAATATTTATAAAGCTGTTTCTTCTTTAATTAAATATTTACAAAAAAAGAAAGAAATGAAAAAGGCAGTGAAGCTTACTATCATTCTTCTGAAAGTTTCTATGAAATTCTAAATCTGCTGGGATATTCACCATGGCTAAATAAACGAGGGAAAGTTGTTATTATACTCAATAGAATCTTTCAGTAACTCGCACAAAAAATTTTCAAGGGGGCGTTCAGGATCGAAAGTTCACCATTTTGGTATCATCCTCCAATACGCCATCCAACATATTCTTTTGATTTCGTCGATTTTCGGGAACAAAAACAATACAAAATTAATTATTGAATAAATAATCGCATTAATTAATAAAATTAATTATTAATAACAAATACGTGACTAAATTTTGCGTAATACATACATAGGATTATATATAAAGAATCGAAAAAGATCAAGGCGCTATGGGGTAGTCCGGACCCCTAGGACATCCCCCTTGTGTGCTCCACTGGAATCTTTAAATTGTTTTTTTTTTAAATATTGCTAGTCATCTGTTTTACATTAAAAAATCCATGAAAGAAGTATTTTAAAATAAATAATTGTTGGAATTTTGTTTTATTTTTATATATATACTAAATCTGGTAATTATTAAATCTTTGAAATATATACATTATATGCTCTGAGCGTTTTTAGAATTCAAGAAGATTTTTCCAATATATATATTTTATTAAAGTATTTTTAAGCTACGCAACCTATCGTACTCAAGTTTTGGAGATAGAATTTAAAGCAAAATAAATACTCTGCACTTCATCTATTACTTTTATTTTCCCACTTCATTATTCGGTACCGATTACAATAAAAAGAATTTAAAGCAAAATAATAATAATAATAATAAAATAAATAAATTCTCTGCACTTCTCATCTACTACTTTTATTTTCCCACTTCGTTATTCGCTACCGATTACAATAAAAAGAATTTAAAGCAAAATAATAATAATAATAAAATAAATAAATTCTCTGCACTTCTCATCTACTACTTTTATTTTCCCACTTCGTTATTCGCTACCGATTACAATAAAAGAATTTAAAGCAAAAAATAATAATAATAATAAAATAAATAAATTCTCTGCACTTCTCATCTACTACTTTTATTTTCCCACTTCGTTATTCGCTACCGATTACAATAAAAAGAATTTAAAGCAAAATAATAATAATAATAATAATAAAATAAATAAATTCTCTGCACTTCTCATCTACTACTTTTATTTTCCCACTTCGTTATTCGCTACCGATTACAATAAAATTATTACTTGTTCAAATTATTTGTAGCTCTGGCTTTTTAATTAATGTTGCTCATTAGTTTTTAGTTTACAACAAACACACACCACCATGAACTACAGAATAATCTTTGTTTATGTTTCAATTACATAATGCAATAAATGGTCCATTTGCTTACGTAGATGTATCACCACAAAATATATGAATCCGTTACCATGGTAACACACAATGCCTTGCTTATATCAAGACATTTTAACCGCAAACGATTATTTTCAGCCTTTAAGAAACAACGCATATCTTTTGTATAGTACTAATTGTTTTCAAGACATTAAGAAAATATTCCATCAAAATATTTTTAATAGTTCGAATTATTAATTGGAGCCTCACTTAAATGTAAAAATTTAAGAGTATGTTTAAAGAAAAATAATCACAGATTTTAAATATTGTATTTTTCCAAATTTATTTCACAATAAATTATTTTTACAAACATTTTCAAAGGATTTCATTTTTGATAATATTTGAGAATCGGTTAATAAGAACAACATTATGATGAACGCAAAATTATGTATTTCCATCACAAAACGAAGGAATTTTCCATATTTACATTTTTTTAAAACGTTATACAATATTACTAGACTATAAAACTAATAAATCTATAATATTTTGAGCTTATATTCATGTTTAAAAAATGTGAGTTTTTAAATCGCAATTTTTATGCATGTGTGTTCGTTTTTGGCATCTATAATACATTAATGTGACTTTTCTAAAATATGTGCACATATACATACATAATGCATCGTGCAAATTTTATCATCATTTTTATTAAATCAATGATTTATTATATTTTTCAAAGCTATATATTATAAGGATCAGCGTATAAACTTATAAAACAAAAATATGAAAAATAATATTGAGAAATACTTCCAATTTAAAATTTGGAACATATATGGCACGCAGCGAAGTTAAAAAAAATTTCCCTATTGTTTGAAACAAGGTTTCTCCTTTATTTTCAACATTTGCAAATAAAAATATAACATTTTAAAAATGAAATTCACTGTTGTATTCGTTAAATTCATCTTATGATTTAATTCCTACGGACATTTTTATTTTAACTTTTAGACCTGAAATTAATTAATTTATGGATCAAATAGTTAAAAAAATTCAATATTACATAACATTTATATAAACAAAATGAAAAAAGTTTTTCCTTTCATAATGTAAATGGATAGTCTCAAATAAGTTTCAATTAGGTTTGCATAAGAATTACTTTAAAGCTTTTTCATCGTTGTCGGGAGAACGAATTTTAATCAGAATTGCAATTTTGGTAAAAGCAAATTCTACTAATTCAACGAGGGAGAAAGATATAATATGTTTGCAAGTCGTCTGCAGCTGGAAAAAAAATAACGCAAACAATTATTGCGAAACCATTTATTTTTCGAAAAATAATTTTGAAAAAGTTAATAAGCTTAATTATGCATTTTCATTAATTTTTATTTCAGAAATTAACAGACAATATCTTTAAAGAATAGATTGCAGGAAGACATTATTTCTTGCATAAGGAAAATTAGATTCGAAAAGTATTTAATTTAGAATCCACTCAAGAGAGAGATGGTATTTATTTTACTCCTTAAAAATTCTTAGATATTTTAAATATCTAAGAATATTGTGTGAATCAAGCTATAAATGACCCATTATTGTGAACTCATTTCAATGAAGAAATTAATATACATTCTAATTATTTTAGAACAAAATCATTGGAAGAAAACCCTCAAAGGCAATGGTAAACAAAAAACAGATAAAAATGAACAAAAAATCAATAATTAAGTCCCTTATAATTGAGTAAAGTTCAATTTCTCTCATAACTTACATGATACTTTTCGTTTGATGACAAAAGTTAAAAATGATTGTTTTAACATTTATTTTAATTCAAAAAAATTGCTACCAAAGTACCTTTTTTCATTTATTTTTTTATGTGAAATAAATTTTTTCTGTTAAATTTTTTTATAATCATTTTTATCATCAATAATGGAATTGTAAGTAAAATTAATATCCTGGGAAAGAGTGTCTATCTAAGATTTAATTCCATAGACGAGAGTAAGTCAGTTGCTTACAAAAAATAAAATTGAACTTAAATTTGAGCATATTGTTCTTAGTATTCCAGTGGGAAAGGAAAAAAGTGTTTGAAGTAGAACAATACTTGGAATCTGACTACGTTCGGAACCGTGATGTGCGACACAAAAAAACGAGACTGGTCCAATAAACCATTGTACGTACAGAATCAGTTCTCCGCGACATGATCACCTTCAAAGTAGTTCCCTTCAGCATTCACGCACTTCTGCATTCATTGCTGCCATTGCTGGTAACAGCTCTAGAACGAGGTTTTTGGAAATCAGGAAATTTTCCATTTTTGCCTGAGCCTCTTCAACTGAGGCAAAATGGGTTTCCTTTGAACAGGATTTAAACTGTAGGAAATAGAAAACGTCTCATGTGGCCAAATCAGATGAATAAGGAAGATGCCCCATCACATTAATGATTTTGCTGGTCAGAAACTGCTTGACAGATAGGGACATGTTAGCGGATACAGCCATCCATCAATTCCCAATTCTGGCCTTTATTTCCTAATTTTTTCACGGTATTTTTAGTACTTCAATGTAGTAGTGTTGATTAACAGTCTGACCACTGATGTGAAGGGTAACCCATTCATATCACGAATTTTGGCAAATTTTGGTCTGAAATCGCTAACGTTGGGCACCCAGCACGTTCATCATCTTCCACACTGTTTCTTCGGCCTGAAAACCACTCATGCCATTCAAACACATGTGCGCGAGACAAAGTTTTATCTCCATAAGCCTTGGTTAATAATTGAAATGTTTTCGTAGCTGATTTCTTAAGTGTCACAAGAAACTTGATGTTGATTCGACATTTTTCCGGCAGAATGCATTTGCACGTGTTCACTCAATGAAGCAGTATCCCAACTGGCGTGATCAGTTAAGGCGAAACTGGCCACATGGATAGAGGAGGTGTATGAGATGATGTATTTAATGCTACTTGATTTGAAATATTCAAATAAAATTGTTTTAAGAATTATATTTCAAGAACAATTTATTTAGAGGCTATATTCAGGCTAAAAATGAAGAAAGAATGACATATTTAAAAAAAATGTATTTGGTACGCGTGTGAAAATGCTTCTATAATAATATTGTACCAAAAGAAGCTTAAATTTCTCTCCAGAACTTAAGCTGGTATTTTGGAAAACAAATCACATTATTTTCAAAGTTACGATTAATTGAAATATTAACGATTGTTTTTTTTGTTAAAATTTCTCTCTTCTTATATATTAAAAAGTATTAATAAACCTTAATTATACATTTAAAAAATTGTACTACAGGCTTTTTACTGTAGTCAACTATAAATGGGCAAAATATTGTTATTGAAGTATTTTTCATAAAGGGAATATGTTAAGAAAATTTGTCATTCTTTCTTGATATTTTGCCAAAAAATTGCACTTAAATAATTTTTCTCTTGTAATAATATTATTAAGACAATTTTATTTGTATATTCGAAAAATTATTCATGTATGCGCGTTTTCAAAACCACTGTTCCGAACGACGCTGTCAGATACTTTAAGTTAATATAAAACGTTTAAAACTCATTTGTAAGCAATTCTGGCAGGCGTGTTAATAAAAAGGGGGGGCAGTCCATTGATATTTAAAGATATTACATAACCGCTAAAAGTAGTACATTTATGACAGGTAGGCACATTAAGAATGTTTGTTTTTAAAACAGAATTTCTCTTTTTTTTGTGTTTTAAAGATCGAATGTTCTTCAAACTGTTCCATAAAAAATTCTGTTATCATTTGCGTTTGATGGAAAGAAAGAGTTTGCAAATATACCATCGGATCAACGACCTGCATATACATGGGATGAAAAGCCAGTCAGAATTTTCTCTGTCATGAACACATCGAAGGAGAAGTGTAATATTTATAATAAAAATAAAAAGAAAAAGAATTATCTCCCAGTTCGCAATTCAGTTGCACCTGCCGTCAAACATCTGCTGAATGCCAAACAATGAAATTGAATCACGATTTAAAAGAAGAAAAAGAATCAAAAAGAACAAGAAAAAAATCCAGTAATATAAATCTATTTTTGAGACGATTCGTCGCATGTTGGTTAGGGTTAAAAATAAAAGAGTTCTGAGGAGAGAAAGTGCAATGGTAACTCAGTCATCCATTGACCAGTATAAGTGGCGAGACTAAAGGGTTAAAAATTCAGACAGTCGGCAAAAAGGAGACAAAAATCATAAACAAGTTTAGGTGTCTTTTTATTCGGTTTTATATTCCGAATTAATCACTTTCGTGAGAACTAAAAATATTATTTGGGCAATGGATTTTTTTCATCGAATTGTTTTTCTGTCATAAATTGTCTCATTCATTTCCTCCTAGACTTAATAATTTATCGTTTTTCTTTGGAAACGTTCGATTATTTCATTGGGGGTATTTTACCCCTGAATTGTTTTGGAAATTCGATTCGTAAAAATGAATATAAGCAACGTATTCTGACAACAACATTTTAATAAGAAGTAAACAATATGTTGATTGTACGAATTTAAGAGTGGTGCTAAATTATCCAAAAAAGTAGCTTTAAAACGTATTCTTTGACATGGAGAAAACAAAACTTTATTATCAATGAAGGTTTTATTTTATTTTATTTTATGGGTTTTTCAGTTGTTTTAGCGTTAGATATATTTTCCTCAAATATATGAAACAAACATTAATGGATTCAGCAACTGAAAAGTGATTGGTGAAAAATATATCACAGATCTCACAAACATTTTAGCTGAAAAAGTAATTTAAGGAACTAATTTGATTATCCTGTTTAGTCGAAAAACTCTGTTTGACCGATTTTCAATATTTTGCATATAACTATTTTTCTCCAAAAAATAAATGCCTATAGTTGTTTTTCCCTTCTATATTTTTTGCACTTTTTATTCAAAAATTCAGTATCTCTTATTTTTTTATGCCATATTTGATAAGTTCTATATAAGAAGATAAGTTTCTTCTTCTATAAGAATTTACATTTTATTTTCTTGCGTAATGAGAACTTTATTTCGTGGGTATATTTTAAGAGAATTCGGTGTTGTTAAAACTAAACCAATTAGTTTTGCATATTCCTTTTTTAGTTGAGAAAATAATTTTTAAAAAAACGTTTTAACGAATCATTTAGATTGAAATTAAAAAATAAAGCTAGAGAATGAAGGAAAATTTTTCAATAAAGCGTTTCGAATTAAAATATTGTTGTTGTTGTTTCCAATCCCCTTGGAGTAGGAAAGCCTACACCAAGTCCATTTGACCTTTCCACGTAATAGTGTCTCACATCAGGTCTTGCTCTTCGTACAACTGTCGCAGGGAAAGGCCCCAGCAGTCCAGAAGACTAACTAAAAGATTGTTCTCCCTGTCTATAAAAAGATAATATTTTCTCACTTAATGCTCATTGAAACTATTTTTCATTTTTTGCAGTCGTTTTAAAGAACATATTCAACAAAAATTTGCATTTTTAAGAGCTCAAGATTTTAAGTTCTTCAGAAAGGAGGGAGAAAAAGTTCTATTGAGGATTAAAACAAAAAAGATTATTGATAATTTCAATGTGGAGTTTCTTTCGTTAGTAATCTGCGAAATTCCAGAAAATTCAGTTTATTGCAAAAAAAAAAAATCGCCAATTTCCGATGTCAAAAAGCAATATCTTTTAACTTTCTCGGAGAGGTACAGGAATTATCGAAGGTTATGATTATTTCAAAATAATGAACAATTTTTGATACTATGTTTACTTCTTTTTATCGTTAAATTATCAGATTAAAAGAAATCGCGTTTCGTGCACTTTATTGTCTAACACAATAGTTTATTATTTCATATAAACGAATTCCCTTATTTGTTTATTCCAGGAGTAGTCCTTAAGTCGATCGCGATCCACCAGTAGACTGTCAAGACATTTTAGGGTGACTACCTGAAGATTAGCAGTTAGTAATTATATACAGAAATATTTAAGATTGACCGACAGAGTATGCAGACTAAATCTTCTACTGACTATAACTACAAGAGCTAACTTTGGATGAAAATGTTTTATTTTTTAATGTATTTTGAGTTGTTTGATAACAAATGCATCATTTGATATTATATGTGTGGCTATTATTATTATGTTTGTATCTTGCGTTTTGTCTCAAACGCGATATTAAAAGAGTGAATGCTTTTTAATTGTAGTTCTGTTGGTAAGTGCATATCCTGTATTTATTATTAAGTTATAACAAATAATGTAGACTTTTTCTTAGCTCACCACACCTACGCCATTAGGTGGATCGCAACACCTGAAAAAATTAGAAGTAGCCCGTATCCAGGAAAAGTGCACCCTTCCCTGGTTTATTCTAAATCATTTAAACATTGCGACTAGAAATGCACGGTAGACTACTGATTATATTAAAACATTTGACCTTTTAAACCATGGTCAGGTGCTAGCGTTTGTCTTCAATTACCTTGAGCAGCCGTGGTCAATGAAGCTGTCTACGAACTCCGCGGTCGATGTTCAAGTTGAGCTTTGAGCTGTGAATTGATTCCGTGAAGGATAAGTCTAATAAAACTACTGCGCTTTAAATGGAATTGGGCTTTTCCGTAATAAATGATGAAGAAAATCACTAGTTCGGGTGTGACGTCATCCTCACTATTTTAATTTAAGAATTATGTCGCCAACAGCCTCTATATTTCTTCTACTATATTATTCAAAGTACTAATCAATCAAACATTGTACTTTCCCATCAAGCACGTGAAGAATTAAAGATTCATTACAGTTCCATTCCTTTAAATGTAAAAAACAAATGATGTCAATAAAACAATAATCTTTTTCATCGACTAAATTTATTGATCTTCATTCAAAGGACAATTTTGACTAATTCTATAAATTGTATAAGTAAAAAAAAATACTCCAAATTTCTTTTTAACATGGATTACTTACATGCGGTTTTAAAATTATAATGAAGCTACATTTCTTCCAAAGATTTTGTTGGCGCATGAGCGCCAACGTCATGCGCACAAATGCAAATATGCTTCCTTGCCGCGCTGTGCCGGCAGTTGAGGACTTTCTGTGGAACGAGATAGACGAGAAAATTTCTCTTTAATACTCAGACGTGAACATTAATATAGGACTCTAATACTCGAAGCTCACAATAAAAATTACTTAAAATTTGCTGCGCTTGTAAATAGCATACATATGTTGTGTGGTTGAATAAAAAAAGTAAAAAAAGAAATAAGCGTGGCTGGTCCGTCGATGAAACAAAAACAAAAACAACAACAATTAGAGAATTCACCAGTTCTTGAGAAAAATTACGAAATGAGTTCTTGGCAGTAAAAGACGCGCGGATGCCACCTGATCGACAGTAACATCAGATCAAGATTACAAAAAATCAAACAATATTTTTTTTTTTATTGAGAACACTTATAACCCCGTGCACCACAAAGTATCACACGGGAGCTTACATAGAAATAAGCATGAAGCACACATCACAAGGAAGAGAAGGATTAGAACACGAACATCCATGTCTTACCCAATCAGCGTCACTAACCACTACACCGGATGGGTAACTTAAATTTAAGTCAGCGTTTCTCAAACTGTGGGGCGCGCCTCCCTTAGGGGGCGTGACAACTCTACAAGGGGGGCGCGAGCCTATTGAAAAGTCGAATACAAAAGGTGTTTTAAAGAATTATTAATTTACTGAAAGTAAACAAACAAAATACTTTCTGGTAAAATAAAATATAGAATACACATTTACACTGATATAATACACTTATAAATGTATCAATACAGTACAATGTCTATTTTATTATTACTTTAACCATACTAAGTTAAGAACCAGTTTGATAATTATCAGTGACTGTGCATGGGCTTAACACTTATCTTGATAATTTGTACGGTTTATAATTAATTTCTTAACTGTCAATTAAAAGTTATGCAATTCTCTCCCCAATGCCACTTTTTACCACGTAGACGAGCGTATTTTGATGTTTTCTTTTGTGGGAGAGGGGGGAGGAGGAAAGAAGTAAATAAGCAAAAATCCTCTGAAATAAGTAAATCCTTCACAAACACAGTCAAGGTCCTTTTATTGCATTCCGAAGTCCTCGGAATAATTTCATGGATAGCACTGCACAGAAAAGTTCGTACTTCGAAAAGAGGTATATACGTCCACACACACAGAAAATTAATGCTTTGGCTGTGCGAGACGTTTATATACGTCGGTGGCACATAAGAGGTTAAAGTCGTATATTGTAGCTTTAGTGTCAAAGTATAGTATTATTGAATTCAATACATTGTTATTGTATGGAGGGGGGTGCGATGAAAATGATGATTGAATAGTGGGTCGCGTATATTGAATGTTTGAGAAGCACTGATTTAAGTTTGTATGTGTGTGTGTGAATACGATATTTTTTTAATTATTTTTTTCTTCAGACTTTCGGAGAAATTTACTAAGTAAAATATTTTTGTTGGTATCTGTTAACTTTTTATGTGTTCATTTATTAATTTTGATTCACTGTTTCAGTATCATACGATTTAAGAAAATTAGCGATATTTTCACATAAAATGTCTTTGTTATGTGGTTTTCTACACAACGCATCCTCAGCGTTAAAAAAACTTGCAGTACATTTTTTTTCGTTAAATTTGTTATAGTTTTAAATGTGAACGAGCAATTGTTTGGAAAACTTCTAAAACATGAAGGCATTTTAGTGTTTATTTTGCTTAAAATACATTTCTATTTTTTTTTTCATTATAAAAGTTAAAGAGCTTGTTAAAAAAAGCTTTGAAATGTAAAAAAATTTATAACTTTATCCTTTCTAAACTAGCTCAGTTTGCAATATATTTTAAACATATCTTTTTAGAAGGTAAATAACAACTTAGCCTAGGATCCAAGGCAAAGAAGCGAAAATAATAAGGAAACTGGAAAAGGAAAAACTGTAAATCTCTTACAAAAATGTATTTTACAGGACTAGTTGAGGTCGTATTTCCCATTAAGACAACCTAGACCAAGGGTGACAGACTGAAAGGCTAACTTGGACCACATAAATTAGATTTAACTTTAGGTGGGCCTCAGAAAAGTCAATATTCATGAAAACGTAAGTTTATTTCGAATAATACATTATAATAAATATAAATATAGGAACAAAAAAAAATTAACGTTTACGTCCTTGCATTTACATCTCTTCTGTACAACTATCTTTCCTATTTCGGGAGCAATTTTGATATTTTATTATATATTTTAGGTGCCGAGATACTGGCCAGGCCGCAAAAATGCCCGTTGTGGGCCGCGAGTTTAACACCCCTGACATAAACCATAACCTAGCGGCGCAGTAGCCAAGGGTTGAAATCAGGAAAAATTATTCTCATCCAAATACTTACAATCATTTAATATATTACAATACTATAAAAAAATATCTCAAATATTATTTCGTAAAAAATAATAGTCAATATTTAAAACAATTAAACAATTTAAATTAATTTTTTTAGCATAGGGGTGCAGAATTATTGTTTTGCCTAGGATATAGAAAAGGATAAATCTGACTCTACGTCCTGATCGATTCAATATTAGAAGTTTTATGATTCATACGATTAAAAAGAATTAGAAACTTCTCATTAAGTCTACTACCAAAAACTTATTTGACTTTTAAGAAATTGAGAGAGAAAAAAAGTTATATTAACGCCTCCCCAAAAAAGCAACACCAGGGCTATTGGCGACGGACAACGTAATTCTGAACCTCGGTCAAGTAAAATGGATGACACTTAAACTGGTCCTCTCTTCTAACTACATTACCACCCCCTTCTCCTACCCCTGATTACATCTCCTAACTATTTAACGTACATAAACGAACACGGAGCACGTGCTTGTTAAATCAGTGGGTCCGAAAGTCTTGTGGGCTGAATCATGAGTACATGGGACTGGAGAATATTCCCCTCCCCTTCAGTTCCATGCCAAAACTGTGGAGGTGGATATAGGTGGTGTCGTCATCTATCGTCCCTTCGGGGAATTTCGCCGAGCTAATTCATACTGTCACCTGTATGGTGCTCAAGGTCAACGACAAGCGCACTTCTAGCCCTTGCCACGATGGATTTTGTGGGCCTCGTTCTGACTACGTCAGACAGGTGGCCTTAGTCACAACAACAATACACAACACAACATGTACATCGGCCCCCTCTACACGTCGGGTTAAGAAATTGAGAAAAATGCACAATTTAATTGTGTCTAATGTTAGTTATTAATGTTAGATGACTGTTCTCTCTCTCACTCTCTCTCTCTCTCTCTCTCTCTATCCAGTTCTTAAATTTGATGTAATTTAAATTAAGCAACATAAATTAGAAACTTTCCAGTTTAAAGTCAATGAGATTTTTTATTTTTTTAGTTTTTTTGAGTGAGCTGTTGTTTAAATAAAAACTAAAACGCGTAAGAACCAAAAGAAAAAAGGCACAGCATTTCATCCTTTAAAACAGTTACGTAACATTAGGGAAAAGTAATTCTAAGAACAATGTCATTTATCAACTTTAATGAAATCAAATAAAACAATGGTAGCTTTTATCATTATAAGAGGTGAGGTAATTCAAGGTCAAAAAAAGAAGAAAAGATTTTTCAAAAGTAATTGGTTCGATTTGGGTAAATGAAACAGTTTGCATCGAGTGCTAATTTAATTTTATTGTTTGTACTAGGAAATAATTTTGTATCGGATTTAATACTTATGAGAGAGAGAGAGAATTGATTAATGTGTTTGAGTAAATAGCCTATTACGTTGCCAATGCATAAAAAAGATTATTTATTTATTTATTTTTCTTTTGTTACGAAAAATTTCTTTTCATTGTTCTTGCATAAAACCTTATTTTGAAATTTTATTTTGAAGTGAAGAAACTTTTTTGAAATAAATTCAGCTGTAAAAACAATAATAAATAAAACAAAATTACTGTTCAAGTAATAAACAGCTTATGTAAGGCTGTATTTTTACTTTATTTTTGAATTATAATTATACTTATTATTATTTTAATATTTTTTTTTTGTGTACAACAAAGCATACCGCGAACACTCATTCGTATTTTAAACAAAACAAAAGTGCTTGAAAGTGTTCAAAATTAAAAAAGGTGCAAAAGCAAAATAAAAATAATGAAAGCAAACAATAAAATAAATAAAAACTTAGAAGACAAATTATATAAACAAAAGAGAAATGAAAAATACAATTAAATAATAAAGATGAAAACAATGACAAAGCAATAAAAAGGAAAAGAAAACAAAGTAACATTAATAGTGATAATAATAAATAAGTAATAATAATGAAGAAAAATAAAAATAAATAAAGCAAAGAGGTTTAATAAAAAATGTTACTTTTTTTAAAAAAAATTAAAATATATAAAGAAAATGTTTAAAAAAAATAAAAACAAAATTGTTTTAAAATGTACTCGAATGAAAAATACAGAAAGAAGAATATTTTCTTTCATATGAAAATGCGTTGCAGAGAAAAAAACATTTGTATAATTTAAGTCATTGGTAAGAAGGAAAAAATATGATTCCAAAATGATGTAAAAAAAAAAGTAGAAAAGATGATGAAAAACACAAAGATGAAAAAGTGTAAAGCAGCATAATGGATGCAAATCTTGATTAGCTTTACATTCTAACATGTTTCTCCCAACATCTGATAAAATTCCGTTCAATATTTTGATATTGATTTGTAATTATTTTTCTTTTCTTACACGAACTGATGTAAATAATAATCAGTTCGTGATTAATATTCCATTTGAAATCATGGTAAGATGAAAAAAGATATTACAGACTTTTAAAATTAATCATAAGCTCCGGAATGCTTGAATGCATTCAATTGCAAAAGAATCCAGAAATTTCTGTATTCGGAAGTATTAAATGTGGAATTTTTTAATTCTTTTTTTTAACCTAGAGATCTTCATAATGTGTTTTTATTATATTTTGTTTTAAAGCTATAATCAGTTGAGGCGATATGACTTCAGTAAAAATATAACGATACAAATTAAATCTAAATGTAAATATATTTCAAAATAATTTATTGGGTACATTTTTTAAAAGGATTACAAAAGATTTAACAAACAGATTGCAATAAGCTATGAATAATTTTTTACAAAAATATCTCTAAATATTTCAAAAGGAATCGTCAAAACTTTAAAGTTTAGTCATATTGTTCAGAAAGAAACAAAACTTGAGAGAATAGCATTTTGAATTCACGAAATGAGACTGCATCAGCAAATACAATTGAAAACAAATACATAACAATTTGCGGGATGTGATAACAAAGGCATTAAAAAATAATACATAACTTTGACCTCATTCTTTGATATGTACTGAGCAATTTTAAATGTGTGTGTGATTAGATTTAATTATTTAATTTTATTATTTAATATTATTTTAACGGTATTAATAATGTACTTTATCAGGGTAACAATTTAGTTGTAATGATACTTACTGCTTCACTTTGATTTTACTTATAGATCACTAAATTTGGTTTGAAAACTTTTTAATTGTTTGTGAGTTAGTGTGGTGCTCTATGCAGTACATATGTCTAAGTTAATGTCCATAAAATTTTAATTGCGCTTATATTAATTCAAAAAGATTCTTTGACAAGAACTTTAAGAATCGTTTTCTTGTAAGCACATAATGAAATATTCGCTCGCGGGCGCGGTTTTTCTTTCCTCAAAATATAAACATAATTAATTTGAAATTTAATATGTATTTTTTTTACTAAAATAAAAAAGCAAGTATAGCGTATTTTGACATCATCAAGAAAATGGCGAACAGATAGATAACATTAGTTGACTGGAGAATTAAAGAATAATAAAAATGCATTGAGGAAGAGAAAGATGAAAATAAAAAGATTTTCTATGGAATAATTTAAATTTGCTTAAAAGCCCATTTAATGATCCTGGAGTCCTCATGCGGCAATAATACCGCAAATTTCTCTTGCTGTAAGCCATTATTCAAATTTCAATGTTATTCTAATGATGTATAGTTATAATAGTTTTTTTCAGTAAGTATATAAGGAATTAGATATTTTTTAGAATTAAAAAAAATTCAAATAGTTATATTATCTTTTTAACAGCAAGAATATTCTATTTTTTATTAGAAACTTTCATTTCCCTCATTCTGAAAAGAACTAATAAAAACTGCATCAAACCTACTTAAAATAGAAAAAAGCTAAGCGATTTTAAACTCATGCCATTAAGTACATATAATTTTCAGCTTTACTGGGTATAACATTACGTTTAATATCTGTTTTATCACAATGCATCACCTACCACTTATTTATCATATGTTTTACCATTTGTATTTTTCAATTTTCTGTGTGATTTACTTTCGTTTGCTCTGTTGGAAATTTATTCGAGCAAATATATATATCCACCGCACTCATCTATCATTTACACTTCATTTAATACGAAACAGAAAAGAAACTTGAATATATTTTGAAACCCTTTCACACACATTTGCATAATTTGATTTGGAACATTTTTCTAGCAGACGTGTTCTGAACGCCTCGTTTAGTTTAAAATCGTTCACACGCTCTGAGAGTCTGCCTCCAGTCTCACATCTTAGCTTCGAGTGGAAAAGCCACATCAAAATTCAAGTCTAGGCACAGATTGCTTAGATTTGCATCTTTTTTTTTTATCGAAACGAATCATCTCAAGATTAACTTAGTAACAAGGTAATATGTGATTATGTACAGTCCAGTTAACATACAAAGGCAGGTTCGTCGACTGAAACAAATAATCTGATTTTAATTTCAGAATGTATGACAGTATTATTCTGAAACAGTATATATACCTCTGATAACATATTTAAAATAATGCTTTTAGTGTTCTGTTAAAATTCGCTACTGTAATATATCATGTTTATTTCAGTATACAATATAGCAATGACACGAGCTATTACATGTGTAGTAAAAATAATCCATAAAGGAAACTTGTACATTGTCCCAAGTAACAAAATTTACGAATGTACGAAAATTGCCATGCATTAAAACCCAGGAATTGTTTAATTTCTGGTTTATAGATGTTGTGTTACCAAAACATTATGATGCTTGAAGTCACTGATGATGAAAGTTATTTTTTCATCAAAAAATTCTTTTAAAGCCAGATTAAGAAAGTGTACTTTTGATGAAATATAGACGTATTGACCAGAATGCATAACTGTGCAACTCATGAAAAGAACATACCTATGGTCAAGGACGTCTTAAGACATGGGCCAACTGGACCCGGACCCAGGGTTTCGGCTACAATGGGGAGCCTTGTCTCAGCCTTAATAAGATCATGATTCGAATAAATTCAATGATCAAATTTTTTTCGCATTTATTCTCCGTAAAACTGGGAATTTTGGACACTATGTCAACTGTCTACATGCGATGACCATCGTCCGGGAAAAAGGACTGGGCCTACATTTATACACAATCATTGCTCATTCAATCAATCAAAAGGGGGCAGTAGGTCGAGCCAGTTTGTGCGATAGTAAGTCATGTGCATTTATTTGTTTCGGGTTATTGTTTGTTACGTATTCTATGCATTGTCTACTTTAAAAGATCATAGATGGGGCATACTTTTGAGTAGGGGCCCAGAGCCTCAAAAAGTCTTCTAGACGTCCCTGCCCATGGTACTTCAAAAACAGATGTTAGTATGGAATATGTCCACCGTGAAATCCGAAGCAACTACTAACTCACCAAAGCAGGAGCGGGCAATAGTGTTACTCAAGAACCACATTGTGGAACCGGAAGAACACATTGGGCCATATTGTGGAACACGTTTTTAAAATGATTGCATCCATTAGTTAACTCTGTATCTCAGGAAAGGTATAAATTGCACCATGATATATAATCAATAAATAAAATAAAGATAGTTTTACTTATTTAGTGTGTTAATTTCATAACATTTATAGCTGCAAGGACATTTAATTTTATAATCAGTTTAATGAGACAAATGTACCCTATCATACTTTCTTAAATTTTTTTTTAATTAGAAGTGAAATTGCTTGTTGAAATTCACATCACAGCTTGCAAGTTAATATTAGCCAATTGGCAACTATAATTACTGTTGTTGATCTTCATCCAAGAAAAATTTTGCTCATGAACATATAATTATCCAAACATAAAGAACATTTTCTGTCTAATTAGTTTTTTGACTGTCTTGGAGGGACACAAAAAAGCTCTATGCGAATCGCTATTTGCCCACCCCTGCACTAAGGTATTGTTACGAATTTTGTGTAAATAGTGTATATAATTTGTATTTGAATGTTTAATGCATTTATATTACTCTATGTTATATTTATTTTACGTTAAAGTTGTACTATTCACAAGCATTGCCGCCCCTTATATTATAATGGCGATTGAATGAGAACTTGGCGAAATCTTGGCGGTAGAGCCAAGTTGGCATCATTTTTGGCGACCAAGTTGGCCACCAATTTGGCGACTTTGGTGACCATTTTGGCGTCATTGGCGACCATGTTGGAGAGTTTGGGACCCTCTGGAATCTTCTAGAAAGTAGTAGATCTCGCCACTAAGTTCACGCTTAATGACGCGTGCGGATTTTTCTGGAAGTTTCCGTCGGGTTTATAAATTGGAGTGCCCTCCGCAACTAGTCAGTCTGATTTTATCCAGCGAATAGTGAGGATTGTTTTGACTAGGGATTAGCTCGGGTGTGCTTGTGAATAATCTTTGACTTATGTGTATTTTTAAACACTGATTATTGTGTTTGATTGTTGTTGAAGGTGTGAAGACCTTCGGAAATTTACTCT
This sequence comes from Trichonephila clavipes, assembly GCA_019973935.1. Classification (NCBI taxonomy): domain Eukaryota; kingdom Metazoa; phylum Arthropoda; class Arachnida; order Araneae; family Nephilidae; genus Trichonephila; species Trichonephila clavipes. Next base: position 1,089,229 of record BMAU01018604.1, read on the forward strand.
GTGAATATTGCTGCTGATTCCTGTATTTAAAAGACTGGATTTTTGATAATAAATTCGCTTCGCCCTTAAAGAACTTTGTGCTTGTTTTGCATAAAATCCTCGAATCCGGATCTACGTAACAGTATTTTGTTAAAAACATCGTCCAGAAACAATTGAGTAAATTTTCTTCCTGTTCTTTTTAAAGGACGAAAGAAAGTTTACTTGTATGTAGAAGGTTGAAATATCGAGAAGCAAAACATCGCCATAAGGCATCCCAAGCATTTCCAAATGGATTTTAATTCTGAAAACATGATGGCCAAAAGAAAAGTTGAATTTCTTTATTGCCTAAACTGTCTTGAACAACACCTGAAAACACACAATCAGACATATAACGAAATGTATCAACGAAAGTAAGCAGCACGAAAAAAGTTAAGATGAGACAACAGAACTTCATAAACGTAACGATCAGCTCATATGCATTTTTTCAGGCAAACAGCTCTTCCTTATTCCTGTTCATTTTAAAAAGAACTGTTCTTCAACCTGTTCTGTTTGAACTCATGCTTTAATATTGAAATAGCCGAACGCAAATAAATGCATATGTTTTAGTTGTATATATTATATAGTTCTTAAGAAATAATGTATATACAATTGTGTGACATAAAATACATCATGAAAAAATGAATAGAAAGTGATGAAAATTAATATACAGACAGAGAATGCATACGTAAATAAAGGATTTTATAAACAAGGTAATTTTTATACGCACGGTCTTATTAAAATACATTTATCCAAATGCATCCACAAATTTATCATTCGGAGGGAATAAAGGAGACGCCAGTAAAAACAAAAAATGAATTCTGCAATTCTTCTGCGTTAATTAAACAATGTGACATACAAAAATGATAACTCCTTGCAACATTTTACTCATTACATTATTTCTCATTTAGTTCATGTTTTGGCTTACATAGCTTCTAAGCATCCTTTTCTTAAAAAATTCGAAACTATTTAATTCATTATCTCTAACGAAACGTTTAGATAAAATAAATTTTCTAAACTTCCTTCCTTTGGTAGTATACTCTCAAACATATTTAAAGTCACCAATTTTAAAGAAGTAACTTTTTATTAATTTTGATTTTAAAAACAGCAGGTTTAGCATGAGTAAGCCTTGTGATAAGTTCGTCTTTAACTGACGAAAACATATTAAAAATATTCCTTTGAAACATAAATCTGAATATATTTTTGGACTATAATTTTATATTCATTATGGAATTTAAATGTAAAAGTTTAATTTTTTTTCTGCGACAGTTAATTTCAAACAAATTAAAAGGAACTGGAATTAAATAAATCTAAACTTTAAAATAATAATTTTAAAAAAATTTTTTCAACAATCAAATGAAAATAGTTTCAAAATGTTATTTTACTTGTTAGATGTATTTAAACTCTGGCTCTTTCATTGTAAGAAGATAGATTAATTTTTTTCAGTTCGGTTTGCCACTTGAGTATTCTCCTTTGGTGTATTTCTCTGCCTCTACGAGTAATAGATAATTAAGTAACAGTCTTTACTTTTGATAAGTAAATAAATTTAAAAATTAAAAAGTTTAATTGTGTCCTAAAAAAGATGCTCTGTCAAAGTCAAATAAATATCTCATGTTTGTTCTTTGATCAGAAAATACTTTCTTGTTATGTTGTCTGTCTGCCGATAGTTTTAAGTTGTATTTACTTAGGAGATTTATCACTTAGGAGGTATAATGAAAGAAAAGGAAGGGAAAAAAACTAAGCTTTCAACGCAGTATCCTATTTTGGCATCAAGTAATTACGTAATATTTAATAACAGTAATTTTAAAATAAATATTTTCATTAACAATATTTGTGAAGGATATTAATTTCATTACACAGTCATATAAAAGAATATACATAACCTTTTCTTTCTTGGTTTTTGTTTGTTTGTTTGTTTGTTTTGGAGATTGGCAAAGCGCGCTGAAACTTCTTAATAGGAAAAGCAATTAAAAACTTCCTCACGATATTCCATAATTCGGGATAAATAACGGGTTTGCATTTATAATGCCGAAACTGCTGCCATTCGTTTCTAAACTTTAAGATCTTCATTAGTGCTTATTATGATAAGTTGCTATTGTAATGTATTGTATTGTAATGTGAGATTTTTTTAAAATGTGACCATATGAATTCATTTACCTACTGTGGTATTACCATATTCAAAGCGTTCTCAAATCTGGTTTCAAAATCTAAAGAAAAGGCATTTAAATGCTTAACGTAGGTTAAAACGTCCCGACAGATTGTCTGTGACAAATTGAGAAAGTTCGGAAACTCCAAGATCATACTTCTTCAGCTTAATCGTGGAAAGAAACGCTGAAATGGTTCTTGTTTTAATAAAATCTATGCCATTACCTTATAAGTCAAAATTAACCTCTTTAAATTTAGTAAATAAATCTGTTAAATGGGTGAAATTTGGTTACAACTTGATAGAATTTTCTTTTAAAATTAAAATCACGATATACTTTAATGAGAGCCACTATCACGCACCTAGACCCCCAATTACACCTCATGAACCCCCGAATTATTTTCTTGCAGACGTGAACCCCTTGAAAGTCGCCATAGACCCATGGGGGTCCATATAGACCACTTGGGGGATCGCATTGAAGAATTTGAGTCTTCAGACCCAGTTCAATCAGAAGATCGAATGACGGTTGAGAATTGGACAGAAAGCCTCAGTTTTTAATTGAAAAAGAATTACAAATTTTAGAAAATACAGACTCCAACGAAGAGAGTATTTTTTCAACAAAACGAGGAATACAAGAATTATTAGCATGCTACAAGGAAATTTTGAGGGAGAAAAAAAAAGAAATCTTTTAACAGGCAGACTATATATACTTGTTAGATTTTGAGAAACCTTCTACATCAAAATAACTTCGGTTGGCGATTTTGTACTTGGGGTATCTAATATTTTGTTGAATATTTTTCTTCTATATTAATATTTTCTTTCGTTTTCGATCCCAACTAAAAATAATTTATATGTATTTACATGAGAAACACTCACTCCCGCCTATCACGTAAGTTCGGGGTATTATTGTATTTTAATAATAAATGATAACCTATTATGTTTTTACATATCTGCAACAGTAGCGCACTCAGGAATTCTTCAAGGAGAGGGGAGGGTCCAGGGTCGAAAGTTCACCATTCTTGTATCATGCTCCTTTTGATTTTGTCGATTTTCGGGAACAAAACACAGTAAAAAACTAACTATTGGATAAATAATTAGCATTAACTAATAAAATTAATCATTAATAACAAATACTTAATTAAATTTTACGTACTATGTACTTAGAATTATAATCAATCAGAAAAAAATCAAGGACTTTGGGGGGGGTCCAGACCCCCAGGACACCCCCGTTGTGTGCGAGACTGATCTGCAACGCTTGATTAAATTCAAACGTATTTTTTCAAGCAAACTAAGTCATATAATTTGAGTTTAATTGTATAAACATGTAAATTGTTCATCCAGTTCCAGCTTATTTTATTGTGTAGTATTTAATAATTTTATCAATTGCCAGATTTTATTCATGAGTTGCTATTAATTACTTATTAGTAAGTAAAAGGTTACTATAATGATGTACGTTCAAGAGTAGAAAGGAGGATTTTATGCTTGTGGGTGAAACTTCGCCATTTAAATCTATCCAAAAAGCATATTCTTGGGGATTAGTAGAGATTCAAATCTTTTATATATTAACATTATCTACATCAGAGGTCGGCAACACCTTTTAGCTGTGACGTGTCAAACCAATCTACCAATAGGATTCAGCGTGCAGCACAGTAGGACGTTTTTGAAACAATTCGATTCCCACGATAGTTAGAGAATAGAGGTCAATAATATAAATTTATTGTTTAATAATATATTTTTTGCATCATTTAAAGATATTTCTTAACATAAAAACAAACAGCATAAAATTAGACTATTTCTTCAACAAATATATAAAAAAAAAATTAAAACTGTACATATGTTAAGTATTTGTAAGCATATTTATATATATTAAGATAAGAAATAGACAACAAAATATAAGCATTTCCCTTCATTATAATTAAATAAAAGGATAAAAAAAATTGAGTGCGAACCTAGTGTTTTCGCCACTATACACTTTCATATCGCAAATTCTGGGGTATAATTTGTGACTTTCAATTTGACTCGAGTTTGAGCTTTCAGTTGTTAAACAATTTTTTTGTGAACTCGAAATAGTTTTTATATGAGGAAAGAGATTTTATACTTAGATATGTAGAACCAAAAGCGGAAAGCAAGAATACATACAACTTTCTCTCTTCAAACAATTAAATCTCTCCAGCAATGACATTCCATAATTTATATAATATAACTGTAAGTTTATCATTATATCTTTCAGATTTTTTCGTAATTCCGGAAATGTCTATAACTCTGAAGCTGTTTGTCAAGAAGTACAAATTTATCAATTTCCAAACACTCAAAAGCTGACAAATTTTTAGGTCAGTACAAAGTGCCACTGAGAATTGTACCGCGTGCCACAGGTTGCTGACTCTCGGTCTACATCGCTATCTTTGCATAATACTCAGTAAAAATATTAAATTTTCTATAAAAGAATACTCTTAATTCAATGTGTGAATTGATTAAATTCTGTAATCAAATACCTCTAAATTAAAAATATTGACAATATTCAATAAAGATCCTTAACTAAACATGTTTAATTTGAATGTATATAATGCATGATTTCAAAAAAAATCTAATTCCCCAAATATATTTTCCTTGAAAAGATTTCAAACAACTCATTTCATAATCAAGCACAATTATTTATTTTTTATAAAACTTTTATAATTATTATTTTAATTGAAACATTAATACTACCAAGGGATTTTGTACGTTTCATGTAAAAAAAGGTCCGTAAAATTCAGAAACAATTCAACGGAATTATTATCATAAGTATTAAATAAGATTTTCCTAAAAATTAGCTACTTTGATAACGATGTACTCTCTCTCTCTCTTAATCTCCAAAGCCATTTCTAAAAAAATTTAACAAGTCAACAGCGCTGTAAATGAAAAACATGTTTATAAAATTAAAAAAACACTTGAAGCTCGAAAAAGAAAGTGTATATGAGAAAATAATTACTCTAATACTGGGGAATTGCAACAGCTATAATTCTGAAGTGGAATTTTTGTCAAAGTGATTTACCTAAATTGTTATTTAGTGATAAATAGATTGAAAATTAAGAAATAAATTCCATGTTTTTACCATAAATTTTCGATGTGCATTTACTCGTCTCAATAACGTTTCTTTGTAAGCAATACATACATCATTATTTTGAAAAATTAAGGTAAAAGTATGTTATTAAACATAAATTTTTCAAAAAAGCTTTGAGAAATTATTATGTTTTGATGATCAAGAGAGTATTCATAATATGTACTTTTTGTCATAAAGAAAAGTAATATCGTTTTTGAAGTGAAATTATAGAGCTAAAAATTTGAATATACTTAAAAGCAATAATTATAATATAACCATAATATGTGTTTTTTGTCATAAAGAAAAAGTAATATCGTTTTTAAAATGATATTGTAGAGTTAACAATATATGTGAATACACTTAAAAGCAATAATTATAATGTTACCATAATATGTGCTTTTTGTCATAATGAAAAGTAACATCGTTTTTTGGAATGAAATTATAGAGCTTCAAATTTGAATACACTTTAAAAAAATAATTATCAAACATTTATACATACCCTAAGTAAAGTAATAAATAGGTATTAGAGATAAACTAAGGAAGAGAGAGAGAATATCACGTTCTTCGCAATTAAATTTACTGTTTATCGATAAACATGTATTTTTATGTCTAAGTTAAAAATATTGAGGTTTTTTTAATATGTTATAGAAAAGCGTAGCTATATATATATATAAAACAAACCAAATTTACACCATTCATCATTTTTATAATTAATTTATAAATATCATAACCCCAAATTTGATCAACCCAAAATAATATCTTAGTTGCATATCACTGATTACACAATATGAATCCGTGAAGCATTCTTTCACGCCAAAACCAAATACAAAAATTCAAAACACTCAACAATACGATTCCTTACAAATACTAAAAATTCGAAGCAGCGAAGAGTTCTATTCAAGCGTTTATTAGACAACAAATCTCAAATCGCTCAGTGAACAATCACAATGGGTTTATTAATTCACACAGCGCGAGAAAAGCAAAAAAGTAAAATCACAATTCAAAACACCCTACCGAGTAGAACCAGCAATGTGCATTGAAATAGAAAACCTCCTCTATTTAAAAGTGCCCTCTCATTCCAAAAAGCATTCCCCACACACAAAAGCCATTTTGGGCGAAGTCATTGTTACACCATTGGAAACAAAAGTCGTGGCAGGAGTAATCGTATAATTACGACGGGCTAAGCTTTTCCGGATGAGGACATTACAACCCGAGGTACATGGATTCCAAAGAAATTACCCTGTATTTCTCTGCATTGAAATTACGCCGTCTCTTTCACAGACGGCTGAACCCTTTTTCCTACACTCCAGACTAAAATCTCATTAAATATGAGACGTCTGGATTTTCAACTGAATCGAATTCTGCTAGAGAGGCAATAATAAACTATCCCGTCTTCATTATATAAAAGATGGTTCTCATCTACCACTAGAAAAATGGTGGGGTTCGGTACTAGAAAAATAACCGCCGTATCTGCCTGCGCATGGGGTGGAGGGTCGAGAGGGGGTGGACTTTATACTGTGGCCGCAATTTGAATTTTAGAAGATTACCGTTGTTATTCGTTTTTATCGTTTTTACCAGGAGCAAAATACTGAACAATGGGTGAGTTATGTATAATATCTTAAGTAATATCATCTGGCGTTTGAATTTTTGCTGTTTGGTTTTGGTTATACCACAAATGAAGATGTAGTAAAAAAAAAAAATTTATATTTGAAGAAAGGTTATGTTAATTTTTTTTATTATTATTGTTGTAATTTTTCTATTCAATATATCTTTACATTAATATTTTACTTCTACTGCCGTTTTAAAAATAACAATTTGCTTGCAACTGGGATTTCTTCAGAAATAACGAGCTGATGAGGTTGTAAATAAATAAATTTAAAATTTGTTTAATTCGTACAATAACTAAATAATTAAAAATAAATAAATCGAATGTAACATTTTCGAATAGCTATTCAATTCTAATCTGAGCAGAAAAAATTCGTTTTGGAATTCGTATTCAAAAAAATTCCTCTAATGGCGTAAATAATAATTCCACAAGTAATCAAACTTTTTAAAATATATATGATATACAGTTCTTGTTTTAACTTTTAACTGATTTTTTTTAAATAATTAGAAAATTAATTTTCTATAATTAAATTAACTATACCTAAGCAGTCAGGATGTTATAAAGATGGATTGCATGTAGATTGCAGATAAACACAATTTTCGGAGAGAGAAATTGAAATTTATTCTCTTTCTATATTGATTATCCTTTTACGAAACGAATTTTATATTGTACATCAACCAATGAACATTTTAGTTATCATTTCGTAACGACTGGAACGATTGCATTGGAATTTTCCTGGTTTTCTTCTGATGCCAGTCAACAGCAAGTCGTCCATTCTAAAAAAATATTCGCAAGGACATCTGGTATGGCAAACACTTCATGATTGAAGAAGAAGGTAGTGCGTCTCAAACTTTCAATATTTGTAACCCAATATCCAAGCATAATTTTCATTTCGTCCCTCTCCACCTCCATATAATAAAAATGTATTGAATTCAACTATTACAATACTTTGACGTTAAAGCTACTATACGACTTTAACCTTAAGAGCCACTGGCGTATATAAATATTTCGCTCAGCCAAAACGCTAATTGCCGTGGACGTATTTATACGTTTTTCCGAAGTACGATCTTTTCTGTGCATTGCTATTCATAAAACTATTCCGAAGGCTTTGGAATGCAATAAAAGGACCTTGAGAGTGTTTGCTAAGGATTTACTTATTTCAGAGGATTTGCGTATTTTTATTCTTCCCCCGGCTACGGTAGCCGAGTGGTATAGGTATCGGACCGTGGCTTGCCTTGTCACGAGTTCGAGCCCAGTACCACTAAAGACCCGCCGTGTAGGGCAGCAATGCACGTTAAATCTGTCGAGTGCTGAAACGTCCTCCCGTTGGTGTGGTGTGGTAGTTAGGAGAGGGGGGTGCCAGCTCAGGTGTCGTCCACGTCACTTGACCATGGTTCAAAATTACGTGGTCCGTCGCCAAAAGCCCTCGTGTAGCTGAACAGTGCGACGTTATATTCAATCAATCAATTCCCCCTCCCTCTCCCCAATACATCATATGCGCGTACCTACATGGAAAATGGTGGCATTCGGGAACGAATCACGTGACTTTTAATCAGCAGTTAAGGGATTAATTATTAACAGTACAAATCATTAAGATGTTATAATTTTTGTATATAATTTTATATGTGACAAAAATCTATAGAGAGTCACTAGTAATTATTAAACTTGTTCTTAACATGAAATTGTATAAAATTAATTATAAAATACATCACGCAGTACTAATACATTTATAAGTGCATTATATCAGTGTAAATGTGAATTTTATTCTTTATTATGTTAGAATATTTTTGTTTGTTTACTTTCAGTAAATTAATAGTTTTTTTTTCAAAAATTATCTACCGTTTCGAATTTTTCGATATACTCGCGACCCCCTCGTAGAGTTGTCAAGTCCTCCTAAGGGGACACGCCCCCACAGTTTGAGAAATGCAGCTTCAAGGTATCCGACTACCTTAAAACTCGCGAATTTTGCCAAAAGTTTACTAATGTTTTTTTTTTTTATGATTTTATTTTATAATCCATCTTATTAGCTTTATAAAAATACCAAATTTTTTATTTTCCATACACTATAACAAACCTACAAGTGTTTTAGTAAAAGCAGATGCCACCACTTTAAGCAAGATGTCATACTTTAAAATGCGTTTTACTCAAAATGTGTTGTTTTTGTTGTTGTTGTTGTTGTTGAAAATGCTCAAATGGAGACAGCGATTGCTCAAAAAGTTTTGAAAATAATAAACTGAAATGTTTTTGTATGTTCTATAGAATAGTAGAAGTGTTTTATATATATAACCTTCAGATTTTATCAATCGCTGTTTTATTACAAAATTTACAGTCCCATATGTGAATATAATCACTGTTTTTTTAAGCAATTTTTTATAATGACTAAGATAAAATGCTCTAGTTTTTGTAAAAATTAAAATATCTCTTATCCTGAAGGTCATTTCAAAAATGAACAGCAAAACAAGACGTAACAAAATTGAAAATTTGTTCTTAAACTTTTTGTACTGAATAGGCTCTGCTTATGTAATTTCTTGCAAATTTTTACCAATTTTTTTGCCATTTTAGTAATCATAATTTTTTTTCTCTTCTTAATTTTAACATATTCTTCTTCAAATGTACAAATAGATCTACCCCCCTCTCATATTTCCATTTTTTTAAAAAAAAAAAAAGTTGCCGCAAGTAGTCGTATACCTTAATAAAGATATATAGCAAGTATATTCTAATAAATTATTCCATATTTTTATGCAACACAAAACATAAGATGTAATCCACTTTACTTCATAAATGTTATTTAAAAACATAGATTATGATCTTTGAAGAAAGAGTTTTTCTTTAATCAATTTTAGTAGAAAATATTTTTTTACGAGGAGCTTAACAAGAGATCAACGCTTGTTTATTTTAGAGAATCCGGAGATTTGGCAAGAAAAAAATCAATTCGTAGTATTTTTATTTTTGGTGACAACTTCTTAAATTTTAAATTTCCTTACCTTAAAAATACAATTTCTATAAATTAAAGTAGTATTTTGCCTTTGTCATCGAGAATACAACATGTTTGTTTTATATTTTTATATATATTCAATAGCTTTTACTTTAAATTTCTTAATTAATTGAATACATTTTTGTTTTATTTTAGAAAAAAATAACTTTTATTTATGTATTATAGTTCAATATCCTCAAGAAGAGAAAGATTGCCGTAGTGCGTTATGTTTTAACCTTGCTGACTCTGTTTCCTTATAGGATTTTGTATTATGCATAAATGGATACTAAACTTATTTATTAGAAAGAGGAACTCGTGAAAAAGGGAGTCTATCTGAAAAGAAATTTTGTAGTTTTCGTTTTCCTGATAAAGTCAGTGGAATAAAAAAATCTTACCCTCTTATAATCTTTTTTCTTTTGTACTAACGTCTCCACACCTTAGAATAGTTTGAAAAGTGATATAATTTTTTTATAAAGTAACAAAAAAAACAGCAATTTTCAGAGTAAAGGAAAAAAAATATTCTATTAACCGATAAAGAATGCATTAAGTTTAGAAATAAATTATTCGGAATTCAAATTTGTATAAAATTTCAATGTTTATATAAATATCATAAAAACAAAATATATTTTTTGACTAAGACACGTAAATGGTTATAGTTTCAAAGAAGTTTTACATAGAAAAAAACTTCTACTTTTTTAAAACAAATTTAAATTTTTTTATCATTCTGTTAAATTTTTGAGGAGGTGAATATAACTTATCTGGGAGGGGTTAGATATGTTATTGATAAAATCATTGTCGCTAAATAATAATGGAATTTTTATATTATTTAACAATTAAAGATTCAAAAATGAAAATAATAACGAAAATAAAAATAAATTTCTTAGAAATTTAATGCAAAATTTTTCATTTACTTGCATTTTACATTTTGATGCATTAACTGTTATCATTTTTTTTAATTCCTTAATCTTAATTTAAAATTTTTTTTATATTTATTTTGTAAGTTTTTTCTATTATATAAAATTTTATTCGGTCATAGAGTAATAATAAATTTATATTTTACTTTAAATATTTAAATAATACATTCATTAAGTTTAAAGCATTTAAAAGCAGCATAAAAATTTACGTTTCATTAGCAAAATGCATCATTTTTCCGGAGACTAAATCTATCACACAGCAAGTAAAACAAAAATGGCAAAACGTTACTTCTTAAAAAAAATGTTACTTTTTGCAATTACGCTTAGCGACTTTTGTAGTTACACTTAAAATGTTTTATTGAATAGAAATTAAAAAACAAAAACATGGAAAGTGTTTTCTTGAATGAAAAAAATCAACTTACAAAGAAAAATTTAAATAACATTTAAGTAAAAAGTATAAGAGTTCCCTTAAAAAGAAAATAGTTTAAAAAATGAGATTCTTGATACACACACACACATAAACATTACAGGCAATAACTGTAGTACCATTGAAAATCGCATTACTTGAAAAATTATTAAAAATACTCTTAACAATTAGAATCTTATTTCAAAAACCATTTTCATTAAGTTCTAAGTAAAATATTTTTAATTCCCTTCTTATTTTCAAAAATTAACGCTCTTTTTGTCCTTATTTTAAGTAAAGAGCATAAAATGTATAGATTTGTAAATGTTTTTCATTCGTGTAATTAATTTGAATAATTTATACGCTTTTCTCTCCAAAATAACAGAAGTAGATTTTGTTGAATCTTAATCGCAATATCGTGTCCTTTAATTAAATAGAAATTTTGTTTGTTCACTCGTAGTTATTTTTAATTTCGCAAAAGTTTACATTTTGAGAACATTAATTTTATTTTATAAAAGTTAGAGTGTTTATATCATTGCATAAGATCTCCATTTTTGTGCTTCACCTAATTTATAAAAGAATACAGTTCGTGTTAATCGTCTCTCTCTGTCCATGTTTTGTTTAGCAATGATCGTAATATACATAAAATAATAATACAAATAATAAATTTCTCTTAAAATTCTTATTGAATTAGACAAAACTCGCATAAAAATTCAAGTTTATTTTTTTTTAATTTATCGAAGATCAATTATCATTACTTACATGCAGTATAAAATCCAAAAATTGATTCGAAACAGAGTTTAATTATTCGAAACTTCGAGACAATAAGAGGCCGTCAATTTTGTCTCAAAACCAAACGATTTCTTATTTCTTCCATGTTTATATATCTGTAAAAAAAATTTGTGGATAGCTATTATACTCTCTTCGAATTTCTTTCACTTTTTCCATTGATTAATCTTTTTTTTTCATTCAATTTAAAATCTTTATATTACATTAAATTAGAAGAAAAACTCAGCACATTTCATTTTAAACCTCTTCCTATGTCTTGAGATAATTTTATTACTGAATAAATCTAATATTTTAAATATTTTAATTGAACTGAATATTAGAAGAGTAAAACTTCTTCTAAAATTTAACCTACACTTGTCTCCAAAAGTCTGCGTAGAGGTAATCATCGTACGTGTTTATGCTATAATTACTATTAAAATCTCGCTTTAGAAAATCAAAATACTTGTCAGCAATTCTTCAAAATTGCCTTATTCAAACAATAGCAACAAAAACTCCTTAACGAGAAAAAAACAAGAATAATCACCAACCATCCGCGCCAAAAGTCTGCGTACACTTACGCAATATAGCTTTAAAAGACCTTTTATTGTGAAATAATTGCACTAAATCGTATTTTTAAGTAATTATAAGCTACTCTCATCATTTATTTAAGATTTGAGATTTGAAACCTTTTGTGGTTCCATGACAGGCAACAGAATAGAGATCGATGTATTATTGAAAGAAAAATCATTATAGATCTTCAGAAATAGGGAAAAATTTTAAAGCAATTGTTCAAATTGTTAATAGGAGACATTCATTGATTCAAAAGTGTTCATAAACTACAAATCAACTAAAATTTTAACGTCCAAGCTAAGATCCGGCCACCCGTCTGCAGTGTTACCTCGAGAATTTTGCTTTGTAATACACTCTATAAAAATAAATCCAAGACTATAAGCGTCACAAATAGGTAAAAGTGTTACTGAAATTTTGCAAAAAAGTCTGACTTTAATTACAGTTCGAAGAAAACTGAAAAAGGATGACCATGATGCCCGAGTAGCACACAGGAAGCCATTCATCTTTCAAATGAACAGATCTTTGCCCCAAAACACCTAAATAGGACACATATTTTTTAGAAAAATGTAATATATTCAATTGAAAGTAATTTTTGTAATTTAACATTAAAAAGCACAAGAATATGCCTGCAAAAATTCCTGGACAGATTTTAAGAAAGAGAACCCTTTTTTGACTATCAAACAGAGTAGGAGGTATATTGTTTGGGGGTGTATTGGAAGCCTTTCGGCTAGTTATCTGGATTTATTGAATCAACAATGTACAAAATTGGTTACTTGAGCTTATTGAAGTAAAATATCAGGACATACGCAGAGAAACTTGCGGTGAGCAATGAGTTTTACTTTCAGCGGCACAAAGGTACCAAGCAAATGGTTCACATTGTGAAGTCATTGAGAAGCCATGGCTGTTCTGACGTATCCCAAACTAATTCCGAATGTCTGCCTAGTCCTCAGACCTAAGCACAATACAGCATTTCTGGGATTTACTCGAGTGAATGATCAGGGAGAACATAATAAAATCCAAGGAAATGCTCACATCTGTCAGAGTAGAATGGAACAAAAAACCCACAGAGGAAACAACTAAGCTAGTTAAACCCTTGCCAAATATGTCGAGAAAGTTATAGGAAGAACGGAATAGCTTAAAAAGTATTAACTTTTAGTTACAATCCATTATTGCAAAGGTTTTTTCCAGAGTACACAGACTTTTGATGCACTCGATTTGTGTCGTTCTCAAGTTATAAATATTTGTATTATTTTATGTAATATTCAGGTGATTGTTGCTTATACTATTTGAATTTACGACTTTAAAAAATAGTTTTGATCCAGAAAGACTTCATTTAATTAGCGATCTTTGCATGAATATGAAACATGATCGTCTGTACGCAGACTTTCAGAGGAAAGTGTCCTCTGAAAGTCTGCGTGCAAAAATTAAGGACGAAATCTGGTGTGCAAAAATTAAGGACGAAGTCGAAAAATTAGCATATCAGCTGAACGAAGAGGCAGAGCGGACAGAAAGACCAATCAGGAGATTAAGTAAGGTGATGTACGGTAGCACATGCGCAGATATGCAGGTAGACGTAATGGGGGAGTGTCTGAGTAGTATAAAGCATGTTGTTGGTGTAAGATCAGTATTTCTGGCAAAGAGATTGCACGCCGTATAGCAGTTAAAATCACACCGCTGGCTCAGCGAGAAATGGCGAATAATCAATCTGTTAGACGACATCTGGATGCTTTTACCCGAGGTCGAATCATTGGGAAGTTGGAGGAAGGCCGCAGTGTGACAAGTGTGGCTGCAGAGTTCGGAATTGCTCACAGCATCGTTTCACGACTTGAGACAATTTCAAACTACAGGAACAGCTATCCGGGGGTTCAGTAGTGGTCGTCCACGAGGAACTACACCCGCAGATGACCGGTACATTGTCTTACAGGCCAGAAGAAACAGGCGGCAGAAAGCGGGAGAAATCGCTAGACACACGACACAGGCGACTGGACGACCGATATCGCGTTTTACCGTGGCCAGAAGACTGCACGGTGGTGGACTGTTTGCACGACGCCCTGTACTGTGTGTACCTTTAACGCCTGCCCATCGGAGAAGGCATTCTCTGTGGTGCCGGGAACACCGGAATTGGAGAGACAATGAATGGGGACGAGTACACTTTACAGATGAGAGCAGATTCAGTTTGAGTAGCGATTCTCATCGCATACTCATCTGGAGAGAGCGGGGAAGCCGCAATCATCCCTCGAAAATCATTGAAAGGGACAGGTATGGAGGTCGCGGTGTTCTCGTTTGGGGAGGCATCATGCTTGGTACTCGTACAGACCTTCACATTTTCGACGCAGGTTCAGTCAACGGGACCCGTTATTGTAACGAGATTCTTCTTCCATATGTGCGTCTTTTTAGAAGCGCTATGGGTCTGCAGTTCCTTTTCATGGATGACAGTGCACCATGTCATCACACAGTAGCTGCCGAACAGCTCTTAGAGAGTGAGGATATTGAACGTATGGATTGGCCGGCACGATCTCCGGATCTCAATCCCATCGAGCATGTATGGGATTTTCTAGGCAGATGTTGGCAGCTCGTACCTTACCACCAGTAACGATTCGGGAGCTTCGATTGGCGCTGCAAGACGAATGGGCAGCAATGCCTCAACAACTCATTGACACCCTCATTCTCAGCATGGACAGACGCTGTGAAACCTGCCTAGCAGTCAGGGGAGATCATATCCCCTACTAAAGACCGGATGTTTCTTGCTGGACACCCATCACAAGGATGTTTCGGCCTTCAGTCGCATTGCGCTCCATGCTACTTTTTCAATAAAGCTTCTTTTTATCCCTCTGATTTCTTTTTTAGTAAGTGTTGCTTACATTACACATGTCCTTACGTATTGGGGATCTTACGGTATTAAATGTGTTGATTTGGAAAGCTTTTGTACAAAGTTATATTGAAAAAACCGTCTCGTCCTTAATTTTTGCACACCAGTGTATGTTTTATTAGTTTAATACCGGGTGGGCAAAAAGTCCGTAAAAACTTTAAAAATTCATAAAATCCGGAGAAATGAACGAAAAAAAAACTGTTTACAGGATCAGCATTAGTATGTCACGGGATTTTTTTTAAACTAAAAAAAAAATAGTTCGAAAATCATCCGATAGGTCGCGCTGTTACAAGCGTCTGTGGTGGAAATATGCAAATTAGACGGCTATAAAAACCTTTGCTCTCAATGAATCCACATTCATTTCACCATTACAAACAGTGAATGTGAAGAAGGATGCTCAGTGCGCCGGATAAAACTTTGCTGGTGAAGTTATTTTACATGAACGAGGAATCAGCGACCATTGCCTTGCGTAAATTCCGAGTTCAGCAAAATGTGAAGAGTAGAAAAGGCCTTTTAACACCTGCAGGTCTCTTAAAGCTTGTTAAATGTTTTGAGGAAACTGGAAAGTTGGAGGATGGAGCACGAGCCGGACGACCGTGCTTGAAAGAAGCACGTGCACCCTGCATTGCTGTCGAAATGGAAGCGATTGCGTCCGAAGCAGCTTCAGGTACCAGCAGTGCTCGTGAAGCTGCCAGACGATTGGGCTTACCTCCATCATCTGTCTGCAATATTCTTCGTCGAATCCTCCAGCTGTACCCATACAAATTGCAATCGTGCCATGAACTTTTGCCAGCAGATCCGCGCAGAGGGAAGCATTTGCGAAGTGGCCCTTCTCTAAAATGGAACAGGGTCCCACCTGGGTTTTTAACATCTTGTGGACAGATGAAGCTCATTTCTCGCTTCATGGTGACGGTTAACAACCATAACTGTCGCATTTGGGCAACCTCTAATCCACGTGAGTACACACAGAAGCCATTGCATTCCCCAAAAGTGACAGCATGGTGTGGTTTCACGGGTTCATTTATCATAGGACCCTTCTTCTTTGAAACGCAGTGTCCAGTAAATGGATGGATAACGGAAACGGTAAATGCTCAGCGTTATCTAACGCTTCTGCGGGAGACTGTCGTGCCATGTTTAATTCAACGAGGTCAGATTTCGAATGTCACGTTCATGCAGGATGGAGCAACCAGTCACACTGCTAACCCGATTAAGGCATTCCTGATACAGACGTTCGGGAAAGACAGAATCGTTAGCAGGTGCTGAAGGTACCCATGGCCTCCTCGGTCTCCATATTTAACACCAGCATACTTCTGGTTGTGGGGATATTTGAAATATCGTGTGTATCTATCCGGTCCATCAAGTCTGTCGGAACTGAAAGATGCGATCCTCAGAGAAGTATCCTCCATACATCCGGACATGTTGCACTCTGCCGTTGCTGGATTTGTCACTCGTCTGGAATGTCTTCTCCCCTGTGGTGGTGGTCATGTGGAACATATTCTGGAGTAATAAAGTTGTGGAAGTTTTCTGTTCATTATTTATGCATTGTTTCTTTGATTTGCGTACATCAGCGCCACCTACCAGATGATTTTCGAATTATTTTTTTTTCTAGCTTAAAAAAATTCCCGTGACATACTAATGCTGATCCTGCAAACAATTTTTTTTTGTTCATTTCTCCGGATTTTATAAATTTTTAAAATTTTTACGGACTTTTTGCCCACCCGGTATATTTAATTTAGTTATTAAGGATGTGTTTATTTTTCATGCTTTGTTATAAAAAAGTAAATAGAAAGATTTAATAAAATTCTATATGATAGATTTGAAGATTTGTTTGACTTTTAAAATGTATTTTTTCAATTGTAGTTTTATTTTTCGTTAAAACAACATTTAGTTCCCTCTCAATACCTGGTCTTTCAGTTAGGTTCTCATAAATCAAACACTTAATCCAATAAGTTTTTCTAAAAAAATAATAAAAAAATTGCAAGATAAAAATTTATTTTGTGTGCATTTTTCAGCCTAAAATTCAGTTCATCTATCATGTGGTGAAATTAATCATTTAATGACAATAATTTAAGATATTAAGTCCACAGTTTATAAATAGAAAACTTATGAGTGTTTCTGAATTTTATTTTGGAAATTCTATTCCTTATTTTAAAACATGTAATCAGTTAATTTTAATAATATTTCAGCGTTGATTTCTTCAATCACCGAAACAAAATTTTCAAATGCAATCATTTCATCCATGTGTCTTTTCTGTTTTGTACAATTTTGAAAAAAAGGCCATAAAACTAAGTAGAATGAGATGGGCAGGACATGTAGTAAGAATGAGCTCTGAATGAATAGCATTGGAAATTTTTTATGCAACTTCCTCCAATAAAAGCCCAAAGAGAAAGCCCAAAAGGAGATGGAAAGACAATGTGGATAAGGACATCGCCATTCTAAGAGTAAAGAACTGGAGATGAATTCCAGGGAGAAGGGCAGAATGGGAAAAACTTCTGAGGTAGGCTCAGGCCCACAAAGGGCTATCACGCCAAAGCTGATGATGAACAATACACTTACTTACAATAAAGTGCAAAACATCAATAATTTATACGATTAGGTTTTGTTGACGTCTAGTCTGGATCTATGACGAAAGAAATCGGCTTCGATCAATTTTGCGGAAATGCTTTGTGCAACCTCTTCTACAAACAACCGCAGTTTATTAACACTTCTAAATGACGAAAAAAATTGTTTTTCAGCCGTTAAGTGTTTAATAATTAGTTTCTATTTCTGATCTAATTAATTTCCTGTCCTATCGAATATCATTTCAATAATTCTGTTGAAAGACTTAAGCAAAGAGTTGATGATGATGTTTATCACATAGTATTACATTTTAAAACTGAAATGAGTAAAATAAAGTATTCAATACTAAGTTAACAGCTGCTCAGAAGCAAATATTTGATTACATATAAATATAAATTCTTTAGAGCAGTTTCATCCTTCAAGTGTGTCTCACAAGTCTCCGAAGATTCATCAAAACTTCCAAATATCTGTAGATTTATGCTAAAAATTATGAAAAAAAATATTTATATACTTAAATTTGTTTACAGGAATAAGATAAAAAAAAACCCAGAGTTGTCTGAATCTAGAGAAGTAAAGGTTTTTAGCAAAAGGACATTTATTTGCCTAACAGCTCCCAGTGTGCCCATTATCTAAACACAAACGAAAAAGAAAAAAAACTTCAACAATTTTGTTGTACAACAGATTATTAGTATATAATAGCGAAAGATCTGGGTGTGTCTTTACATAGATCAGGGGCACACGTGCCACAGTGTGACACGGCAGTGTTGTAACTGTTGCACGCGAAGATATATTGAAAAGCTAAAAAATCTGAAAAGGTAATAAATTATAATTTTTTGTTTCAATTTTATTGAACTGCGGTTTTTTGTCCAAAAAGACCATTCCAAAATTTATTTTGAATACACATAATTAATTGAATTTCAATAGAAAATTATCGAGAGTAGAGAATGCTCCTTTATTGTTATGGGCACTGGTATTCCGAAGAAAGTGCAATGGCGAGATTTTGGAATTTGAGACAGCATGTTTTAAAATATCTGGAGTAAAAAAGGAACTCCCCATTGAATGTTTGCTACTCAAGAACGAAGATGATTGGCTTTGGAATTTAGCTTAACTAACGGATATTATGGGACATTTCAATAATTTAAACTTAAGATTATGCAATCTAAGGATTGTGTTTTTTTTTTTTTTTTTAGTTGGTTGTATATCTTCTTTTGTGAACAAACTTTTGCTTTTTAACACACCCTTTTATAAGCTTCACTTGTATGTAACGGAATCTTTGAACTCAATTTTTACCCACTTTAAAAGGTCAGATTAATTCGAAATTTTGCTCACTTGTCAATGACCGATGACAATAAAATAATTTAATAATTTTGTTCCATTGTCCTGATCAGGATCACCTGGATTAACAATTTCCCCTTTTCAGATCCCACCCAGCATCTGGCGACTAATTTCAGATCCCATTTCCAGTTTTGACGACTAAAAGATTAAGTTACAAATTAGTTCGATTAACTATAAAAGGGTGTTTTTTAGTTTTTTTAAAAAATATAGTTTTTTGTTCAGATTTTGGAGGGGAAACAAATATTAACACATTTCACAATAATGTAGGAACAAAGTCAAGAATGCTCCGAGCTATTATATACTTAAAAATTTAGAAAATATTTTGTAGGATTCATTCAATGCTAGGTTTGATGATTTTCAAGATGATAAAAAATGTTGATCTTTTCACAAATTCTTTCTCAATTTCTCTTCAAAACGTTTATTGTAACCCACTGAAAATCCAAACTAAAATTATTGACCTACAGCGCCATACTCTGCGAAAAGAGAAAGCAAAGAACTTATTTCAGATGCAAGTGATCCAAATTATATTGAATTTTGGAAATTTCTACCAACAAGCAATTTTCCAAATTTACACGATTTGGCTGCCAGATATTGTTGTAGGTTTGGATCAACATACATTAGTGGAAAAATGTTATCTATTATGAGATGACTAGGTAAAAACTACTAATGTAAAAGCCACATTAAGGTATCCGACTACGTTCGGAACCATGATTTTAAAAAAGCACATAAATGGATAATATGTATGATATTTAGTGTCACTTATTTTAGAATACACGTATAAAATTGTTTTAAGGACATTTTGACAAAAAAAATTATTTAAGTACAGTATTTCGGCAAAAAATTAACTTACAATAACCTTTTTCAAAATGTTCTCCTTTTGTGAAAAATGCTTCTATTATAATAATATTTTGCCTGTATATAGCTCAGACCTCTGTACAGAGGCTCAACTACGATTTTTGAAAAATTCACATTATGTTCAGAGTTACAACCAATTAAAATAATTATCGGCGCTTTTTTTTCTTAAAATGTTCGAGTTACTTTAATTTATGCCTAACCCGAAAGTGAACGTCTAAAAAGTTTATTAACAATAAAACCTAGGTAGGTACTTTAGTTTAATTACAGTCGAACCTCTATATAACGAACCTATATATTGCGAATTTTTCGATATGGCGAACTTTTTCCTGGAACCTTGAACATTTCACGATTTTCTTCATAAAATAACCTCTCTATAGCGAAGTGCATTTTTTATAAAACGAACTTTTTCTTTTGTGATTCGATTTTTGTTCTCCCCCTTTTTTTTTTTTTAAAGTATTTCTGAAAAAATTTCAAGTTATTCTCTCTTTAACACATTTTATGGTGGTCATAATTCTTGAACTGGTTTTATTAGATCCTAACTCGCCGAGAGCAATAGAGTTCTGGACGTTTTATTCAAGAAGTGCAACCTTTGACCCCTATTGTCCAGTTCACTAGAAATATCTTTGATATCATCTTTTGCCCTCAGTGGAATTGTCCCGTGTACACATGGGTTCTAGTTATAAAATAATGTATGTTTAATATTACTTGTATGCTTTAAATTAGAAAATGTCCTCAAATTTGTCATTAAGTTTAGTATAAAATTATTTTCTTAATATTGAAAATACAGGGAATTCTTCGATATTCTTTTTTCTTGTTTTCCTCACAGTTTTTCTTTCTTTGTTTCTCTTTTGATGGGTTAGATATATAAAATAAACATATATTAATTTAAAAAAGGTGTTGTTTATGTAGTATTGTCTTGTTTTATGTAGTTTATAAAGTCTATTAAAAGATGAATATCTATAAAACGAATTTCTCATATAACGAACTTTTTTTCGGGACTTAGCGACTTCACTGCATAGAAGTCCGACTGTATATGATTTTTAAATTTCCATTATTTAGACGCAAAAAAAGTACTATTTACGTAAAAATCCAATAATAATTAACATCTTTCCAGCTTTTCATGGTTTCTTGTTTGTTAGAAAATTGAAAATGACACTTATAATGTTTTTCTTGTCAAATAGTGGTACTCTTCCAAAAAGGTTGGACACTCCTGATTTATGTCAACCCATCAATATGTGTGCCAAGTTAATAACCAAAATAAGATAATCCTTACTAATATTATAAATGCGAAAGTATGTTTGGATGTGTATTCCTCTTTCACGCAAAAATAACTGAATGGATTTTAATGAAACATTACAATGATATAGCTTATACATCAGAATAATACATAGGCTATAGTTTATAAAGATATTGTGAGAAGTCTCTCCAAAATATAACGATAATTGTCAAGTAAGTAGCGGAAAATTCTGCCATCTACAAAAAGTCCCGTGACAGGATATCTCTACTATCTTTTATGTGGGAAGTAAAAATTTTCACGTTTTTTTTTTTCGTTTACGCCAGGTGCCGGGAACTGCGAAGACTTGAACAGGTGGAGCGGGAGGCAGATAACAATTTTAACATAAAATAAATGCAACAGAAAGTAATATTAACGTATTACACTTCTAGATATAAATTATCTACATTATTTTAAGCATTCATTACACAAAATTTTTCACCATGTGTTTCTTTTGATGAGCAGAGATCAGCTTTCACTGAGCAGAGATCAGTGTTTTCAAAAATCGACCCACAAGAGAGTTATGGGGATTCATAAATTAAAAATCCTTTTTATCAGCTATTACAGGAGTGTCCAACACGCGGCCCGCATGTGGCCCACCGAATCTTTTTTTAAAAAATTTAAATATCAGGTTTTTAAAGTGTTTTCATTTTGAAATTTATTTGAGGAGAAATTTATATATATATATAAATCTACAAGGTATTTGCCTGTTACCTGCTCTTGTTTTAAAATAAATCCTTTTCGATACTAGAAATGCCCCTTAGATTAAAATAGATTTATATCTTATCAAACAGTTACATTTCATTTTACTATAATAAATTACTTTTTTAATAAATTCCGAATTGCATTATGCATATCCTTTACTATGGAGGGTACTTAATTCTCTGAGTGTGCGACTTTCATTTCCCCTCCTGTTTTTCTGTTTGGAGTGCCTAAAAAAGGAAAATGCAATCAGAGATTTTTTTTAAAGTTTAAAAAAATATTCAGGGCGTTTAAGATAAAAGGCAATGTATACTTAATCGTTTGCGAATGACAGCGCTATCAAATTTCAACAATGAGTAACGAAATACCAATTCAAAAGGAACACCTTAATTTTCAAGAAAATGGCAACTGTAATATTTTAATCATTTGATCATTGCATTATTATATAATATAAACATTATTACATTATACATGTCTGTTTTCATGAAATATAATGAAAATAATAATAATAATTCATTCTGCATTAAATTTTCCTCTACAAGAAATGTTTTTTTGTTTCCTAATCTGATATAAAGGTACATAATCTTATGTACGGCACGCGAGATTATAATGTTTTTCCGAAGTGGCCCGCAAGGTCATTTGGTTTGGACACCCCTGAGCTATTAGATTTGCAGACATAAAATTTAACAAATATTATTTTCTTTTTCTTTTTGTTCAACTGAGATATGCAAAAAGCTTGTGTGTGTGTGTGTGTTTAATGTGCAATTCACGTAAAATTAACTCATTAAAAACTTCTTTATCCTTCAATCTGTATTGTTAAATTTTTCAATTCACCCGTGCGAAGAACGGGTATACTAGCTAGTAACAAATAATTTTAAACCAATATCTAATTTTCTATTGTGTGCACTCAAAACGCCCTCCGTCTCTAATGCTTATTTCTCACTCTGACTTTTCAGTTTATCTTTCCCGACGACACTTCGTTCCATCCATTTAGCTCGCTTCTCCATCTCCCGGTTAGGAGCAGCCTCGGCGAACCAGAAATGGCACACTTGTTGATCGAGTATCGATCAGAACCGCCACTGTCCCTTGCTCGGTGGGGAAGGCAACAGGTGTCTCTCTTTCTCTGCGAAAGGATATCTTGTCCGAGAGGCTTTCCCATGCTCACTTTTAATCTTGTGGCGCTTTACGTTACTTTTGCTTTTTATTTTGTTTCGTTTCTTAACTGCAATTAAAAGACCAAGATACTTGCACAAGAAGATTTTCCTCAACAAATAAATAATAGTTTAAAAAAACACGCTTTTATAGTAAATCGAACTGAAAAATAAAAAAATAATTCTTAATAAAATAATCAAATGATTAACAAAAAATTAATGTCGAACTAAAAAATGAAAAATAAATAATAGTTTTTTAAAAAAAACTAAAAAACAAGCTTTTATAGTGTGTGAATCGAACTAAAAAGTAAAAAAATAATTCTTATCATAAGAATAAAATGAGATTAACGAGAAAATTAATGTCATTGCGGTAAAGGCGTGGGGTGTGCTTAGTGCTACATTTTTACACTAACTCAGTATTTCGGAATAGAACAAAGAATCAAATGATTAACGAGAAAATTAATGTCTTTGCTGTAAAAGCGTGAAGAGCTCTATATTAATTGTTATAATTTCTTACTAGTTCTATTCCCACGCCTTTACCGCAATGACATTAATTTTCTCGTTAATCTCATTTTATTCTTATGATAAGAATTATTTTTTTACTTTTTAGTCGATTCACACACTATAAAAGCTTGTTTCTTAGTTTTTTTAAAAACTATTATTTATTTTTCATTTTTTAGTTCGATCTACAATAAAAGCCTGTTTTTTTTTAGTTTTTTGAAGCTACCATTTATTCTTTGTTGAATTTATCCTTGAGTTTTGATATTTGGAGCCATTACTTTCCTCCTTTTGGACTTAAATTCGAACTCTTTGCACCGAGAGAAAGCCCTCGGATTTCTGAACGTTTCGGTGCGTCGTTCTAGGAATTCGAACGACTCGTACGGGAAAGAAGGTTCGACGTCGAACATGAACTAGTTTCGTTTTCTTCTCGCCACTTTCGTGGAAATGCACCTAAATTCGCAAACTCTGCACCGAACGAAAGCGGACATTCATGGCGACGTTTGGATACCTTTTTTGTTTGAATCACACGGTAAGTTTTTTATCTGTGCGTTGAAAAAAATAAAAAAACGGTTTTCGAAACGGTATTTTTAACGATATGATTAACGAGAAAACTAATGTCATTGTGGTAAAAGTGCGGTAGGCTAGATATCCATTGTGTTATCATTTCTTACTGGTTCTGTTCCGAAGTGCATAGTGTAAAAATGTAGTACTACCCCACGTTTTTACCACAATGGCTTAAATTTTCTTGTTAATCATTTTATTCTTATATCAAGAATTATTTTTTTTACTTTTCAGTTCGATTCACTATAAAAGCGTGATTATTTTAACTATAATTTATTTCTCAATTCGATCTACAATAAAAGCGTGATTTTTTAGTTTTTTGGACTATCATTCATTTTGTTTGCTCTATTTGTATTAGGCATGAACGTTTTCACTTTAGGGTTGTAACTTAATCTTTTAGTCGCCAAATCTGGAAACAGGATCTTCAATTATTCGTCAAATCTGGAAATAGGAATTGGTAAATCCTGATCAGGACAATGGAACAAAATTATTGTATTGTCATCGGTCCTGGACAAAAAAAAAGTGTGCAAATTTTCAAATTAATCTGACCTTTCATAGTGGGTAAACATCGAGCTCAAAAATTCCGTTACATACAAGTGAAGCTAATAAAAGGGGTGTTAAAAATTATATGAAGAATATTTTTCTACTTGATGGATTAACGAGATATGTGTTTTATCTCTTTCTCTCTCTCTCTCTCTCACACACACATACTTTGCCCAGTAGCATAACGGAGAACATTTAGCCCCCTACAAAATCAGATTTTGGGCGGCCTCCAATTTGGATTTTACAAATGGTAGTTATTTTGCGGCAGTCAGTCTTTGGGGCCCCTTTAACCCTGCTCCCCCCTTCCCGCAATGCAGAGGTTGCGGGGGTGTATGTTACACCACTGCTTTGGCCATGATAGTCTAATGTTAGTGGTCAAGGACTTGTGGCCGGTGTTGTTGAGTCGTGGGTTCAAGTCCTACCATGCAGAGAGGTTGATACACGTTAAATCTGGCGTGGCTAAAAGTTCTCACGTTGATGTGGACGGAAGTTAAGAGAGTGCAGGGCCGGTTCGGGTAACAATCATGTCATTTAAACAGGGTTCAAAACTACGGGGTCCATCGTCAATAGCTCTGGAGCTGTCTCAGGTGAGACCTTAATAAACACTCACTCACTCTGTTTGTGTTTGTTTATGTGACATAGTTGCAACACATTTCCTACTACATCCCCTGAGGGTGGTGGGTTTTAGCTTAATTTCAACTGAAACTGCTATTTGAAGTATTATTGAAGCACAGCTGTTTGTTAAATTCAGTTATGTATAATAGTTTAATTCTGAGACTATATAAATGCTCACAATCTAACACTGTCTTACTCAATCTGTGTGCCACGAGGGATTGTCAAATGTGCTGCAATGGTTTTTGACAAATATTCAAATTGCATGGGTGTTGTAACAAAGATCTTTTTAGGCTTAGTTATATATATACCGTGTTTTTATTTGATATTATTTTTGCTTTCAAACTCAAATTCAGTGGCGCAACAGCCCATGAGGGCCAGTGCCTACTGTGCCCATCTCAGTATACGTGACCATTGGGCGCTGAGGTGCATGAGCAGATGTCCCGATCAGGTGGTTAGTCTAAAGCGAGACCACCAGTGTTCAAGACCTCAAGCAAACTTTTTTTTTGGTACTCATTTATCAACCCACTGCAGTAGGGATGAAAGGCTTAATCTACCTTGCTCAGCCCGGGAATAGAACCCGGACCTGTGGTGTGGAAGCGCGATACACTACCACTCGATCACTATGCCTTTCCTTTGCTTTCAGTTGACGAATATAAATGATTATTCAATAAATTTATAATTTGAAGCAACAGAATAATTGTAACAACTTAATTTGCAACACTAATTTTGATAACATCACAGAAAAAGAACAGATCATTGATTTAAGAAACAATAAAGTTTTATCGTTAGATATTCATCGGGAAAAATTGGATACATTAGGGCTTTTTGAACGGGTTCAGCCATTTTGTTGAATAAACTTTATAAATAAATAATTTTTGTGTATGCTTACAATTGTAGGGAAAAAGATGTACCACATGCATATTTATATATTTCTTTCCTTATAGTAATATAAGTACAGTCGAACCTCTATATTGCGAATTTTTCTGTATAGCGAACTGTTTCCTGGAACCTTGAACATTTCACGATTTTCTTCGTAAAATCACCTCTCTATAGCGAACTGCATTTTCCATGTAACAAACTTTTTTTTTGTAATTCATTTTTTTTCTCCCTATTTTTAAAGTATTTCTTAACATTTCAAATTATTCTCTCTTTAACACATTTTATGGTGGTCATAAATCTTGAACTAGTTTTATTAGATACTAACTCGCCTAGAGCAATTGAGTTCTGGACGTTTCATACAAGAAGTGCAACCTTTAACCCCCATTGTCCAGTTCACTAGAAATATCTTCGATATCCCCTTTCACCCTCAACGGAGTTGTTTCGTGTCCTAGTTATAAAATAATGTATGTTTAATATTACTTGAATGCTTTAAATTAGATAATGTCCTTAAAATTCATTAATTTTTATATGAAATTATTTTCATAATATTGAAAATACAGTGGCATTCTTCGACGTTCTTTTTTCTTGGCTTCCTTGCAGTTCTTCTTTCTTTCTTTCTTTTTATGGGTAAGGTGTATAAAATAAATAGATATTAATTTGCAAAAAGATGTGAATAATTACTTTATATATTAATATATAATGTTTATGAATTTAAAATTTGTTTTATGTGATTTATAAAGTACTTTGAAAGATGAGCCTCTACATCAGTGATTCCCAAAGTGGTCTATATGGACCCCCAGGGGGTCTATGAAGACCTGCAAGGGATCCATGTCAGCGAAAAAATAATTTGGGGGTCCATGAGGAGTAAATAGGGGTCTACGATAGCCTGAACCAAATCGTAACTTTAATTTTAAAAGAAAATTTAATCAAGTGGAAACCAGACTTACCTTTTTAGCAGCTTTATTTACTAAATTTACTGGGGTTAATTTGCAGTTACAAGGTGACAACATAAATTTTATCAAGCTAAAGGAATATAAAAATGGACGACGTGAATTTTAACAGTTTCTGAATTTGTCACAGACAATCTGCCAGAAAAAATGACGTTTTATCCTATGTTCAACATTTAAATGCCCTTGATTCAGGTTTTGAAACTAGGTTTGAGATTGCTTTGACTATGGTAATATCATAGTAGGTAATGAATTTATGCTGTCACATTAAAAAAAAATGTCTGATTGCAAAAGGAACTGGTTTTAATAGCCCTAACGAAGATCTTAAAGTAGAGTTTAGAAACGAATGGCCGCAATTTTGGCTTTAAAAAGATATACCTGTTATTTATCCCAAATTATGGAACATCTCAAGAAAGTTTTTAATTGTTCTTCCCAGAGAGGAGGAGTTTCAGCGCGCGTGTCAATCTCCAAAATAAGAACAGAAAGAAAAAAAAAGAAATTTTTATATTCATTCCACCTATTAAAAACAATTGTTATTTTATCTAATAATTATTTCATATATTAATTAAATGCTTATTAATTAAATTTTAATTTAATTAATTCACATATATTTCTCAAGTTTTAAACAATCTACTTATTTATAGTTAGAAACATAAAAGTTTTAAGGTAGTACTATACCAGCTGTCAAAAAACATTTAAGTTGATAAATTTGCGAAAATTTAATATTAGGCAAGTAGGGGTCTACACAAAACTGAAAAACATGGCAAGGGGTCTATGAGACAAAAAAGTTTGGGATCCTCTGCTCTGTATAACGAATTTTCCATACAATGAATTTTTTCCGGGATTTAGCGACTTTGTTTTATAGAGGTCCGACAGTAAATAATTTTTGTTTATGCTTACAGTTGTAGGGAAAAAGATGTACCCCGTGCATATTTATATATTTCTTTCCTTATAGTAATATAAAGAGTATATATACAGAGTGTTTTTTTCCAGGTATAGAAGTTTAAGTTGGCATTACTTTCCAAGATGGCGACCGATTTAACAGCTGTCAAGTGATTTATTCTCAGTTTGGTTTGGCAATTCATCATGAATAGACTCACGCCTGAACAGATTCGTCGAATGGGCCCAAAATGAAATTGCCGTTGTTCCCGATTTTCATAAGCGAATTTTGTTTAGCGATGAAGCGCACTTCTGGTTGAATGGCTACGTCAACAAACAAAACTGCCGCATTTGGAGTGAAGCTAACTCACAAGTGTATGTCGAAACACCGTTACATCCAGAAAAACTGACTGTTTGGTGCGCTTTATGGGCTGGTGGAATCCTTCTTCAAAAACGATGAAGGCCACAACGTTACAGTCAATGGTGATCGGTATAGAGCCATGATTACTAACTTTTTCATTCCTGAATTGAACAATCATGATGTCCAGGAGCTGTGGTTCCAACAAGACGGCGCAACATGTCATACAGCTCGTGCCACAATTGATTTATTGAAAGACACGTTTGGTGACCGCCTAATTTCACGTTTTGGACCTGTGAATCGGCCTCCAAGATCTTGTGATTTAACACCGCTAAACTATTTTCTGTGGGGCTATGTAAAGTCATTGGTCTATGCGGATAAGCCACAAACGCTTGACCATTTGGAAGACAACATTCACCGTGTTATTGCCGATATACGGCCACAAATGCTGGAAAAAGTCATCGAAAATTGGACGTCCAGATTAGACTACATCCGAGCCAGCCGTGGCAGTCCTATGCCAGAAATCATATTTAAAATGTAATGCCACAAGATTATCTTTCGAATAAAAAAAATTCATGTCAATCGAATAATACATCGTTGTTTTATTGCATTTTAAAGTTCTATACCTCTAAAAAAACACCCTTTAGTAATATAAAGAGTATATATACCTGTGGTTAGGAAATAAAGAGAGATGACTCTGTTTTACTAGCTGTAATATGCAATTTTATCCCCAACAGAGGGGGGGAAGAGATGAGTTAAGACTAGGGGTGCAATGTCGGATCAAAAGCTCAATACCGGTATTTGGTATTTTTTAGATCTTAATACCGGGATACCGGTTTTAATACCTGTAGTAGAAATTTTAGAAAAAGAAAGAAAATACAGGTGTTTGTTTCATTTGCCAGTTCTATTAGAAAGTGTAAATGTCACACAAAAAAATATTTTTTAACTTATAAATTATAACAGTATATAAAGAATCACAAAAAAAGTAAAGGAATATCTCATTTATTTAAATCACAAAAAAAAAGTGTAAATATCACTATTCAGTCAGTGAAACTATTACAAATTTTTGAAATGGGATCTTAAATCTTTTTCATTATTATCTTATTCTTATTCGTTATTATGGGTTATTATTTATGAGTATATATATGTATATGATGAATCTGAAAAATATTTTAAAGCCTAAGGTATGATATGCAAATACAATGTGAATAACACACACACAACTCACCATTTTTAAAAATATCGAAATATTACGCACTTCGTTCACAAATACAACCTTGTTTTTACTCATACGAATATCAGACTACGAATCTTGCGCGTGTACAGTATCGCTCTGAGCTGTAATAGGATAGTTTTGGCTCTCCTCCTTGAAGGATTCACATATTTTATCACTTCTCTTAATTGTACGATGCAACTTTATATCCACAGTCTAATTTCACCCGTTAGGGAGACAAAAACACAAACGTATACTATTTTGCTATGTCGGTAATATCTGAACATTTATTGTGGGACAATTTAAAAAATTTCTAGTAAATACCGAAAAAAAACGGTATTTTAACTTGTGAATACCGGTATTACAAAATTATACAAGTAGCTCAAAATACCGGTATTCGGTATCTCGGTATACGGGTATTGCAATCCCTAGTTAAGACACAAGAGAGAGTGAAGAGCAACAGAGTGGGGGTGAGTGTTTATTAACGTAAAGCAACACGTGCTATTGTGACGGACCTCATAATTTAGAGCCACGGTCAAGTGGCGTGGATTCATTCATTGAATATTAACGTCACAATGTTCAGCTACACGAGGGCCTTTGGCGACGGACCACGTAATTTTGAACCATGGTCAAGTGACGTGGACGACACCTGAGCTGGCACCCCCCTCTCCTAACTACCACACCACACCAACGGGAGGACGTTTCAGCTCTCGACAGATTTAACGTGCATCGCTGCCATACACGGCGGGTCTTTAGTGGTACTGGACTCGAACCCGTGACAAAGCAAGCCACGGCCCGATACCCATACCACTCGGCTACCGCGGCCCAAGTGGCGTGGAAGACATGCAAGCTGGAATTCCACTGTCCTAACTTCCACTCCATGCCAACGTGAGGATTTCGAGTCACGATAGTTTTAACGATCACTAACCCTTCAACACGGTAGAAGAGATAGTTTGAGAACATAGAATTGTGATTTAGATTAATGTGTGTGTAAAATAAACGTTATTAGTTGAGAAATAGTTGAAGTGGGTTTAACCCCTTCTCTGTCGGCGTCGCAAGGCAATCGACACACAAAAAAATTTTAATCCTAGAAACTGGATTCGTCACTACATACACAACTTTTTAATTTCCGTGATATTTTGTATTTTTGAATACTTCTACGAGATGGAGCAATTAGTATGTCTTTCTTCATAATTATCTCAATGAGATTTCCAGCCTGGAATTAGGGATTGCATTAGCGGACGAAAGGTTCAATACCGGTATTCGGTATCCTTTAG
Organism: Trichonephila clavipes; assembly: GCA_019973935.1. Classification (NCBI taxonomy): domain Eukaryota; kingdom Metazoa; phylum Arthropoda; class Arachnida; order Araneae; family Nephilidae; genus Trichonephila; species Trichonephila clavipes. The sequence continues at coordinate 1,120,218 of BMAU01018604.1, forward strand.
ATCTTAATACCGGGATACCGGTTTTAATACCGGTAGTAGAAATTATAGAAAAAGAAAGGAAATTCACAGGTGTTTCTTTATTTTGCGTGACAGTTTTATTACAGAGTGTAAATATCACAAAAAATAATTTGTAATTTATAAATTATAACACTATATAAAGATTCACAAAAAAAGTAAAGGAACATCTTATTTATTCAAAAAAGTGTAAATATCGCTATTCAATCTGTGGTACTATTACAAATTTTTGAAATGGGATCTTAAAAAACTTATAATGCATCCATTGTACTGACATTAAGGCGGGAACGTAATTTTGTGCAAGTATTACTAGCTATTGAAGACGCTCTTTCAGCATCTGCGCAAGTTGGTGGTACTGTTAGCAATGCGCGATAGACTTTTTCCAAGAATTTACCTCTAAATCCCTCATCTTTTCAAATAAATCGATTCCTCGTCGGATGATTTTGGATATAGCTTGTTTCTGTATTGTATTTTTGGTTTGTTGAAACTTTTTAGTTATCGCTTATTCTAATTTTTGTTCAAGAGACAATTCCTTTTCACTATCGACATCAGTGTCATCATCATCTTTGATAACTGTACCGAATTCTTCTGAATGTGGAAAGGTTTGTGGGTAAAAAATTATTTTAAAAAATTTACTATAAACGTGATCAAATGTGAATTGGTTAGTCTTTTTCTTCTTTTTTCATTTTCATTTTTAAAAAATTATAATTATGTAAATACCTTAGGACATTTTCTATTTCGGCATGCCTTTCTTCTATGCGATTTTTCAATGTAGTATATAATATAATATCTTAACAATTTTTCGAACTTAAAGTGTGGTATGTAAATACAATGTGAATACCAAGCTCACCAAATTAAAAAAGATTGAAACATACGCACTTTCTTCCCAACTAAAGGGTGTTTTTTTAGAGGTATAGAACTTTAAATTGCAATAAAACAACGATGTATTATTGGATTGACATGAATTTTTTTTTATTCGAAAGATAATCTTATGGCATTACATTTTAAATATGATTTCTGGCATAGGACTGCCACAGCTGGCTCGGATGTAGTCCAATCTGGACGTCCAATTTTCGATGACTTTTTCCAACATTTGTGGCCGTATATCGGCAATAACACGGCGAATGTTGTCTTCCAAATGGTCAAGCGTTTGTGGCTTACCCGCATAGACCAATGACTTTACATAGCCCCACAGAAAATAGTCTAGCGGTGTTAAATCACAAGATCTTGGAGGCCAATTCACAGGTCCAAAACGTGAAATTAGGCGGTCACCAAACGTGTCTTTCAATAAATCGATTGTGGCACGAGCTGTGTGACATGTTGCGCCGTCTTGTTGGAACCACAGCTCTGGACATCATGATTGTTCAATTCAGGAATGAAAAAAGTTAGTAATCATGGCTCTATACCGATCACCATTGACTGTAACGTTGTGGCCTTCATCGTTTTTGAAGAAGGATTCCACCAGCCCATAAAGCACACCAAACAGTCAGTTTTTCTGGTTGTAACGGTGTTTCGACATACACTTGTGGATTAGCTTCACTCCAAATGCGGCAGTTTTGTTTGTTGACGTAGCCATTCAACCAGAAGTGCGTTTCATCGCTAAACAAAATTCGCTTATGAAAATCGGGTACAACGGCAATCTCGTTTTGGGCCCATTCGACGAAACTACGCCTTTCTTGATCATATTTAAAATGTAATGCCACAAGATTATCTTTCGAATAAAAAAAATCATGTCAATTGAATAATACATCGTTGTTTTATTGCAATTTAAAGTTCTATACCTCTAAAAAAACACCCTATACTACCTTGTTTTCACAGATACGAATATCAGACTACGAATCCTGTAAGTGTGCAATACCGCTCTGAGCTGTAACAGGATAGTTTTGGCAAGCCTCCTTGGATGATTCACATATTTTATCACTTCTCTTGATTGTACCATACAATTTTATAATCACGGTTTAATTAATTTATCCCGTTAGGGAGACATAAAAACAAAAAAGGTATACTATTTTGCTATGTTGGCGATCCCTGAACATACAGTGGAGACAATTTTAAAAATTTCTAGTAAATACCGAAAAACTGGCTTTTAAACTTGTGAATACTGGTATTACAAAATTGTACAAATGGCTGAAAATACCGGTATTCGGTATCCCGGTATACCGGTATTGCACACAATCTCTACCTGGAATCTATAACTAATAACATCTAATGAATGATATGTGTTATCATTTGAAATAAAAAACCATTCAAGATATTTTTGATAATTGTTATCAAAATTTTGTTTGACAAAGTAAGCAAAAATATTATGTAATACATCATTTCGGTTTTGTGATAACTGTGATTTTTGCTCTCTGATGTCCAAGAAAGATTGTAATGCTATTTTAACTGTAAGGTACTATTTGTCGAGAAATATTTTTTAAGTAAAATATTAAAAATATTTTTAAACAAATACTTTTATTATTTTCTGTAGATATTTATCAGAAACACCTCAAAAGAAATAAATAGTGTGTGTGTGTGTGTGTATTATCACAGTGTACTTTTAAATTTTAAAGCTAAGGGGCATTGCAGGGAAAACTGTGGATCAGTGAACCGGATATCATATATTTTTCCAACTATAAAACAAATAAAAAACAGCTTACTGATCAAAAATTATTTGCATTTTTCCCTTTAGTTTAGAATATATTTTAATTTTGTGCAATAAAAAAATGATTTTGGGGGGGTCAGAAACTCATTAAAAAAACCGACAGAGAGAAGGGGTTAATAGGATTTAATATAGGTAGTGATATCAGCAACAAACTGTAATATTAAATAACCCTTCCATACAAGGAATAAGTCTCATATACATAAGTTACCAAATATAAAATGAATGAAATAACAGTCACCTTTAACCATTAGACAGCAAAGATAATGACAGACAATCAAATAATACATCAACTGCTCTAATCCTCTCTCACTCATTATCCTAATAGCTATCATTATCTCTAATGAAGACTAATATTCATTTCGAAACGTTTTTATAAATCATAAATAATTTATTTCTATATAATAGGGGAAAACTTTCAGGTTATGTCGTGTCAAAAGCATTTTTGTAGAAGTATTTGCGGTCCGTTTCAATGCAATCCTTTATTCCAAATGCTGAAGAAAAGCATTTTTTGAATGAATCAAGTTATTTTAATTAACTTCATCGGAATCCTACTTAAGGAAACAAGGACATCATACACATTCAAAAAATCAATTTTTTAGTTCTAGTATTAAAAAATAATACATATTTTTCTTAATCTAAAAATGTTTAACACTTATTCGTTGATAAAATAACCTTAAAATATGAAAAAAGTAATTGACAAAAATGTAAGCAAGCGTTTACAAATTTTTAGTTTTTTCGCTTTTTCTCCAAAGCTTAAGTTTTAGCTTTTAAGTAAACTTTTTAAAAAAACTATTGCACTATAGGATGCCAAATTTTTTATACTTCTGTACAAGATACCTGTGCATATAGTGCATCTGTTTTTTGTTTTTTTAGTCAAAGTAGTACATAGTTTTTTAAAAAATAGTTCTATGTGGGAAAACAATATAAATTTTCAAAATTTCAAAGTTTTATAATTTTTTTAAAGAAACTATCTTAATATTTTACTAAAAAATAGATTTACTACATTTTGTGTATCGTTTTATATATGTTTAAAAATATTTTACATGTTTAAGAGATACTCTTTTAAAAAATGGTACCTAAATAAAAGCATGTATTATGAAATCTCAAATCCAACTTAACTTAACCTAAACTAAACAGAAAACTGAACTAAACTTAAACCAACTTAAACTAAACAGAAAAAAAAGTTTCCCATTAAAAAAATTTTTTTTTTATTTCAATAGAATGATTAAAATGTCTTTATTAAGACCCCCGAAATATCTAACTTCTATTGGAAATTTTTAAAGATATATGTCCCATGAACAAAGAGTCTTATTTTCGGCATTTTACTTTTTCGATCATGTCCTGGTACCCTTAACTCGTTAATTTTACTAACTTATTAGCAATATTAAACTTAAAAGTAAGATATAATTATGGCTTCTACATTAAAAAAATCCATCCATCAATTAAATAACTTTTCAAAATCCTTTTTCGTCGTATATTTATATATTACTTTGTAATTTTTATTAAATTTTATTAATAAAGTTTTTTAAAAAATACTTCTTAAAAATTAAAAAATAAAACGTTTTTAAAATTTTTAAAATTATTAATGAAAAAAGTCAAGTCTGATAAAAAGAAATTATTTAATCTTGCTTTCAATAATATATTGGCTGTATCTTCTATTATTGAGAATACTACATTGTGGCTTAATGTCTCTATTCCGAGTCAAAGAAAAAAACACTCTTGATAGTGGTGTGTCTTTAAAAAGCAAAGTTCTATTTCATGTATATATTTTATTTTCTTAAGATTTTTAACCCTTTTTTTATAATTATTTATTTTATGTATTAATATGAAGTAAAGCACTGTGCCGTAGTTTTATTATTCGTTTTTCAATGTGTGCCAGAATGTATTTCTAATTTTATTTCATGCATAAAAATACATTAAATATGTATGTATAATCAGAGGATCCATGTGAATGAAAATCTATCCAAGATGTCCATGAACCTACTAAATCCCTTCCTTGGATAAAATGAGTGCAAAAAAATATAATTAAGAACCCTTGAAATGGAAACTTGTGTCTAAACTTAATAAAGGATATTGGTAAATAAATAATATCTCATAAAATTTAGGAAAATAGTCTCTCTTATTTATAACTCAGACATGTGTACAGAGGCTCAACTATGGTTTTTCAAAAATTCACATTATTTTCAGAGTTACAACCACTTGAAATAATTATCGGCGGTTTTTTTTTAAATTGCTCCCTTTTGTTGTCGTAAAACATGGATAAACCCACTTCAGAGTTATATATTTCAAAAATTCTAGTTGAGCCTCTGTACAGAGGTCTGAGCTATATACAGGCAAAATATTATTATAATAAAAGCATTTTTCACAAAAGGAGAATATTTTGAAAATGGGTCATTCTATGTTCATTTTGTGTCAAAATATTGTACTTAAATAATTTTTTATTGTAATACTATTCTTAAAACAATTTTATATACCTTTTCTAATCTAAGGGACACTAAATATCATAAATATTATCTATTTATACGCTTTTGCAAAATCACGGTTCCGAACGAATTCGGATACCTTAATGAGCAAATTTATATTGAAAAATTTGAGAGGGTAGTATTTTTTATATTCTATTTCTTAATTGCATTTTGAAAATTAATGTGAACTCATCTGAAAAAGTAGAAACGTTTTAAAAGAGTAAGAAAATCGATTAAGAAAACAATAATAAAATATGTTAATTATAAAGAAGTAAAACGCAAATAAAATTTGTAAATATGAAAAGACCACTATCGCAGATGAACGAGGTTGGCAAATGAGTCTCGACACCCTACTTTAATAAACCAGCATATTGAATTGTTCTATAATAAGTTTTGAAATGAATAGAGAGAGAGAGAATTTTAGGTATCAATTTAATAAAGCATTCAGCAAAAATGTTCATTGGTTGAAATATGCTTTATTGGTAAAAGGAGGTTTAAACTGTAACACGAATAAAATTGGACTTATCATTTATTGGTTACTAAAAAAAATACCTATGATGACTAAAAGAAAGTAAAAGTATATGTAACTGTAAGGTTTACTATAATTTCTGCCCCTCCTCAAAGGGGATCATGATTACGTTCTTCGGGAAGCTCTGAATAGTATAAAATAATATATGGAATTGTACACACTCATTGCCCTAAAAATTTGCGCACGAAGAAATAATTGTGAGATCGTAACGAAACTTGGCATGAAGGTACACGTTGGTCAGATATGCAAATGATTAGAAATGCAGCGTGATTGCGGATTGCGTAATGCCACTAGAGGGCGTTGAACGTTCTCCTTGGAGTATAAAACAGGTAAGCAGAGCTTTTTGTGTGAGTGTACTTGTTTTAAATCTCATATTCAGAAAATAGCAATTAACTTTTTTAACGATTTACAAGCAACCAATAATTTCAATATGCAAAATTTATCTCAATACACCCCTTATGACAATACAAAAAGACCAAGAATAATTCTTCTTGATTCCTACAACCCCCCGTAATTCTTTTTATTCGTGCAATAATTTTTATTGCACACCTTAATAGCTAAAATTTTACTTTCTTTTATTTTTGTCAATATTTTTCTCTTGTTCTCCCCACTGGACTTGCGCCTCCCCATTTTCTAAATCCCAGCCCCCAGGGCAGCCAATTGGAGTCAATGTTCACTGTACCCAGCATCCAATCAGAGAGCAACCTCTAAGCTCTCAGCCAAGCCAAAAAACTCAAAAAACTTTCCACCCAGATGAAGCACCATAGCCACTCCTCCCGGATTCCATCGTTCGACCAATCACCATCATGCCACTCAGCAGAATAGAAAACACCACTTTTGCCATGCCCAGCATCATAGACTCTCACGACATGGGATTGAGGACTGTTTTTACAGTTCGGATGCCCAAAGGAAAACGCCTATTCAACGCCTATTTTGAGTGTACTTGCCACACGGCCTGTTACACCAAATGCCCGAAATTCCCCAAGCCAAAAAAGGGCTCGTCCCTTCCACTCAATTAAACTTTCAAAAGCAATGTTCGCACGGAAGGAGTTTCCTTCGCTAACATAGTTAGCGGGGATACCTCCCCGTCCCCCACCCCAATCGAAAATCAGTTTGAGAAACCAAGAAAATAAGATAACAATAACAAAAAATTCCAAGGAATCCAAAGTGAAGATAATAATAATAATGACTTAGCCCAAGTTATCGAACTAATCAGTCTAATCTCTAAAATTTTAAAAAGATCTCCATAAATATTGCAACTTTTACCTAAACTTAAAAATGCCGATAATAACGATAAGCAAGCCTGCTTAATTGTAGAAGCTATGCTTGATAAGTGTTAATTTACCTCTCGTAATTTCTCTTCTTAATATTCTTTTAATTTCTCTTTTAAATATTCTTTTAAATTCTACCCACACAGTAAGTTCTTTTTCTTATTTCAATCGACTCTAGTTAATTCATTTCTTTACTCCAAGCTCACTCCCAACAGCCAATCCAAGCCTCTCGCCCTCTGCAAGGTTCCTGCAGAGAATCCACGCCCACCAACTTCATCCATGCTCACAACACCAGGCCTATTCTATTTCCAGATAAAGGACGGAGGGATATGATTTATCCCAGTGCCTTTCAATCATACACTGCTCATACACTTTTTGAGTGTACTTAATCTTTAACAAAGAAAACTCTGAAGTAGACATGCTGTTACACAGCCATCGAAGACAATATGAGCAGCTGTCAGAGTTCTGGAGTTGAAGAATCATCGGGATGATGGAAGCTGGGTGGTCAACTCGGCGAGTAGATCATCAATTAGATTGTGTTGTGAGGAGGTTTTGGGACCAGTGGACAGAAGAAACGTCGTTTACACGGCGACCAAGCTCTGCATGCTATCAAAAGACCAGTAATTGAGAAGACCGTCACATCATACAACACGCACGCGCAGAGTCAACTGCGTCATTGGACTCTCTCCGGACACAGGCAGAACCTTCACTACGGGCCCCTGTGTCTGACCGAACCATCGCGAGGGACCTGGTTGAAGGACTTCTGTTACATTTGCGCCCATTATATGTGCTGCCAATGTCACCCACCGACGCCTCCGATTGAAGTGGTATCATGCACGAAAGGATATGACTGCAATAAAATGGAACCAGGTCGTCTTCAGCGACAAGTCTAGGTTTAATTTGAGCTGTAATGACAATCGTGTTCGTGTGTGGAAGTCCCATGGTGAACACCTGCTTTCGCTTTACAGCGACACTCCGCACCTGCAGCTGGTGTGGGGCTATTGGGTCACCCTTAATATTTACCCATGGCACAATGACAGCCCAGCGGTACGTCCATGGCATCCTGCAGCCACATGCGTTGCCACTGATAGCAGGGCTCCCAGGAGCCATTTTCAACAAGCCAATGCTCGTCCACATACAGCAAGGATGTCACGATTGCCTTCTCCACATTACCACCCTTCCCTGGCCTGCTAGATCCCCAGATTTGTCACTAATAGAGCATATCTGGAATCATTTGGGATGGCAAGTTGGATAGCCAACAAGTTTCATCGAACTAGAGGCGCATTTAGAGCAACTGGGGAACGAGATATCTGAGGATATCATATGGAGCTTGTATGCCTCGATGCCCGCTCGTATATCATCGTGCATTAGCGCTAGAAGAGGTCAAAGTTACTAAAACTTACGTTCATTTGTATTTTTTCTGCAATAAATTATCCTTTTTCTTTGATTTTCTAATCATTTACTTTTATCAAAATAGTACTTTACATAGGTAAAATTTCGTTTCTTTTTGATGATTTTTTTATTAATGAGCAAATTTTCATGGCAATGAGTATATTTATTGAGTCTCCCTTGCGGTATATATGATTGCCATGATCATATTAAAATGTACTCAGCTTTCGACACGAATGAAACAAGAATATAATGTTATTATTAGAGTACTTTTGATGATCAATAGCATGCCAAGTTCCGGTCATTTATTCTTCAGCATTAGGTCAAGACAACATTAAAAGATTCAACCCTTGTAAGATTAAATGGATTAGTAATGGATTAAAGGATTAGTTCGCTAAGACTACCAGTCTCCCGAGAACCGAGAGTGAATTCTCAGAACAAAAATAAGGAATTTCTGCAATAAATCTGGGTCCTATCACTGTCTGAAATAAAGGGAATATATTGTTACAGAGATCGGGGTTTGAGGATTTTATGCAATTAGTCTCAAGGAACAAGACAGTTCTTCAGGAACGATGGAAATTTATTGTCGAAAACTAATCCTTGAAATACAGGATACGGCAGCAATATTTGGAGAATAAATCTCAAAAGGCCTTCACACCGCGCGTCCACAGTTCTTGCTCAGACACAACTATCAGTGTCTAAAATGCAAGTATGCTAAAGATTGTTCCCAACTACTCGCTCGTCCTATTCAACAGCCGAAGTAATCACTAATCGCTTGTTGACTCTTTGATGATCAAGACAATACTACTCATCAACGGTGAAAACAATACTAATTGAGTTTTGGCGAGTGACTCCCTATTTATAGGCCTCGCGGATCTTTCGAGAAACATCCTCTTACGTCATAGATCTTGATATTAGTAGATTTCTCCAGAAATCTCTAGAGCTGTCCATAAGGTCACCAATTCGCCAAAAAAGGAGACCAACTTGGCTGTATCACCAAAATTTTGCCACGTTTCCGTTGAATTGCCATTGCAATGCAAGGAACACGGCGTTACTTGCGATTACAATTTTAACATAAAATAAATACAACAGATGGCAATATTCACGTATTACTCATCCAGATATAAATTATTTACACTACTATAATCATGCATTTTACAAAATTCGTAACAATAGATACATATATATATTTGTATATGTGTGCATGTATGTATGTGTGCATATGCATATGTACATTCGAGTATATGTGTGCGTGCATGTGTTTCTTTCTCTCTCAAATTTTTAACGTAAAAATCAAAAATATATAAAACTGTTACACATCCGCATACATATTTCAAATTTGAATTTTAAAAAAAATTTTAGAGAAATAATGATTGATAAATTCTAGTGCAAATAACTTTAAATTATGGAAGAGTTTAATTTTTCAATGGAACTGTATTTAAATGGTAAATATGAAATAACCTCTTGGAACCTTTCGTACGCAAGTTAATACTCGTACTAATTACCGAAAAACCCTTTTTTCAGAAGGAACGCTTACGTTTTTATTTTAATATTAATATCATGTAAAGAAAATTAAAAAATACATCTTTTATCAAAACGAAATATTTATGGCCTAGAACCTCATCTTTAAATCGTGAAACTCGTACTTAAGTACTTATCTAGCTCACAGTTTTTAGATAATGCTTCTGCAACTCTTTACTAATGAATTAATTTTCCTGACAGTGGATTGTTGAATTACAAAGGCGTTGTTTGAAAATTATAACTTGAGAAAAGTGTGAAAAACAATTAATTATAAGCAATTACAAACCCCTTTATTATGATGTTATGCAATAAATATCAAGGTATGAGAATTATTATACATTTTGGTGTGCATGTTATTACACATACATTAAACCTTTTCTCAACCGGTCATTTTCAAAGCATCAATAATGCTATATTAATGCAACTGAGCATAAATATAACGAGAGACAGATCATATTTAAAAAATAACATGGATAACTCAACAGTACGAACTCCGTTAGGTACGAGATGATAAACAAAAAACGTATTAATAATATCTTTTCAGCTGATGTAAGCATTTGTGCCTCTGTAATTCAAATGTTTACAGAGTTCACTTGATGTATATAAACATAATATAAGCTTATACTAATCTTATTAATATTAATGTTATTAATTTGAATGGATATAAAACATATTAACATTCTTGTACATAGTACTATCTGCAAAATTCGAAATAATTTGAAGTTTGTGTTTGCGTGTGGGCGTGCGTACGTGTTTAATCCACATACACATATAATTATTTTTTTTATGTTAATCTTATTTTAAAATAATACACACAGCGAGCATTAAGGTATCCGACTACGTTCGGAACCGTGATTTTAAAAAAAGCACATAAATGGATAATTTTCATGATATTTAGTGTCACTCAGATTGGAATACATGTATAAAATTGTTTTAGGGAGATTTTGACAAAAATATTTATTTAAGTACAATATTTCGGCAAAAAATTAACTTAGAATAAACTTTTTTCAAAATATTCTCCTTTTGTGAAAAATGCTTATATTATAATAATATTTTACCTGTATATAGCTCAGACCTCTGTACAGAGGCTCAACTATGAGTTTTGAAAATTTTGCATTATTTTCAGAGTTACAACCCATTGAAATAATTATCGGCGTTTTTTTCTTAAAATTTCTCCCCTCTGTTGTCGTAAAACATCGATTAACCCACTTCTAAGTAATATATTTCAAAAATTCTCTAGTTGAGTCTCTGTACAGAGGTCTGAGCTATATACAGGCAAAATATTATTATAATAGAAGCATTTTTCACAAAAGGAGAATATTTTGAAAACGGATCATTTTATCTTCATTTTTTGTCAAAATATTGTACTTAAATAATTTTTTATTGTAATACGATTCTTAAAACAATTTTATATACATTTTCTAATCTAAGTGACACTAAATATCATACATATTATCCATTTATACGCTTTTGCAAAATCACGGTTCCGAACGTAGTCGGATACCTTAAGAAGTGAAAAAAATAGGTTAACTGTCACTCTAGAACAGAGTTCCGCAACCTTTTCAATCGCCGCGGACCGGTCAACGTTTGTTAATTTTACCCCGGCTCGCTGAAGTGAAAACGTTGATTGTTTATATTTTAGACTGTTTTGATTTAATAATTTTAATTCAATTGTATTTATTCGTGACATTATAATAAAATATAGCTACACCAAAAAATGAATATAAAGTGATTTAGCAAGGAATATAAAGTGATTTTCATAAAAAGTAGCTCAAATCAAAGAAAAATATACCACAGTACATAATTTAATGTTTCTTGTGCGGCCCGGTACCATTTGATCCACGGACCGGTACCAGTCCGTGGACCAGGGGTTGCGGAACACTGCTCTAGGCTATAGATTTTTTTCCCGAATGTTTAAGTTAAAGCAGGGGCGTAGCTACCGCCGTATCAATAATGCGGGCCCCTAAGCTACAGGGGCCACAACATGTGTAACTATAGTCCTACTAACAGGGTTCTCATATCTAAAACAAGGACCCAAAGGAATTTTGATATATGGCCCACTCAGAACTAAATACGCCAGTGAGTTAAAGTAAGTATAAATGAAAATATCCATCGCAAAATTTCGGTAAAATTAAAAAGCACTCTTCACAGTGTTATTGAAAAAAAAATTGCTTAAGAAATTTGATGAACTTACAAACATTTAAAGGAAGGCATTATTGTAATTTTAAATCTAAAACTATAGGATAACATTTATTTAGTTTACGAGAATTTCAAAAGATAATTTAATCCATTTTCTGCTATTGTAAACTACAACGGATCAAAATTCTGTAAATATTTGTCAATACTCTTTATAAGATAATTATCAATCAAAATAGACAAATAAAACAGCAAATTTAATATATAAATAGCTTGTTCAGTTTTTATTTTCAAAAAATAAAAGTAACACACGATTTTGAAAGTAAAAAATTTAAAAACAATCTTGCATATACATGCATTATAAAGTATCTTCTAAGCAAATATCTATTATCTTCCTATTACAGTTTGATTATTTAAATTACCCTATGTGAAAGCGCTTAAATGATAGGCTTCTCTTCTTTATTATGCACTTTCTCAACAGAAGATCGCTTGACTAAGCATGAAGTGAGTATAATAGAAATGAGTCTCTTTGTTTTCAACTCAACTTTCCATGAATTTCGCTTGATGTTAATATTTTTATTTGTTTACATTTATTAAGTAGAAAGACGTGTGCCTTATTATTATTTCTCAAATGTTTGCTTCGTTCGCTTTTTTTTTTAATTTGTATAGTAAACAGAAGGAACGTTAACCTTTTTGATACGCTTTTATTAGCTTCACCTCTATATAATGGAATCTTTAAACTAGATTTTTACCCACTTTAAAAGGTCAGACTAATTCGAAATTTTGCACACTTGTCAAGGACAGATGGCAATACAATAGTTTAATAATTTTGTTCCATTGTCCTGATCAGGGTCATCAAGATTAACGATTTCACATTTCCAGATTTGGCGACTAATTCCAGATTTAGCGACAAAAAGATTAAGTTACAAACCTAAAGGGAAAACGCTCATGGTTAATACAAATACAACAAACACAAAATATTAATTCATCAATGAATAAATGATAGTTTAAAAAACTAAAAAAACACGCTTTAATTGGGGATCGAACTAACAAAATGAAAAAAAAATTATAGTTTAAAAACTAAAAAACACGCTTCTATACTTTTTATCCAATTAAAAAGTAAAAAACAATTCTTAATATAAGAATAAAAGGATTAACGAGAAAATGTGTCATTGTGGTAAAAGCGTGGGGTACTCGATATTAATTGTTATGATTTCTCATTAGTTCTATTCCAAAATGCAGAGTTAGAGTAAAAGTGTAGTACAAAGCAAGCACACTCCCACGCTTTTACCACAATGACATTAATTTTCTCGTTAATCATTTTAATCTTATATTAAGAATTACTTTTTACTTTTTATTTCAATTCACTATAAAAGCACGTTTTGTGGTTTTTTTAACTATAATTTATTGTATTTGCTTAAAATGTTGTGATACGTGGATTACGAATTCTCTAATTGTGAAAATGGAAAGACACTTTTGCTTTTCAAGATTGTTTCTATTTTCTCTTTCAATGCGTTATGGAAACTAATCATGCAATAATTTTGAAATTTTATTACCCTTACTATGATTGTTATATGTATATTCCGAGTAGCAAAATTTTTGTATTTTGTCAATAACTGTACTGTAAAGTAGGTAGTTTTTCTTTTGTAATTAAATCAATCTTGCTATTTATATTCTGTTTTTTTTTGTTACTTTGTAATTTATATTCTAAACTAGCGGTTCTTAAATTTTCAATCGCCTGTGGGCCCCTTTATGCATCGGACTGACATCGTGACCCCCCCATCCCATATCTTAAGCATCCCTTCCTGACTTAATATTCTTGATCAAAGTACATGTTCTAACGGAGTTTTTTCATTGGGGGCAATTTAGTGGTCTAGTCTAGAATGGCACATCTTTCAATTTTCCCACGAGGCCTGTAAAAGATGAAAATCTTGTTGTTATATGAGAGACTCCACTGACCCCCTAGAAATGCTCTGTGGACCCCCAGGGGTCCGCGAGTGAGGGAGTGAATATTAACGTTGCGCTGTTCAGCTACACTTGTACTTTTGGCCACGGACCTCAAAAGTTTGAACCTTGGTCAAGTGACGAGGATGATACCTGAGCTGGCACCCCCCTCTCCCTCTTTTAACTACCACACTTCACGAATGGAAGGACATTTGAGCTCTCGACAGACTTAACGTGCATCGTTCCTCTACACGGCGGGACTTCAGTAGTACTGGGCTTGAACTCATGACACGCCGGCTACGAATCTGTTACCTTGACCACTAAGCTACCACGGCCAAGCCAGGGGTCCGTGGACCACAGTTTAAGGACCGCTGCTCTAAATGATTTAGTTCTTTGTGATTGGGTAGTTTTGGTGATATTTAATTACTTATTATATTTTGAGAAAAAACATAGTGATTGATGCGAACTGAATAGAGAGCATACATTTTAAAATCTATTTCTTAAAATGCTTTTTGTTCCATTATTTACGATGCGACATCATCATTAGATTATTTGACTTCATTACGTTATATAAATTCTATTATATATACTAAAATTGGAATACCCCATGTCAGAAATTATGACTTCTAAAAATAAAATGAAAGGACGTTCGGTGTCATTCAACAAACCTTCCCTTTTCAATCACACAGTTTTTTTTTAAATAAAAAGAAAATAACACTAGTGAAGTCATTTGGAAGTTAGTTAAGGCTGTTTTCGCCATATGTAAAACAGTGTGAACTTAACGCAGAGCACATTTTCGGACGGAAATTATGCCTCAATTTTTATAAAAATTTGTGACATTATAACTCATGCATTTGTATATAACATAGTGTTTTTAAAAATTCAAAACATTTCATAAATTATCCGTTTTTTCTTTTTTAACATTTAAAGGGATAGCTCATTTAGCATTGCGGTATAGGAGCAAAAATTCGAAACGCATTTTATAAAAGAAAAAAATGTATCAGCTCGGATAAAAATGAGTAGTATGATAAAATAAGTGATTCTCTGCAGGATAGGGAAGCTAGAATATAGTGATAACGTCGGAGTACTTTTTTTATCTGAAAAAATATTCCGAATTCGTGTCCTATTCTTTAACCTTAACCGAAAAGACAGCCTTAATCCATTAATAATAACAATTAATAGTTAAAAAATAAGCAAAGTTTTATCAACGATGCTTATTACACAATGTCCAAAAATGAGAAATTTTAACTATCGGTATCTATATTTCATAAACTTTATCACTGTCTTCTGCACTTTACGAACGCCATGCACGCAACAGACAGATTCTTAGTTTTAGCTTAAGGATTACATCTCAGTGTGCCTTCGCTTACGTTTCTTAAAAAATACAACCCTTCCTATGAAAATACTCTGTGTACCCCATTGATCATGCAATTGAGTAACACAGTCTCATCATATGAAATTAGGCTAGAAGTTTTATTCACACACACACAGGAACACACACACAGGTAGCCCAGTGGTTAGGGTATCGGACCATGGCAGGTATGTCATGAGTTCGAGTCTAGTACCACTAAAGACCCGCCGTGTAGGGCAGCGATGCACGTTAAATCTGTCGAGAGCTGAAACGTCCTCCCGTTGGTGTGGTGTGGTAGTTAGGAGAGGGGGTGCCAGCTCAGGTGTCGTCCACGTCACTTGACCATGGTTCAAAATTACGTGGTCCGTCGCCAAAAGCCCTCGTGTAGCTGAACAGTGCGACGTTAACATTCAATCAATCAATCAATCATGAATCACTGCAGCTATAAAGATAATTTCTTGCCCCCCATGTGAGTTTTCTTTTCTGTTTCAATAATTTTGATGAAAGGCTACATAAAAATGAAATATATAGTTATATAATTAATACTAATATTATAATTAATATATAGTTATATAATTAAATATAGTTATATAATATATAGTTATATAATTAATACCAAATTTTCTTGGGGGTCGCCATGAATGAGTCCCTTTTTTTTCTTTTTCTCTCTCTCCCTTTTGCAATTTTCTTTTTCATACATTTGCTGAGGAGTGTAGCATTTTTATCCTCTCCACAGATATCTGCATCCCTATCTCTTCCCCTTCCCCCAAAAAAAATCTGGATTTTCCGGTGGTAGTTAGTACGGTGTGGTTTAAATACATATATTTTTTTAAATAATAAAATTTTCTGATACATTTTGCTATTTTTCATGGAATACTGTGTTAACTTTAAACCAAAAACCTTTTCAGGTGTCTAAAAGAAGAATTCTCACAAAAAAAAATTTTAAATTGATGAATAAATCAGATTGAACTTAAATCTGAACTTAGTGATCTCTCAGATGATGATAATGCTGCGAACAAAACATATGAATCGAGTATACAGGAAGGAGAATCAAGTTCACATGAGAGCGATGAAAAAACACATGGGAATATTTGAAATGGAAAGACAATTTTGGATTATTCTTTACCATAAAAGTCTCTTGAGCCCATTCATTTCATTGTTTTAGTTGAAACAAATTCTTGGTTTCTGTGCAAACAAGATGCAATATCAAGTAAAATTCCGCTAAAAATCAAAAGGGATCGCTTAAATTTTAAGTTAGAGATAGTTGAAGCGTTATCAGCCTCTCTACCTACTGACAAAAGTATTTTAACTTATGATGAAGATAACAGTGTTGTAATCTCACTCGCAGAAAGATCGAAGCGTTATAATTCACCTGCTATACATGTCATGGCTTTTATCCTGGCCATTCCAGGATAAAAGGCTTGGCATGTATAGCCATTTTTGATGCGTTGATGACATTTCAAGGCCTCGAAAGTGCAGATTTGAAAACTACGAAAGTAGTTCGAAAGCAAGGTTGTGAAAAATGCATTGCTTATTTATATTTGTCAAAAACAATACAAAAGATTTTTACAGTAAATAAATAATGAATTAAAAAGAGTTAATTATACATCAATAATTTCGTTATATGTGACAATTTTAGTTGAATTAATATTGCTTCTTCTGTCAACTTTGAGCTAAAAATGTATAACTCGTAAAATTTCATAGATGACCTGTTAACGCCTCAGATAACACCCAACCCGCACGATCGAGCAGGTATCGTCTTCGTTCCGGGGGAGGAAATTTTTTTATTATTTTTCCCAATGTCGTTGGGATCCATATAGTATTAACAACCAGAAGAATTTAATATTTGAAGACAAAAATAATTCGGGTCTTAAAGGGATGTACAACTGCAACTCTTGTGTGTGATTTTTTTTCTTTGGACCTAATTAGAGAGAAAGCACATAAAGTAAAAGTAGTACTTGGTTTAAGTCCTTGCACATCCAAACTCAGCTGCGCAACAGACCGTGAGGGCCAAGGTGTACTGCACCCCTTTTAGTATATGTGACCTTGGAAAATGAGGTGCATGAGCAGATGTACAGTCAGGTGAAAAGTCTGACGCGAAACCTTCAGTGTATAATTCCCAAGAAAGTTTGGTACTCATTTATCGACCCCCTGAAAGGATGAAAGACTGAGTCGACCTTGCTTAGCCGTGGTTTTGAGCCCCGGACCTATGGTATGGAAGCGCGAGACGCTACCATTCAGCCACTGGGCTTCATACATACGTAAATTCATATTTCTTATCTTGTTGGTTTTGGTTGTTACATGTTTGCAAAATATTCGACGAATCAATGCGGTCTTGCTACTGGAAGTGAAATTTGTATAACAGAATAAAATGTGATACAATGAAAACCTGAAAGGACCTTGCAAATTAAATTATACATTAAATAATAAATATATCAATTTTAATACCGTATTTATTCGAATCTAAGCCATCATCAATTCTAAACCACATCTCAAATTCTCAACACTTTTTAGTGAAAAAATAAATAGTGCCTAAAGATTTATTGACATCCATTATTTACGGAATTGAAATAAAATCAAAATTAAAACTAAAAAGAAGTGAATATAGTTCATTGCTTTTAACAGTATCAAAATCTTTTAAACACATACATGAATCTTAATTGTTCTAACTGACAGTGTCATGTCCAATTTCCCCCATTCGACATACTTTTCTGCCTTGGAATCTAAGAAGTACACGATTTGCAGTATCTTTAGTTAAGAAAAGGAGGGGGAGTGCAACTTAGATTAGAATAAGTACCGTAATTAATAATTACTGGATCATACAAAAAACAGTAAAGTGATACAAAAATAAAACTGGAAAAAAATAAATATAGTGGTAAATAAAAAAAGATATATGTGTGTAAATTAAAAATACTTAAAAATAAATACTAATAAATAAATTTATGAGATAAAAAAATATAAAATCGGAACCATGTAAAGTAAATAAACAAAAAAAATTGTGCGTGTGCTAATGACAACACGATAGAAATGAAATTTTCAAATTTTGTAGTGTTATATAATGGATTAGTTTGGTGAATAAAAAACAAAGTGATATTAATATTGTCATATAAAATTATTTATCCATAGGTCTGTACTAATGCAGAAATATTTTTTGCAAAATATGCAATCATATTTGTGAATTAATTATATTCTAAGAAGGAAACAATAGATTTATGGTAGCTGAAATAGGTTGTATAAAGGTATAGAGGTTGTAAGATCGAAATTTATTTAAATATTTAAAAAAAAATTTCGTCAAGTGTCGTTGTTCAGTGCTTCGTCATGCTTTCATTTGGATCATTTTGACATAATTAAATTGAATTTTGATTTTTTAAAACATTCACCTAAAAAGTTTTCAGTTAAAAAAAAACACACCAGTTACCGATCCGATCACGATTTCCCACAAAAGCCGAGAAAAACCGAGTAATGTAACTCACCCGAACGTGAAGCTTCATTTAAGTTCACTCTTCAGCAAAACGCGCCTAAAAAAGTTATCACTTAAAAAATAAATTATTAAAACGGTGATTATCGTAATACAAAACAAGTAAAAGTAAATCTGATTTGCACCAACATATTAATGGAATCTAAAGGGTGTTTTTTTGAGAGATATAGAACTTTAAATTGCAATAAAACAACGATGTATTATTCGATTGACATGAATTTTTTTTATTCGAAAGATAATCTTGTGGCATTACATTTTAAATATGATTTCTGGCATATGACTCCCACGGCTGGCTCGGATGTAGTCCAATCTGGACGTCCAATTTTCGATGACTTTTTCCAACATTTGTGGCCGTATATCGGCAATAACACGGCGAATGTTGTCTTCCAAAATGGTCAAGCGTTTGTGGCTTATCCGCATAGACCAATGATTTTACATAGTCCCACAGAAAATAGTCTAGCGGTGTTAAATCACAAGATCTTGGAGGCCGATTCAGCTGTACAAAACGTGAAATTAGGCGGTCACCAAACGTGTCTTTCAATAAATCGATTGTGGCACGAGCTGTGTGACATGTTGCGCCGTCTTGTTGGAACCACAGCTCCTGGACATCATGATTGTTCAATTCAGGAATGAAAAAGTTAGTAATCATGGCTCTATACCGATCACCATTGACTGTAACGTTGTGGCCTTCATCGTTTTTGAAGAAGGATTCCACCAGCCCATAAAGCGCACCAAACAGTCAGTTTTTCTGGATGTAACGGTGTTTCGACGTACACTTGTGGATTAGCTTCACTCCAAATGCGACAGTTTTGTTTGTTGACGTAGCCATTCAACCAGAAGTGCGCTTCATCGCTGAACAAAATTCGCTTATGAAAATCGGGAACAACGGCAATCTCGTTTTGGGCCCATTCGACGAATCTTTTCAGGCGTGAGTCTATTCATGATGAATTGCCCAACCAAACTGAGAATAAATCACTTGACAGCTGTTAAATCGGTCGCCATCTTGGAAAGTAATGCCAACTTAAACTTCTATACCTGGAAAAAAAACACTCTTTATATTAAATGATATATGCTTGTAAGAGTGGGTATTTATGAAAAAGAAAAAAATAATACAGAATTCCTTAAGGGAACCGCGGGATACCAAACCAAAAGATGAGTCAATTTAGGCCCATTATGAGATGAGAATCCCTGCTATAATCATAACATTTTGAACTAATAAAGCTGAAAAGACACGAAAAAAATTCTTTAAATTAATTAAATAGCAAACGATAAAAAAATTGTTCTTATGTCCTTAAACAGCGCGAAATTAAAAATGATACCAAAAAGATCATTCGAAAGCCAGTTTTTTGTTGTTTTTTTTTCTGCTGCTGCTTTCCAGAAGTAATTACCAACACCATTGAAATTTTTTTTACATGAATAGAATAAAAAAGTGAAGAAATAAAGAAAATAAAAATAGAATACCAAAGAGAAAGTTCTTTGTTGTAAGTCAATTTCGGTGGTTAAAATTCAATAACACAGAAATTCGTGATCTAATCCATCAGGCAGTCTGTATTTGACACATCTGTAGTATAATTTTCTCACCAGTTTTAAGTACCTAAATGAATTCATCCATCTCAATCTGACGAAAAGAGGAAGGAACACTGACTCCATAATGGCAGCAATTCGTAGTCAATTTAAACTTAAAGGATAATTCATTCAAGCATTTAAATATCTGTTAGATTACCGTAGTAAAAATCTGCTGTGAATAAAAACCATGTGAATGGCTTGTTGAAAATTTGAGAAATGCAGTTTTTGATGGGGTATATTTTCAATCCCAGTTGATCTATCTTTAAAATATATTCTGCAAGAATGTAAATTCGCCCGAAAATGGGCTATCGCTTTAAGGTATAATACTACCCTAAAATCATGATTTTTTTTAAAAAAATAGACAATTTTTTCTTTTCTTTTTTTATGATTTTATTTTATAGACCATCTTATTAGTTTTATAAAATTCCAAGTTTTTTATTTTCCATTCACTAGAACAAAAACTACAAGGGTTTTAGTAAAAACCGATGCCATAACTTAACATAAGATATCAAACTTTAAAATGTGTTTTTTTTTTCGAAAAGTTCAAACGGGGACAAAAATGGCTCAAAATTTTTTATAAATAATTTGATGAAATTTTGTGTGTATGTTCTGTATAATAAATAGTACAGAGTGTTTTTTTCCAGGTATAGAAGTTTAAGTTGGCATTACTTTCCAAGATGGCGACCGATTTAACAGCTGTTAAGTGATTTATTCTCAGTTTGGCTTGACAATTCATCATGAATAGAGTCACGCCTGAATAGATTCGTCGAATGGGCCCAAAACGAGATTGCCGTTGTTCCCGATTTTCATAAGCGAATTTTGTTTAGCGATGAAACGCACTTCTGGTTGAATGGCTACGTCAACAAACAAAACTGCCGCATTTGGAGTGAAGCTAATCCACAAGTGTATGTCGAAACACCGTTACATCCAGAAAAACTGACTGTTTGGTGTGCTTTATGGGCTGGTGGAATCCTTCTTCAAAAACGATGAAGGCCACAACGTTACAGTCAATGGTGATCGGTATAGAGCCATGATTACTAACTTTTTCATTCCTGAATTGAACAATCATGATGTCCAGGAGCTGTGGTTCCAACAAGACGGCGCAACATGTCACACAGCTCGTGCCACAATCGATTTATTGAAAGACACGTTTTGTGACCGCCTAATTACACGTTTTGGACCTGTGAATCGGCCTCCAAGATCTTGTGATTTAACACCGCTAGACTATTTTCTGTGGGGCTATGTAAAGTCATTGGTCTACTCGGATAAAGTACAAACGCTTGACCTTTTGGAAGATAACATTCGCCGTGTTATTGCCGATATACGGCCACAAATGTTGGAAAAAGTCATCGAAAATTGGACGTCCAGATTGGACTACATCCCAGCCAGCCATGGGAGTCATATGCCAGAAACCATATTTAAAATGTAATGCCATAAGATTATCTTTCGAATAAAAAAAATCATGTCAATCGAATAATACATCGTTGTTTTATTGCAATTTAAAGTTCTATACCTCTCAAAAAAACACCCTTTAGAAGTGTTTTAACAATCAGATTTATAAATCACTGTTTTATTACAAAATTTACTGTTCTTTATTTGAATATAATCACTTTTTTTAAGAAGCTATTTCATATAATAGCTTAGATAAAGTGCTGTAGTTTTTTGTAAAAATTAAACTCTTATCCAGAAGGTCATTTCAAAAAGGAATAGCAAAGTAATGCATCAAAATTGAAAATTTGAGAATTTGCGCATTTACTATTTATACAGAGTGGACCTCCGTTTATGTAACTTTCTGTCAATGATTACCCATTTTTTCCCATTTTAGTAGAAACAATTTATTTTTCTCATCTTAGATTTAGTATTTTTTTAAAAAATGTGCTAAATAAATCTAAAAACCACAAAAAAAAAAAAAAATCTCCATACCTCTATTTTTTTTTAAAAAAAAAAAAAAAAGAGTTTTCGCAAGTAGTCGGATACTTTAACATACCTTCCGCAATTCTCGTCGTAGCAGAGCTATAATTGGCATTAATGTTAATGGCTCTAAATGGAACTAAAATAGGTTATGAAATGGTTTAAGAAATTAACTTCTAAGCCAGAATTTTTTTCAAAAATGAATTCGAATTTTTTCCCCCCCGCATTTAATATAATCTTCAAATTATCTTAAATTTCACATTTCATGAAAATCTGCAAGCAAGTTTCTGAAATAAGGAGTTTTAAAAAAGATTGGTTCACTAATGTTAAATGAATGTCTCAAATTTTTTGCAATGAAAAATTTGGTATTCAGAACTTTCAACGTTTTATCACTATTAATAGATTTTTTTTTCAATTCTGAAAATATAAAAAAAAAATTGGATAAAGTAATACTATTACTAAAAATATATATAAATAATTAAGTAAATCAAATTGTTTAGGTATTTGAATTTCTTGTTTCATGGGATTCCAAGTCCAAAATTATATACATGTGTACTAGAAACGAACATAAAAACGAAACACACAAAAAAAAACGAGACTGGTCCAATAAATTCTTATACTTACAGAATCGATTATCCGTGACAGTATCACCTTCATAGTAGTTTCCTTCAGCATTCACACACTTCTGCATTCGGTGCTGCCCCATTGCTGGTAACAGTTCTGTAAAGAGGTTTTTGAAAGTCCCTTTAGTAGATTTTCCGTTTCTGCCTGAACCTCTTCAACTTAAAATGGGTTCCTTTTCAGTAAAATTTAACTGTAAGAAATAAAAAAAAGTATCATGGGGCCAAATCAGGTGAATAAGGAGGATGCATTATTCTAGTAATGTTTTTGCTGATCAGAAACTGCTTGACAGATAGGGCCATGTGAGCGGATGCTTTGTCTTGGTGTAGCAGAGATCCAACTCTCCCCAAATCTGGCAATTTTTTTCCTAATTTTTTCACGTCGTTTTAGTACTTTAATGTAGTAGTGTTGATTAACAGCCTGACCACTGATGTGAGTAGGAACCCCCTCATATCACGAATTTTGACTATCTTTTGGCCTGTAATCGCTGTCCTTGGGCACCCAGCAGGTTCATCATCTTCCACACTGACCCTTCCCCCTGAAAACCTCTTATACCATTCAAACACATGTGCGTGAGACAAAGTTTCTTCTCCATAAGCTTCGGCTAATATTTGAAATGTTTTCGTAGCTGATTTCTTAAGTTTTACAAGAAACTTGATGTTGATTCTCGACATTTTCTCTGCAGAATGCAGTTGCACGTGTTTACTCACAACGACGCAGTACTCTCAACAAGCGAAATCGATTTCGACGGAACTGACCACATGGATAGAAGATGTATATGGGATGACGTCACCAAAACCGTTGCTGCCAACTCCACTCTTTTTTCAGGCTACACAGTTAGTCTCGTTATATTCCTCCAATAATTCGGGTAACATTGGGAGACTACGGAAAAATATGAGGCCGCATAATTGATTATGCTGTAACTATAGAGAAGTCGCGGTAGCCTAGTGGTCAAAGTTACGGTCTCTTGGCAGGCGTGTCATGAGATGAATCCAGTGCCACAGAAAACCCACCTTATAGAGGGATCTGCTGCATGTTAAATCAATCGAGACTCAAGCGTCCTCCCGTTGGTGTGATATGGTAGTCAGGAGAGGGGGTACCAGTTCAAGTGTTGTTCTCGTCACTTGACCATGGCTCAAAATTACGAAGTCCGTCACTGATAACCCATGTGTGACTCCATAACCATGTGATTTTACTCTACTCGTAATTATCGATCCCATCTTCAAGCGTTTTTAAGAAACAAAGAGAACATTATGAATTATTTACATCAGAATTAAGAATTATTTGCCTAATGACCTGATGGTCAATGGCCTGGCATTTGTAAAATTATTTACGTCAGATAACAATAGTGGCCTCTTAATAGTTGGGTGTTTTTCGAACATTTCCGAAAATAATCATCAGATTAGAAGAAAATTTGGAACATATAAACTATTAAAACCATCCTCAATTTAATTTTTCAAAAAAGGAAGAAAAAAAACTTCTATAATAGAAAGAATTATGTTTTGGGAGTTAAATTAACTGAGTTGATTATGATAATTATTCAATGATTAAAACCTCAACTTTTATACATATTTCGTTCATTTGCAATGTAAATTTCGATAATTATTATAAATAACCTTGTTTATTTTTAATCTGTTATTTAATTTATTTATTTTTCTACTTTTTGAGAAAGTATTGTAGAATCAAACCCACACAGAAAGCAACAAAATGCACAAAAGTCTTTTAGTAAAATTTTTAATTTCTATATAGTTTAAATAAAAATACAATAATACATTGCTGGTAACACCTCCAAGATGTCCTCCTTCAAAATTGGGGTGGAACGGAGCTAAATCGTACTGTCACCTGTATGGCGCTCAAAGGTACAGCTGACGACAGGCTAACCCTTTCCCATGATGAATTTCGTGGGCCTCGATCTCACATTGTCAGATAGGCGGCATTAGAAACAACTACAACAACAAAAAGTACTTGCAGCGATTGATATATCACCTATATCAGAGGTGGGGAACTTTTTTACCATTAGAGGCCACATGTAAATTATGTAGTAATAAAGGAGGCCGCATAGGTTGATGAGCCTATAAATGTGACTTTTATGAAATTATTGTAGTTTTTGTATAGATTTAAAAATTTTGTGCATTGTATAGAAAAATTATTTTTAAAAAAATCCTTATTTATATTTACTATTTGACATAAAAAGTTATATCATAAAATGTTTTTGTGTTCACATAAGACTAAAAACTTATTATAACATTAATCATCGATTATTTTTTATAAAACTATTATATTCATAGATACCGTTGTAAGTGTGTAACTTTTTTTTATATTTCACTTTTAGTATTTTTATTTATGTAAGCAATTAAGTATATATATCATGTATTGGAGTATTTCTTAGATTGACAGGAGAAATGCAACGTGCTGCCGTTTATCATATTATATTTTATTTCAATATTCAGCCAAGCAGTCTGCACTCCAAGCCATGACAAACGAGTCCTAATTTCAGCGTCGATCAGGAGCCAGTGCGTCGTTCGTTCACGTGATTCGTAAGTTCGCCGGAGTTGAAGCCCTTATGCGGGAGGCGAGTTGAGCTGTTCTGGTAGGTTTTACCCCAACTGACACTTGAAGGGTTGGGGATTCATCACATATATATATATTTGAATCAAGCTTCATAACGTGAAGCCGTAATTGATCCTCTAAATGAGCATGTCTGGTAGTGTTGCCATGTTGCTCTATAGGTGGCGTTCTAATGTTGGAAATATCCAATTGGCTATTCCCACAAGCCAGTGTTGGATTAAACGACATGAAGACCCCTAGCTCAGGGGTGGCGAACCTTTTTAGATCAACGTGCCAATTTTTTCTAAAGAAGCGTTTAATGAGGTATAGACGTGCCGTCAAATAATTTTGACTTTGGATTATGGGAAAATAATAAAACTAAATAATAACCACACTCAAAACTCTTAATTTACTACGAGGAAATGTCTTTTGTACTGCATGGTTGTAAATGTTTTAGTTATACGTATAATTCAAATAAAAGTAACAGTAGTGTGACTTCTGTTGCTGCAGATTGAATGACATATATTAGGATTGCAATATGTTACTTTTAGTAGAATGCGTGCTGAATTAGTCATCTGCCAAACGGTTTCTAAGAAATTACCTTTTTTTTTTGCTGTGGTTCACTTTTATGACACGAGAATTTATGATTTATTTCAAAATGCCATTTTACAGACGATGTTCTGCATACCACTGTTCCATAACCTAAAGCACACACCGGTTTGTCGCCTTTACTAAGCATGCCATATTTCTCGGTTCACCGTTTGAAATTCTCTGTTACACTTATTATCTTGCACTTCTTGCAAGATAATAAGTGTAACAGAGAGAGAGAGAGTGTTTGTAAGATAATTTCTTTTGCTGAACTAGTAATGTTAAATAACAGCTAAAAATCGTAAACATAACACAAATAAACTTCAAAACGCAATGTGTCAACGAAACTGACTATGCTATGCGCAGACAAACTTTGCGTCATAAACAATTGTAGTCCACGACGTGACGAAGGCAAGACACTAACAAACGAGTGTGCTTTCCGCTATCCCGCGACCGATCACCCGCGTTTGTCCGTAATACTCCATTGTGAACTTTGTTATTTTGAAATAAAATGCGAACCGTTTTGATCGGTGACGTGCCCAAAATATTGTGTCGCGTGCCATCAATGGCACGCGTGCCACTGGTTCGCCATCCCTTCCCTTAGTAGTCAAATTCTCGGGGTACTGAAACCTAATATAATTTTATTACATAACATTTTAGAAATATATTTTACAACACAAATAAGATAAATTATTGGTAAATTTAAAAATTTTACAATTAAACAATAATTATTTATTAGAATCTGTAATAAAAAACTAACTCTTTTAATAAGAAATAGCTAAGTATTTGGTTTTCTCAATCTTTTGTGACCCTTAAAAAGTGTGGGGCCCATAGGCAATCACCTACTCCGCCTAATGAGTAATCCGGCACTGCCACAAGCAATCGTTGTGCAAATGGATGAGTGGTCCCATCCATTAGTGTACTAGAGTTTGAAGGAAGATTAGCCATAGTCAAAACCAACGCAATTTATTAAGAATTCTCAACAACGCAACAAATTTCAGCAACCCACGTTAAGAAATGCACCAATAGATAAATATGGGAGCAAACGCGAGGTAGACGAGATAATTGAAGATTTAATTATAAATCGGATCACTTACTCTTAGCACGTCCTGGCAATACACATTCTAAATATTTCAAGAAAAGTTCTAAGTTAATCTAATTCAAGCCGACATTAATCCAATTTAAACGTCTAATTGACCAAATCGTCAATCTTAAATATTTAACAAATAATCTACGGAGCTCCCTCGACTAGCTTTACATTAATCGCTAATTGCTATCTTTTAGCTTCTAACCTACTTACCCTCGGACCTGAAAGTTAATCTTTAAATATAGGCCTTGAATTGAATAATTCGCGTCTTCTTTTTTTGGGGAAAGTTTTGCGGTAAGACTACTTAAAAATACTTAAAGAAACCATTATTCCCCAAGAGGATTAGCAGGACGAACGCGAATAGACCCGTTACAATTTTAACATATATACATTCATCCCGTGCTTTAATTCCATTGATTTCCTAACTGTTGTAATCTATATAATTAAAAATTAATCAATACAAGTGCTAGATTTTATGAAGGCCGCACAAGAAACTCACGGGGGCCGCATGCAGCCTCAAGACCTTGGATTCCCCTCTTTTGACCTATACGGTACCACACTAAAAATAGGTACCAGCTTCCGGGGGATGCTCTAGGTCTGCAATGGTAAAACACCAATAAGCAGTTCCATTAGAAATTTTAAAAAATTTGGAAAAGCTATTAACGTACATAAAAGACATTTTTTTATTTTTTCTGTTAATACCATATATCTATGAACAAATTAAATTTTTGATGTGCACTTATTCCGGAGTTCTGAGAAATAAACGTAAAGAAAATACAAACTTATATTGAAAAACTTGAAAATATGAAATGATTACATAGATTTTATTAAAAAAAAATTATGATTATTTTAAGTGCCTCATTATCCAAATCAAAATTGTAAATTAACTTAATTTCCTTCTTACTGCTACTTTTCCTTATTTTTTTTTTTTACATATAAGAGAGAAAAGGGGAGTGTTTCAGTTCTTTTTTTTTCTATTCCTCTTTATTACAACAGAAATAACGAATGAAAAATAAATGTTGCATGTTTATTTTAAAACATTTCGCTACGATTTCATCCTTTTGCGCTGAAACTAACTGTTACTTTCATTAAACTTCAAAAAATTTCAATTCATTAAAATTCAAAAGTATTCGTTTTAATATTCTGCTTGGAATTAATTGCACTTTAATTTAAGAAAAAACAAGGGGCAATGTAGAGATTTGAAAAGGTTTAATTTATTACTATCACAACAACAACAAAAAAGCCCAATCTAAAGAGGAGAAATACTTAATTACTCTGTTAAAGTTTTAATAATGGGAATATTCTTACAATATTTTGAAAGAAATTTAAGAAAATATGAAAATACTAATTGCGTCTTTATTTTTCTTGAAAAAGATGATATATTACTTTTCATACATTTTAAATAAAAAGAAATATATATAATTATAAAACTATGTATATAAAAAAATTAGCTCTTGCGTTTTTTTTCAAAAAAGTTTTTTTTTTACGAGAGCTTTTAAAATAAAACATCTGTAGAATAATTACGAGGGTTCATATAAGACACATATTGTAAAATCTGGCGTATAATACGCACCTATACTTTCGGGTTGCATTTTTAAATTTTAGGTATATTCGCCGTATAAATACGTGCCTTTTTTACGAAGAAATCTGAAATGTATATGTATAATAATCATATCTTTTGAAGTCATTTATATATTCGAGGTATTATCTCATAATTTTTTAAAAAAAACTATATACTTTTACAACCACAATTCCTGAAGTTCATAAGGTACGCCATTCTTTTTTAACAAACTGTATTTTCAATCTACGTAGAAGAGATTAATTTCTTTTTATGCGCATCAATTTTTTATTTTTAAAGATGTCATTTCTGTACCCGGGGTATAACGCGCATCCGTAAATTGCAATTTTATTTTTGAAGTGTGCGTTATACGCCGGATTTTACCGGCTTAAGTTGTTTTATTAGCATGCTGTAATTCCAAACGTATTCATTGTGAAGACGCGCATTAAAAATTTCAGTACACGCATTAAAAATTTCAATAACATAATTAGTTATTAACTGCTAGTATTTTCATCACATTATTTAAAAAAAACCATAAAATAATTCTTATGTGCTATTAAATTATTATGGAATTATTATACAGTCGGGCCCCGATTTAACGAATTCCTCAGGACCGAACATTTTAATCGTTAAATCAGGGTTATTCGTAACATTGGGGCCCCAAAAATTGAATTTTTAAAAACTTTTTTAAAATTCT
Source organism: Trichonephila clavipes (assembly GCA_019973935.1). Classification (NCBI taxonomy): domain Eukaryota; kingdom Metazoa; phylum Arthropoda; class Arachnida; order Araneae; family Nephilidae; genus Trichonephila; species Trichonephila clavipes. Next base: position 1,149,533 of record BMAU01018604.1, read on the forward strand.
ATAAAAATTATCTACAAAACAAATATCCATTGTTAGAAATTTCACATTTTTTATTCAAGATCTAAAAATAATATTAGCGAGTTATTACGCACCAGTTAATTCGAAATTTTATATTAGTAACTAATAGTATTTGATAATTTTTTTTCTTTTGTTTTTCGACTTTATGTAGAAAAGAAAATACTGTGTCTTTTTTACATCTTTCTGTATGATGTATGTTTTCACAGTTTCCAAACAGTGTAAAGAATTAGAATTGCAACAGTTTTCATCAGACTTTCATTATCAATTTCTGTATAAAAATTGCTACGTATTTGTTACCGGAAATCTGCCATGTCGAATTAATTTTAAAAGACAAAATTTTCTGCAAAACAGTGCGTATAACAAAGCTCACTTCTCTCAAGAAAGGGAGCAAATGGTAAAATCTTTTAAGATGTACCCGTTGCGGAGTGGAATAAGATGAAGGAATTCCCTGTCCTATTCTCACGTGGTTGGTTTCACTGATGACTCGTCTACATCCTATGAAGTCGAAAATACTGGTTGCACCCTTCGCTGACAAAATTTGTTACTCTGAAGTTATATCTTTTTCTGTTTCTTGCAAAAAATCCAATTTTTTTCTAATCTAAACTAACAAAAAAAAATGTTTCAGTTGTTGAAATAATTCGTTAATTCGAGGTTCATTTTTCGTTAAATAGGGGTTTTGTCTCCATTTTAATCGGGAAAAAAATCGTTAATTCGCGAAAATCGTTAAATAAGGGTTTGTTAAATCGGTGTCCGACTGTATTTGTTTTTGAAACTAATTTATTGCTATTTTCAATTGATTTCGGAAACCTACAAAGTTAATTTTACGTAAAAATTCTTCAACGGTAGAATCATATTTTGCGAAAATCAGTTGCTATTGATGTTATAAAATTCATATGCTTGATCTATTAAAAAGTGAACAGGTAAAATAAATGCAAAAAATATTAAACATGAAAAAATTCAGATTAACATAATAATCGTAATATACACCAGTGATGTGAGTGATATATAACGTTTCAAGTACTAAAAATTATTTAAAAATATGTTTGCGAAAAAGGTTTGGTTATGATTAAAAATTGAAGAAACGAGCTTTAATCAATAATAATGTGTGATGCAGTAATGAGTTCTTAAGATAATTTTTCTTAAAGCGAACTTAAACTTAAAGCGAAAAATAGACTATGAAGGAGATTTTCAAAAACCTCATTGTTGATCGATCGTTACACTATATTCTATGTTTTGCTTACTTTCAATACTAATCTTATAATTTATTTATTGGTTTCGTCATTTCAACTAATTTCTTATTTCTCTCCTGAAAAAATCACCGAGAGAAAATGTTCAAAGTTTTATTTTGTAAGAATAGCAAAAACGCAAAATCACGATGCACAGAACATGTTTTTGTGCGGTCCTTTTTTTTATGCGACTTTATTTTCGTGCGATTTTATTTTTATGCGGATTTTCTTTGCGATCTTTTTTTATGCAGTGTATGAATTTCAATGGCTTTGGCGCCCCTGTAATGTTTTCTATCTATTTACCAGTGACGTGACGGCGAATGTTAGGGACCCCCTGAAAGTCAGGTTTTGCCTTTAATATTTTATAAATTGTGTAAATACGTATTTAGCGTTAGTCAGACCTTGGGATCTTATAGGCCTGCCCCCTCGTGATGCGGGGGAGGGGGAGTTATGACACTGAAATGTAGACACTTCGAAACGCTCTGTTCATTTGTTATAAGCAGTCTCCCGACAATGCGCATTCAGTTGCTTTCTCTCAACGCTCCAGCTACCTGCGCTTGATTAAAGACTAAACTTTCAATGACAGCGACATTATCAATAATTCGATAGATTATAACAACGGACAAAAAGAACCGGATTCTTTGAGAGCGGATAAAAAAATGCAGGGATTCAGCTTCCCAACAAATTGGAAAAGCATTTTCTTAAAATAGATACCAACTCTCTCTAAGAAAAGAGCATACAATTCCTAAAAGGGCTTCAATCACGTATATCTGGTTATCGTGATATTTACAAGCAACTGACCACCCAACCTTCGTCTCTCAAAAAAGCTTATCTCTTACTTTGTTGCCAAAAAATGAATCAATTGAAACTGTACCTTCAAGCGACGAAAGCGATTTTGAACTTATTCATCACAAGGATTTGGATTACGATGAGTATCAATGAATTATGTATGTGCAGTTTGAAAACTTCTCCGTGTATACAATGAGAAACTATATGTTTTTAAAATGTTTCCATGTGTGATATTTAATTATTTATTTTGTTATAGAGAGAAGGACTATTACATAAATTTCGTGAATAATTGGCATATTTTATAAATGTGACTTTTTTATGCGGTTTCTATCCACCGCATAAAAAAGATTTCTGTAGTATTTCCGTGAATTAGTTTGTTATATGTAAGAATTTATGAAATTTCTGAATATTTTTTGTGCATTTATTTTTATGCGGTCCCTAATCTACCGCACAAAAACAGGTTCAACTGTATTCAACAAGTACTCAGTCTTAAGATTTCTTGAGAACCTGGGCCCCTAAGCAAAAGTAGGCCCTGTACCCTTACACAAATGTAGGCCCTACCTTAAGATAGACAGTACGTAGCATACGTTGACAAATACTCGAGCAACCAATAACCCGAAACAAATAGATATGCATGACTTACAAGCGCACAACGCGGCTTGACCGACTGCCACCTTTTATGAGTAATGATGATGTATGGTGGTAGGCCTAGACCTGTAGGTGGATGACGATTATCACATGTGTAGCCAGTGGATATATCGTCAGAAATTCCCAGTTTTCGGAGAATGCAGCCGGGAATAATACTTGATGGTTTAATTGCTCGAATTATGATCTTATCATGACTAAGTCGAGAACGAGACAATTCTCCCATTATGGTCGAGGCCCAGGGCCCAGTCGGCCCACGTCTTAAGACGTCCCTGTAAGTACTCATACTGTTTCAAGCTAACTCTTTCGAATCAAAGTTCAATCTACGAGTCGAAATCTTTATTCAATTGAAGAGCATAGATTTCACTGGAACAATAGTTAGTTTAGAAAAAATGAAGTAATCTTGAACGAGCAGGGATGTATTCAGAAAAATATTTGTGGGGATGAGGACTAAAGTTAAACATGTACAATCAGTGGTGGTGCACACAAAGAAAGTCCCCGGATCCCCCATAACCCTTAATTTTTTTTAGTTCAACTATAATCCTATGTATATGATAAATATGTGTATATAATACATATTTATATTAAGTGTATATAATAATATATGTATATATGATACGAATTGGCCGAGTGTGGTATTTGTCGAGTGGCTTCAAGAAAACATCTTCAGTTGACGTTCACCTTCTTATTCACTGAGAAAGGTGAAAACTAAAACTATAGGACCGTTTTGTAAGGGCAAATTAATCGATAATTTTATCGACATACTTCAAAACTACTACGGAATTGCTGTTCGCAGCAATGTCGGTAACTTAAATGTCATGCAGCAAAATGTAATTGCTGCGTTATATCACTGTGCATCAAGTGATAAGAAACCGCGATGCATGGCCAATGCCCAATAGGGAAAGAAAGCTGGTGTTATTTTCAGCGGGGGGCAAATGGAACAAAATATACCACAAAATATGCTGGTTTATCAAATGATGTTTTAAATAAAATTAAACCGGTATATTTAGAAATATGCGACAAACAGATATTAAGTAAGTGCTTACATGGACGCACGCAAAATGCCAACGAGTGTTTTAATGAAATAGTTTGGCAAAAAGTAACGAAGGAAAGTAATTGTTTCGCTCAAAGCAATTAAATTTGGGTCGTATGATGCTATTATATACTTCAATGAAAGATTAAATGGGTGTCTTAAAGTTTTTAATAAGATGAATGTATAGAAAATCCTGGGGTGTTTACCTTACTAGGATATAAACATTTACATAAATGCAGAATGCGTGAATTGATTTATAATGCAGACCCCAAAACAAAGAAACACAGGAAAATTTTAAGAGCACTTAAAAAGAAAAAAAATAGTGTTTTAGAAGTCAAAGATGAGGAGAAATATAAATGTGGTGCATTTAAATAAGAAAGTAAGTGTTTTTCTTGTAATCATAATATTATTTTCGTCGTTTTCTCAAAATGAGTTTTTTTACATTTTTTCTTACCGCAAAACACAAGATCTCAAAATGTTATGCTTGAATGAAATAAAAAAATTTATATGTATGTTTTTTTAAATACTTATACAGGGAATAGACCATTCTTAAGATTTTGTGTTGAGTAGAAATTTTTTTATGTAGCAATAAAGTGAAAATTACAGTAGCTTTAAAAGAAAATTTCAACATATAGAAACTCGAAACACAATAACTTCCCACGTAATAGTTATATTACCAAAATAAGAATCTATTCCCTAGATAAGGTATTATTCAATTAACAAAATGTCAATATATTTATCTTCTTTTCAGTTATTATGTTTTGCGTAAAGTTTTATTTTTGCTTACTTTTTTATAAAATACCCCTTTGATAGTAAAAATGTACAGTAACAAAACTTTTCGTTAGTGTTTTTCTAATTTTAGAGATCCATAAGGTCATAAAGTGAGGTTGAAGCTATACATATAGCCCTTCAGCAACTTGCTGTTCGTCTTCCCCCCATTGAAAGAGCTGTAATTCTTTCACACAGATTCTACTTCTGCCCTTCAGGCTTTGTCCAACTATAATGAGAATAATTGTTTACGTGTGCAGAACTGTAGAGAACTCCTGGGAAAGATAAAAGGAAAGATCGTCTTTCAATGGGTACCACCCCACTGTGGTCTTTGGGGAAATGAGAGGGCAGACTTTTTGACAAAAAAGGGAACGGATATCCTTCAGAACTTTCGCAGAGACCTGACACTTCATTCTGCCAAACTGGAAATTAAAAGGATTTTTAGGGGATCATTTCGCCTTTTACAGCTTCCCGTGTTGCTCGTGATAAGCCTTGGAGTACACTATGTAAGAAATCCCACGGTATTCCAAGTTCTCCTCGTGCTGCTGCTGTGGCTAAATTTAGACTTTTAACCGGACATGACTGCCTTTGTGCTCATCTGTTTCGTTTTAATTTAGTGACTTCACCTATCTGCGTTTTGTGTGACACTGGACAAGACATGACTGCCGCTCATTTGGACGAGTGCTCTGCACTGAATGATCTTAACTGCATTGTAAAAAGGTATTGGAGAGCCCGTTGCCTAATGACCTGATGGTCAATGGCCTGGCATTTGTAAAATAAATAAAATAAATAATTATAACATGCAAGTAAAGTTGTATTAAATAATTGCAATTTGTTTAGTTATAACAAAATGTCAATGTTAAAATAAAGAAACAGTGAGAAAGTTTAATAAAATGTATTTAATTGTAGTAAAACGTGTACACATACAAGTTTTGCTGAATAAGTACGTATAGAAGCAGAATTATTTGATAAATGCACTAGATTTTTTTTAGGAAATAATAAGAAAAACAAAAGTAATTTCAAAGATATACAAGCTGATTCAGATTTCACAAAAAGTATTTTCTTAAACTTATAATTTACGATAAAAAAGCCTTTTTATATAAAATTGCTGTATTCAACAAAATAATATTAAAATTATCATTCGTTAGGATATTTTCGGGTATGTTTAAAAAGCATATATTTTTAATAATATTTTTGGCGTTTCTGATACTCATAATAGTTAATTTCCTTTGTTATTTTGATCACTCGGTCAATCTGAATTGGAATCCATAAGAAAGCCTATATTGTTGCAGTATTATTTTTTCCAAGAGAGACTGTTACAGCGAAGAGAGAGAAGAGGAGCAATTAAACTGCATAATGTGCACTTAAGTGCTCCTTAAGGTATCCGACTGCTTGCGACAACTTTTTTTTAAAAAAATGAAGATATGGAGATGGGTTTATTTTTGTGTGGTTTTTAGATTTTTTAGTACTCTTTAAGAAAAAAAGGCTAAAATTAAGAAGAGAAAAATAAATTATTACTACTAAAATGGGAAAAAATAGGTAAAAATTCGCAAAAAATTACATAAACGGGGTCCGCTCTGTACTAATAGTAAATGAACAAATTCTCATTTTTTCAATTTTGATGTATTACTTTGCTATTCCTTTTTGAAATGACCTTCTGGATAAGAGATAGTTTAATTTTTACAAAAAGCTAGAACATTTTATCTTAGCTATTATATGAAATTGCTTAAAAAAACAATGATTATATTCACATGAAGAACAGTAAATTTTGTAATAAAACAGTGATTTATATATCTGATTGTTAAAACACTTCTACTATTATACAGAACATACACACAAAATTTCACCAAATTATTAAAAAATATTTTTGAGCTATCGCTGTGCCTGTTTGAACTTTTCGAAAAAAAAAACACATTTGGAGTAAAACGCATTTTAAAGTTTGACATCCTATGTAAAGTTACTGCGTTTGCTTTTATTAAAACGCTTGTAGTTTTTGTTCTAGTGAATGGAAAATAAAAAACTTGGTACTTTTATAAAACTAATAAGATGACCTATAAAATAATATCATAAAAAAATTTTGATAATTTTTAAGAAAAATCATGATTTCAGGGTAGTCGGATACCTTAAACTTTCAATATTTGCGACCCAATTTTCAATCATAATTTTCATCGTGCCTCTCCCATACAATAATAATGTATTGAATGTAATAAAAATATACTTTGACTCTAAAGCTACAATACGACTTTAATTACAAACCGTACAAACTGTCAAAAAAACAATATTAAATTTTGTACATGACAAGCCCATGAGAGCCACTAGGAATTTTTAAACTTGTTTTTTATTTAACATTGTTAAATTAATTATCAAAAATATTGTGAAGCACTGATAAATTTATTAGTATATTATGTCAGAGTAAATGTGTATTTAGTTTTGTCAGAACATTTTTGTTTTACTTCTTTTCAGTAAATTAATACTTATTTTAAGTCTTTTATTTTCAACTTTTTAATAAGCTTGCGCCTCCTCCCCCCCTTACAGGGATATCATGGCTCGCCCCACAGTTTGAAAAACGCTGATGTATTTGATAATTAATTTGAATGTAAAAATTTTTTTTAGAATTTCTTGCATCTGAGTTTTATGACAATATGCTCTTTTTTTAAAAAGGCCTGATAAATGACAATGCTTTACATTTCGCAATTTTGAATTAGTAATTCTATCAGCATTAGACGAAGTTAGAGTAACATTTATATAGTGTGGGTATTTCTTTCTTTTTTTAAAAAATTCCTTTTACTGAAGATAATACGTACACTTCCAGTGACGAAAAAAAGAATTGAGAAAACTTTCCATCCCCTCAACATTTCCAGGATGGCATCCAAGAATTAAAGAGGGAAGTACTTACTCTCTCATGGAAACTACTTTCCACTATTCTCTTTTTCGAGTATTTTATTTCACACCACCCTCCCTTTCTTAAACTATGGGGTTAAAAAAGAATAAAATAAAGACATGAAAAAAAAATTATTTTCCGTACACCCCTTTACCTACAGTGGAAGTTACCCGTCTGGCCAGTCGTGTTCTTCCTATTGGCCTGGAAGAGGAAGGGGGGTCAGCAAAAAGAGAACGAGGGGTGTAACGGGGAAGCCGAGGCCGTCGACCCTTGACCGCAGCGATGTCACAGACGATAAGGATGCACCATCATCCCCTTGTGATCAGTCATACGTCCCTCCCAGCTGGAGAGGAGGGGTATTCCAGTTCCTTCCCCCCTTCCCTAATTAGGCGGGATGATGAAGGTAGAATTATTCTAAAAGTCGAAGAGGGTTTTTCTGAAAGTAAAAGTATCTCTAGTGGAATGCAGACGCGCTCCTTCTTCACCGTTTAAAATATTTCACTACATGAACACTTTTATGTAATTTGTGGTTTCGAATTTAATGTCTAATGGAATGTGGAAAGTTGCACAATCTTTTCTTTTTCAAAATTATAAGAGCGGAATTAATGCATTATGTGAAATAATTTTCGCTCCGTTAATCCCTCAATAAGAGAATTGTTCTAATAAAAGAAGCACTATATGTAACTACTCGAGAAGCAGTAAATATGTTTACTGTGTTGTTACTAAAAATGGAGCCTTTTAATGGAAGTTAATCATTGTTAAGTGATTATTATTCTTTTTTTAAAAAACTGCGTTTTCTCAAATAGCCCGATTCTAAAAGCACATTTCGAAACTGGAAAATCCCTAGATATTAACATAGGTTTATATGGTTACTATCAATAATTCCTTTATTTATTCCTCCTTCGAAATTCGCCTTTAAACTTTCATGCGCCATTTTTTTCGTTCTAACATATTAAGCCTAACTTGCATTTTATGTTAATGATTGGAAAACTAATATGTGAAATGCAATTTTTAATGGGAAGAAAATGTATAATTTTAGCAAATTTTTGAATTATATAATTAAATGTAATATTCTCTATGTAAGATAATGAAGTCAGAAAATATAATATTAATATCGAATAAATTTTCCATCGAGATATTGTTCTAATACTGAACATTTTTTCGCTTTGTAGGTAAACAACTATAACAGTATTATCTTCTTGCGTCACGTAACAAATTAAATTTTACTGGGAATGGAATTAATTCTATTTACTCTCACTTGCTTGTCCGTTTACTTTTCTTCTTTATTACATGTATTTTTATTTTTTTTTAAAAAAGGGAATCAATTCTGCTAATGTGGAATTTAATAAATTGATGTACTTTCGCTTTTCTGTTGCTTTTAGACATTGTATTTGTTATTATTGTTGTTAACTATATATATATATATATATATAAATGGATGTTTGTATATATAAAAGCTCTTCATTCCAACATCGTTCAACCGATTACTATGAAAATCGACATGTATATGTATTTTTTGTGGAGAAGGTTTTTGTGCTATCCTCTTTGTTGCAGCTCCCCACCAGGTGGCACTATAGCATATCAACTTCTGCACCGTTTAATCAATCTCCAAGTTGCCAACATGGTTGCCAAAAATGATGCCAACTTGGCTCTATCACCAACATTTTGTCATATTTCCATTGAATCACCATTATAATGCAAGGAACGGCGTTGCTTGCGAATATTACAACTTTAACATAAAATAAATACAACAGAAGGTAATATTGACATATTGCACATCCAGATATAAATTATTTACACTATTTTAAGCATTCATTACATAAAATTTGCACCAATATGTTACTTTTGCTGAGCAGAGCTCAGCTTAAGAAGGTGTTTTCTAAAATCGACCCACAAGAGAGTTATGGGGCTTTATAAATAAAACAAAAATCTCTCCTTTTTATCGGCTATTAGATAGATCTACAGACTTAAAATTTAACAAATATAGTTTTTTTTTTTTTTTTTTTTTTTTTTGTTCAGCTGAAATATGCAAAGGGCTTTTTATTGTTTAGTTTGCAATTCACATAAAATTAACTCATTAAGAACTTCTTTATCCTTCAAACTGTATTGTTTAATTTTTCAATTCCCCCGTGCAAAGAACGGGTATACCAGCTAGTTGAGACTAAAATTTGAGTTACTTTAAGGTAAATTTTTTGTAATTTTAGAGTTGCCATTGTTTCCAAGATTAAAGTATATGGAATTCTTAATGTGATTTTAAAAAAAATATTACGAGAAAAGAAATAAAATACATCATTATTCCAAAAGTGAATTTTTATGCTTAAGCTTCCATTACAATTAATTTAGTAAATAATAATAATGCCTTTGTGGAATACATAAGAGTATGGAGAGAAACTCAATTCAAGATGAATTGAGTTTCTAATTCCATGAGCGAGAATTAAAATTTGTTTCAAGCATTGATGTTGAGATTATACAGCGACTAAATTTATATTAATGCAATTTCTATTGTTTAGTTTTGAAAATTTTAATATTTTTTTTAAATGACATATATTATTTTTTAAATAATATATGTGCTCGGGGGCTTAGAGGTACTGTGCCCGCATCGTAAACTTAAGGTTGCGGGTTCGATCCCGGCTCGGTTCGGTAGATTTTTTCTGGATGCAAAAATCATAGTCATGTTTGTCATATGCTTATGTGGCATGTAAAATATTCCTTGGGTGTCAATTTGGTTCGGGCACTCACAGCAATACTTAGTACCGACGAGATCTAGCATTAAAATTAATTCAATTGTCATAATTTGGAAACGTGAGCCACCACTGGATGGAGCCTACAATAAATGATTCTCGCATTGCCGTGTCCGTGAATGCTTGGTTGCCAATATGCAGAACACAAGGCAGAAAAATAGGATCTTTTCGACATCTGACCATAGGTCCAAATTTAGAGCCAATTATCCATCTAATGGGAAAGTTAATTACTTAAATTTTAAAAGTTTGGACTGTATTAAATAAAAATATTTAAAGGGATTACTAATTAATATAAAATAACCAATTTGATTGATTTATTGCTTTTTAACGTTGCACTTCGAGACCACATGCCATGAGTTTGAACTCTTGTGCCACTGTAGAACTGCCGTGTACGCATTTATGCATGTAAAATCTGTTGAGGATCAAAATCCTCCTATTAACGTGATGTGGTAATTTGGAGAAAAGGGTGCACTCTCTGGTAATTTTCTTGCTGCTCAAGAAATTTACAGATCATCCTTTGCACTTGCGACAGGGGCTGCGGTAGCCCTTTGGTTAAGGTATCGGATCGTGGCAGGCATGTTATGAGTTCGAACCCAGTACCACTAAAGATCCGCCGTGTAAGGGAGCGATGCACGTTAAATCTGTCGAGAGCTCAAACATCCTCCGGTTGGTGTGGTGTTGTAGTTAGGAGAGGGGATGCCAGCTCATGTGTCGTTCTCGTCACTTGACCATGGTTTAAAATTACAAAGTCCGTCACAAAAAGCCCTCGTGTAGCTGAACAGTGCGACGTTAATATTCATTGACTCACTTTTGCACTAGCGACTCGGAAATTTCAGGTATCAGTTGCGCTGGCCGAAAGTCTAGCAGCACAAACCATAAGTGGATAAATATACTGGTGTTCAAAATAAGAGTTTTAGATTTGGTCGATTATTTCTAGAACTACTGGACAGATTTTAATAAAATTTGGTATGCATATAGGGCCGATATAATGTAAAAAAATTATTATTTAACAGTTAATATACGCACGTGGTATCGTTTGTAACACTCATTGAAGTCGGAAGATTTGAAACAGCAGTTGTAGAATATAACAAAAAAAAATAGTTAAAAGGGGGTAAATATTGAAGAGAGGGTATATAGAGGGTATGGCGAAAATATATTGAAGAGATCCAGGCACCCGCTTCATGCCCTCCAAAGTTCGAGTAATCGACCATTACAATAGCGAAGGCTTGATGGTCTGGGCATTGGATGACCGCAGACCAGTGGCGCAAACAAGGGGGTTGTCCTAGGAGTCCGGACCCCCCAAAGCCCTTGATTTTTTTCCGATTGATTATAATTTTAAGTATATAATACGTAAAATTTAATTAAATATTTGTTTTTAATGATTAATTTTATTAATTAATGCTAATTATTTATTCAATAATTAGTTTTTTACTGTTTTTTGTTCCCCCAAATCAACAAAATCAAAAGGAGCATGATACAAGAATGGTGGACTTTCGACCCTGGACCCCCCCTTGGAAAACTTCTGTGTGCGCTGCTGCCGCACACACATCTATGTCTTTGCAAAAGGTACTGTGACTGTGAGGTATAGGGATGAGGTCCTACAGCCCTAAGTTCTTTTCACGGATGCAGTTGTCCCCGATTTTATTTTAACGAATGAAAATGCGAGGCATATAGAGCTCATCTAGTCGATGAATTTCTGGAAAGTGAGAATATTCGCTGAATGGACAGGGCAGTTAGATCTACAGGCCTCATCCGTATGGAGCATGCCTGGGATGTTCTGGAAGGGCAATTGAAATTCGCAACTCCTCTCCGAGAACCATCCAAGGTCTGAAAACAGAGATGCAAACGAGTGGGATTAATTGCCACAGGAACTTATAGATTTCTTTATTTCTCGTATATAATCACGGTGTGAGGCCTGTTTATCTGAAAGAGGTGACCATACCTCCTATTAACCAATTGTTATATTCTGCAACTGCTGCTTCTTACCTTCTCACTTCTATGAGTGTTACGTGGCCGCGTTAGCCGAGTAGTATAGGTATCGGATCGTGGCTTGCCTTGTCACGAGTTCGAGCCCAGTACCACTGAAGACCCGTTGTGTAGGGCAGTCCTCCCGTTGGTGTGGTGTGGTAGTTAGGAGAGGGGATGCCAGCTCAGGTGTCGTCCACGTCACTTAACCATGGTTCAAAATTACATGGTCCGTCGCCAAAAGCCCTCGTGTAGCTGAAGAGTGTGACGTCAATATTCAATCAATCAATGAGTGTTACGCACGATCATGCCTATGTATTTTAACTGTTAAATAGTTATTTTTTGTATTCTATCTCAGCCCTATATACATACCAAAATTTCATTAAAATCTGTCCAGTAGCTTTAGAGAGAATCGACAAAATCTAAAAATTCTCTTAACTTTGAACACCAGTGTAGCTTCCTATCGACATTTAAAAGTAAAGAAGCTGGCGGGAAGTATACTTCCCACGGCTTTATAAAGGGTTAAAATCAGTGGCGTCAGGGAGTCTCCGGGTCCGGACCCCCTCCCCTCCTCCCTAAAGTCGTTGACTTTTTTTTCCGATTGATTATAATCCTATGTATCTAGTACGTAAAAGTTAATTAAGTATTTGTTATTCATAATTAATTTTTTTAATTAAAGCTCATTATTCATTCAATAATTAACTTTTTTACTGTTTTTTGTTCCCTAAAATTGCCCAAATCAAAAGAATATGTCGGGCAGCATATTGGAGCATGATGCGAAAATTGTGGACTTTCGACCCTGAAAAATTTCTGTTGTCGCTACTGGTTAAAATACATATTTTTATAAATCTCGTGCATTATTGGGATACAATTATTTAATAATTACACTTATATAATGATATCGCATGTAATTATAATCATACATTTATTATAACTACAAAATAAAACTGAATATTCATTGAAATTTCAGTTTATTGCTGCTAAGAGTAAATGTCAATTCCGGGTATTCAGGAACAGTGCGACGCGTCGCACTTCGCGACTTCAATATTCAATCACTTCTCGGGTATTCAGTACCTATTTATTAACGCATAAAGAACCTATAGATGTGCGGAAAACACTTTCTTTATCTTCAGCTTACATTAAAATAAACATAACCTCAGCTGATCAGAAACACTTCCCAAACTCTCTCCTGTTCTCTCCCAAAAAAAAAGAAAAAGAAAGTAAAAGAAATCCACTCTTTTCATGTGGAAAGAAAGCCAAAACCGCCCCATTTAAGCCAACTTTATCCTTATATTTCCAAGCAATAAAAGAGAGCAATGAAGAAAAAAAATCACTTTTTTCCCTTGGCGCTAAAAAAGAAGCGCCGACTCTTGCGCTCTTTTTAAGTCACCTCTTCCACTTAGGCGAGCAGCAATCAATAAAATGATTTATCATATCTGGCTGCAGAATAGACGAGTACCCAGACAGTTTCATCGGGAAAGGGACCAGAAAGAAGGGTGCTATCTTCATTAATTTGGAGGATCTATCATGGAATGATAGGAGGGTCTGTCAGAGTTGCAAGAGGGGTGGGGCAACCCCGTCTTATACCCATCCCTGAAATATTCGCCTTTAGGTTTTTAGTTTAGTCTTGTCAGGAAAATAACGAAGTGGATTTTACCCTCAGGTTACTAATAATATATTAGTAACTTTTCTTTTATAAATAATGATTTGGGGAGGTTTTTGAGTGTGTAAGTTTAAATTGGCTTAAGAATATCTTGCTCCACCCCCCGTCTCATGCTAAAGATTGGGACCTGATTTTTTTTTCAGGTTGAAAACTTTTCTCTAATATTAATTTATATTCTGATTTTAGCGTGCAAAGTTCACTCAATAGTTTTTATTCTTACAGAGTGATATTAAATCGATTCTATATATAATTCTCTCTCCTTTATATAATTTTGTACTTTTTTTTAACCCGTTGTGCACTTGCATCTAATAACATTACACACGGTACATAATTATGATTTAAAAAATATATTTTATACAATTTTTTACTATTTATTACTATTTTTTACTTTTATTTTTACTATTTTAAATAAAAAGGGAATGATTTAGATTCATTAACACATTTAATTTGAAAGCAAACGTACGAAAATAAATAAATTGATACTGTACACTGTTTATTTTTTCAATTCCTACTATTAGCTCACTCTCTCCCTACGTATATATATATATATATATATATATATATATATATGCAGTAGCGCACACAGGAATTTTTCGAGGGGGGGCTGGGTGATTTTGTCGATTTTCGGGGATAAAATACAGTAAAAAACTAATGATTGAATAAAAAATTAGTATTAATTAATAAAATTAATCATTAATAACAAATACTTAATTAAATTTTTTGTACTCTAAACTTAGAATTATAATCCATCGAGAAAAAAATCAAGGGATTTGGGGTGTCCGGATGTTGTGTTGTGTGAGTTCAAACTATAATTAGATGCACATTTGAACGACTTCCTTTCTTAAAGTATTTTTTTAATATATCTCTACTTCACTGTACAACACATTACTAATTACCGATACAATTTCATAGTTGCGTGTTATTTATATACAATCCTCCACTCAGTCACAGTTAAGTCTTTAACTGGTTACAGTTAAATATACCACATCTCCTCCCTCCTTAAAGAACAAGTCTCTCCGGAGGCCGCCTGATTCTCCCGGAACGCCTAGGAAATGGCCTGTCTGGAACTGGTGGACTCCTCGTCTCGGAGTCAGTCTCTTTAGCTGAAGACTGTGATAGATCTGGAACCGCAACATCAGTTGATGGCACTCCTTGTATGAAAGATGAACCCAATTCCTTGTTCAGATCCTTAGAAATATCTTCCGCCGTTTCTGCATGCTGAATATTAGAGTTGTTTTCTGGAAATCTCTGGTGCATAAGTGGAATGATGTTTTCTTGCACTTTATCCCCCACTGGACGGATCTGATCAACATGTCGTCTCACGAGGGTTCCTTGAACATCAATGATGTAGTGGAGTACGCCATCCTGGTTTACAATGGTACCAAACTTCCATCTAGTATTAGCTGCTCTGTAAACTCTCACAGCCACTCGATCTCCAACATCAAATTTCCTATCTCGGAATTCGAAATTATCTCTTCGTAATTTATCCTGAATTTTTGTTTTCAATTCAGGTAAAAGTAAATCTATCCTGGTTCTAATGTCTCTTTAAGAATAACATGGCTGGACTAAGTGTTGTAGTTACATTAGGAGCTTTTCGGTATTGCATTAAAAATGTACTTAATTTCTGCTGTATAGTACCTTCGTATTTATGCATAGCTCTTAATGATTGCTTTAAAGTAGCAACATAACGTTCTGCTTGTCCATTACTAGAAGGCTTGAAAGGTGCACTAGTTTTGTGCCTAACTCCATTTTTATGCATAAATCGCTGAAATTCATAGGATGTAAACTGAGATCCATTATCGCTGACAAGTACCCTAGGTAATCCGAATCTTGCAAAACTATCTCGAAGACATTCGATGGTTTTTTTGGTTGTGGTTACCTTCATAGGGTATACTTCTAACCATTTGGAATGAGCGTCAACGATCAGAAAAAACGTGTGTTCAAAAATTGGTCCAGCAAAATCTACATGAATACGTTCCCAGGGCATACTGGGATATTCCCAGTAATGAACTTTAGATTTTGGAGGATCAGCCTTATATCTAGCACAATCGACACAGTTTTTTGCGGCTTCTTCAATATCGTTATCTATATTTTTCCAATAGACAAACGATCTAGCTATAGCCTTCATTTTTACTATTCCTAAGTGTCCAGCATGTAATTCTTCCAGAACGTTCTTCCGAAATTTCCTTGGAATACAGACTCTTTGTCCGTACATAATACAACCATCCTCAATGGTATACTGGGCTTCCCTCCCTTGCAAATCTTTACCTTCCCTTAAGGCTCTTAAGAGTGGACCCAGCTCTATATCTTTACTCGTCTCCTGTCGTAACTCCTTAGAAGTAACCGGTAATGCTTCAATCTGTGACATCTGAAATATTGTGATGTCATCTTTAACTTCAAGCTCTTCGGATGTTTTTGGTAAACGAGAAAGAAAGTCTGCATTTCCGTGTTCAATCGTTTTACGGAATATTATATCAAACTCAAATGACTGCAAAATGAGCGCATAATGTAAAAGTCGGGTAGCTGCCAACACTGGTAAACCTCTTTTGAACCAAAAATAGCTATCAAAGGTTTGTGATCTGTTATCAAAGTGAATCTTCTACCTTTCAAATATAGATAAAACTTTCTTACTGCCCAAACTATTGAAAGAGCTTCTTTATCAATTTGGGAGTATTTTTTCTCGGACCCAGATAAAGTTCTTGATGCGAACGCGATCGGACGTTCAGAGCCATCTGGATACACGTGTGACAGAACACAACCAATGCCAACTGGAGATGCATCACTAGCTAAAGTTAAAGGTAGGCTAGGATCATAATGCACCAAAATTTTAGGTGAACAAATTTCCTTCTTTATTTGCTCAAAGGCAACCTGGCAATCCTTCGACCATAAAAATCTAACATTTTTTTTTTTTGTTAAATTATTAAGAGGATTAGCAATAGTAGCTAAATTTTCACAAAATTTCCCGTAAAAATTAACTAACCCTAAGAAACTTTTTACTTCATGAACATTTCGGGGTACAGGAGCATTTATAACGGCTGAGATCTTTTCGTCAGTTTTATGTAACCCTTTTGAATCGATTCTATGCCCAAGAAAATTTATTTCATTTTGGAAAAACTTACTTTTATTTAAATTAAGCTTTAGCCCGTGTTCTCTACATTTCTTAAAAATTCCTCTAAAGCTGTAAAATGTGAAATTTCATCGCTCCCTGTTATTCTAGCATCATCCATAAAGACCTTGACTCCATCCATACCCTGAAATAGTCCGTCAACATAGCGCTTCCAAATAGCAGGTGCCCCATTTAATCCATACATAAGTCTTTTACAAATATATAATCCCTTGTGGGTATTTATAGTCATTAATTTCTGACTGTCGGGATGGACTTTCATTTGCAAATATGCATGCTTAAAATCTAATTTTGTAAATTGTTTTCCCCCATTTAAACTACCAAAAATTTCATCCAATCTTGGTAAAGGATGCTGA
This sequence comes from Trichonephila clavipes, assembly GCA_019973935.1. NCBI lineage: Eukaryota > Metazoa > Arthropoda > Arachnida > Araneae > Nephilidae > Trichonephila > Trichonephila clavipes. The sequence continues at coordinate 1,166,742 of BMAU01018604.1, forward strand.
GGAACAATTAAATTTGGATTCAGGGTTACTGAATAATCAGCACATAGTCTTATACTACCATCGGATTTAACAACAGGGACTACTGGGGTTGCCCATTCAGAGCTGTCGACTTTTTCTATGATACCCTCTTTTTCAAGTCTGTCAATTTCGTTTTCAACTCTACCTTTGAGAGCAAAGGGTACTGTTCGAACCCTACAAAATATAGGTTTTACTCCATGTCTGAGTTTTAATTTAGCCTCATAATTGTTTATTTCTCCTAATTTATCATCGAAAATATCCTTATACTCTCTTAGAAGGTTATTTAAATTTTGTTCAGTTTTTGCTCTAAAAGCTTTAATAGCCGGCCAATCTAAATGAATTTTATAGAGCCATTCCCGACCCAGAATAGTATCTAAGTTTTCTTTCACAATGTATAAGTTCAAGTTTACTTTTTGATTTTTATATTGTACCCTTACAGTAACATATCCTAATGGTATAATTGAATCTCCTTTATATGTTTTAAAACTATATTTGTAGGTTTAATTTGTTTATTTGAAATTTTCCTGAAATTTCCAATACTCATTACACTAACCGCTCCCCGTATCTAATTCCATAGAACAACTTTTGTTTTCAATTTTTAAATTTATCATAATTGAGGTCGTTTTGGTTCTTCCTCGTGTAATATATAATCCTGAATTTTTAATTCGTATAGTGGAATTCTATTTCTATCTTCAACTTCATTTAATAGAGTTACCTGTTTTTGTTTAACCGATTTCGCATTTGCCTTTTTAGATGCGAAGCATGCCTGTTTAATGTGCCCTATTTTCCCACAGAAATTACATTTACTTGAAATATATCTACAATTCTCTTTTGCATGGTTGGTACCTGTGCATCGTGAACAATATAATGTTTTCTTTCGGCTTTTTGTAAAATTGGATTTTTATCCATGTGTTTTTTTAAAAGTTTTCATTGAATTTATTGCTCGGCCCATAATATCATTTGTCCCTCTAAAAGCTTTTTCCATAGCCAGTGCTATATTTAGCGTTTTCTCGAGATTAATATTATCTTCCTCAAATAATCGATCTAAAATCATTTTATCCCGCAACCCGCTTACAAATACGTCGCGTAACATAATATTCAACATATCTTTATCATAATCACAATTCATTGCTAGAGCCCGAAGCTCGGCAATGTATGTACTAATACCTTCCCCTTCAGTCTGTTTTCTGTTTAAAAATTTGTGACGAGAAGGTATAATTAAAGGTTTTGGGGTCAAATGTTTCTTAAGTGCATCTTTTAATTTATCTAACGTTTGGTCGGAAGGAATGTCAGGTGCAAGCAAATTCTTTAGTAACTGGTACAATTTTGCACTAAGAGACGAAACAAAAACCTTAGCTCGATTTGCTATTGGTACATTCTGTACATCTAAGTAAGTTTCGAATCTTTCAATGAAACTATCGAAATTTTCATTTTCTTCATCAAATTTGTCAAATTGTACAGTTACTTTATGACTATGAGAATCTTCTCTAATTTGCAGCGCTCGAATCAAATCTTGATTCTGCCGGAGTAAGTCTGCAATTTGCTGTTCCATGGTTCCTTCCGATTAAAGAGAGAAAAATTTCCTTTACCTTGAGCAGTTTTCAGGCAATGCCTTATCCAAAAGAATCTCCAATATATCCCATCCTCGTCGCCAACTGTTGTGTTGTGTGAGTTCAAACTATAATTAGATGCACATTTGAACGACTTCCTTTCTTAAAGTATTTTTTTAATATATCTCTACTTCACTGTACAACACATTACTAATTACCGATACAATTTCATAGTTGCGTGTTATTTATATACAATCCTCCACTCAGTCACAGTTAAGTCTTTAACTGGTTACAGTTAAATATACCACACCGGACCCCCTCCCCCTAGTGTGCGCCACTGTATATATGTCTTGTGTTCAAATTTTCAATCGTTAGTAAAATACTTTCTATTCATCCAATCAAGTTTAAATAATTTTTTTTTAACTTGTAGTGGATGACACTTGATGTTAACATTTTTTCAAATATTAATTCATTAATTTAATTTAATTAAACTAATTACCAGTTTTTGACACCAACTTCGATTCGTCTCCATTGTTATAACAATGTAACTTTTAAAACAATGACAAAAGTTGGCGTCGAAAACTGGTTTTCCAGCCAAACTTGCCTAACTGGGTGTGCATTGTTACAACAATGCAGACAAATCTCATGCTCTTTTCAACTCCTATTATTAGTTTACTCTCATATATATATATATATCTTGTGTTCACACAAATTTTCAATCGTTTATAAAATATTTTCTATTCATCCATCCATTCAGAGTAGGAATGGATTAAAAAAATTTTTATAATGCTTGTTTTTGTTTAGTCTATATAAATACTGTTTACTGCATAAAAAAGGCATGTTTTATTTATCGTAAAATCCGGCGTATAACTCTCACCTGTACTTTAAATTGCATTTTTTAGTTTTTAGGTGCAGTGGCACCTCCTCTGCAAGTCAAAAACCACTAAAAACAGAAATAAAAGCTTTTAACGACTTAAAAATACGCTACTTCGTTAAGTAACTCATAATAACAACTTTTATTCATATTTTAGACCATTTTCTTTACATTTACAACACAACGGAATAATGATGATAATAGGAGATAAGTTAAAGTATTTTGCAATGCCACAAGTCATATTTCTCTCTTTTTTTTAACAAGCTTTTATAAGTTTCACTTGTATGTAACGGAATATTTGAACTCGAATTTTACCCGCTTTAAATGGTCAGATCAATTCGAAATTTTGCACACTTGTCAAGGACCGATGACAGTACAATAATTTCCTAATTTTTTCCATTGTCAAGATCAGGATCATCAAGAATATTGATTTCCAGATTTGGCGACTAATTCACTATACCGTTTCCAGATTTGGCGACAAAAAGATTGTTATAACCCTACAGAAGCGAAAATGTTTGCGTCAGCAATTTCTTACCATAATATAAACAATTGTCTAGTTTTTCTGAAAATGGAAATAAAAAAAAGACTCGTGCATGTGAAAAAAAAATTATATTCCAACCCAGCATTTCTCAAACTGTTGGGTGCTCCCCCTTGGGGAGGCATGATAACCCTATGTGGGGACCCCGAGTATATTGAAAAGTTCAAAATAAAAGATTTAAAATAATTATTAATTTACCAAAAGGAAGCAAAACAAAACACATTCTGACATGATAAAAAATAAAATACATATTGACGCTGATATAAGATATTTATAAATGTATCAGTGCGACAAAAAGTACTTAATAATTGATTTATAAATACTAAATTAAAAGCAAGTTTAGTAAATATTAGTGACTTCAACGGGCTTGTCATATAAAAAATATAATACATATATTGATAATATGTGCAGTTTACAATATTAAAGTCGCATTGTAGCTTTAGCGTCGAAGTATCGAATTCAATACATTGTTGTTGTAGGGGGGAGGGGGCGATGAAAACTATGACTGAAAATTGAGACTCAAATATGGAAAGTTTGAAAAGCACTGTTCTAACCGCTAAACTCAGACATAAAGTCTACTTTTCTAAGTTCTCTTGCCGGATCCGTGGAAGGAAACATCATTCATTGCTTCATTTTACCAAAAAAGCTGAGAATTAATTCAGAGGTCACCGGATTAAAAAATAATAATAATACTGTCTCACAAACACTTCGATTCACATAGTGTACTTTTGTGTCTAATAGTAATGCGTTTCATAGAGAATATTGCGCTCTTTTTAGTGAAAAATACCATTGACTTAACGCCTCCTTTCGCATGAAATATTTCAAACTTTTCCAGATTTTCTTCAGTTGGCTTATCTTACATTTCGCAAACCACGCCGTATCGTCGCACTGATAGGATGCAATGGGTTTTCCAGATTCTAAAAAAATGACACATTTAAGATTTAATTTATCAATGAATAAATGCTAGTTTAAAAAACTAAAAATGCATGCTTTTATTGTAGATTGAACTGTAAGATAGGAGTATATAAGGAATGGTGACAAAGCGCTTTAAAAGCCTTTCAGTGCAATAACCGCATAGTTATGGCACAAAGAAAGCATTTGGATGATTTTTTACGTGGTAGAATTATTGGACGACTGGAATGTGGACGTACCCAGCTGGAAGTATCCGAGGAACTTGGAATCACCCAGAGTGTCATCTTCAGGCTTTGGCAATGATTTCAAGATGATGGTAATGTGAGTAGATGTTACAGCACAAGTCTCCCCCGAGTTACAACGCCGAATGAAGACCGATATTTGCCAAAAGAAACAGACGGAGCACAGCATCAGACCTGTCTCGTCAGCTCTCTTCAGCTACCGGTACGACAGTTTCAAGGCAGACCGTGTACAGACGCTTAGGGCATATTGGTCTATATGCTCGTAGGCCTGTCAGATGTGTTCCACTTACCGCAACTCACTGTCGCCTGCGATTAACCTGGAGTAGAGAGCATGCATTGCGGACACCACAACAGTGGTCTTGTGTGATGTTTTCCGACGAGTCCAGGTTTAGTTTGTAGTCTGATTCTCGCCAGACTTTCATATGGAGAGCGCCAGGTACCCGTTACCACCAAGAGAACACCATTGAACGACACCGTTACGGTGGTGCAGGATGGCTCGTTAGGGGAGGAATTATTTTTGGTTCCAGAACTGACCTGCATGTTCAGAGTGTAAAGATGACAGGCCACATATCTATCGGGATGTCATTCTGGAACAACATGCACGTTTGTTTCGGGGCGCCATGTGTGCTGAATTTCTGTTTATGGATGACAACACCCGTCCTCACCATGCAAACGTTGTAGATGAATGCCTTCAATCGCAGGATATCACCCGTATGGATTGGCCAGCATACTCACCGAACTTGAATCCAATAGAGCATGTGTGGGATATGCTTGGCCGACGAATTGCAGCCCGTCAACCCCCTCCCACCTGTCAACCGGAACTTCGGAGGGCATTGCTTGATGAGTGGTGTAATATTCCCCAAGATCAGATTGATAATTTGATACTGAGCATGCCTAGACGTTGTAAGGCCTGTATTGCATCGTCCGGGAGACATACTCCGTATTAACCATCGTACTAACCATGTTATACTGTTTTTTGTAAATAGGTTATTTTTTTAAATAAGCTCTAGGGAGTAAAAATCGCAATTTTTATTTATTATGTCAAACATATAGCATCTTTTTTGCTCTTTACCTTTTGTTTAATAAATAGACTTTACAAATAAGTCAAATTTGTTTTGCTGATTTGTTACAAACGGATTTCTTCCATTTTCAGATAAATAAATAAATGAATGAAAATCCCTCGGATATATAATACTTTACATTTAATCTCCTTGTAAACAAACTGTCTTGAGGATATGTTTCCCGACTGGTTATATTATTTAAAATGTTTTGTGTCACCCAACCAGTATAGTGGTTAGCAACGCTGACTCCGTAGGGACTGGGTTCGAATTCCTGAGACGACATGGATGTTTGTAAATGTATAGTGTCTTTACGGCATGAGGATACTCTAAATAGCCGTCTAGCCGCAAGTCCTCTCTTGAGATTAGGGGAAGAGGAAGAGAGGTGGGAGACCCCTGGCTACCCCCAGGGTTTTCTCCCTCTAAATTGTGGGGCAACCGAGCAAAATTGTTCTGTCACCTGCATGGTTGCCAAAGTTAAGGGAGTCCGACCCCCCAAAAAAAGCCCTTGATTTTTTTCCGATTGATTATAATTCTAAGTATATAGTACGTAAAATTTAAATAATTATTTGTTATTAATGATTAATTTTATTAATTAATGCTAATGATTTATTCAATAATTAGTTTTTTACTGTGTTTTGTTCTCGAAAATCGACAAAATAAAAAGGAGCATGATATAAGAATGGTGAACTTTCGACTCCGGACCTCCCTCCCCCCCTTGAAAAATTCCTGTGTGCGCTACTGGACAGAATCTATAAAGAGGATAACTGGATAAGAAAAGGTCGACCAAGAGCAACGAATATCAATGGTGATTGATATTCGCCCATAACACTCAAGAGTAACTAAAGTGCTGCGATTCTCGTAAATTTCATAAGAGAAGAAACTCAAATTTAAAATGTTGTTGATTCTAGAATGCTACGTAAAAGATACCTATTTGCAAGAAAATCTTCGGTTTGCATCTCATTCACATCTGTGAAAAGAAGATCCTGTTTCGCATGATGCAAAGACCATTTATATTAGAGCAGGAAATGGGAAAACGCTCTAATTATAAATGTATTCAGATTAAAACTATCCAACGATTCTTTATGTGTTTTCATTTTAAGAAAATCGGGAACTCGCTACATGTTTTTCAGTAACCGATAAAGAAATAATTATGAAAAACCTTTATAAATTAACATACCCCTCTCTAAACTTCTACACAAAGCCAATGTGAGGAATTTGAGACGTGCAATAACCTCTCTACACGGCGGATCTTCAGTGGTACCAAGGCTCGAACTCACCATTCTCTGAGCTGCAATAAATAGGATGAAATCTTGAAGCAATATGTTTGCTTTTATGTTGATGCAGCTGTGCTTGATTTCATTTTTATGCGAGACAACACTCACCTATATGAGACTTTTCTGCTTGATGAGTTTCTGAAAGATGAACATATTCTCTGGATAAAAGTGCCTGTCATGTAGCTCCAAATCCTTGTTGATGAGTTTGATTCCCTTAAGATATCCGACTACGTTGTGATTTTCAAAAGTGCATAAATGGATAATTTTCATGATATTTAGTGTCACTTAGATTAGAATATATGCATAAAATTGTTTTTAAGACATTTTGATAAAAAAATTTATTTAAATACAATCTTTTGGCAAAAAATTAACAGAATAATCTTTTTTCCAAATGTTCTCCTTTTGTGAAAAATGCTTCTATTAGAATAATATTTTGCCTGTATATAGCTCAGACCTCTGTTCAGAGGCTCAACTAGAATTTTTGAAATATATAACTTAAAAGTGGGTTTATTCATATTTTACGACAACAGAGGGGAGCAATTTTAAGAAAAAACGCGAATAATTATTTCAATGGGTGGTAACTCTGAAAATAATGTGAATTTTTCAAAAATCGTAGTTAAGCCTTTGTACAGAGGTCTGAGCTACATAAAGGCAAAATATTATTATAATAGAAAACCATTTTTCACAAAAGAACATTTGGAAAAAAGATTATTCTAAGTTAATTTTTTACCAAAATATTATATTTAAATAATTTTTTTGTCAAAATGTTCTTAATACAATTTTATGCATGTATTCTAATCTAAGTGACACTAAATATCATGAAAATTATCCATTTATGCACTTTTTTAAAATCACGGTTCCGAACGTAGTCGGATACCTAAGATAATCAAAAAAAAATGTATTCACTCCCAGATCTGCAAACTGTAATCTTATGCAATATATATTGGGTGTTTTCTGGACATGGATTGTATATATTATTCAATTTTCTTCTCCAAGAACCTACCAGGACCTGAAGACAATTCTGTTGGAGGTGTAGGACTGACTGCCCAGGGATACAAAAACAGCCTCATTTATAGCATGAATTTCCAAACTGAAAACTGTAAAATAATCAATGAAAACCATACTCCCGATTAACCCATTTTCGTTTCATCATCTGACCCAGAAGTGGCCAATCCACGGCACCAGCTCCACAGTGTGACGTGGTAGAGTTATAACAGTGGCACGCGAAGACTAATAGCAAAATTTAAAAATTTGAGAAACTGATAATAAATATGAATTTTTTTTACAGTTTTATTATAATATGGTTATCTCACAGACAAAAAAAATCAAAATTTATTTCAAATACACTTGATTGACTTACAATGGAAAATTATGTGTGCACTGTCTGTTCAAATGAAGTGCACTCGTGAAATTTTGAAATTTGAGGGAGAATGTGTTTTTTAACCCTTAACTTCTCAATTTTATAAATTTCTATGAAAAAATTATATCAGCTAGTTCTCAAGTAGTAATAAAAGGGGAAAATATATATAAAAAAATTAAGCTGTTTTAAATTGAATTTCAGTCATTTTTTTGTTTGTTGCAGAAGTGCAACATTGCGCAGTAGTGCTGTAAATTACAAAACTTTTTTTTATATGAGGATTTTATTATTCATCATAAAATGTTTCAATTTCATACCTGGTAATTTATTTCACCAATACACAAAAATATAATGGATTCTTTTTATAGCAAAAACACAGTTCTTGAGGCATCAGATTTTTATAATTGTGATTTCTGGAAAAAATGTACTTCCATCTAGTGACAAAATTAGCATGTATTGCGTTGCAGTAATCTTTTTTTTCTCAGATAAGTGATTTGTATGTAATTAAAAGAAATATTGAGTCTGTTAAATTAAAATAAATCATGGGTTGCAGAAATGCAACAATGCGAAGTTAAGGGTTAAAATATTTGACGTAGATAGTTCTGAGTGGGCTCTGTATCAAAATTGCTTGGGGGACCTTTTTCCAATAATTAAATTTATTTGAAAACGACAAAATTTTACAATTGGGGACCCCTGTAGCCTGGGGTGCCTGTATCATTGATACGGCTGATACAGCGGTAGCTACGCCCCAGCTGCCCAGTAGTGCTTGTTACTCAACAATAAAGATTAGCCTTCTCTTACCGATACAATGTGGCATTTTAATAATTTTAATTTAAGATTACATGAAAAAGATTATACTTTTCGTACCCTAATTGATTATATATCCTCTTTTTGTGAACAGAGAGAGAGAGAGAGACCTTTGCTTTTTTTGTTGTCTCAATTTTGGAGAAAAAAGATTGACACATTTCCCATTAATGCAGGAACTATCTAACGATATGCGTGTTTCAAACTATGGTAGATTAAAAATTTAGTATCCATTTTATAGTATTCATTCAGTGCTAAGTTTAAGGATTTTAAAGATGATAAAAAAAAACTACTCTGATATTTCATTATTTTTCATTCACTAATTTTTTGTTAATTTCGCTGCAAGACAATAATAATTGTTACCCAAATGAAATTCAAATCAAAATTAAGGACCTACAACACCAAACTACACAGAGAAGCAAATATAAAGAACTTATTTCAACTGCAAAGGATTCAAATTATGTTCAATTTCGGAAAGTTGTACTGTGACGAGCTCACACGTCTTTTCATTACATGTCCTTTGGGTTCTTTGGGGCCAAAATTAATGGCAACTCTTTTCCAACCAAACCCAAAAAGTGGAGCGTGAAGGAAAGATGCAAATTAGGAAGCTTTTAAATCTCAGAAGTTAGAGTAAACTGGGTGGCAATTTGAGGAACGTTATGATAATCCGTGATTCAAGCGTGAAGAGGTTTTGGAAAGGTTAGGTGACAGCCAACAGAAGTTATACGTCATAGAGAGCCCTTAGGTCAAGGTGCATAGCATTGCACTCCATTAAATCTGCAACTTCCAGTAGGATTGGATTGATAGATCGACATTAAGGTAGGAGTGACTATTTAATATTAGGATCTGTGATAGTATTGGAATTGAGTTGAGGCGAATTTGTTATTGATTGTGGTCCGGGTTACTTTATTTCGGTATCATATATATTGCGTGTTTAGCCACCGTAGATTCTCTCATATATATTATTATTATCTAATCTGTTAGAAGTTTAAGATCTTAATAAAGTCAAATTAAGATCATGGCAGCTTCTAGTTCTTCCTACACCTCTAGCTCACGCTGATAATCAAGGAGAAGGACATCCGAGGGGAGACGCCCTCACAGTTCTAACAAACAATTTTCGAAATTTACATGATTTGGCTGTCAGAGGGGCTGCGGTAGTCCAGAGGTCAGGGTATCGGATCATGGCAGGCATGTCATGAGTTCGAGTCCAGTACCATTAAAGACCCGCCGTGTAGGGCAACGATGCGCGTTAAATCTGTCGAGAGCTAACACGTCCTCCCGTTGGTGGGGTTAGGTAGTTAGGAGAGGGAGGTGCCAGCTCAGGTGTCGTTCACGTCACTTGACCATAGTTCAAAATTACGAGCTCCATTGCCAAAAGCCCTCATGTAGCTGAACAGTGCGTCTTTAATATTCACTCACTCACTCACTTGGCTGTCAGATATTGTAGGTTTGAAACAATATATTTGGGAACAAATGTTTTCTGTTATGAGCATAATAAAATCAAAATATCGCTTAAAATTAACTGATATACACGTAAAACAACCTAATTTTGTTAGCATCTTCGAGAACTAATCCTAATATACAAGACTTTGTTAAAAAAAACTACAAATTCAAAAACCATATTAAGAAAGAACTGACTGTTTAATAATTATTTAGAATCAAATGTTTCAAGTTACTCATCTTTATTTTATACCTAACCTATATAATTGATGGAACATGTAAAAATTTTATAAACAATAAAACCTAACAGTTTGTACTTTTGTCTTACTTATATTATTTTTAAATTTCCACTACTTAGACTTGAAAAAAAAAACGTGCTATTTACGTAAAAATTCTATTATAAGCCTATAAGTTACAATTTTTCAGTTTTTCATATTCTTCTGTTTGTTGGAAAAGTTGGAAGTGACACGCCCAATTTTGTTTTATGAGATAATGGCACTCTTTCCAAAAAGGTTGGCCACCCCTGATTTAACCTCTCTTTTAATCTTTCCTGCGCTGATTAACGCAGGTAAGCACACATACGATCATATTTGTATGCCGTAATGGTCTATAACATTTTGTATTCTATAGACATATCTAATTTCCAGAACTTGAGCTGCTTCAAGAGGTAATGACAAAAAAAAAGTGTTCTCTTAATTTTGAATGTAAGAGGAGTAAGAAAAATTATGCTTATATCTGCTTAAAATTATTATTGTTATTTATTTTACTTTTTGCTTCATGAAAGAATTAATACCACTCTCGAACAAGAAGTCTTGCTTAAAAATTTTAAACAATCAGAATAAATCTGGTCTTTGGTAGAAATAAATAATACGGGATCGTAATTTACTTTTTTCCATAAATTGAACACCATGCAAAATTTAATTGAACGGAAAAACAATTGATGGAAAAAGTAAAGATGTTAAGCAATATCATTCACAATTGTATCTAACGCTGGTCCTTTTTCTTACTAAGCTTGTTTACCACTTTCTTTCTAAACTGTTTTAGGACTTTTTTCTGTTCTAAGTATGCCGAAGAAAAGAAATTAAGTTGTGCAGAAGATGATTCAAATACGTTGAGAAACAGATAAAAATGGTCGCAGAGTTATATTAAAAATCATTTTCATTTGAACATATTTTTTCCGTAGTTTTGTAGGTTTTTACAAATATTTTTATTAGTACTATGTATCAACCAATAAAATAAACCATACTCAATGTTATATACGAATTTATATCCATCCCCCCCAAAAAAAATTTTAAGAGTAACTTCATAATAAAAATGAAATATTACACAGACGACCTTAATTTTCTAACAAATTGCAGTATATTTTATCCAATTGGTTTCTGCAAATATGTTAAGCATCAAAAAACGACTTTTGAATACTACATTAGCTTCTAATACTTGAATAATTTATGAATGACTTAATTCAAGAATACATTCTGCGGAACTTTTCGTATATCACGAACTACTTAGATACTGATATTGTGTTTCTTCTTTTCTCTTGAAGTATTGTACTAGTGACATGTAACTACTCACCCTCTCCTGAAAAAAGTGCCTGTCAGTTAAATAGCTCTTCTTGGACAACATAAATCACATGTAGATGTGTAGTTTCGCGTTTCACTATGACCTACATATGTTATCCCCAAAGATCCAGTAATATATTAATTTCATTTTTTAAAGTCAAATATACAGTTATGTTTATCGACTATAAATATTTTTGTTCTAGTTGCATATCGTAATGACCTCTCTCTGTTAAAATTCAAAGCTAATGGTGTGAAGAGAATGAGGTTAATGGGCTCAAGTTTTTAAGGACTTTCCTGATCCGTCATCCGCGTCTCCACGTTTCATATTGGCCATTGGAATTAACAAGGAAGATTTTTGAATTAAAAAGATTGCTCTTTTAAATTGTAGAGCTAATGTCTTTAAAAGACAAAAATGAGACATTTTAAAAATTTCACATTTTTAGCCTCCATAGGACTTATTATTTTAACTACCAATAAATGGGCTGAATTAATGGCAATCACGTGTTCTGCATTGAATTCAAAACTGACATTAGACTTGTACTTGTCTCTGTACTTAAAAAATTAAAATAAAATTTCGGATTTGATGATTGGGCTAAGATGTTCAAGTATTAAGATTCTTCAAAAAGTTTTTTTCAGCATTAAAAAAAATCTTCCATTATACCGGTTGATTCAAAAATAATGTGACCATTTTCAGAACATCATAAACTTTTATTGAATAAAGTTATCTACATGAAATTTTTAATGTGGCTTCCTTTTGCATAGTGCACTTTATGCAACCTCTTAGGCCTAACTAAAAGAGCTTTTCCGAACTTTTTGGGAGAAATTTTTTTAACTTCCTGTTTGATAGTTTTTGAAGTCCTTGAGTGTTCTTGCTTGACATTTATTTAATTGATTTTTAAATATCCCAATAAAAAGTGTTAGCAAGCAGTACATTCGGAGGGGGGATAGTAGCCATTTCTCATGAAGAAGAAAATTTATTTATTATTTATCTTTCAGCCATTTAATAGTTGATTTTGTAGTATAATTTGATGCAGAATCTTGGTGCAAAAAACTTTGAACGAAGGTTACAAGCGTTTACGTTCTTTGATCATGTGCTTCGAAACTTTTTTCTGATAGTATGGAGCATCAATTTTACCCTTTGGTTCCACCAAAAAAAGGGTTTTTTTAAACCTTGAGAGTACATTCCCATCCATACTACAGCACCTGACGGCTAACTTCCTTTTTGTAAAATAGCTGTGTCTTTTCGACGCTTTTGGCGTGAAATATGTTGTACCTTCGTTTCACCAGTTGTGGATGACAAATGAAACAGCTCTTCATCCGAAGTTATCCATGTTTTGTATCTACCTTTGCATAACATTAAATACAGTGGTCGTTTTCTTCGTTTTTCTACGATCTTTGCAGATATTTGATGACAAACTAGTTTTTATTCACTTTTTTATAACCAATTTTCTTTACCTGATGACATATTGTCAATTGCGATACCAGCAGTTTCTTTGGTAAAGTTCTTTGATGCAGAGGATTTTCTACAACGCGATAAATCTTCTCAACTTCTTTTTTTTTCTTTTTCATTAAGGACGTCTTTTCATTCTTATTTTTTTTCTGGAACTTTTGATTACCAACTAAATTTTATCTCTTTTCGAAGTTTAGACAGTAATATACAAGAAAAATGTTTTTTTTCCGATTTTTAAATGCTTTGTTTATAACAGAGTTTGAACAACTATCCTTCAAAAACTTAAAAATTTAGTTCAGAGTTTGAAGATTTAATTTCGGTACCATAAGTTACTCTCACTAATAAAAATGGTTAGATTGATAACTTAAGAACTTATAAAACAAAACAGGTAGTAAAACAATTGAAATTCACCATAATTAGTTATATGATTTTAAATTTGGTCGCACTAATGTTGAATCAACTGATACGTGTAAGTCCAGTGCGTTTTGTTTATCTATGTACATGATTATTACATTGACAAATATGTGCTTTTTAAAAGAAAGTTTCTATCTAAAAATCAAAAGTGAGCAACATCGAAGTACATGAACTGATTGACTGAAAACACGTGATTGTATTTATTTATCTTGTGACTATGACGTCATATGAATTTAACCCATTGTGGTCAACTCATCAGCAAATTACCTTTCAGTTTTATGTATGTCACAATTCCCCTGCCTTCTTTCACCAATAATGATCTTAATTTACAAAGTACATTATACCAATGAAAATTTTCTTTTTACAGCTTTATTCGATTGAAGCCTTTTTTTAATAAAAACAGTCCCTTGGTGAAAAAAGTGTTCTTTGCGAAATTTTGTATAAATTCAATTAGGAGGAAATGGTCCTATTTATAGTCCTATTTATATTAAAGGTTTATCTCCTTTGGAAAAATCTGTAATAAGCAACAATACAAAAATTATTCATAGTTAAAAATTACACACTTTTTATTCAACAGCTAAAAATACTATTAGTGAATAATTACGCACTAGCAAACTGGAAATTTTAAAATAATGGCGAATAGATGTTTGACAATCTTTTTTGAATCCTGTCTCGAAAGAGGTCTTTTCCGACTTCATGCAGAAAAGAACTGCGTCATTTACATTAGCTGCATGAGGTATGTTTTCAGTTTCCAAACGTTATAAAGCATTGGCAAATGTAACAGTTTCGGTAAGAGTTTCATTATCAAATTTTGCATCAGAATCGCTATTCATTGGCTCCAACAAATCAACAATTTCCTCAACTTCAGTTGTGCTGATAGCGAGTCCGTCATCAAATGACACACAATCTAAAAAATCTTAAAATATTCCCTGTGTTGTGGAGTGGGATGAGATAAGAAAGAAATTTCCTGTCCTATTGATGACTAACACGATAGGTAACACTCATGGATCATCTGCACCAACAAAGTCTAATATTTATCTGCACTTTTTCCAGTCAAAATGTGCTGCTTACAAGTAAAGTATTTTTTCTGTTCAGAAAAAAAAAGAAAATGTCACTTGAAAAACAAGAAATATAAAAAAAAAAAATTTTAAAGTCAATTCCTACTTAGATCAACAAAGAAAAATTTTATTTTAGCTACTTTTATTAAATAGTAACAATTAATATAAATATGTATATGCATTTGATAGAATCACAACATTAAGTGATAATTAATTTTTATTAATTATCATTAAAGTATCGTATTGTCATCTAAAACAATCGTGTATATAAAATTTCAGTTCAACTGAATGCTTTAAAACGTGAGAAAGAAACCTTTTCAAGTTTTGACCCAAGTCGCCAAAAATGGTGCCAACGTGGCTGTATTTGTAATTCTTTAAATAATTAGTTTTAATCAATTAATTTTTATTAATTATAATTAAATTACTGTGTTATCATCCAAAATAATCATGTATATAAACTTTCAGCTCAATGGAGCGCTTTAAATATATTTTATTAACGATTGAAAATTCCACCAAAATAAATAAATAAATAAATATATAGAGAGTGTGAACTAATAGTAGGAATTGAAAAAAAGGCAAAATTTTTCTAATAGAAACTAATAAAAAAAATTCAGTTTTTGAAATAATTCATTAACTCAGGGTTTATCATTCGTTAAACAGGGGATTTTTGCCTTCATTTTAATTCGGGAAAGAGAAAAATTCGTTAAATGGGGGTTCAGTAAATGGGGGTCTAACTGTATATACGTTATATAAAACAGTTTTTGGGCTCAAAATACCACTAGACGTTCAACATCTAATTTTTAAAGAAAATTTTTAAAATTTGAAATTTTGAATTTTTGAAATACTACGCCCCCTATGGTAATTGACGTACACACAGAAAATTTTATTTACAAGTATATCAAACTATATGGAACAAAAGTAGTTACGGGTTTTGTGTTAACATTATTGAAATTCGTAAAATACTTCTTTTCATGAATTCATATAGAAAATTCATTAAAAAAGGTATAAATTCTAAATTCAGTTGTTTTTAAATATATATATATATATATATATATATATATATATATATATATATATATATATATATATATATATATATTGCTTTGATTGAAAAATGCATACCAACATTTATTACTTGTATTCATAGTAATAATATTAAAAATATATCTAAGTATTTGGCATAATAGAAAAAAAAAACCTTTTAGTATTTTAAATGAAGATAAACTACGTATATACCGTAAAATCCAGTGTATAGCGCATACTTTAAACACAAAAAGTAAGATCGAAATTTCAAGGTACGCGTTAATACGTCGGGTATATAATCGCTTTAAAAAATAAAAGAAATGAACTTAAAAAAATTAGACCTCTATAGATTGCAATACTGCTTATTTAAAAGAAATATCATACCTAAAGAACTTAAAGAGTCGTAGTTTTAGAAGTTAAAAGCCTGGGATAATACCTCAAATAAATTAGTTCAAATTATAACAGCATTGCACACGTACTTTTCAGGTTTCTTCTTAAAAAAAGGGGGTGCGTGTTATACGGCGAATATACCTATAAATTAAAAAATACAGCTGGAAAATACAGGTGCATGTGTTACATGCCATATTTTACGGTAGTTATTTTTTCTTCCTGGGATTAATGTATTTAAGATATCCGACTACGTTCGGAACCGTGATTTTGCAAAAGCGTATAAATGGATAATATTTATGATATTTAGTGTCATTTACAAGGAGAGGGCACGACTAAGGAAGTTCATTTGGGGTCGAGACTTGCTGTAATAGTAGTACTCCTTTAGGGTTTTCAACCCTTAATGTAATTCCGCCGAATGGCCAGTCAATTCGGAGAAAAAAGCCTTCGAAATTCATGCTTAGCGTTTAAACAATTAAATTTCAATTTCCTCCAATGATTTTGTAGTTTGGTTGATATATCGTCTGAATACTAGGCGCGAGGTCTGGGTTCAATTCATCGGTCAATTTTTTTTTCATTTAATTATTTCTAAAATTAATTATTTTTAAAATTAATTAATTTTAAACTAAAATTAAAATTTTAAATTAAATTAAAGTTAATTATTATTTTAATTATTTTATAATTTTATAAAACATTTAATGAGTCCTTTTTAAAAAAAATTAAATAATTTTAAAATGTTTACTTAAATATTTTTTAAAAAATTAATAATTATTTCAATAATAAATTTAATAATAAATTAATAATTTTAATAATAAATTAATCAATTTAATAATAATTCTTATTAATGATAAATCTTATAAATTAATTTTAATTATTCATTATTTTAATTAAACACATTATTTTAAATAATTTAAATCAATAATTATTTTAAACAATTTTAATTACTAATAATTTTAATTAATTATTTTAAATAGTTTTATTAATAATAATTTTAAATAGTTTTAATAATAATTTAATTAATAAATTTATTTAATTGTTTTTACTTTATAAAATACAAAATAAATTCATAAAATATCATTTAACATTCAATAAACCGTTCATAAATAAGTTTATTTAATTTTAAAAATAATTAAATGAAATGAAAAAAAAGAATTGACCGATGAATCGAACCCATACCTCGTGCATAGAATGCAGACGATATATCAACCAAGCAACGAAACCGTTGGACGAAATTGAAATTTAATTGTATAAATGCTAAGCATGAATTTCGAAGGATTTTTTCTACGAACTGACTGGCCATTCGGCGGAATTACATTGAGGGTTGAACGCCCTAAAGGAGTACTACTGTTACACCAAGTCTCGACCCCAAATGAATTTCCTTAAGCGTGCTCTCTCCTTGTTAGATTAGAAAAGGTATATAAAATTGTTTTAAGAGTATTATTACAATAAAAAATTATTTAAGTACAATACTTTGACAAAAAATTAACATAAAATGACCAATTTTCAATTTATTCTCCTTTTCTGAAAAATGATTCTATTATATTAATATTTTCCTGTATATAGCTCAGACCTCTGTACAGAGGCTCATCTAGAATTTTTGAAATATATAACTTAGAAGTGGGTTTATCCATGTTTTACGACAACAGAGGGGAGGAATTTTAAGAAAAAAACGCCTATAATTATTTCAATTGGTTGTAACTCTGAAAATATTGTGAATTTTTCAAAAAAAAAATAGTTCAGACTTTATTTAAGCGAAATATTATTATTTTAGAAGCATTTTTTATAAAAGGAGAATTTGAAAAAAAGGTTATTCTAAGTAAATTTTTTGCCAAAATATTGTATTTAAATACATTTTTTTAGTCAAAATGTCTTTAAAACAATTTTGTACATGAATTCTAATCTAAGTGACACTAAATATCATGAAAATTATCCATTTATGCGCTTTTTTAAAATCACGGTTCCGAACGTAGTTGGATACCTTAAAGTTTTTACTTTCCTTTGAGATGTAAATAAAAACAAACATAAAAGTTATAACTCTAAGGGTTTTTTTAACTTTCAAATTTTGTGAGATTATAGACAAATATATAAAGAATTATTTAGTTTAAAATATTTAATTTGATTTTTAGGCCGCTTTTTTTTCAGTTCAATCGTACTGTGTACCTAAATATGTTTCAAATTGTTTTAGTATGTACTGTAAAATTCCGCGTATAACGCGCACCTATACTTTCAAGCTGAAATGTTTAGCTTTTAGGTATAGTCGCCGTATAACGAGAACCCTCTTTTTTACGAAGTATAACCTAAAATGTACATGAGCAATGCTTTTATGTTTTGGAGTAATTTATTTGAGGTAGTATTTCTTGGTTTAGAAAAAAAACATAGCCTACTTCTAGTACTACAACCCTTTAAGTTCATAAGGAATGTCATTTCTTTTAAAGAAACAGTATTTCGAGATATGCAGTACAAATTTTTGCTATGTGTGTGCTCATCTTTTTTCACTTTTAATGTTCTCACTTTCCCACCCGCATATAACACTCAACCGAAAATTTCGATCTTGTTTTTTGTGTTAAAAGTGTGCATTATAAGCCAAATTTTTCGGTATTTTATCCTAATTTACACATAAACAGAAACACAGAAAACGAAATAAGATATGATCAAACGAAACATTTTTCTAAAATAACTATAAAGCCGCCATTTTTATCTCAGGATCTTCGAAACATAGGAAGAATTCTCTTCTTGAGAATTTGCTTATTTCTAAGTGTGCGTAAGGAAAGGTATGCGCTAAAGAGCATACAAATTGCCGTGAAACGGATCGTGAAAAAGTTTGCTGTTTCCATGCCTGAAAGCATTTGAAGCATGTAACAGTAATTGAGTAACTAAATTTTCCCGTTTCCCTAATGATGCTTTCAATAGATCAAGCGTACAGAGAAGCAATACATAGATATGAACTCATATGCTTATCGTGAGAAGAATAAAAATATACATCTTGTACCTGCAATACATTTTAGCAACTCCACCCAAAGCTATTAATTGCGCATATAGATAGGTTTGCCAAATTTTGGGGGCCTGATATACCTGTAGGACATATTTTTGAAATTTAAATTATGAACTTTTAACTGAAATACTAAACTTTATTTATTCGGTTATATTTTTTACTAGATTTTTTCAGAAATGGTTCGTTAGCTTTGACTATATAGCACAATAAAGTTCTGAAATAATTTTAATATGCTTAATAGTAGATATTCAATGTTTAACCCTTTCTCAAGATCAAATGTTCCACGTTTTTGAAAATCTGGAGCAGATGTCCCAGGTAAAGAAATGACAAATTGAATTATTTTAGAAATATTGCAAAATGAAATATCAGTCTATTGAAGGTCCTTAAATATTGATCTTTCTTCTTTTCTTCAATCCTATTTAGTATTCTTTCAGAGCTTGAAATGAAACCTACCTTTTAATTTTTAAACTCCTGTTCAACATTGTACGCACACACGTCAAATAGTTCTACAATATTTAAGGAATCCTTTAAAATTTCGATAACAATTTGTGTATTTTCTTATAAATTAAACTAAGCAAATTCAATTCGTAAATTTATCAAGTTTCCTAATTTTATCAAAACTGGTTCTTCACACAGCTCTAAGCATTGGATACAAGAATTATAAAAATTGTGTAGGCTAGAGAAGAATTTTTGTTCGTATATATAGTTATTTTCTTTTAGAATGCACAATTATTCTTTGGTAGAAGTTAAAAGAAATGTGTGAGTTTTTCTTTCCTGACGTCACTCAATTGATTTAAAATATGTTTGAAATGCTTCTTTTGTTGTAGTAAAATTAGCTTATAATTTCAGAGATACACCATTAAGTATGCAAAGCCCTAGAAAATGTTTAAAAAATGAAATGTCAAACACATAAATATAAAATTAAAAAAATCCTCCCTGGTTGTAAAATTTTCAAAATACCGGACATTTTGGCCATTTCGGAAAGCACTAAAAATCCTGGACTGTCCTGGCTAATCCCGGACATATGGTAAACCTACATATATAGACTCATATCAAAGCCATTACGGAATAGATAGAGCTTTAGTCTCTTTGATGGACTTCGAAGCTTCTATTACAAGACATCCAGACATGATTTTTCCCATAATGCGCTTATTAGGGTATATCACGGTTATATGAAGAGGAAAAAACATTAAATTATCGGAATCTATCTACGCGTGGAAAAGATGTTCTATGGTATGGAGATTAGAAGAAAAAAAATTTCCAAAATTGAATATTGACACAAAGGTGTTAATTTTTTGAGGTAATAGAAAAAAATACAGTCGAACCTCTACATAACGAAACTCTATATTGCAAATTTTTCTATGTAACAAACTTTTTCCTCAAACCTTGAAAATTTCACGATTTTTTTCGTAAAATAACCTCTCTATATCGAAGTGCATTTTCTATATAACGAACTTTTTCTTTGTGATTCAATTTTTTTATCCCAATTTTTAAAGTATTTCCAAAAAAATTTCAAGTTATTCTCTTTTTAACACATTTTATGATGGTCATAAATCTTGAACAGATTTTATTAGATCCTAACTCGTCGAGAGCAATAGAATTCTGGACGTTTCATCCACAAGAACGGCAACCTTTAACCCCCATTGCCTAGTTCACTAGAAAAATCTTCGATATCCTCTTTCACCCTCAGTGGAGTTGCCCCGTGTTCTAATTATAAAATAATGTATGTTTAATATTACTTATATACTTCAAATTATAAAATGTCCTTAAAATTCATTAGTTTTTGTACAAAATTATTTTCTTAATTTTGAAAATACAGTGAATTAATTCTTCGACATTCTTTTTTCTTGTTTTCCTTGCAGCTTTTCTTTCTTTCTTTCTTTTTGATTGGTAAGATATATAAAATAAACATATATTAATATAAAAACAACGTGTTAATAATTGATTTTTTAATGCATAGTGTTTATGAATTTAAAGTTTGTTTTATGTGGTTTATAAAGTATATTAAAAGGTGAACCTCTATATAACGAATTTTCCATGTAACGAACTTTTTCCGGGATTTAGTGACTTCTTTACATAGAGGTCCGACTGTACTTAATTTTGGTTAGATGATATTAAAACAATATGTTTGGTACCATATAAATCACTAAAAACAAGATAATTCTTGATAAATCAGTAAGGAGTAGAGAATAACACAATGTACATTACAACAATTTATTGTTCCAGTTTTTCTCCCCGAAACATCAAATCGGCCCGATCCAAACTTTTTTCAACACGTTTTTATCAGGTACACCTATATGTGACGGAATCTTTGAACTCGATATTTGCCCACTTTAAAAGGTCAGAATAATTCTAAATTTTGTACACTTGTCAAGGACTAATGACAATATAATAATTTAATAATTTTGTTCTATTCTCCTGATCAGGATTAACTATTTCTTATTTCCAGATTTAGGGACTAATTCCAGATCCTATTTCCAGATTTGGTGACTAATTCCAGATTGAACGACTAAAAAATTGTTACAACCCTAATGCGAAAACGTTCATGGTTAATGCAAATACAACAAACAAAATAAATGATAGTCTAAAAAACTAAAAAAAAACGCTTTCATTGCAGATGGAACTAAAAAAATGAAAAATAAATTGTAGTTTTAAAAAAATTAAAAACATGCTTTTCTGGTGAATCGAACTGGAAAGTAAAAAATAATTCGAATAAAATAATCAACCAGAAAATTAATGTCATTGTGGTAAAAGCGTGGGATACTCGATATCAAGTATTACAATTTCTTACTAGTTCTAGTCCGAACTGCAGAGTTAGTTTAAAAATGTCGTACTAAGCACCTCACGACTTAACCGCAACGACATTAATTTTCTCTCTCGTTAATCATTTTATTCTTATATTAAGAATTATTTTTTACATTTCAGTTCGATTCACATACACACACACTATAAAAACGTGTTTTTTAGTTTTTTTTAAAACTATAATTTATTCTGTCTTTCGTTGAATCGTGCACCGTTGTTTGGGCAATAGGGTTTTTTTTTAAAAAAAATTAATATTAATGAAGCTGTTGAATGTGCCTGTCGTTTTTTCCTTGTAATTACTTATTTTAGGTTCTCTTATAGCAATAAATGTTAAAAAATATTAAAAGTACATATTTCTCTTTAAGGCTGTTTTCACCATATACACAAGAGCGTAAAGTTAACGCGGAGCATATTGTGATACTCCTTTAGCATCATGGTATAGGAGAAAAAACGCGAAACACATTTTATAAAAAAAAAAATTGTCAACTCAAATCAAAATGAGAAGTATGATAAAATAAGTGATTCTTTACAGGATAGTTAAGCCAGAATATATAAAATTAATGTTCGAGTACTTTTATATCTGAAAAAATATTCCGAATTTGGGTCCTATTCTTTAACATTAGCCGAAAACAGCCTTAATAAAAATTGCTTTGACTTTTTACTGAAAAAAGCTCGAATACCTTAACCTCATCCCCCTTGTGGTAGTATACTTAACATAGAAACTAATTTCTTTTAATTTATTTCCTCCTTTATTTATATACCACAGAACATCTTTCCCACATATGTAAGTTTTAAAATTCTGGAAAAAAAAATTTTTTTTAATCCACCCCAGCGTTTATTTATTCTTATTTACGCACAAATAAATAACAGCCATGTAATTATATTTACAATCAATATTTGAATTACAAACATTATGCCGGATATATATAAAAAAAAGTACTTGGACTTCACATGGTGGATAAAAACCATAATACTGCAAAAGCTTCTTTAAGTGAAATAATGCATTTTGATACAATGTCTTATGGTCTCGGTCGAAGTCAGTGGTCTTCAAACTTTTTCAACTCACGGAACCCTTAGAACTTGAAGGTGTTTTCGTGGAACCCCTAGTACTTGAAGGTGCTTTCGTGGAATCCCAAGCACTTGAAGGTGTTTTAGTGGAACCCATAGAACAAGAAAGTGTTTTCGTGGAACTCCATTCCACACACATACTTTTTTTCTTTCTGTAATAGGGCTGCATATCGGTATTTCTACCTTTGCAGACCTAGTACATTCCCCAGGAGCTGGTATCACTTTTTAGAGCGGCACCATTTAGGCGATACCAATTACCGCAAGTAATTTTGACACCCAGTTTCTTCCCCAGAAGGAGGCACTTGAGCTCTGGCGATGAGAAATTTGTACTTAGGAATTTAATTTTGCCCAGAGCATCCAAGCCAAACAGACACTCAAGGGATGTTTTTCATGCCGTATAATTATACGACATGGCCACTGTCGATTTTCTGCATCATGAAAATCCACTGGCTTGTGCCGGGGTTGAACTCACAGCCTTGAGTACAGAAGTCCAGTGACAAACCACCTACGCCATTCAGCCGGCACCACACACACACACATACTTAGAGGAATATATCTCAAAATAATATTTAAAATAGATCAACATGTTATAGGTACTTTATGTAAAGGCAATTAAAAGAAGTATTGCATTTATTATTGAAAAATTCTAATCTAATTTTCTATGTAATTTCCTCATTAATAATATCAATTCGTGATCCAGGTGTCATATACCAGTGCGTTATATTTTGTAACTGCGATATGTGCTAGCTTTTTTTTTTCACACAAACTGTCGAAGTCTAGGTCAATTGAATTTATCTGCAGTCGCATTTCATATTCTGCGTTTGATTTGTTTTATACTTTTTTTATGCAGCCACTCATGTTGAGAAATATATTTCACTTAAACGCAGTGTTCTTGACATTAAAATGTTTATAGCTGTGCGAGAAAGTACTGTGTATTTTTCATGAATTTGTAACCTAAAATTTAGGAGCTGTTCTTGCTTAAATTTAGATTTTAACATCGAATGGGTAGATAAGTTTCCTCTCCTTCATTATATGTGTTTTTTTCCACAATTGCAAAATGGTGCATTTTCCATTAAAAAATTATTTAGTTATGCAAGACGCTGTGTTAATTAAGGAGTGTAAAATTATCTCATGGAACTCAAGACAATAAACAATAGAATATTCACAATCTAGTATGAAACGTATATAAAGCTAAGACATTTTAATATTCTTTTATTATATTATAACAAAAATTTAAAAAGAGTTAAAAAATAAAGTTGATTATATATATAAATAAAAGTTTCACAGTTTTAATGAATAGGATGAGCTTTAGGTACTTTTAATTATACAAACTTCATAGAAATAGTAATTTTGCATACTTATTTATAAGTTTCTTATCGATTTTTTGTTGTGACTCGTGGAACCCCTGAGTATGCGTTGTGAAACTCCAGGGATCCGTGTTAAAGCGTGAGTTTGAAAACCACCGTGGTCTAAGTTGTTACCTGACTAAGAAGATTAGTAATATCATACAGCTATTGAAAAATGTGTTCCCTGCTGTACATTGAAGTCTAGAAATATATATATTTTTTAAATATATATATTTATCTTTCAACACAAGTAATATAAAAAAATTAAGTCAATTCCTACTTAGATCAACAAAGAAAATTTTTATTTTAGCTACTTTTTATTCAATAGTTACAATTAATATAAATAAATATGTACATAGGACGGAATCACAACATTAAGTGGTAATTAATTTTTATTCATTATCATTAAAGTATTGTATTGTCATCCAAAACAATCGTGTATATAAAATTTCAGTTCAACTGAATGCTTTAAAACGTGAGAAAGAAACCTTTTCAAGTTTTGACACAAGTCGCCAAAAATAGTGCCAACGTGGCTGTATTTGTAATTCTTTAAATAATTAGTTTTAATCAATTAATTTTTATTAATTATAATTAAATTACTGTGTTATCATCCAAAATAATCATGTATATAAAATTTCAGCTCAATTAAGCGCTTTAAAATGTATTTTATTAACGATTGAAAATTCCACCAAGATAAATAAATAAATATATAGAGAGTGTGAACTAATAGTAGGAATTGAAAAATGCTGCGTTGAAAGCAAAAATTAATGCTTTATATAATTTACTCAACTACTTTAAAAATAAAAACAGGTGTTTCATGTTATTTTTGACATTAGTAGTTGTGTTTACAAATTTACTATTCAATTAAACATAGATTTCTTTTATTTCGTTCTAGTTGGAAAGGGGAATTTAATACATTTTTATGCATATCCAGAAGTTTTGCAATCCTATTTTTCTTAGATTAAATATGATATTAAAATGGATGGATAAGGAAAAAATGGAAAAAGCGGAAGCATTGATACAAGCTGATACAATTTTTTTCAAGTCATCTCAACAATATTCATAACATATTTACATACGTATAATCGTATTTAATACGTTTTATTTTTTTTAAAAAAAAACTATGCATACATTGGTATTAAGTTTCAGCTGTCTGGAAGGGAAATTTCCAGACATATAAAACAAGAATTAAAGAAATATCTCTCTCAAAGGTTCAACCTTTTATGAAGAAAAGAAAGAACTTCAAAGGAAAATGTGTTTTTCGTTCTCTATTAATATCCCCCAAACTCTAGAAATTTAATTCAGAAATTTTATTTTCCTTTCTCTGCTTAAGCGGGGATGTGAGACATTTCCTTTTATTTTATGTGCAGACATTTTGAAAGAGGAATCAAATGAAACGGCAGCTATTGAAAAAAATTCAAGCGCACAAAGCGAAAATTTGATGCGTTTCAACATGTGTATGGATGTGTTTCCATATGTTTTATTCCTCCCACATGAATAGATTATTTTGACTCGCAAATAAAAGATATTTAACGATTTTAACAATATTTTTTCCGCTTTCCGAACAGTCTACTTATGTATTGATTAATTAATTACTCCATTTTAATTATGGCACATCCCTAGAGTATGTCTAAACATTGAATGTACCCTTGGAATGATAAATTCTATTTTAAGACTGCATTAGGCTTTATTAATGCGTTGAATACCTATGACTTTATTTTTTAAATTCTTTTTTCGTATGTCAAATATTATGAATGTGCAATGAAATTATTAACTAATTTGGAATTATTGTCCCTTGATTCGTAGATATCTGTTGATCAAATCTTTTCCATGAGCAACTTTCAGAGGCATTAAATTTTATAAAATAATTTCTTTTTTTTTTCTCTCGTAATTCTGAGCCATTATGAAGTGACAAGGACGACACTTAAGCTGGTACATCTCTCTCCAAGCTTACACGCCGTATTAATGTACTGTCTTGGAGACTCCACAGATTTAATGTGGATGAAACCCGCTGTATGGTGAGCAAAACTTATACAGGGTGTAACTAGACTCTGCGGCAAAACTTTAAGGGGTTATATTACACACCAAGACAAACAATAGTAAAAGGAAACTTAGAGTCCCAAACCTCTTCCGAAGGAGATAGCGGCCATTAAAGTTTGGGGTCCAAAATTTCAAATGATTATAAAAAACGGAAAAATGGGGCGATTCGTTAGCGGTTTTCGCTAAAATTATTCTTTTTATCAGTATTTTCTTGAAAAATAAATTTTAAAGATAAAGCTCAAAATATGTCGATAGAGTGAGCTTTAGACTTTGGAGTAACGAACAACTATTTTTTGCTGTTATTTTTTGTATCACATTAAATGCTTTCTAAAGCTTAGACTTAAACTTAAATTTTGAGCTCAAAATTTGAAACGTTGGGGGTGGTTAAGTAGCGCAAACGAAATTGTTATTTCTATTGTTTGTCTTGATGTGTACTATCACCCCTTAAATTTTTATTCAGAGTTTAGTTACACCCTGCATAAAAAGCTTTGTAATGGTGTCATTTTTCACATATCCTATTTTACTTATCTACTCCATTCATATAGCTTTGGCAATCTTAATTATGTTTTTAAATTCAAAATCCATTTTTGTACTCTATAAATCTACATAAGACATTAAAGGAAAAAAAATGTAGGAAAAAAATAGGGGTTTTTTTGTGTAATTAGTTTATATATTCGTTTGTACATTTGCCACCCTACCAGTATGGTGGATATGACTCCCGGCTTGTAACCGAGTGAGCTCGCGGGTTCGAATCCCGAATAAGGCATGGATGTGTCTTCAGGAAAAGAAGTCGGACTTTCGCCTGTAATGGATTCTCCCGTCTCGAATGGAAAGCAGCACACCCCTTCGGTTATATACTGGGATTATCATGTGTAGTAAATGTCTATATTCTTCTGTTTGTGTTGCATGTTTTTGTTCTTCCATTCGTATTTCATATGTATCCAAGGATAAAAACACACGACAACTGCAACTCTGTACCTTTCTTTTTCTCTTTTGTTAAAAGACTGTTTTATACAACTCATAAAATTAAAAATTAAAAAAAAATTGCAAGAAATGGAATTCAAAATCACACACACACACAACATGGTCTTTTTAACAAAATAAAAAAATATATACAAATAAAGATTGTGGCTAAGCAGTTACTGGCAGGATCGCCTCGAGGCAAGTCCTAAATTGCATATAAAGATTTTGATTGTCAGCAGTAAAATTTTCTTGTAATGCAAGTTTAACAATAGTATTAATTTTTTACTGGTTTTATTGCTTTATTCAAATAATAAACTGGGAACGGGGGGGGGGCGTGATAACTCTGCGGGGAAGGCGTGAATACATTAAAAAGTGAAAAACAAAAGATTATTTAAAAAATTATTAATTTCCTGAAAGTAAACAAAATACATTCTGGCGTAATAAAAAAAATACACATTTACATTAATATAATATACTTATAAATATATACGTAGGCTGTTCAATAAGTTATAAGACTAATTTTACTGCAGCAAAACCACTCATCGGAATGTTAATTTCTGTGGCATGAGAAAAGTTCGTTGTCTGAATTAAAAAAAGCTACAGACTCATGTTCTTGAGTATCACGTGCTCGAACTAAAGCGTGTTTGCGGGCGCTTACGAGACGTGACCTGTTGTCGAAATGGAAGCAAAAATCTTCAAAAATCAGCAATGGAGACCTTTGATATGATACCATATGATTAAAGACTCAAACAAGAAGGCGACAATATATTAAAATGCTTCATCACAGCAAACAAAGCTTGGTTGTATCACTGATCCAACCACAAAACAACAAAGCAGGGAACGGAAACATCCATCTTCACCTACTCCCAAGAAAGCAAAAACTGTGAAATTGGCAGGTAAAGTTATGACTATAATTTTTTTTTTTTTGATTATGAAGGAATTGTGTAACAAAACAGGCTGTCGAACCTGGTACTGCCGTAAACGGCTCGTACTGCACGAATATCCAGCGAACAATAATACAACACGTTAAAAGGAAACGTCCATTGCTCCGAAATGGCTTCCTATTGCACCTTGACAATGCCTGTGACCACATATTGCTCGTTGCTTACTGGATGTTTCGCAGCAGAACACACAACGTAGATATTTTACCACGCCCTCCATAGAGTCCTGATAGAACTCCATGCGATTTCTGGCTGTTTCTCAACTTAAGACTGTTTCCTCAAGAAACCATTACGAGGCAACCGTTTTGCAAGCAACAAAGTATGTGTAAAAGATGTGGAGGCAGTTTTGAAACAGCTCTCACAAAACGGACTTTTACATGTTTTTAAGAAGTGGACAGGACGCTGGGATAAATGCAATACGTGCTGCGGAAGTTATTTGGAAAAAGACCAAGCAAATGATAACAATTAAAGATTTTTTTTTATAATTTTAGTCTTATTATTTATTGAACAGCCCTCGTATATTAGAACTGTACAATTTTTTTATAATTAATTTATCATTACTAAGTCAAGAAAAACATTAACAATTACCATTGACCCCATGGGTAATGGTATATAAAATTATATACAAAAGTCAACACACTAATCTTGATGATGTGTGTACGGTTTATAATTAATACCTTAACTGCCGATTAAAAGTTAAGTGATTCGCTCCCCAATGCCATTGTTTTCCACGTAGGCGTGCGTATGTGATGTATGGGGGGGGGAAGAAAAGGAATAAATAAGCAAATCCTCTGAAATAAGTTAATCCTTACGCAAACACTGACAATGTCTCTTTATCCTATTCCAAAGTCTTCGGAATAATTTTATAAATAGCAGTGCACACAGAAAAGATCGTCCTTCGGAAGTATGCACATATACGTCTGGGGCAATTAACGCTTTGGCTGAGCGAGACGTTAATATACGCCGGTGGCACTTGAAAGGTTAAAGTCGTATTATAGCTTTTGCTTCAAAGTATAGTATTATTGAATTCAATAATTGTTACTGTATGGAGGGGGCGATGACAATTATGATTGAAAATTGGGTTGCAAATATTGAAGATTTGAGAAGCACTGCTTTAAGCGCAATTACACATTCCTAAAAAGATTGAGTTTCTTTGATACAGTAATTATGTGTAAAATATGAATATAAAATTATGCTTGAGAGAGAGGAGAGAGAGGTTGCATATATATATAATTAGGGTTAAATGTTATGTTCGTGAGTGTTCTCTATTGAATTTGATTTCCCTCCATTTATATCGATATCAGTTATTAATAATTTCTTCGGTGACTGAAGTCGGATTTACATCTTTCTGTCCACTAGGCCAAAGAAATAATTATGCTCCTCCCTAAAAAGTTAGTTTATGTTATTCACTAATTCACAGACAAAGTGTTCACTTGCTTTTGTGGAGACTAAAATTGAAAAAATAATTGTAAGTATTTGTTAGGTTATGTTTTTCTAACTACTCCTTCCCTGCTGCCTCCGTAGGACATGACCTAGGTTTGGCTCATAGGAAATCTAGGCCTGGTGATGGTTAACTGATTTTTAAAAAAGTAGTATCAATCAAAATCAAATAAAAAAAATTTAAATAAAAGTAGCGGGGCCGTGGGTAGCCTAGTGGTTAGAGCATCGGACTCCAGACCGGAAGGCCTGGGCTCGATGCCCGATGCCACCAAACACCCTCCGAGTACACACGGAGTACGTGCTCGTTAAATCAGTGGGTCCGTAGTCTTGTGGGCTTAATCACGAGGGCAGGGGCTGGAGAATATTTCCCTCCCCTTCAGTTTACATGCAGAAATTGTGGAGGTGGAGATAGCGGTCGTGTCGCCATCTATCGTCCTTTCGGGGAATTTCGCCGAGCTAAATCGTACTGTCGCCTGTATGGTGCTCAAGGCCAACGACAGGCGTACCTCTTGCCCATCCCACGATGAATTTCGTGGGCCTCGATCTGACTGCGTCAGACAGGTGGCATTAGAAAACAACAACAACAAAAAAAAGTAGCCATAAATACTATGAAATCTATACTTCTATACCCTTCATTGAATCAAGAAATTTTATGTAATTTCTTATAAAAGCTAAATATATTTTATTTAATAAATAATCTATATGTCTTTTTCTGTGAAATTCTGTGTGTGTATTTTATTAAATACTTTACTGAGTCACTAATACACTATACTACTTGTCATGTTAGGTCTATCTCAATTAGGCATAAGGTAATGGCTCACTATTGGAAAAAAATTATCTAAAAAAGAATTTTATCAAAAGCTCTAATTCTAAGAGAAGGGTGACATTTAACTTCCCGCTTAACAACGGGGATCATAATCGATGCAATGTGAGTTATAATCAGCCTTCCCTTCCGCAGACGACCACCCTTCGCAACACCCCTTCAAATCATGGTCACTACAATTACGTCTCCAAATCTTCTCAGAGGTCGTTGCACCCAGAGACACGTCATAGCACTTTATGAAGAATTATTCCAACTCAACTTCCCCACTTGAGGGGTAGGGGGAAGCAGAAGGAAACAGATTTTTTGCACCCCCACCCTCTCCACCCGAAAATTCTCTTTTTGGCACAACTCCCTCCCTGGGGGTGAGTGGCCACGACATAAAGGGGTCAGGAAACGAAAGAGGGGAAATTCTATTTTTTAGAGGTCAATCTACAGTAGAAAAAAAATTCTTTTATTTTTCTTTAGGACGGAAATTCTGTGCTTTGAGATTTTATTTCGAAGAACAGGGGGGAGTGTGGAAAAAATGATTGAAAAAAAGGGAAAAGTGGCTTTTATATTTCCAGAGAAAGGAACAGAGGGGGTTTGAGATAAAGAGTGTGGTATTTGAGAGTCAGTATGGGGTCGGGTTACTGCATTGAGCAATGGTCGCCTTCCCATGTCCCTAAACGTCCGGTAGAAACTATTTCCCGATCACCTGCATGTAATATGGGACCGTGGGACAATTGAGTGGTTAAAAAAAGGTGAAGGGGGGATGTTGCTTGGTGAGGGATGGGTTCAGTTATTGATTTGGCATCTGCGTTTATATTTCGTAAGCGGTAGTGTAAGTACTTGTGTAAATATAGATTTTATCAGGAAATACAGCATGACTGGGAACTTCCGTTTTCAGCGAGGCAAAGCAGATATATGCAAAAATATTTAAATAATCAACGAAATAATTGAAGAAATATGCAAATCTTATCGAAAGACAAGAAAATGATAAGATAGTAAAAAAATTTAGAACTAGGAACGCATGAAAAATAAGAATTCGTTAGCATACAATTATTACACTTGATAAATCTTCTGAATCAGCCACATTCGACCGTTCGCTGGAAGGAAGTGGGTTATTATATGTATTTATTTTATCCGGAATTTGGTCTTCCTTTTTAAGGTATCCGACTACGTTCGGAACCGTGATTTTAAAAAAGCGCATAAATGGATAATTTCCATGATATTTAGTGTCATTTAGATTAAAATGCGTGCATAAAACTGTTTTAAGGACATTATGACAAAAAAAAATATATTTAAATACAATATTTTGGCAAAAAAATAACTTAGAATAACTTTTTTTTCAAAACGTTCTCCTTTTATAAAAAAATGCTTCCATAATAATAATTTTTTTAAATATAAAGTAAAGACTTCTCCAGAGAGTCTGAACCAGGATTTTTGAAAAATTCACATTATTTTCAGAGTTACTACCAAATGAAATAATTTTTATCGGTGTTTTTTTCTTAAAATTTCTATCCTCTGTTGTAGTAAAATGTAGATAAATCCAATTCTAAGTTATATATTTCAAAAATTCCAGTTCAGCCTCTGTACCGAGGTCTGAGCTATATACAGGCAAAATATTTTTATTACAGAAGTATTTTTCATAAAAGGAGAATGTTTTGAAAATGGGTCATTCTATGTTCATTTTTTGTCAAAATATTGTACTTAAATAATTTTTTATTGTTATAATAATCTTAAAACAATTTTATATACGCTTTCTAATCTAAGTGACACTAAATATCATAAATATTATACATTTATACGCTTTTGCAAAATCACTGTTCCGAGCGTAGTCGGATACCTTAAATATGTAACTTTAAGAATTCAATCTTCAATTTCTTAAATAAAAAAAACATAAATATATTATAAATATTTGCCTGCGTTAATGTTTTTTCTTTTTTCACCAATTCTTTTTGTAAAACTGCAGTGGCGTACACAACGCTGGGGCTTAGTGGTTTGAATCCTCCCCTGTAGACCAACAGGTTTTTAATTTTTTCCATAGAGAGTACACAGTGACGTACACAGACCTCTCTCACGGAAGGGAAGGGGTTGTATTCTAAAAAACATGTAGACTAAAGCGTCGAGAGGTAACTTCCAGTGGCGCACACAAGGAGGGGTCCCCGATTTAGGACCTCGTCCTCCCATAGTCCTTGATTTTTGTTTCAATTGTTTA
Organism: Trichonephila clavipes; assembly: GCA_019973935.1. Classification (NCBI taxonomy): domain Eukaryota; kingdom Metazoa; phylum Arthropoda; class Arachnida; order Araneae; family Nephilidae; genus Trichonephila; species Trichonephila clavipes. The sequence goes on from BMAU01018604.1 coordinate 1,199,315, forward strand.
TTAATTCTATGAATATAGTACGTAAAATTTAATTTAATATTTGTTATTGATAATTAATTTTATTAGTTAATGCTAATTATTTATGCAATAGTTTATTTTTTATTGTCTTTTGTTACCGATAATCGACAAAATCAAAAGAATATGTTTGGGGGCGTATTGTGGCATAATACGAGAATGGTGAACTTTCTACCCTGGACCCCTTCTTGAAAAATTCTTGTGTGCACCATTGGTAATCTCTATGGTAAAAATTAAAAATGTGTGGTTCTATAGGGGGGAAATTGAGACACAGCGCCCAAAACATCATCTTATGTGCGCCACTGCGAGTATGCATCGACACTTTCGTCAACGTGATTTTTATAATGTACCCCCACTCCACCCCCGCTTCATAAGTGAAATCTGTGTAGGGGGTACTAGTAAATTGAATTCAAATCGATTTATTTTAATCTCGATTATTTCGTAATTTGGCAAAGTATCCACTGCCAATTAAGAGGATACTTCATCTACAATGCTAATATTCAGGATTTTTTTTTTTTTAATTTTAACATGAAATATGCTACTTTCAATTCCCATTCAATAAAACAATTGCGAGTATTGTAGACATATGTCATAGTTTCTTCTTTCCCGTCATATTAGGAAAATATTATGCATCATTAAAATTGTGCAACATTTGTCTTTGTTTTTTAAAT